>CM062819.1:1100527323-1101127323 GCA_031772625.1 Pinus tabuliformis
TCATGGAGGAGTGCCAAGCAGACCTTGATTGCCACTTCCACTATGGAAGTCGAGTTCGTCTCCTGTTTTGAGGCTACTTTACATGGTGTATGGCTTAAGAGTTTCATTTCTGGGCTTAGAATTATGGATTCTATCTCTAAGCCATTGAGAATATATTGTGATAATTCAGCTACTGTTTTTATGGCTAAAAACAACAAAAGTGGGAGTCGAAATAAACACATCGACATTAAGTATTTAGCTATAAGGGAACGTGTTAAAGAAAAGAAAGTGGTCATTGAGCACGTCAGCACTGAGTTGATGATCGCTGATCCTTTGACTAAGGGCATGCCACCATTTAAATTCAAGGATCATGTAATGAATATGGGACTTGGTTCCATTATGTAGTTTCTCATTGTATGGACAATGTTATTTTAATGAAATTCTTAATTATTGTGATGTTTTTTCTCATATTTATGTTCACTTTAAGTTGATTTGAAAAAATTCATTTAAGAAGGACCAAGAATAAACATAAGGTTTATTCATTAAGAAATTGTTACCACATAAATTATAATAAGAATAAATACATAGTAATACATGGAAGATAATACTCGTCATTAGAGGACTTATCACCATGATTCATGTATCTATTACTTAATACAGATTATCAATGGGTTTTAAGTTGAGACATTAAGTTTGGAAGTATGGACCAAGTGGGAGAATGTTAAGCTCCATTAATTTTTTTTTAACAACTGCTGCCTACAATTATGGAAGTAAACTGCAGTCTTTCCTTAATTTCTGGAAACCAACTGCAGTAATTTCCTTAAATTAAGGAAATCAACTGCAGTTAATAAATTTATTGTTGGGAGCTACTGAAGTGGTCCATTACTCCATCTGGAGTTCTCTACCTTGATCTGTGGAACACCTGACACATAGCCATCAAAAGCTTGATGGAAGCTTGGCTATAAATTTATCTGTTTGGTCCCCAAGCTTGTATCTCAATTCCCTTCAGTTTTTACACCATCTAGTTGAGAGAACAGAGCTTGGAAGTGCCTTCAGACTTTCTGTATTCTTTTCTTTTTGCTTGGATTTAAGCTGGAGCGCAAGTGGACTGTGGAAGCGTAATAGAAAGGTTTTGACTGCAGCAAGAGCGTTATCAATGGCTGGAGGTAATTTATTTTTACTGGGCATTAAACCTTCATTCCAGTTTTACGATTCTTTAAGTTTTTATTCCGCATATAGAATCGCTGTTAAAAGCTTACACACACTAGAAGAAATCTCTGTTTTTAAAGTGAAAAAAAGTCTCTGTTTTGTAGACTCAAAGTCGCAGAAAACATTCAGACTTGAGAAGATCTTCCTGACTTTATATCTGAAAATGTATCTTCTTTTATTTCAATGAAAGAAAGACATTTTTTTCTCTCTAAAAAGAGAAGTTAACAAATGAAGTATTTTACGCTGGAGACAACGTCTAGCAAATACTGAAAAGTTCGATCTCCTTGCAAATTTTCTTTTCAATAAAAAGAGGACGGGCCGGATCTGTTTCAGATAACTGATCACCATGCATGGTGACTATGCTCTCGAACACGTCTCGCAAGAATTATATATTAAAAAATGACACTTGAGATATAGATCCAAAATATTTATGCTAAAGAAAAACAGTTGCTAAATTTATAAGATCGGACCATGTTTACAATACAGAGCCCTTTTCTTTTTCCTTTTTCTTTGAAGAAAAATTAGATTTGAGATCTGCAAGTTCCTATTTGGATTTTCAAAAAAAAAAATTGAATATGCAGATCTAATTATTATTATTTATTATTATTTTTGAAAATATATGCATATTTTATAAAATCCTTGTGGTGGGTACAATTACACTGTTTTTAAAAGTATTTTTTGGTTGGTCCAAATTAATCAACACTGCATTAAGCAACAAAATTCAAAATTGTGATCTAAAACTATGCCCTAGAGTAGCCACAAGGAGGTTACAATGTTCTAAAAATGCTAGCTTGTAGATCCTCCAAAAAAGATCAACTAAAAACTAACACTTATAAAACATGGTTCAAGAGAGGCTTAAGGAAATGGGGTTATGCTTAGAACTCCATCCACTTTAAGGTTTCCTTTTGCTAGATGGACTCCCTCATTTGTGAGGAGGTCCACCTTGTTGTTGTTGTGCTTATGGACATGAGTAAATTATTTGGAGTGAAAACCTCATAGCATATGATATATTTGTTTTACAATAGCTCGAAGTTGAAGTTAGATGGAAAAGAGTCATTTATGAGGTGAAGCAAAAAAATGACAAAGTCACCAATGATAATGAGATCTTGAATGTTTCTCTTCATAACCAGAGAGACCTTCCAGAAGCACATAAGCTTTTGTTTGTGGCGATTCCTAGATATCAGGAGAAGGGATATTTCCATTGGTCCTTAGGGTGATAGATCACACCCCCCTCCCCCCATTCTTACCACTCCTGATGTAGATCTAAATTGTTTCATTACAAATCTTAATATATAATTTTAAACAACAAAGTACCTCCTTAACCATTTTTTTTTGTTGATGAAGAAACAAGGTTGAAGCGTTGGAATTTTCTTCTTCAATAAGCCATTATGGCTTTCTCCTTATCTTAGCTTTCTCATAGCGCTAATACTATGTTAAATTTAGAAAAAGTTTTATTAGACATGTAATTTTATCGATTAGAGAAATAAATTACATAAAGGATTAGAGACAAAGCGTCCATATAACATCTCTAGCCTTATCTAAATATGCCATGTGTCCTTGATACTTAAGGATGATCATTACGACAAGGATGTGACAAAACCTATTTATTCTATAAGAAATACAATACTTTTAAAATAACTTTATGATCCGAATTGGATCATTATATTGTTTGTCATCCATCCTAATGCTTGCAGAGTGGAAAAAGTGAAGGGATAAGTTCACAAGACCATTTTTACCAATGGGACTTAGTTTGGTAAATTAATGTTTGAAATCTTTTGGGAGTAGTTTGAGGCATTAAACGACATTTTTTGGGGAAAAATTTACTGCTCTAGTGTGGCATGTCTTTTTCCTATGCTACACACATAGACCTTTCTAGCGACACAAGAATTGCCTTGATTAGAGTCTATATGCAAAATTTACACCACTCAGAAGTTGACCTTCTTGTTTTGATCACCATAATTCGGAGGCCCCCACATCAACCCCATTATTCATGGCAAAAGGGGCTAACCACGTGATCACGATGAAGAAGACTCTAGAAGAGTCAATATTGTAACTCTAGTTAAGAATTGAAGGGAGTCAAACTTAACCACTAGTAAGCTATCAAACCGTGTTATAATTGGGCCACTAGGAGAAAAGGGGTTCCATCCTTCTGGAGGGCAATTTGTTCCATAGACAAGCAAAGTAGTCAAAAGGAATAGGGAGAGAGCACATAAGAGGATTTGCGCACTGTGGTAGCTAATGGGTCACAAGCCTTACTTCTTTGTACTTGCATCCATATTTTTATTCAAAGAAGGAGAGCAGAGCGACCTTACATTTCACTTGAGTTTTCTCGTGAAAGAGTTTCCCACAATATATCTTGTGTCAATTGTGGTTTGAGAGTTTTTATTTCACTATTCTCTATTTTTTACATAATTATAATTTTTATGCATATGCAATAAACAATAATTTACAAATCCAAAAATAAAAAGAAAAATAAATCTTTTCGATATAAATTTCATATTTTTAAAACGTAACTTTGATCTAAATTTCATATTTTTAAAATGTAACTTTGATTTTGCATTTCTGGATCCATCACATTCAATAATTTTCAGTTATGAAATGTGTTTTTGTTTTTTCCCCAAGGAAAAATCTCAATTTTATTCAAAAGAACAAAATTACATTTTGTAGATACTAAAAAGCATTTGGTCATAACCAACCTTAACCTAGTACCCGATAAATAAAGCTACGAAGAAAAACACAAGAAATAAAAAATACTAAACTACTTTTTTTTTTCTCCACTTTTCCTCAACCACCATAATTATGGGTGGTAGTTACAATAGCCATTTGATTCTCTTCCACATTTACATAGATTTCTTTGTCAGAGTCTAAACTCTTTGATACATGAGTTCTTTTTGTGCAGTTGGTCTCTCTTTCAGAAATAGACTTCTCATTAGTTTGCTAAGGAGCTATAATCGTTAATGCTTTGGGAAAGATTAGAACCATGGATCCAATCTGTTTGACAAACTTTCCAATAAAATACCACTTTTCCAATAGAACACCAATCACTTTATTATTTTAAAATGGCTTTATTTTTATTCTTAAAAAACAAATTTACCTTAATAAACTTTAAATTTAAATTATCGAATTAACAAAAACACAATTTAAAACAAAAACATAATATATCATTTGAATTTAATACCTAAACCATATAGGTAGCGTCATTGCACTTAAAATGTATCATTTGAATTTAATACTTAAACCATTAAATAGGATCATTGCACTTAGCTCATACTCTAAACAGAATTATTATTATTATAACTATATTGCCTCAAATACTTTATAGTGGCAACCAGTTAAATTTGATCTAGCTCTGTTTAGGATAACTAGGATAACTAGATTATCCTAGATTAAAAAAAAAACTATATTTCCTCAAGTGCATTTGATACTTCATGCTCCAGAGTCTTTTAAACCCTTACAACACTATAGCGGATCAAACACATGAAACCTCCAACGCTCCTCTTTTTGCATCTATAGTGACAGTCCAAATAGTGGAGCACCGTTTCATTCATTTATAATTTTTATGTATGCATTTTGACGAGGCTAATGGCATCCCGAGCATTCTCCAGGTCCGTAATTTCTTCTGCAACCATCTGCATTTCAGTCGGGCAGAAACTCCTCGTTCAGAAGAGCAGCAAGGTCACGCACTTCATCATCAACCACCGGAACTCCTCTGTCTTCCTCCAGAAATGTTAGTGCAGGGCCAGGCTACTCCCAAAGGCGATTTGCGGAGTCGACAATTGCTCTGCACAATGCGGTTGCAGGCGCCAAGCTTATATCCCACTTGGCTGTCAATTCCCACTCTCACAGCGCGCTTTCTCTCGGTATTCTTTGACGACTTCTTTGTCTCTTTTCTTCTTATACATTTAGCTGCAAAATTCCCTCGAAAGAGGGAAATTGCTAAATAGTTAATTTTGAGCTACGTAGTGGATTTGTTTTTGATATCGAGCTGGAGAAGCTCGAGACTCTTACACAACTTTATGCTAGTTACACACCAATGTTAGTGGCTTGGAGGTATACACAGGCTGCTCATTTACAATTTCAACCGTAAAAACAGAGTCGAATATGGGAACCAATTCGAGTTGAAAAACAATCTTCTTGGAACACTAATCCCGTTTGCAAGAGCAACTTCAGGAGATCTTATTTCGGGGGGTCCTAATCTCCTTGACCCTTTAGTAAAGTGCAAAGTATCCTTTTCACCGGACGCAGCTCGTCCCTAGAGAAAACTTCCAAGGATATAGAACCTTCCACATCATTTTATAGGATGTTTGAGAAGGGAAAAGACGAGGAGTAATAAATGTGCCCTTCTGCGAGAATTCAACGACAACTGAAACGTAGTAAACGGAAGATTGAGAAGACTCCAAACTTAAAGTGCTTATACAAACTTTTGTCTACGCACTGATCAGCAAGAGTAAGCTGCGTATCGAAGAGAATTTCCAAATAACTAATGATCTCCCAGGTTTAAGGAAGGCCTCTGTTTTTTTCTCGTTAACAGCCTCTCCAACGACTTTTGCAAGTGTTTCTTGTGTTTTTTCAATATTTTAATATCCACTCAAATAGGTCTATCGGACATATTATCTAAGAACTGCTACTATTAATCAGCTGATTATAGTCTCAGGTACTAGAATATCTGCTTTTAATTTTTTAGTGTTTTATTTTAAAATTCTTTTTGCTGTCCCTGACCTCCTGCCCCTTGGAAATTTGGTGGTACCTTTCAGCTGTCCCAAAATCCATCTTCCTCCTCTCTGTTGGAAAATGTAAAGTGGCAGCTTATTAATTCTTATTTTTCCTTAACTTTAATATTTGCTTGTGAACTTTATTAATCTTCTTGATGTTCTTTAGTTAGATATTTTCATCAAACAAATATCAAGAACGAAACAACAACAACAACAGAGGACACATAAATCAGGCTCTCAACCAGGGAAAAACCCCTTCAAGGGGAAAACCCAGAAAACTTTTCTCTTCTTATAAAATCTGCTTTAATTGAGACACAATAACCCTAACCCTAGACCAAGTCCTTCTCTAAGCCCTCCAACAAGTCCTTCCCTAATTTTGCACCAACTAGCTTCAAACTGCAATTTCGACCTGTCAGCTTCAGTATTGCAACTTGTCTTGCAACTTCGACTCTGCAATTTCAGCCTTGCAACTTCCCCAAAAACCCTAATCCTGCTTCCTCCTAAGACCTTTCTAGAGCAAGACAACTCCTCCTGAGGTCAAGGTAGGGTATTCTCCCTTCCAACTACAAGATTTTGCACTTCGTCCTACTGCAACTTGGACCTGCAACTTAGGCCTCCTTCTGCAGCACCAGAAACCCTAAAATTTCGCATGTGTGAGAGAGATAGAGCCCAAAAACAAAGATTTTTTGTTCTTCTTTCTTCTCCTAGACCTTCGCTCTTGCTTTTCCTGCTTCCTAGCTATAGATCAAATTCTTTCTTGAGAGTTCGAACTTCTTGAGTGAGTGAGTGCTAAATGAGGTCGAATTGCTTCTTTATATAGCCCTTCCAGGGGGTCGAATTCCCTCCGTTAGGTCGACTTGTAACTACCAGGGCTGAATTGTACTTTTGGAGTTTTCAGGACTTTCTAGACTCAAAATAATTTTTTTTACAATTACATTTTGCCCAAAACGGTCTTATAAGCATGATTTTGACTCCTTTGACTCAGGACAATAAATCCTAAGACCTAACAAACCCTAGAAGCATGAAAAACATGCTTTTACCTAGAAGACCATCAATAAAGAGCATGAAACCCATGCTTTAATAATAATCAATTTTTCTTTCTTTTTTTGTTTGTTACATAGGATACATATTGAAATGAGTACAACAATTATGAAGACCAAAACTAGTTACATTTTCAACACTCCCTCTTAACTAGGGAGGTATTCACAACTGTATAACTAGTACAACATCAATCTCAAATTGAAGAGTTCTCATAAGAAGAGTTGGATTGACAAGCCATCATGACCAACACTGTCTCTGAGGCCTAGCTAGACAAGCTCATTATGCTAGGAGGTTTTACGTGTGATACCGCACCTCTACAAGGTACATGCCCCATCCAGATGTCTACAAGGTATGTCATTTTAGGACTATCCTTATCTTGGATCTCCATACTTGAGTCCTCAAAGAATATCGGTCCTCTTCGACCACTCTTCTCTTGGATACTTGTCACATCCTCAAAGAGTGTCAATACCTTTCCTTTCTTGGATGTTTTATCATCAAGGAAACCATAAATGCTTATCCAATCCTTCGTCATTCTCTCTGTTAGGATATTCCGACACATAGGAAATAGTTAAGTACAACTTGGTCTAGTTTAGAGTTAGGTATAGAGTTAGGTAAAGTGTGTTTCTTTACCGTTGTACATTTTGTAACTTACAATCCGACGGTCACGATATGTAGTGATCCGACGGTTCATTCTCTCCTCGGTATTACCGACACTTGATCCGTGGCTTGACACCCGATTGGTCCATGAGTTCTATTTAAAGCGCATGGAGGGTCATTGTTCGGGTAATCCGTGCATGAGAGAAGCTTATGTAAATTTTCATTCTTTGATTAATAAATTGCCTGTAGTAGCCACGTTGGCGCAGGCCGTGGACTGTTTCCCTCTTTGAGGGTTTTAACCACGTCAAAAATACTGGTGTATTGATCTGTGATCTGGTTGTGAGCGGTGTCCTTTTGATGTTCTTTCTGAGGAACTTACCCTGTAAATTCCTACATGGTATCAAAGCTATTTGAGGGCCGCGTCCGTTGGTGATCCAAATTTGAAGCCGGTAGAACTGCATCCGACTGTCGTTTCCTAGATCTGCTGTTTCTGACTGCTTTTGGGCCGAGAGGACTGCTCTGTTGCGTTCGGAGCATCTGTTCCAGTGAGGAACCCCTTTCGTTTCACGCGAAAAGGTTTCCGGTAGCCCTAGCTGCGTCATTTTTCAGATCGGGAGGTATACAGTGTTTATTTGCAGTTTACTGTTATTTTCTCTCTGCTTATTTCGGTTTCGGTTTATTTAGCTTTTTTTTAACCGGATCTATACCTTTCATTTCTGCGTATGCTCTTTGCCCTGCGACTCTGTGTGATCTGGGCAAATCAGAAACAGAAAGGAAGGATTTTTCTCATGCGTATGTTCTTTTCCCTGCACCTTAGTGTGATCTCGGAAAATCAGAAACATTGAGAAAAATATATAGTTTTTTGGCTAAAGCTAACTTCGAGCCGCAAGGTTCGTTTTTCTTTGCATATTCGTGTTGGGTTTTGTGTTTTGTGTTTTGTAGGGAAAAAGAGCTTTCTCAAGGCAAGCACGCAAACCAAGGCCCCCCCCCCCTCTCTCTCTCAAATTTTTTGTATAGATCAATTGGTTCAAAGCTATTTTAAGAGAGTAGAGGTCTTGGGTTCAAGTCTCCATTTTGTGGGGGCGGATTTTTTCATTCCCGCACATTCGCGCACTTTGCCGGCAACTTCAACAATTTTTTTTTCAAAAGCCATAACTTCTTCATCCGGAAGCCTTTTTCAGAGCCGTTTTTTTTAAAACAGCCTAATTTTTCGAGATCTATCCATTGGAACACTTACTTTCAGTATCTTCAGCTTCAGTTTTTAAAAACAATGGAAAGTCCATGCCAAGTCATTCTTGACAGCACTAACTACTTCCAATGGATAGCCTACATGGAAGATTTACTTAGAAGTAAAGGTCTCTACAGAATAGCCACAGACCAAGAGAAGAAACCAAAAGATGAAGACAAGGCTGCAAAATGGGAAAATAGACAAGATCAAGCACGTGGTTTGATAGGGATGTCTATTTCTCCTGATCTTAGATTCCATATTGCAGAACTTGAGACTCCTCATGAAGCATTGGAAAAACTCACTAAAGTTTTTGGGATTAAAAATGAAATTAGAGCCCATCAACTTGAAAATGAGTTGCTTACATTGGATCCTAATAATTTTTCTTGCATTGAAGATTTCTTGTCCAAATTCAAGACCCTTAGATATCTTTTGGAAGGTGTTAAGGTTAAGAAAGAAGATAGTAACCTTATTTATTCCATCCTTACTAAGTTGGGACCAGCCTACTCTGTATTTGTTTCCACCTTCCATTCTACAAGGGAAGCTTTCATTTGTCAAGGAAAAGACTACAAGGCCCCTTCCTTTGACTCTTTTTGTGATTCTTTAATAAGAGAACAAGAAAAACTCTTACACCTTGGTCTTCTTAATCTTGGAAACTCTTCCACGAAAGCGTTAGCCGCCCAGCAACAACCAAATTCAAAGAATCCTAAGAAGTCATATCCTAACAAGAATGGTCCTAAACCAACTCAGCCTCAAAATGAAAGATCATTTCAGCAAAATGATAAGACCAATAAAAGCAAATGGAAGAAGACTGATAGACATTGTAACTTTTGTAATCGAGATGGGCACTTAGAATCTAAATGCTTTAAGAAAATGGAAGCCTTGGAAGCCGCAATGAAGAAACATAACATCCATGTGGAGCATACTTCAACTTCAACTTCCGGAATGGCACTTTCTGCATGTCATTGTCAATCATCTCAGTCTGGTTATGCATTAAATGTATCTTCTTCCTCTCCTTCTCATGAGTGGCTCATTGATTCTGGAGCCTCTTATCACATGGCCAAAAACCAAGCCATGTTTTCTTCTTTAAATGATTGTAACACCAAAAATATATATGTTGGTGATGATAGATCTCTTAATGTTGTCGGGACTGGAACTGTTCATCTAGACAATGGTCAGTTTAATGATGTATTATGTGTTCCAACCTTATCCTGCAACCTTCTATCTGTATATCAGATAACTCATTCAGGTGAAGGTAAAATTGTTGAATTTTCACCTCATGATGTTGTAATCAAGGATCTAAGAGATCCTAAACAGATTCTAGCTACTGGTATTGCTGATGATTCCACAAGGTTGTATAAGTTTCACAACTTTGGGTCATCAAATCTTCCCTCAGTATTTGTTGCTCATAATGATGAAGTGAGCAAACTTTGGCATGAGCGATTTGGTCACTTAAACTATCGCTCCCTTCAGCATCTATGTAAAGAAAATATGGTGACAGGTCTTCCTATGGTATCTTGCAGAGATGGTGTTTGTTCCAGATGTGTACTCGGAAAACATCATCGGGACAGTTTTGACAAACGTGCCTCTTGGCACGCCTCAGCCCCTTTACAGCTTGTGCACAGTGATTTATGTGGTCCACTTCCTGTTGCTTCATTCTCTGGCTGCAAGTATTTCTTAACTTTCATTGATGATTTCTCCAGACGCACTTGGGTATACTTCTTAAAACTCAAGAGCGAAGTATTTAACACATTTTTGGCCTTCAAAGCCTTTGTTGAAAAACAATCTGGACATCAAATTCTTAAGCTAAGAACTGATAATGGTGGAGAATATGTTAAAAACACATTCATCAACTTTTGCACCGAAAATGGAATTCAAATGCAACATACTGTTCCATACACTCCACAACAAAATGGTGTAGCTGAAAGGAAAAATCGCACCTTAAAGGAAATGGCTAATTGTATGCTGCAATCTAAAGGACTCAGTCTTAGTTTTTGGGCCAAAGCAATTAATTGTGCAAATTATATAATCAATCGCACTCCTACTAAGGTTCTAAAGAATATCACTCCAGAAGAAGCTTGGAGTTCCATTAAACCAGATGTAAGTCACTTTCGTGTTTTTGGAAGTGAAGCATGGGCCCATATTCCAGATGAAAAGCATAAAGCTTTAGAACCTAAGAGTGAGAAATGTACTTTTGTTGGATATTCTGAAGATGTAAAAGGTTATAGACTTATTCCATTTAAGTCCAAAAATGTTATCATTAGAAGAGATGTAAAATTTGATGAAAATAAATCGGCCTGCGAGCCTAGTCCGGCGGATGTGCCACCTCTTCCTATCTCTTCTACTTTTGAAAACATTTCTTCTTCAGATGATGAAAGTGAGGATGATAATCCTCCCCCACCTTCTCAGGATCCTCAACTTCCAAGATGGGTCCGTGCTACTCGGGATGCAGCAGGTGATCTTGCCGGTGATCCTACAGATCAGCGACGTACACGTTCTCAGTTTGAAAGAGCCTCTTCTTTACTGGCTCAAGCTCCAGTAAATCATGATCCTGACACTTTTGCAGAAGCTTCAGGCCATCCACATTGGGAAGCAGCTATGAATGAAGAATATCATTCATTGTTGGCAAATGATACATGGGATCTTGTTCCTCTACCAAAGGGACGCAAACTTGTTAGATGTAAATGGGTTTACAGAACCAAGTATGGACCAGATGGGAAAGTTGATAAACATAAAGCTCGTCTTGTTGCTAAGGGCTTTTCACAGGTTGAAGGCATTGACTACACTGAAACCTTCTCCCCTGTTGCCAAAATGAACTCTATCCGCCTTGTTCTTTCCCTTGCTGCCTCTTTAAAATGGGAAGTCCATCAGATGGATGTTAAATCTGCCTTCTTGCATGGGGACTTGCAGGAAGAAATCTATATGGAACAACCCATTGGCTTCATACAAACAGACTCCAGCCTTGTTTGTCGACTTAAGAAATCCCTTTATGGTCTCAAGCAAGCTCCTCGGGCTTGGTATGCCAAAATGGATAACTTTCTTTTAGAATCTGGCTTTTCTAGGTGTTATTCTGACAATACTGTCTACACCAAGAAAGTGGGCAACTCTCTTATCATCCTTGTTCTTTATGTTGATGATCTTATTCTTACTGGTAGTGATCCCAACCTTATAAATCATGTGAAGTCCAGCCTTAAAAAGAAATTTGAAATGACAGACTTAGGACACTTACACTATTTTCTCGGTCTTCAAGTCTTGCAATCCAAGGAGGGTATTTTCCTTTCCCAGTCCAAGTATGCTTGTGATATTCTTCGTCATTTTCACATGGAAGACTGTAAGCCAGCCCCTTCTCCCTTTCAGTCTGGAGTCAAACTTTCAGTCTCTTGTACTTCTCCTGAAGTTGATGCTACCTTATACCGTCAACTTGTAGGAAAACTCTTTTATTTAACCCATACTCGTCCTGACCTTTCCTTTGCTGTTGGCCTTGTTGCTCGTTTTATGCAAAACCCCCGTGAAAGTCATTGGAAAGCAGCTAAAAGAATACTTCGTTATGTTCGAGGTACAGTACAGTTTGGGATTCATTACAGTGCCAAAACAACTCCTCTATTAGTTGGTTTCACTGATTCTGATTGGCCTGGTGACCCTGATGATCGGAAGTCTACTGCCGGTTATGTCTTCACTCTTGGTTCAGGACCTATTACATGGGCTTGTAAGAAACAGGCTGCCATTTCTCTTTCGTCAGCAGAAGCAAAGTATCGTGGTGCCGTGGAAGCTAGTAAGGAAGCCTTGTGGCTTCGTCAGATCCTATCAGAGTTTGGCTTTGAGCAACAGCATCCAACCACACTTTGGTGTGATAATCAAAGTGCCATTCATCTATGCAAAGATCCAGTCCAGCATCAGCGCAGCAAACACATTGAACTACACATGCACTTCATCAGAAAGCTCATTCATGACCATGTTCTTGAAGTGCAATATTGTTCAGCAGATGATCAGGTTGCAGACATCTTCACAAAGGCTCTCACAGAGGCGAAGTTCACTAAACTTCGATATATGCTTGGAGTTCAGGAAGTTGTCACTAAGGGGGGATAGGCTCTAGTGCCTCCTTCCTTCTCCTATTGTGTCATATTTGTAAATCCTTCAATCCTATCCCAAGTTGTTCTTAAGGGGGGATGTTAGGATATTCCGACACATAGGAAATAGTTAAGTACAACTTGGTCTAGTTTAGAGTTAAGTATAGAGTTAGGTAAAGTGTGTTTCTTTACCGTTGTACATTTTGTAACTTACAATCCGACGGTCACGATATGTAGTGATCCGACGGTTCATTCTCTCCTCGGTATTACCGACACTTGATCCGTGGCTTGACACCCGATTGGTCCATGAGTTCTATTTAAAGCGCATGGAGGGTCATTGTTCGGGTAATCCGTGCATGAGAGAAGCTTATGTAAATTTTCATTCTTTGATTAATAAATTGCCTGTAGTAGCCACGTTGGCGCAGGCCGTGGACTGTTTCCCTCTTTGAGGGTTTTAACCACATCAAAAATACTGGTGTATTGATCTGTGATCCGGTTGTGAGCGGTGTCCTTTTGGTGTTCTTTCTGAGGAACTTACCCTGTAAATTCCTACACTCTCTTCATCACCTGAAGAAGAGAATGCACATGTGATATTCAACATCACTCCCTTTCTACCAGAGAGGACATACCTATTCTCTTTTTGACTAGAGAATATATCCTTGCTCCTATTCAAGGAGACTCCTTTTACTCCCTCTTCAAAACTAGAGGAGATCCAAACTTTCTTTCTATTTGGGAAGTCAACATCACAAGCCTTATAACTTGTCTTCATAAGAGTACCAGCTACCAATTCTTCATAGCTGCCTGACTCCCTCTTTTCTTCGCATCTCATCATATCGAGCCTGCTTCCTTTTGAGGTATTATGCAGTTGTCTTCACTCTTCAATCTTGTGACATGTTCTAGCTTCTTGCTCATCACTTTCATCTTCGTCACCATAGATGAAGACATTGTATTGGGCCTTTTCAAAACTTCAAGCTGATCATAGCTTCCTCATGAAAGTGATCTTCTTTGACCTTCAAGTTATCTTCTTGCACTGCTACCTTTTAATCCCAAGATGGACACATCTTGACTTCATAGTTGCCAGGTACCATATGTTGAGCTTCTCTCAACATTCTTCATACATTTTTAATTTTTTTATCCATACAGTTGAACTTGCCTCAACTGTCATCATGTATTCCTGCAACATCCTTCCAGGTAGCAAAATAATATGTTAACCAGATAGCCAATAATGAAAACCAGACTTATCTCATCATGATGACCTTCTCGTTCCATCAACATCCTCATGGTCCATCTCCATATGAATCCTCCTTCATGCATCATAGTGCCCAATGATCGAACTTGATTACCAAGTTACAACTTTTTCTTTCGGAGATTATAGTGGATGTTAACCATTATTTTACATATTCTAGAGAAAGTCTTAATCTTTTATAAATCCTTAAGCAAGTCAAATTCTTCCTTTTAAACATCATACAATTAAGCTCAACATGTTACAAGATTCTATCGATATGAATCTTATCCAAGAGTCACTAGAGCATTCCTATGCTTCTAATTCCATCATCTATATATATATATATATCTCCCAATGAGCCTGCAACTTGGCCCATTGCATTCCTTCATCCTTTTACCAATATTGTTTCCATATTACATGGAATGTATACTAACTTTGTCATATGGCTTCTCCCAAGAACCTTCCATAATGATGGTTCTTTTAGGATCATAATGATCCATCTAAGCAAGATGATTGCCTCTAACATAATGTTAGATAATGCCCGGGTGAACAGTATGCAAAATGGTCTATCTATCTATTTTTAAAGACTAGATGACTTCTACAAAGCAACTTAACCAAGTAGACTCTACTCATGCAACTATCACATGCTTCTCTTTATGCAAAATCAAAAACTTTTCTAAACAATGCAAGCCAGTTTTACCAAGAACTAACCAAGATGCCTTTTCTAATAGTAAAGATCCTTCACTTCTTCTTTCTTCGGCTTCTTCTCAGGTTCTCCCATTGCCTCAACTACATGAGCTTCACTCCTTTCCTTTCTCTTGTTGTTTTGTTGGCTTGGACAATCCCTCTTATAGTGTCCAAACTCATTGCACTTAAAGCATTGAACCTTGGACATGTCTTTCTTCTTGGACTTTCCAAACTTTCCCTTCTTCAACTTCTTGACTCGGGCTAGAAAGGCTTGAGACTGCTTATTTGATCCAATGTCATCTTTTACCTTGATCCTTGATTCTTCCAGAATGCATTGAGCCCACAACTCATCAAAAGGAGTTGAATATTTCTTGGAGTAGATGCTTGTTGCAAAGCTGCTCCATTTTGGTGGCAGTGCATTTAGTACACAGATGGTCACTTACGAATCAGATATTATTTCCCCAAGTCCTTGTAGATGGTCTCTTAGCCGAGAGACTTTCATGAGAAAGGATGCCATATACTTACACTTTGATTTCTTCATCCTATATAACTTATTTTGCAAAGACATCTTTTGTCTTGATGTACTTACAAAGTACAATTTAGTAGCTTGTCATACATAGCCTTGGAAGTTTTCAAGTTTGCAACAAATGGAACAAGAGAATCTTTAATAGGTTCAACTATGATTCTCAGTGCCCTTACTTCCCCTTTCTTGTATTTTGCTGGTTCTTGAGTCTTGTCTTTGCTAGGTTCAGTAATTTCCCCAGTAACATACTCCATTACTTCTTGTTATGTGAGTATCAGGTCAACCTTTTTCTTCCATGCTAGATAATTTGATGCTCCAACGAGCTTATTGCTCTCCTTGCAAAAAGAACCCATATGACCCATAGATTCAGATATGATGTAATACTTACTTGACAATCGAGATACTCCTCTTCCTTGATAATGTCTTCAACCTTCTTGATGCCTTCAAGATCTTTGAAGAGACTTTCTTGAAAGATGTTCCCTAGGATTCCTCCACTAACACCTTCCAAGAGAGATGAATGATAAGATCCTTTGATGCTTTCTTTAGAGAGGTCTACCAATGAGTCTTTTAACTTGATCCTTGAAGTCTTCTTCTCCGGGCTTCCTTGAGAGTTTCCTTTTTCCTTCCTCTTGACAGGTAATTCCTTCTAGTATCCTTCTAGCTGCCTTCCTTGTTCACCTTAGCTCCGATACCATGTTGGAAAATTTAAAGTGACAACTTACTAATTCTTATTTTTCCTTAACTTTAGTATTTGTTTGTGAACTTTATTTATCTTCTTGATGTTCTTTAGTTAGATCTTTTCATCAAACAAATATCAAGAACGAAATAGCAACAACAAAGGACACAAAAATTAGGCTCTCAACTAGGGCAAAACCCCTCCAAGGGGAAAACTCGGAAAACTCTTCTCTTCTTATAGAATTTGCTTCAATTGAGACACAAAGACCCAAACCCTAGACCAAGTCCTTCTCTAAGTACCAAGTCAACCCTCCAACAAGTCCTTCCCTGATTCTGCACCAACCAACTTCAAACTGCAACTTCAACCTGCCAGCTTTAGTATTGCAACTCGCCCTACAACTTCGACCCTGCAATTTTGGCCTTGTAGCTTCCCTAGAAACCCTAATCCTACTTCCTCCTGAGACCTTCCTAGAGCAAGGCAGCTCCTCTTAAGGTCAACGAGGTCAAGGTAGGGTATTCTCCCTTCTAGCTACAAGATTTTGCACTTTTTCCTACTGCAACTTGGACTTGCAACTTCGACCTCCTTCTGCAACATCAAAAACCCTAAAACTTCGCACATGTGAGAGAGATAGAGCCCAAAAACAAAGATTTTTAGTCCTTCTTTCTTCTCCTAGACCTTCGCTCTTGCTTTTCCTACTTCCTAGCTACAGATCAAATTCTTTCTTGAGAGATTGAACTTCTTGAGTGAGCGAGTGCTAAATGAGGTCGAACTGCTTCTTTATATAGCCTTTACAGGGGGTCGAATTGTTAAAATTGGCGACTAGGGCCAAACTCCATGTGGGTCATCTTATCTATGGCAGTTGATATTTTTCTTGGATCCCTCTCATCGAGAGGTGTAGGATTGATCTAAAGATCATCCGATTTCAATAAGTATTCATGGAGTTATGAATTTATTTGTGTTATAAGACAATTCGTCAAGGTCGGCCAACAACCAAATAAACCCCACATGTGCTCAACGTTTTACTATAAAAGGAGGTGGCTTGCAAGTCATTTGTCACTCAACTCATGTGATCTTTTCCTCTCCACTCATTTGGGTTTTGGTGGAAGGAAAAGTCACTAAGAATATACGCTGTCATGTTATGGAAGCCTATTCCTACACACTGTTATGGAAGCCTAATCCTATACGCTGTCATGTTATGGAAGCCTATTCCTATACGCTGTCATGTTATGGAAGCCTATTCCTACACGCTGTTATGGAAGCCTAATCCTATATGCTGTCATGTTAAGGAAGCCTAAATCCTATACGTTGTCATGGAAGGGATGCCTAAACTATACGCTGTCCTAAACACAGTCTCCAAGCCACAGTCAATAAGGATTTATATGCTGTCATGAGATGGTGTTCTAGCAAGCCTTAAACGCTGTCCAAAATAAGTCTATATGCTGTCCTAAAAACAGAGAGCTGCAAAAGTGTATTGACAACACCAATTTCTTGGGTTTAGGTGCAGTCGTGACCATGTGTAAGGATGCAGCTACAGGTTGATATTCTTGACATATCTATCTTAGTATAACAATGATTTAATAACAGTCATGACATACGTTCATCATGGTGAAGACTAGACAGTGAACAACAAACTATGTATATGTATATGTATTACAGCGTTGCCATAACTCTAAAGGTGTAATAGGTCTCGGAGATGTACAAGAGATCTTAGGCATACCTATGAATGGAGACAAACAGTCTCAAGATGCATCATTCAGATCTAGTATGATGCAGTCTTGATGTACTTCCAAGAATAGTAACAACTTTAGCCTTGGTACAATACATCGTCTCACTCTACAGTGAGGCACAAGCACAAGATATGATCTTGGAGTTGAAGATCATGATCTCAATGAAGGTTACAGCAGTGGTACAACACAATTATGCATAGTGCAACATGGTGCACAGTGACAGTGGTGCAACATGGTGCAGCACAGTGATGATGGACATGGTGATGGTGCAGCATGGTGCACAGTGACAGTGGTGCAGCATAGTGATGCATAGTGCAGCATGGTGCAACACAGTGATGATGGACATGGTGATGGTGCAGCATGGTGCACAGTGACAGTGGTGTAGCATAGTGATGCATAGTGCAACATGGTGCAAAGTGACAATGGTGTAGCACAATGAAGCATAGTGCATCATGGTGCAACATAGTGATGGTGCAACATGGTGCACAGTGACAGTGGTGCAACACAGTGATGCACAATGCAACTTGGTGCAACACAGTGATGGTGCAGCATAGTGCACAGTGACGGTGGTGCAGCAAAGTGATGCATAGTGTAATGTGGTGTAGCACAGTGCAGTGTGGTGCAACACAGTGATAGGTACAACAAAGTGATGGAATCACCTGAGTCCAGATCAACTACCTCATGTGACATCTTCTTAGAGAAGATCTATGCTCTTATTTTTGATAAGTCAAAATGTTGACTTCTGATGTATATGTACTATCTCTCTCTCTGTTGAACTATTGAAGAACACATAAGAAGAATTGATCAAGGGTTTTCCCACATTGGGGTTTGTCCTTGGCTGGCGCCACATCTTGTGTCCTCTTGTCTTGGCTTGTCTTCTGCGATTTATGTTTATGTTCTATTTTCATTTTACTATCATGCCAAATGTGATTGCTAATCTGGAATTGATATTAAGCTAATATGGAAAATTAAAGTAAATTTGCTATCAGCATAGAACATACCTAAAATTAAGATGGTATCAGAGCTCAGGTGAAGACAAAACCCAAGCAAGAGTGTAAGAGCAATCACCGGAGATAGTTGGAAAGGACAAAAGACTCAATGGGTTCCTCATCACTCTTCAAATTCACCAAGGGTGAAGTCGAAGCATATCCGAGTGGCGCAGCGGAAGCATTTGATGGCCTACCTAAAGATCACTTCAATGGGAAGTCCGGATCTAAGGGTGGAAGGAAAGGCAGATGCCTTGCTTGCAATAAGTTCGGCCATTATGCAAAGGAGTGTCCAAGGACATATCACTTGATGATGATAACAATCATTTCGGAGACATCTTCAATGATCGAAGGAATGACAGGTAATGCAGGTCATCAAGGAAATGGCTGACTCTTCAAAGAAAGCAAGGAACCCTAGGTATGAAGAATCAAATGTTGTTTTCGGTAAGATAAAGAAGTATTATCTCCCCAGGTATGAAGAATCAAATGTTGTTTTCGGTAAGATAAAGAAGTATATCTTATATTGACCCTCTCCTCCAGACTCTTTGGGAATCTGGCTTATTGATTATAGTGCATCAAGGCACTTCATCGGATAGAAGGGTGCTCTCTCTAATTTGGTAGAGATGGAAACAATCATGAGATTATACTTGGAGTCAATGCCACCTATCCCAGAAAGGGTGTAGGGAATGCTACCCTTCAATTGAATGAGGGTAACACGATTCATTTACAAGAAGTTCTTTGTGTACTTGATCTCAAGAAGAACCTGGTGTCCATTTCGGCAATGGAAGTCAAAGGTTTCAAGGTGGCATTCATCAATGGAAAGGTATGTGTTTAAAAATGGAATTTTCAAAGATGCTTTTATTCTTGAGTTCAGGATTGGCAATTTGTATCAAGTTGCAGGAAGTCCATTGGGGACCATGTCAGTTGACACATCTCTTCTATAGCACCGGAGGTCTGCTTTTTATGGGGCCCTACTCGATGTGAGTTAGATGGTGATTGAGATGCTTGAATTCAGGAAGAGCATGAAGGTACATGTTCGAGATTTACTGAAGGAAAATGTTACAAGGGGACCATTCCCCTCATGTAGCAGGTCCACAGGTTTGGAACAACCCGAGGGGTTTGAGATTCATGATCGGGAATCTCTTGTATGCAGGTGGAAGAAAGCCCTCTATGGCTTGAAGCAAAATACCCCGAGCTTGATATGAGAGGGTTGATAGCTATCAGATGAAGCTTAGATTCACTAGGAGTGAAGTTGATCCAAACCATTGCTTGAAGGTTCTGGATGATAGACCTCTCATACAGGCACCTCATGAGGACGACCTCTTTCTGACAGGTGCAGACCTTCTCATTTGCAAAAGTAAGAGGGATTTGGATTCCAGACTTGGAATGGTGAACTAGAAGCCTGTGACTACCTCGATGGAAATTATGTGGTAGTGATGCCGGACCAGATTTGGGAAATGCCTCTGAGTTCCATAAACTCATTCGCATTGATGTTCTTGGTGAACTTACGTCCAGATACAGGTTTTGCAGTTAGCATGTTGGGATCATATTTTGGTTGAGCTTCACTAGATTGGTGCCAAGAATCTTCTCAAATATCTTCGGGGCACAATCTCTCATGGCTTGAGATACACTGCCGAAATATGAAGCTGCATGTTCGAATGCTGACTAGGCAGGCAGTGTGGAGGATCTCAAGAGCACTTCTAAGTGCTGATTCTCTTTGGTTTCTGCTTGATATCTTGGATGAGCAGGAAGCAAAAGACGGTTGCTTTGAGCACCGCTGAGACCAAATACATAGCTACAAGTATGACCTCATGTGAAGCTGCCTGGTTGCGGAAGCTCTTTAGTGAGCTATTTATACACATGATGGATACCACCGTGTCAACCAGAGGGGGATTCGACTATTGAGGAATCCCGTATTCTATAATTGCTCCAGCATATAGACATCAGATACTACCTTATCTGGGATATGGTACATCGATGAGCAAGAAGGCTCCATCGCATTGAGACTGATGTACAGGTCGCAAACATTTTGTCGAAGCCCCGGGGAAAGGTCAAATTTGTGACTTTCCCGAATGACTTGGAGTCGTTGAGAGACCCTCTTATGAGGGTCCTGCATGATGCATGCATTGAGCTCTGGGAGCTCCAGGGGGCTTGGGGTACTTCTTGGAGCAACAAGCGACCATAGGGCGACTCACCCTCCCCTAATGGTGCGCTGTGTACAGGGTGAATGGTTCAACCTTCCCCTGTGATACCCTGTGGCGACTTATGGACAGGATGAGTGGTTCTCCTGTCGAGGCATCCTACCCATGTAGTCTAGGACTCATGGGAAGTACCTCTCATCTGGCCAATGAGTAGGGAAATGGGGTTAGGGACCATAGTAGTACTATCGATGGACGCATCGTTGTATCTACCGTACTCCCTATGCTAGGATGACCTCCATTGATCTGGGATCAGTATGAGTGGTTTGAGACACTCTCTTTTGATATTGATCTGGGATCAATTGGAACTGACTTCGGGTCAGTAAGAGTGATATGACTCACTCTCTTGGAACTGATCTGGGATTAGTAAGAGTGGTATGACACACTCTCTTCATATGGAACTGACTTTGGGTCAGTAGAGAATGGTATGAGACATTCTCGATCAATTCTTCTTCTTTATGGTTCAGCAGAGGAGTGCAAGGCACTGATGGTAGAGATAGTACAGTCTGGCAGATGGATCAACGGATGGAGTTCTCCCTAGTTGAGAGGGAGTGTTAAAATTGGCAACTAGGGCCAAACTCCATGTGGGTCATCTTACCTATGGCAACTGATATTTTTTTTGGATCCCTCTCATCAAGAGGTGTAGGATTGATCTAAAGATCATCCGATTCTGATAAGTATTCATGGATTTATGAATTTATTTGTGTTATAAAACAATTCGTCAAGGTCGGCCAACAACCAAATAAACCCCACACGTGCTCAACGTTTTACTATAAAAGGAGGTGGCTTGCAAGTCATTTGTCACTCAACTCATGTGATCTTTTCCTCTCCACTCATTTGGGTTTTGGTGGAAGGGAAAGTCACTAAGAATATACGCTATCATGTTATGGAAGCCTATTCCTACACGCTGTTATGGAAGCCAAATCCTATATGCTGTCATGTTATGGAAGCCTAATCCTATACGCTGTCATGTTATGCAAGCCTATTCCTACACGCTGTTATGGAAGCCTAATCCTATATGCTGTCATGTTAAGGAAGCCTAAATCCTATACGATGTCATGGAAGGTGTTAGCACCTAAATCCGCCTTAGGCTGAAGGAAGGCAAAAATTAGGGTAACCACGAACCACGCTCAGTCTAGTAGCTAGCCCTACCAGAGTAGGAGAGGGCTCTCTCCGAGTCACGCTCAGCGAAATGATAGGAAAAATGGTCTGAGATGACTTACAATGCGATATGTACTTAGGCTAGTAAGTGAAAAAGGATTTTGGAAAAAAGATTTTCGAAGTGACTGAACTTCTAAGATGTATATGGGACTGGCGCTTAGCAAAGAACAGAGAATTGAAAATGAAGGCACAGATTATTCCGTGAGGCAAGGTAGGCGGGAAGCGCAGCAATTTTAACTTAAGGTGACGCGGAATGGAAAGATCGCCGAAGATAGTGAAAATGACATGGTCGCATGAATCCTTTTCAACAGAAGAATAACACTGCACATGAAATTCTCCCACAGGCAGAGCAATATAAATTGAATTCTACCTAATCTCACTTAGAAAATTTCACTGAAATGAAGCATGAAATGAAATATGAAACATAACAAGATACATATGGAACATAAGAACACATTTGCTACACTCACGACCATAAGAATCTCATGAAACAGAGTCGCTGCCTTTCATTAATCCTCTGTCTAAAATACACAGTGCAGAAACAGAGTTTCTTTCCCACAGTCTCCCAGAAGTTACAAGCCAGCCAACCCTTTACAAATAAAATGTATACAATATATAGAATGTGTGGAGAAGAGATGGAACGCCTAGGGGTTGGGAAGTTACTCAAATCATTTCGAAGGAGAGCCAACCATCAGCTACAGGTGCAGCGCTCTCAAGCATGACATTTGGCTGTGGTGACCCTTTGCATTCTTTGCCACTTGGATAGATGCCCACCTGGAGAGAAAACTCTTTAAAAGCCACCTTTGGTGCCAAAAAACTGAAGAGTGGATGACCGGGCCCACTTGGAGAAGTCGCGACCCGAAATTTCGCGAAACGGGAGCAAACTGAGCAAAATTTCTTTTGTGCGCCGCGCGCTTTTCTCTGTGCGTCGCGCGCTTTTCTCTGTGCGTCGTGCTACTTTGGGGCCTGTTTTGGGGCACTTGCAGGTGTCCAAAATGTGCCCAAGTGGGCTTGTTGGAAAGCTTGGCTTGTCTACTTTCTAACCCCACTGGAATTTCTGAATTTGGTGCTCATTTGCCCCTCCAAATCTTCATTCTCCCAAGACTGCTTTCTGTGTGTCCAATAAGTGGCAGAGAGACCATTTTTGGGTGTTTTTTGACCTTTGGGAGACCCAAAACCTATCAAAATTTCTTGCCCGGACACCAGTAGACGTAATTTTCGATGTTGAATCCAAATATGTAAGCCATTCCTCATTTGGAGCTCTAGAATTTTAGCGCCGCGCGGGGTGCGCGACGCACAGGGAGAAAAACCCTTTTTTTTGACCAAAAAATTTCCAAAAACACAAAATTGCCCCAAATTTTTTGAAATTTGGGCTGGGGGCTCTCTATGGAGTGCCATGCTGAGCCAAGGAAGCCTCAGCCAAGATTCTAAGCCTGTCTTGCTCTTTTGCCCGTTTTTCCCTTCTTGTGGCTTTCCTCAATTTTGCTTTCAAATTCCTTATTCAGGCTCTCAAGCTCAAGTTCCGTGCCCTGTAATGACGAGCCATGTGTCTCAGCAGTGTGTTGTCTTCGTTGGCCTTGTTCAATATGTTGTTCAGCATGTTAACCCTCTCGAGCACAGACTCACGATCATCAATAACCTGTTGCTCCAATGAAGTGAATTCAATCCTCCTCTGCTGGGCAGTTAGGCGATTCTCACGGATGTTTTGCAGCTCCATGATCACATGCTGGTCTTCCAACTGTTTGTTCCTCTGCTCCAAATACCTGATGTTCCATTTGGCCATCTCCAACTTGAGTGTCAAGGATTGAATCTCTGTCTCTTGCTCCTGGATGGTCTCTTTCAGCTGTGCACTTTGCGGACGTGTAACTGTATCATCATCATCATGAAGGAGAATGAATTTGGTCTCTTGTTCACCTAGTGGCACACCTGAAGGCCCCTCCTCATGCTTGGGTTTCTTGCCCTTGTCATGTACCTGTATTGCCGATGTAGGAAGCGAGGCCCCTTCCACCCCGGGTGGAGATAACACTCGCTTTGCTGCTGCAAACAAAGGCCTGGTGCCTTTCGGATAGCCTCTTTGATATGTGATGGAGAATGGCATCATAGTGGTCTCATGGCACTCATGCTGATGAGAAGGACCACCTATCTCATGCTTTGCCTCTGATACTACCAGTGGAGCGCTGAAAAAGTCACGGGAGATGAAGTCCTCCCAAGCAATGCCCTGCAATCCCAACTGATGATCCACCAAAATCTGGATAAGAGCGAAGTGATATACACTGTTGAGCTGCTGTCGAGGGGTCTTGTGCTGCATGAACTTTTTCATTTTCTCTATGTTCCCGCAGATGAAAAATGGGAGGTTCATCATACGCACCCTGGTAAAGTGCATGAGCAATCTGATGTGATAGGCATAAAGGCGAGAAAACCTCCCCTCACAACTGAAGTATTTCATGATCAATTTCATGAGCGGAGCATACTCATCTCTCAGAAATCTGAATGGGAAAACTCTAGTGAGCTGACTCAAACAAGCGGCCTTAATGTAAGGCTCATAAAGTTCCCTCTCCACCTTCATCTTCTTGTGCCACTGTTCTCCAACATTTGGTATGCCTGTTGCCACTGATATGGTTTCGGGTGTCAATGTGAAAGTGACCCCTGCCAAGATAGACTGACCTCCATGTAGGTGAAGTGCAAAAAGACGAGCCAACTCATGATGAATTCTGACATTTGCCACCCTCTGACAAAATTCGAAACATGCTAAGTGCTGGAAACAAGACATAGCGAGAGGGCATGCCTGCAACTCAGTGAGGGTGTTTGGTTCATCCCTGACATGTCTGCCACTCCTAGGTCTCCGGGGAGCCTGTTCTCCTGAAGCTGTATCACTGTGAGTTTCCCCCTCATAATCTGATGAAACTTCTGATGCCATTACTGCTGTTTGTACCCTGAATTTTGTGCTACCCTCTGAACCCACTGAACTGGTAGATGCTCTGCAAATCTGTCACCAAGGGGACAATAAAATAGGGAGTATCAGGAGGGGAATGATGAAATAGGGAATAGGGATTAAGAGGAGAAAGTTATCAGGGATTTAGGAGTATTTTGGGTATAGGTTTGATGGCGTAGGGTTTGAATTTTGAGCCATAGGAATAAAGGGGGAAAAAGGAATATGATTATAGTGATGTTAGGGTGATGATAAGGGGAAAATGATGCAGGGGAAAATGGTGATAGGTGTAGGGTAGGAGAACATTTGACAACACTGTTACTATAGCAAGAAGCCTAGGAGCTTGATTCTTTTATGTCTTCCTTTTGTTTATTTCAATTTTTTTTTTGCATTTGGTTCATAGCTTCAAAATCATGATGTTCTCATCAAGTTTAATGCCAAGAGTGAAGGTAGTTGGTCTACCTTTCAAGTTTGATAGGCATTCATAAAATTTTAGGCAAATTGGTAGATTTTCGGGCTTGTAAGTCTGTGCGTCGCGTCAGTGGCAAATTTAAACTGTGAACCGACTCCCAGTGCGCCGCGCACTGTTCAAGTCGCCCAAACTTGCTTGGAAAAACAGGGAAGAGGGTTTAGGGCGGTTTTTGGGAAAAATGGTCAAGGGGAGATGAGGAAAAATGAGAGGAGAGGAAAAGAGAAAGGGAGGGGAGTGACCTTGGTGCTTTCATCACAGTTTTGCAACCCCAGCCTTCCTATTCTTATAGATTTTCTCATGGGTGACATTATGCGTTTTAGGTGAGATTCAACCTCTTCACAAATACCATATTCTTGACAAAACTTGATGAGCAGGTGATGTTACAAGGCTTACCTTTCAATTTGATCGCTTTTTCCAAGTTTTGAAGTGGTTTGGCACCGTTTTGGGCTGCTGGACTGTGTGCGCCGCGTGCAATTCCCAGTGCGCCGCGCGCCTTGTATGCGTCGCGCCCTTGCAAATTTTCTACTGCAGGCTGGCTGCTAGTGCGTCGCGCTCGGTGAGTGCACCGCGCTCCCTGGTGTATGCGCCGCGCTCCTTGAAACCGGATCTCACTCGCTCAAATTCTCACAATATCGACTTCACACCTTTGCAAATGTATATATAGGCTTGAGAGACACTGGTTTGATTTTTTCTTCCTTGAAAACCCCCTTTCTAATGCTTTTTGTTTTGCACTTTTCATTGACTTTTAAAACACTTTGTTTTTCCCTTTTTCTTTGAAATTTTGGCTCTCATGATAAAATTTTCGGCGCTTCTTTGCGGGAACTGTGTGACTGGGCCTTTGGCTTTGAAATCCATGACTGCATCTAAAAATGTCAACTGTCGATTTTTGGAAAATTTTGTCATAGTTGACCTTGTTTGACTTTTCTTCAAAACAGAGTTTTGAAGAAGAGTCGATGTCTCTTGCGGTGATGATGAAGCTTTCTGCACTGTAGGTGTATAAGATCTCCTTCTGGCCTGCATGGCTTGTTTCTGGACATGTTTTTCAAGGACCAAACTGATGAATTTCTAGACCCAAACAATAAAAAATGACTCTGTGTTGAAATAGGACCAGACCTTGACTATCATGAATTTCATTGATTTTTGGACCAAGACCTGAACCAGCAGAGGCCCTTCATGAGGGAAAATGAGTAGCATGACTTTCTCTGTCAGATCATGACATGTTCCTAGCGAAATGCTGCTGAGTGGATGAAGCGGGACACCTAAAATTGAAATGCACAAAGAGTTTTGATCTCTGACAGAGGGCTGACTAGACCGACTCTAACAGAAGGGATGCCTAAACTATACGCTATCCTAAACACAGTCTCCAAGCCGCAGTCAATAAGGATTTATACGCTGTCATGAGATGGTGTTCTAGCAAGCCTTAAACGCTGTCCAAAAGAAGTCTATACGCTGTCCTAAAAACAGAGAGCTGCAGAAGTGTATTGACAGCACCAATGTCTTGGGTTTAGGTGCAGTCATGACCATGTGTAAGGACGCAGCGATAGGTTGATATTCTCGACATATCTATCTTAGTATAACAATGATCTAATAACAGTCATGACATACATTGATCATGGTGAAGACTAGACAGTGAACAACAGACTTCGCATATGTATATGTATTACATCCTTGCCATAACTCTAAAGGTGTAATAGGCCTCAAAGTTGTACAAGAGATCTTAGGCATACCTATGAATGGAGATAGACAGTCTCAAGAGGCATCATTCGAATCTAGTATGATGCAGTCTTGATGTACTTCCAAGAATAGTAACAACCTTAGCCTTGATACAATACATCATCTCACTCTACAGTAAGGCACAAACACAAGATATGATCTTGCAGTTGAAGATCATGATCTCAATGAAGGTTACATCAGTGGTGCAACACAATGATGCATAGTGCAACATGGTGAACAGTGACAGTGGTGCAACATAGTGATGCATAGTGAAACACAGTGATGATGGACATGGTGATGGTGCAGCATGGTGCACAGTGACAGTGGTGCAGCACAGTGATGCATAATGTAGCATGGTGCATAGTGACAGTGGTGCAACACAATGATGCATAATACAGCATGGTGCAACACAATGATGCATAATACAGCATGGTGCAGCACAGTGATGATGGACATGGTGATGGTGCAGCATGGTGCACAATGATGCACAGTGCAACATGGTGCAACACAGTGATGATGGACATGTTGATGGTGCAACATGGTGCAACACAGTGATGATGGACATGGTGATGGTACAATATAGTGCACAATGACAGTGGTGCAACACAGTGATGCATAGTGCAGCATGGTGCAGCACAGTGATAGATACAACAAGGTGATGGAATCCCTTGAGTCCAGATCAACTACCTCATGTGACATCTTCTTAGAGAAGATCTCTGCTCTTATTTTTGATAAGTCAAAATGTTGACTTCTGATGTATATTTACTATCTCTCTCTCTGCTGAACTATTGATGAACACATAAGAAGAATTGATCAAGGGTTTCCCCACATTGTGGTTTGTCCTTGGCGGGCACCACATCTTGTGTCCTCTTGTCTTGGCTTGTCTTCTGCGATTTATGTTTATGTTCTATCTGCATTTTACTATCATGCTAAATGTGATTGTTAATCTGGAATTGATATTAAGCTAATATGGAAAGTTGAACTAAATTTGCTATTAGCATAGAACATACCTAAAATTAACACGAATTCCCTCCGTTAGGCCGACTTGTAACTGCTAGGGCCGACTTGTACTTTTGGAGTTTCCAAGACTTTCTAGACTCAAAAATAATTCTTTTTACAATTACATTTTGCTCGGAAGGGTCTTATAAACATGATGTTGACTCCTTTGACTCATGACAATAAATCCTAAGACCTAACAAAACCTAGAAGCATGAAGAACATGCTTTTACCTACAAGACCATCAATAAAGAGCATGAAACCCATGCTTTAATAATAATCACTTTTTCTTTTCTTCTTTTGATTGCTACATAGGATACATATTGAAATGAGTACAACAATTATGAAGACCGAAACTAGTTACATTTTCAACACTCTCCTATCATTAGTGCAACAAAAGCATACACACAAACACAGAGAAATACACGCAGACAAAGAAGCACACACACATTGTTAGAATAAGAAATTTTGCATTACACGTAAAATCTCTGAGAGGTGATGATATTATATCGGTTGTGGCTCAGAGGGCCTTTGAGCTTGGCTTTTAGTTTGGTGACTATGAAGCACAATTAGATCCAACCCTTAGTTGTAAAATAGCTGAATATGGCTACTATATACTAGAGACAGACTACCAACAAATAACAAGATAATGTAAATATATATATAAACCTTGATCATGAGCAGATCAACTGTGTTATGGAGGCTTCCATTGTTCTTCTCCCTGATTTTCACTTCATTCCTGATGCTCCTCTGCTGGTCTTATAGCTTCTCTTCAAACTCAACATTTCATCCACTTCCTTCTCTACCTTTTCTACCCTTTCACATTCCTTTTGGTCTTCTTCAAGCCTTTCTTCAAAGGCACACATAATTCTGGTCTGAAAATCTTCACACTTAGGGCTAAGATAACTATTGTTCGTTCATCTTGGGGGCCTTATCTTTTAATTGTGGTCATTGAACTCGATTTGGGACAAGACTTGTTTTGGATGAAAGGTCAGGCTTGACTTGGTGTAACACACCCCCTACTATCCCTAGCCCCGACTAAGGATAAAAGGAGGCAGTTACTCAGATGACCTAACCTCCAAAGTCCAGTTATGGAAATGGGGTCTAAATTTTTCGATCTTTTACAACTTCTTCAAAACATAAAATGGATGATATCATTGCTTCCGTCTCATCGAGAACTTTCCAACGATATAAGATTCGCTTCAATCCGATCCTAGGCTACTTGGAAGCGGGAGCAAGAAGCGACAATTTTCAAAAGATTTTGGGTCGGGAGGGAAGTTTATATAATATATATTTTTATATATTTTGATGCATATATGTTAACAAAAAACATGTAGAATGATGAATTAGTTATAAAAAGCATAAAAACATGGATTAAACCATATAACATCAATCATCTAGTAGACATGGGATCATTAACATGGGGTCCCACTACATGGGATCATCAACATGAGCTACATAAACATCATATGGCTCAGAGTCTAAGGACTCCTTAGACGCCTTTGCAACCTCAGTTATAGTAGTAGTAGCATCAACAAAACTAGACATCAAAACTACAAATCACTGATCAACATGATCACTCCTAAAACTCATCATTGATTCAAAACTACTAGAAATGGGATCATCAACAAGAGCTAGATAAACATCATCTACCTCAAACTCTTCAGACTTGGATTGTTCAACCTTATAATATGGTAGAATTTGAAAAAGTTTAACATGCCTAACCAATGATTTTGGTTTGAGTGAAGGGTTCATCTCCTCAACCTTATAATATGGTAGAAAAAGCTTAGCATGCCTAACCAATTGTTTTCTATTGAGTGAAGGGTGCATTTTAGTTAAGGCCATGGTAGAGGAGTTCAACAAGAAATACCACCAACATCAATGAAGTTCAACAATTAATGAAACCACTGTCAATGTACTTAAAGGGCTTCATGCTCTTGATCAAATGCCAATCTCATACCTCACGCATGACAGAATCAATTGGAAACATTGCAATCCCCTAAATCTTGAAGTCCTGAAAACCATTAAGCTTGCTGGATTTTGAGTGATATCTAAAATTCTAGTTTCTCCATATGAAATCCAATGAGGTCGAAACCACTCTCAAACATCCTGGGTGATTTCATGGTAATGTTAAAAATTCAAGTAAAAAGATAAACATGAAAGATAAAGAAAATGTCACTTTTATTTTAAGAATTTAACATTACCATTCTTTGCCAACATTGCTAGGGTTGAGAATCTTGACCACCATTGAAAGCACTAGGGAGGAGAGGAAGCAATTTTTTTTTGGCGGGAGCGACCAAGGAGTGATTTTTTTTTTTTGCGTGAGCACGCTACCGAGTTCGCTCCCCTAGTGCTTCCAAGCGGAGCGTGCTTCGGGAGCGGATTCGGGGGGGGGGGGGGGGTTGCTCCCCGCAGCGTTGATCTAACTCCTGGATTGAGAGATATGGCCATTTAAAGATCAACCTATTAGATAGTGCCACATCATCTAACTTGCCACATGGCGGTCCAAGTCATAGACCATGTCATCACCAAGTCACAACTGCCAACCTGCTCATACGCAGTGACGGATTTTTATCTGCGGTTCATGTCTATATCATAATATAAGGGTAACCCCTTTTATATCCCTTCTAAACGTCGCATGGGCCTTTCCCTGCCACCTCATCCCAAAGATTAAATACTACTATTTCTCTCGCAGTCCCCTGTTGAAACTATTGGGGAAGGTCCTTTAGGGTTATGTGGACCTCTCGCGGACCCTGCCGCTGCTTTCAACACCACCGGGATGACTTGGCCTTTTAAATTTTTGGGGTGATGCGGACAACCTACATGGCTTCCCTGCTCCAATCTGATGAGTCCACTAGCCCACCTTGCCACGTCCTCCGGGGGATAAAATCTCGAGAGTTCCCACAATGCCTCCGTTTGAAACCTCCGGCGTCCTGGATGCTGGGGTGACATCATCAAAATAGAATGTCAAGGTGATGTCAGATGGTGTTGTACCATCCATGTGGTCTCCTATAAGAGCGCCACGTGTCACATGAGTTAATACCTCTTGGACCCATGAGAAGGCTAAGACAAGGTGCCATGTGGCATGCCATAAGGGCAGCATATCACCCTCTCTACCATGTCACGGGCCTCGTCATCCTGGGTCCTAGCACAAGTTCCAACCCCTTGTATGCGTGTTTTTCATTTCATAAGGGAATTCAGTGTTTTCCATTTGTCGCTTTGTGTTGTGGGTGTTCAACCAACCTCATTGCGCCAAGTCACCTCGAGAATAAAATTCTGGGAGTTTCCCTTGGTGCTCCCCTTGAAACCTCTAGGGAGAAAGTTCTGGGGTTATCTGACGACCATAAGTGCTTACCCTTTGATGACTCAAATTTCTCCCATCTAAGCACTTGATCACCGTGCTTGGTCATAGGATCGAAGGGGGGTTTACACCATCTCCTTCCGAAGTCCTGTGCTTGGCCTTAAGGATTCTAGCCTTGCGCTTGGTAACTTTTAATGCACATATAAGGGCCTTCGCCTAAGCCTCCAACGCATAGTCTATAGATATACAAGGGTATTTGTGGGTCCTTCTAGGCTATCCCTCTTGAGCTTTATGTAAGTACTCGACCCAATTGGGCCTTTGGCCTGCAAAACAAATATATATACAACATATATTAATACATATGCAAATACTATCCTTCCTAAGCTTGTGCTACTTCGACCCAAACTTAGCTTGTGAATGCATAGCTGAACTAAATGTTCCTATACTTATATATGTATATATTCAAGGCTATCTCTCTTGAGCTTATGGGTAGATACTGACCCGATAACCAAGACATTTTAATGCAGGTATTCATGTGACTAACAAAGATTGATCTATCTCTTCATACACAGGCCATTTAGACCAATAGAAGGCTCATGATGGATATAAGAATAAACCATTCCTATGAAAATATTCAAGGAGCAATTCTATATAGGAAATCACATTCCTTATTATTACCCTGATTAGCTTATCAACATAGTGGCTAGATATTCAAACATTTCAATGCAATTAATTAATTATTAACAAAGATTTCCATCTCCTCATACTTAGGCAATCCTAGGTTAATTTCAAGCTCATAAATATCCATAGGAATTGAACCATTCCTTAAAATCTTTACACAAGATATTGATATTCCTCATTCATGTAGGAAAATAACACTCCTCAACATTATCATGACATTATTTCAGCACAATAAACAAAGACATGATAATCACATGCACAAAGACATAAGAGAATACTTATCTTATAAGAGATATGGCAATTGAGATTGGGACTCTAACTCTTTGTCATGTCCCTTCTCAAACACATTAGTAACAGGGTGTTGCTACACAATTTTGCACATTTTTGACTAAGGAAGAGGGCCCCACACTTTCGACTTAGGGACTTAGGGGCCAAATCAACTTTATTTAGCTGCTAGTGGAATGTGGGGGCCACCCACATAGGAGTTCGAATTAACCATTCGATATGCTTGGAGGGAAAATCGAATGGCTGGATGGAGGGGCCCACATGAGGCTAAGGGGGCCCAAGGAGTTATAAAGAGAGATTAGCTCTCATTTTGTTCTCATTCTCAATATTTGACAAACAAACTCACTCTTGTACGCTTTGCTACTTAGAGAGTCTACTGGCTGTTTAGCCACGAGTGTTCTGCAGGGAAGATTCAACCTCTCTTTCGGGGGACCATCCGTGCCCGCCCTAGGGAGGCTGTTCCACAGAGATTGTAGGAGTTTCCAGCAGCGATTCACAACTCAGCCAACCATGCAGAGGAAGGGATTGCCTGTTTTCTGGGCGACCAGAAATACGCAGAGGTTGATTTAGCCACCCAAGAGGCCGAAAATCCAAAGTCAAAATCAAAGAAATTCCCTTCTGGGTTTTTCTAGGTTTCGTTCAAGGAGTTTAAGCCTAAAAGGGCAGAATTTTCTGGGTAGTTTTTGGGCACTTTGCAGCAGGCCGAAAGTCAGCAGATGTAGCCGGAGCACAGCTCCCAAGAGTTCGAAAATCCAAAGTCAAAATCAAAGAAATTCCCTTTTGGGTTTTTCTGGGTTTTGTCCAAGGAGTCTAAGGCTAAAAGGACATAATTTTTTGGGCACTTTCCAGCAGTCCGAAAGTCAGCAGATGTAGTTGGAGAGCAGCGCCCAAGAGGCTGAAAATCCAAAGTCAAAATCAGAGAAATTCCCTTCTGGGTTTTGTCCAAGGAGTCTAAGGCTAAAAGGGTAGAATTTTCTGGGTAGTTTTTGGGCACTTTCCAGTAGGCCGAAGTCAGCAGATCAACAGTTTACTGGGACAACGCAGAGCATAGTAGAGCAACAGCTGAACAACCATCTTTCCAGCTATTCTACCACCTGGGTTTGGTCTAGCTTGTCCTTGAGACAAGCCCAGGTGCACTACTCCATTTATATATTGTACTCATGCTCTCATATTTCATAATATATGGCTCAACAGTTCCAGTATTACAATGTTTCATGGGTGTTTGCTAAAAGTTTTTAATTTTCCACTGTTGCACTGTTTGTTTAATTGGTTTATCACTTAAATTCCTGTTTAGGAACATTATAGTGGTATCAGAGCATGATCTTGGCCCAACTGTGGGTAACCAGTAAGATCATGGGAGATTTGGGCATGTATGCACAATGACGAGTTACACCGTACACTACCCATGGCTCAAGGGAGATTCAGTATGCAGGGATTCTGGGGTGGAATCTGCTGGAGTGATGAGAGGTTGGCTCAGTTGAGGAAGGTGTCAGACCAGATCCATCCTTGTCCTTACAACATAGACACTAGAGGTGCACAAGCCGTGGGAGTACAACCATCTACACTATGTGGGGAAAGCCGACAGAATCAGGGCACCAGATCTCCTGGAAAGGAGTAGGCAGGCCAGAGACAATTAGAGGATGAGTCAAGGAGACGATTTTGCTGGTGGAGACCTGGTCTTAGACATCAGGGGCCTGAGGAGGAGATTGAACATGAGGTAGAGGACATGTGGGAGTGTGAGGATCACATTGGTATACCCAGTGTGGCACAAGAGTCACCATTGTTGGAGGCCTCTTTGATAGCACCAGTTGACACCTTGGGGGAGAAAGTAGAGCATACACCCATAGGACCATCCATTGATGAGGTGTCAGGAAACATCCCCACTGTTGATGAGGAGCCAATAGATACAGAGGCATCCAGATCTATGACATAGTTGCCGAATGATAGTCACCTACAGCTGACTGATGAGCATGTCTTGCATGTTGGGTTGTCTAGGGAGGAGCAGTTGGAGGCTCATGTCGAGCCCATGATGGAGGAGGATGTGCAACCATCCTTTGGGCTAGCTAATGATGAGGGGCAACATAGAGACCACACGTTGGGATTTCAACATAGTTCGCTTCAGAGGCACACTGACAGGATCTACAACGCTATCAGCCCATCCTTACGCATTGGATTGAGAGAGGTGGAGTTGTCTAGACATACCAAAGGGGATGACTAAGTTAGCAACACTGTTGGGTCACCTTTGCCCATTGGAGAGAGAGAGACAGAGCTACCTAGTCAGATCTCATGTGTTGACCTGGGTAGTGGGATGAGATGGTCAGAGTTGCACAAGATGCAACATCCGCATGTCGGGCTTGTTCTATGTGCTAGAGTGTGCATTCAATCCCTATCTTGGGGTTGGATGGTGAGAGATTTTGAGTTGGTACTCGGTGGAGTGGGCTAGACTCATGGAGATGGTCGTAGTTCGGAGTAAAGCTCAGTGGGAGCTCTCAGACATTGAGGGTGTTGGAGGCCCAAGTTGGCATTGGGATCCAGGTGGGGCTTCCTATCCGATATCAGACATGCGAGATGGCTATGGCATTGATGAGGTAGTCAACCCCATGCTTGAGTGCATGCATTCCTTAGGGGAGCTCCAGTTGATGCTAGTGGCTAGGTGGTTTGTGAGCAGAATCCATTGGTTGTTTTGGCATGTTGGTTGCGCATGGGGGCGCAGGATGATTAACATTCTCTGGTAGGAGCTGGTTCGAGGAGGTGGCATGGGTAGGCCACCAGACCGGATATTGTATGGAGACGATGTTCTCCCATTGAGGTTTAGGACTCAGGGGTCACAGACGATCGACACAGTAGAGATATCCCCCCTAGCAGGAGTGGAGTTAGGGTGCTCAGGTCTACCAGGATGGACGAGGGGACATGACGCGTGTCATGGTGGGGTCACTATTAGAGTGGTAGACACTTTGGCACATGCAGGATACCATATGTTACAGGGTGGTATGATAGTAGGTAGTGGTACACAAGACTACACAGAGTCAGGTCGTAGCGTTCAATGTTATATAGAGGGATGTGGCCTGATGCATACAGACCCAATTCTAGGCCATAGCACCCAGTGGTGTGCAGGGCTATGCAACGAGGAGCAGTGGTCTGCAGAGGAGCATGGAGATACATGGTGGTATACCATAGCATGTTGGTTTACACTGTGGGTTAGGAGGAGTGACTTGCATCGCATTGAGGACGTGTAGGGAGTGACAGGTGCAGTGACACAGGCAGGACACAGGAGGGTACAGGATGGTATAGCCGTAGTCGGGGGTATCCAGTGGTGTATAGGGATAGGTTGTGGCATACAGTGGCATTTCATGGAGTGCAGTGGTACTTGGTGGTATGCAGTGACACATGATGCGGTGCAACGGGCTCTTGGAGCTTTGCCTCCAGGGAGACTTATGGATAGCGATAGTAGGTGTACCATTGGATCGATGAGGACATTGTCGAGCATTTGGGGACACCATGTTTAGTGGAGGCAGGGCCTCGAGGGAGTTATCAACAGATCCGAGGCGGAGAGAGGGTTGTCCGTAGGATTACTCTTGAGCATTCTGACAGACTCTTGATCATACTCTTTGGGACATACCCACCCATCATCCTCCAGTGTTGCTTACAGTTGCAGAGAGTTTGGTTGTTTCACTTTGACACTCTCCATTTAGGCAGCAGGGCATGGGGGACTCACCCTAGGCACTTGGATGAGACACCACGTGTCATGGGCCGAGAGGAGACTCTCCAGTTGAGACACTTGGTAGGTGCACGAGTTGACGGTTACAGACTTAGGGATGGCATGGTTGATTGTCGAGGTAGCATATGTTCCACCCCTAGGTTCACACTTGGGGAGGTGACCGAGAGGGAGTTACATGGTGCTTTTTCAGTTGGACAACTTGAGGCGTTAGGGGAGCATGAGGTGCAGAGGATAGTAGTCCTTGTTGGCAGGATGATGCCTAGGCTTCTGGCAGTACCCGAGCACATCATCAGGAGTTGGGATAGCAAATCTCGCTGTGTGATTTGGCAGGCACAGAACAACTGGATATTTGCGGCATGGGTTCTTGATGCTCAGTGCCTACCTATTGGATACCTACAGGAGGCAGAGACGGGGCACAAAGGGGTCCCAACAACTAGCAGCATATCACAACGACAGATAGAGAGGATTGGGGTTTGTGGACCTCCAATATGGTTATGGGATCCAGGGATCCAATGGATTGGTGGGATACTCCACTCCTCAGTGAGCATGGTTGGGATAACAAGCAGACTGATTCATTCATAGGCGGACACATGGGCGATCACCAAAGTCCTCACTATAGGACAAGGCAGATTGTTGCTTAGGATTTGGGCTAGCCATGGAGTGACAGGCGCTAGCATTGTTGAGTCACTTTGGCAAGATTGGCCTAGCCTCGATCATCGCATAGATTATGGCCGAGAGTTATGGGAGAGGAGGTTCTGGTACGAGCATGATAGGCAATCATTCATGACCAGAGTGTCACGATGTCAGCAAGATAGGTTCCTTCTGCGATGGGTAGGGGATTCTGGCATAATAGGGTTGAGTAGTTCATGTTGACCTAGATTGTCATTGATGTCAATATGGCAATATTCTGGATGAGTAAACAATGATGTGAGGCCAAGGAGAAGTAGAGCAGATTTGTGAAGAAACAGGAGCAAGAAGCCATGAGGAGAAACCAGAGGAAAGCCAAGACAGTCAAGCCATTGGAGAGAATATCGGAAGTCATAGGAGCTATCAGAGCAGAGCTATCAAAGCAGAGAAGAGGTATTGGAGCAGTATCGGAAGCCATCAGGGAAGCCATCAGAAGAGGAACACGCATCAAGAGGAGAAGCCAGCGGAAGAGCAGTTAACAGAGGAGCCATATTGTTCATTAGAAGGAACAAAGAGGAACACGCATCAGGAGGAGAAGCCAGCGGAAGAGCAGTTAACAAAGGAGCCATATCATGCAATATTAGAGGAATATTAGAGAAGAGCTATTGGAGCAGTGCATCGGAAGCCATCACGGAGTCATATCAGACCAGAAAAGAGCGGAGGAGTATATATCGGGTTAAAGTATATAACCACATATATCGGGTTAAAGTATATAATATCGGGTTAAAGTCAAAGTGAATGCACGTGGTTATATTCCAAAAGGCGGATTTTGTAACAGTGGCAGTGGTTTTCGGGCGGATGCTAGGCGGTAAGTGGTATTTAGAGGAGAGCGCCCGATTCCATTAACTGAGCGACACGTAGCATGAGGGTGGAGAGAGAAAACCACTTTTTTGGGTGGTTATTTCCCTTGCAAATTGCTCACCCGAAATTCATGCAAGCCGTTGGATCTAGCACGAGTTAATCTACGGTGGAGAATGAGCCTGATAAAGGTAAGCATCGATAAACGCGCCAAGGCTATGGAAAAGCGGAAAATGCAAGTTCCCGTGTGTTTGTGTATATTCCCATTATACGAGGGTTATAATAGAATTAAAGGGGATAAAGGGTTATGGGTTAAGTCTGCATTAACCAAAGTTAAGAACGGAGGAGTATATATATTATATAGATGCGATAATAACACGGACCCGCGGCTCCATTATAAACCGCCCTAATGTAATATCGCATCCGCTGTGTCACTAGTCTCAAAGGGCTGTCACCCCCGAAACCTCCGATTGCGATATACAGTTGCGGACCCAATGGTCCTATTATATCGCGCCCTAATGATATATCGCGTCCGCCATATCGGGAGTTATGTATCGCAGTGTTTTAAGCCTTGTCACGTTAAAACTGCGATAGCAATATATATACGGACCCGACTGGACCATTGCAATATGACTTAATATATTATCGCATCCGTCGCATATCGCAAGCCTCTTGTAAAGCCTTGCCACATTGAAAGCGCCGATTGCAATATATATATATATATATATATATATATGGACCTGATGGAGTTATTAAAACAGTTTAAAATAATATCGCGTCCGAGTATCGGGGAATTGGCTATGTTATGTGCAAATTTGCCGATTGCGATAAAGTTGTGAAGGAGCGGACCCGATGAAGTTATTCATGTGGGCGTAATGCATTTGAAGTCCGGCCTTATGTGTTCGAGGGTGTATTTTCCGTGTATTCCCTGTGCATCCTTGTATTCCGATATATTGTATGGTCCCGGGTTTAAAGGCTTAAGGCCTTGTCATATTAAAGCGACGATTGCGATAAAAGGATGACGTGGCATGTGGGACCTCTATATGGCTATAGTCTCTCTTATATGGTTTCCATGAATAATCAAGTCTATGGACGAAAAACTCTTCAATATTTTTTTTAATGTGCAAGTTGGCCTCTTTCCAATAAATGTGTCTTTTCGGTCATTGGTGAAACCCATATGTGATTATGAAAAGAAGACGAAAGGACGAGCGAGCGTAGATTGGGAAGCCGAAGATCAAGCGATCAAGAGGGAATGCGAAAGGTCGAGCAAGTGTTGAGGAAGTTGAAACTCAAGCGAGCAAGGAGGAAGCCAAAGGTCAGGCGTATCAGGCTTCTATAATAGTGAACAAGGAAGGTTCAAATAACGTTGGCGAACTGGAAGGAAGGAGCAAGCCGTAGGTCCAGCAGGACAGAAAAGGGCCGAAGGTCCAGTAGGACAGGAGGAAGCTGAAGGTCCAGCAGGACAGGAGGAAGCCGACGGACGAGCAACTCTGTTGATCGTGTTACCCTGTGAAAGACTCAGACCTGTGAAGAATTAATCAGGTACATAATGCATGCTGAAGAACAATTCTGTGATATAATAAATAAAGTTTCATTTGATATCGCTTGAAGGGAACAGTAGCCAGCACTAGTATTGCAGCATATGTGAATGTATTTCTGGGAAGTAAGAAATTGCAATAGCAAGAACAATGTGCAGTAGTCACGCTGGAAGCATTCACCATGACAATGAGAACAGAGGCCTGAAACAGAGAGTTGGTTCTTGTGCAGAGCTTAGTGCAGCTAACAGTAGACTCACTAAAGCTGTGTGGAGACATTATCAGAGATCATGATGGCTATTTGATATCATCATGAGATAACTTTTGCAGACTCTATGTGGACAGTATGAAGAGTTGTAAAGACTTCTTCATATGAAGACTGGTTGCCATTGATGTTGTAGCATGGAGACTACAGTGAAGCTGTAAACAGACAATTTAGTAAAGAAGAGCTTTGGGAGCAGAACATTACTATCAAACATGCCTTGACAGCAGAGGGTTGGAGCCCTTGGGGTTGGTGCCTCAAAAGTTGAAAGGATTGGTGTCCTTGGAGTTGGTGCTCCTTTATCCAAGGTTGGTGCCTTGACAGTAGAGGGTTGGAGCCCTTGAGGTTGGTGCCTCAGAACTCGAAGGATTGGTGTCCTGGGAGTTGGTGCTCCTAAGTCCAAGGTTGGTGCCTTGACAAAACATTGTTGGTGCTCTGGAGGTTGGAGCCTCACAAAAATCCAAGTTGGTGCTTGGCAACAGATTGGAACCATATATATATTGTATCTATTTTATTGCAAAGATTATATTAATAAAAACATTTATTCTTGTTGTTCATCTTGTGTTCTGAATATAAATGTTGACTGGTAAAAATAACAATTGAAAAAGAAATACTGATTCACCCCCCCCTCAGTATTTCCAACAATTGGTATCAAAGCCAGTACCTTCATTCAAAGCCTAACAGCTTGAAGGTTGATCTTTAGAACACAAATGGCGAAGTCAAGGAAGAAAGTCGCCAATCATCCTAAGGATGTGTCTGCCTCTACCACTAAAATAGAAGACAATCAATTTGAGGAGGCTCCATGGTTCAATGGGAACTTTAATATATGGGAAGCAAGAATGAAGAATTTCTTAAAGACTCAAGGCATTGAAATCTGGAAATTAGTGATTGTTGATAGCATGATGGATGAAGAATCCAAGGAGTACAATGCAAAAGCAATGAAGGCAATCTTGAATGGGCTACCTGATTCTATAAAGAACAATTTAGGAAAATCTTCGTCGGCAAAGCGTATATGGGACAAACTTCATGACCTTCACTCAAAAGGAGCATTGACCATGACCATTAGTCGAGAAGATGATGGAAATCAAGAAGAAAATCCAGAACCCATCATAGAAGCTAAAAATGAGAATGATGACATCAAGGCTAAAGAAGACCTAGAAGATGAAGAGAATGAAATAGGGTTTGTAGAAGATCTCCTTGCTCAACTTACAACTGCCATGGAAGAGATTATCAATTTGAAAAAAGAAAACAAGGAACGTAAGAAGAAAGCACTAGCTGGTGACCAAGACCAAACAAGGAAGAACGCTGACCTTGTCCAGCTTCAAATACAGGAAAGGGATGAAGAGCTTGTCAAGCTTAAGAAGGAATTTAATAAAGCAAAAGAAAGCAGCATGAAGAAGTCATATCCATGACAAATTAATTGGATAAAGCAAAGAAACGGGAAGACACCTTGTCAAGTCAACTTGAACAAAGGCACAATAGCTTGAACAAACTTGAAGAAGAGATTGGTCAATACAAGGTAGAGGTCTCCTCTCTCAAATCTCAACTACAAGAACTACAAGAAGTAAGAAAGTTAGCACAAGGAGCTGAGAAGACAATGGAAGCATTGGAAATCATAGAAGAACAGGTTGATGAAGTAGAAAAGGAGAGAAACACCATGATATGTCAACTAAAAGCAAAGGATGAAGAAATTTTCAAATTAAAATCTAACATCAAACTTCTCAAGGCCGAAACATGTAAAGCTACAAGGATCAAGGAAGAAATGGAGAGCAGTCTAGCAAAGGAAAATGAAGAAATCTTCAAAATGAAGTCAGATATCATCTCCCTTAAAATAGAAGCAAATGAAGCTGCTCATATCAAGGAAGAAACTAAGAAACAACTTGCTAAGAAAAATAATGAGTGTGAAAGATTGGAAGAAGAGATTGTCTTCCTCAGGAAAAAGGTTGAAGGGATGAACAAAACCTTGAAGAGCTCTCAAGCCTTGGATAACATGCTCAGCCATCAAAGATTTCCATTTTATAAATCAGGTCTCGGGTATGCAGGTGAACCCTCAAACAAGAATGATAATGCTTCAAACAAAAAGGATGTGAAGAAGCTAGAAAGAAATGGTGATGCTCCCAATTCCAGCAAAGGCAAGGAGAAAAATCAAGGCAACAATGGAAGAAATCCTGCTCCAAGAAGAAATGTAGATAATGTCAAGGATGCTAGAAGCAATGGTTATCATCAAAGGATCTCAAGACAGAAAGACTTCAGAAGTACATCAAGGAAATCTCCATCTCCCAGGTACCAAAGTTTATTTCTTGGTTATTGTTATTCTTGTACAAACTTTGGTCACATGGCAAAAGATTGTAAAGCATATCATAAAGATAGATGTTATGGTCCCCAACCATATCATAAAGATAGATATTATGGTCCCCAACAATCTCCAAGGAACAATTTTGCAGGAAGAAATCATGAATTCTTATTCATGAACAATGTAGAGTGCTTCAAGTGTCATAACATTGGTCATATGGCACGTGATTGTAACTGAACTTGGGCTCTTACACAAGCTAGAACCATGCAAAAGAAGAAAGTTACACAAGTATGGAGAAAGAAGCAAATACAATCCGAAAGTTCCTTGAACTCTCCTACCAACAACACATGTTATTGGCTTGATTTTTGAAAATCTAAGCATTTGATGGGAAGACTTTGCCAAAAGAGATGATGCATACAGTTAGGGGGAGCCTGTGATTCTTTATCATTATTGCAGAAGCTATTAGTGAAAGGGTCCTTATGAAATCCTTATTGAGCTATATTAACAATCATTCTTTGATAAAGATCATCTCTCAGGAGCACTCCAATGAAGAATTGATCTCTTAACTATTCTTTGAATTGTTGTTGAAGATGTTTTCCAATTGATCACTAAGTAGTAATTGGAGCAATAGAGAAGGTCATCTAATACTAGAGAAATAGGGCAAATAACTATGGTGCTGATATTACAGATGTTAAATGTTTCGACTCAGGGATTTGATGTGAGAACAGGTAGATTATGGACACAAATAGAGGCAACCTTCAAACAAACAGATATATCTGGGAATGAAGCATGAAGTAAGAGCAGTTGGTAGCATCTAACAAAACTGAAGCATTGCAAAAAGATGCCAATCAATAAAAAGAATTTAAAAGACAGTCACAGATTGGATATCAAAATTTGCTTGTGGAGATAACTTGCAGAGATTTTTTTTTCAAGAACACAAGGAAAAGATGGCTCATCAAAAGACTATAGAAAGGAGAATGTTGTGCAGTCGAATATAGCTCAGTAACTTAAGGAGAAGCACAGAATTACAAAGGAACTTTGATCTAAAGAGAGATAGCAAGAAAGACAATTTCACTGGCATTTTCTCTTGATTCAGACTATGAAGGCCTCTTAATTCTGACTGTGGAGACAACAGAATATGGATTGAAGCATAAAAGCTTGGACTTGATCATTTGGTGCGTGTGTATTTGTAATCTGTTTGAAAGCATTGAAGTGGAGAATCCTTGAGCATTGTTGAAGCCATGATAAAGTAGTTCTGAGACATGAAGAGGGGATAATGTGCTAATTGATGATAAAGCATCAATCCCTCTATCTTGAGTAAAAAGAAGAGCACTGTTACAGGGGGAGTAACATACTCATGAAGATTTACTATTCATAAAGAACAAAAGCAGTTTGATAGGGGGAGTCCCTGAGCACTCCTTTGCCATTGATGTCAAAGGGGGAGAGAAGAAGAATATTGCCATCAATAACAAAGGGGGAGATTGTTTACCTAGATTGTCATTGATGTCAATAAGGCAATATTCTGGATGAGTAAACAATGATGTGAGGCCAAGCAGAAGTAGAGAAAATCCGTGAAGAAACAGGAGCAAGAAGCCATGAGGAGAAACCAGAGGAAAGCCAAGACAGTCAAGCCATTGGAGAGAATATTGGAAGTCATAGGAGCTATCAGAGCAGAGCTATCAAAGCAGAGAAGAGGTATTGGAGCGGTATCGGAAGCCATCAGGGAAGCCATTAGAAGAGGAACATGCATCAGGAGGAGAAGCCAGCGGAAGAGCAGTTAACAAAGGAGCCATATCATGCGATATCAGAGGAATATCAGAGAAGAGCTATTGGAGCAGTGCATCAGAAGCCATCGCGGAGTCATATCAGACCAGAAAAGAGCGGAGGAGTATATATCGGGTTAAAGTATATAACCACATATATCGGGTTAAAGTCAAAGTGAATGCACGTGGTTATATTCCAAAAGGCGGATTTGTAACAGTGGCAGTGGTTTTCGGGCGGACGCTAGGCGGTAAGTGGTATTTAGAGGAGAGCGCCTGATTCCATTAACTGAGCGACACGTAGCACGAGGGTGGAGAGAGAAAACCACTTTTTCGGGTGGTTATTTCCCTTGCAAATTGCTCACCCAAAATTCATGCAAGCCGTTGGATCTAGCGCGAGTTAATCTACGGTGGAGAATGAGCCTGATAAAGGTAAGCATCGATAAACACGCCAAGGCTATGGAAAAGCGGAAAATGCAAGTTCCCGTGTGTTTGTGTATATTCCCATTATACGAGGGTTATAATAGAATTAAAGGGGATAAAGGGTTATGGGTTAAGTCCGCATTAACCAAAGTTAAGAATGGAGGAGTATATATATTATATAGATGTGATAATAAGATGGACCCGCGGCTCCATTATAAACCGCCCTAATGTAATATCACATTCGCTGTGTCGCTAGTCTCAAAGGGCTGTCACCCCCGAAACCTCCGATTGCGATATACAGTTGTGGACTTGATGGTCCTATTATATCGCGCCCAAATGATTTATCGCGTCCGCCATATCGAGAGTTATGTATCGCAGTGTTTTAAGCCTTGTCACGATTAAAACTGCGATAGTGATATATATATGGACTCGACTGGACCTTTGCAATATGACTTAATATATTATTGCATCCGTCGCATATCGCAAGCCTCTTGTAAAGCCTTGCCACATTGAAAGCACCGATTGCGATATATATATATATATATATATATGGACCTGACGGAGTTATTAAAACAATTTAAAATAATATCGCGTCCGAGTATCGGGGAATTGGCTATGTTATGTGCAAATTTGCCAATTGCGATAAAGTTGTGAAGGAGCGGACCCGATGAAGTTATAGATGCGGGCGTAATGCATTTGAAGTCCGGCCTTATGTGTTCGGAGGGTGTATTTTCTGTGTATTTCCTGTGCATCCTTGTATTCTGATATATTGTATGGTCCCGGGTTTAAAGGCTTAAGGCCTTGTCATATTAAAGCGGTGATTGCGATAAAAGGATGACGTGGCATGTGGGACCTCTATATGGCTATAGTCTCTCTTATATGGTTTCCGTGAATAATCAAGTCTATGGATGAAAAACTCTTCAATATGTTTTTTAATATGCAAGTTGGCCTCTTTCCAATAAACGTGTCTTTCCGGTCATTGGTGAAACCCATATGTGATTATGAAAAGAAGACGAAAGGATGAGTGAGCGTAGATTGGGAAGCCGAAGACCAAGCGATCAAGAGGGGATGCGAAAGGTCGAGCGAGCGTTGAGGAAGCCGAAGCTCAAGCGAGCAAGGAGGAAGCCAAAAGGTCAGGCGTATCAGGCTTCTATAATAGTGAACAAGGAAGGTTCAAAAAAGGCTAGCGAACTGGAAGAAAGGAGCAAGCCGTAGGTCCAGCAGGACAGAAAAGGGTTGAAGGTCCAACAGCATAGAAAAGGGCTGAAGGTCCAGCAGGACAGGGGGAAGCTGAAGGTCCAGTAGGATAGGAGGAAGCCGACAGACGAGCAACTCTGTTGATCGTGTTACGCTGTGAAAGACTCAGACCTGTGAAGAATTAATTAGGGACATAATGCATGCTGAAGAACAATTCTGTGATATAATAAATAAAGTTTCATTTGATATCGCTTGAAGGGAACAGTAGCTAGCACTAGTATTGAAGCATATGTGAATGTATTTATGGGAAGTAAGAGATTGAAATAGCAAGAACATTGTGCAGTAGTCACCCTGGAAGCATTCACCATGACAGTGAGAACAAAGGCCTGAAATAGAGAGTTGGTTCTTGTGCAGAGCTTAGTGCAGCTAACAGTAGACTCCCTAAAGCTGTGTGGAGACATTATCAGAGATCATGATGGTTATTTGATATCATCATGAGATAACTTTTGCAGAATCTGTGTGGACAGTATGAAGAGTTGTAAAGACTTCTTCATATGAAGACTGGTTGCCATTGATGCTGTAGCATGGAGACTACAGTGAAGCTGTAAACAGACAATTTAGTAAAGAAGAGCTTTGGGAGCAGAACATTACTATCAAACATGCTTTGACAGCAGAGGGTTGGAGCCCTTGAGGTTGGTGCCTCAGAAGTTGGAAGGATTGGTGTCCTTGGAGTTGGTGCTCCTATATCCAAGGTTGGTGCCTTGACAGTAGAGGGTTGGAGCCCTTGAGGTTGGTGCCTCAGAACTGGAAGGATTGGTGTCCTGGGAGTTGGTGCTCCTAAGTCCAAGGTTGGTGCCTTGACAAAACAGATTTGGTGCTCTGGAGTTTGGAGCCTCACAAATGTCCAAGTTGGTGCTTGGTAACGGATTGGAACCATATATATATTGTATCTATTTTATTGCAAAGATTATATTAATAAAAGCATTTATTCTTGTTGTTCATCTTGTGTTCTGAATATAAATGTTTTGACTGGTAAAAATAACAATTGAAAAAGAAATACTGATTCACCCCCCCTCTCAGTGTTTCCAACAGTGCAACTACCCGTAGAGGTGAGTTGCTTTCTACAGGGGAGGGTCCTACAGATCTTCCATTTGGTTTTAGTGATTCATTGATGGTGTGGGGAACTTCACTGGTGTGGCAGGGTGATCGACAGGAGGAGATCAAGGGAGGCCCAGGTAGATGAGGGTTCAATTTCACCAGGATTGGATTGCATCTTCAGGAGTTTACTCTTGTAGTGCATGAGATGGACTATTCAATAGAGAAGCTTCATGAGGATTTGGGCAGAGTTTTACATCGTCAGGATGCTCTACTTATTGGTGATAGACACAAGGGTTTTACTGCCCATATATGGCAGGATAGTGAGTGGAGCAAGGGGTGCTTCACGTTGATCAAGTTGGCTTGGGATCCTGGTATCGAGGGACTCCTTCACTATAGGATAGTACAACGATCAGGGACGATCAAATGGCACATTTGGGACCTTGGTGAAGTTTGCAGTGATAGTGGGGGTCCACAGTCAGAGAGGGTGTTTTTTCAGGCATTGCTTGAGGACAAACGATGTTTGGTGCATTGGAAGAACTTGCCAGATGAGGATGTCACCTGGGAGGGTGAGCATATTTTGGGGCACCCAACTTTGAGGTTGTTTGAGGGCAAGCAACATTTGGGAGGGGAGGACTGTCATGTCCCTTCTCAAACACATTAGTAACAGGGTGCTGCTACACAATTTTGCACATTTTTGACTAAGGAAGAGGGCCCCACACTTTCGACTTAGGGACTTAGGGGCCAAATCGACTTTATTTAGCTGCTAGTGGAATGTGGGGGCCACCCACATAGGAGTTCAAATTAGCCATTTGATATGCTTGGAGGGAAAATTGAATGGGTGGATGGAGGGGCCCACATGAGGCTAAGGGGGCCCAAGGAGTTATAAAGAGAGATCAACTCTCATTTTGTTTTCATTCTGAATATTTGACAAACAAACTCACTCTTGTACGCTTTGCTGCTTAGCAAGTCTACCGGCTGTTTAGCCATGAGTCTTTCGCAGGGAAGATTCAACCTCTACTTCGGGGGACCATCTGTGCCCGCCCTAGGGAGGCTGTTCCACAGAGATTGCAGGAGTTTCCAGCAACGATTCACAGCTCAGCCAACCACGCAGAGGAAGGGACTGTGTGTTTTCTGGGCAACGAGAAATACGTAGAGGTTGATTTAGCCACCCAAGAGGTCGAAAATCCAAAGTCAAAATCAGAGAAATTCCCTTCTGGGTTTTTTTGGGTTTTGTCCAAGGATTCTAAGTCTAAAAGGGCAAATTTTTTTGGGCACTTTCTAGTAGGCCAAAAGTCAGCAGATGTAGTTGTCTGCACGAGAGCAGTTGCCAGCTCCCAAGAGGCCGAAAATCCAAAGTCAAAATCAGAGAAATTCCCTTTTGGGTTTTTTTGGGTTTTGTCCAAGGAGTCTAAGGCTAAAAGGGCAGAATTTTCTGGGTAGTTTTTGGGCACTTTCCAGCAGGCCGAAAGTCAGCAGATGTAGTCGGAGAGCAGCTCCCAAGAGGCCGAAAATCCAAAGTCAAAATCAGAGAAATTCCCTTCTGGGTTTTTCTGGGTTTTGTCCAAGGAGTCTGAGACTAATAAAAGGGAAGAATTTTCTAGGCAATTTTTGGGCACTTTCCAACAGGCTGAAGTCAGTAGATCAACAGTTTACTGGGACAATGCAGAGCATAGTAGAGCAACAACTGAACAACCATCTTTCCAACTATTCTAATACTTGGGTTTGGTCCAGTTTGTCCTTGAGACAAGCCCAGGTGCACTACGACATTTATATATTGTACTCATGCTTTCATATTTCATAATATATGGCTCAACAGTTCCAGTATTACAGTGTTTCAGGGGTGTTTGCTAAAAGTTTTTAATTTTCCACTGTTGCACTGTTTGTTTAATTGGTTTATCACTTAAATTCCTAGTTAGGAACATTACGCTCTCCACCCAACCTTAGATAAGCTACAACCACATTTACTTGTAGCTCACCCCGAGTCAGATTCCAGTGCTTGAGGTGGAGTGCTTTCGAGAGGAAACTTAATCAATATTGATAGTTGAAGCATGCTGTCACAAGGTCATTTTGCCTTCATCCACAAACTACACAAGCTTCCACTCAGTCTTTCTAGACTTTTTAGACATGATTAACATCCATGCCAGGATACCATAGCACAAAGAGTCTCAACTCACTTTTAAGAGAAGGGAGTCCACATCAAGGGAACGTTGATCAGTGGATAAGCTACTGATGAGTAAGAGATCACCTCTCAGGGTACTTCATCAGTGAGTCAAGCACCAAGGCTTTAGCACCGAGGCAACTCATGGTGGTTCATCAACCCGTACAAATACCTGATTGTCTATTCCCAATCCTGTAGGTTCATCAATCCACAAGCTTCCAGTGGGTTCTTCAGCCTTTAGGCAAGCCACTACTCTATAATATTTCACCCAACAAGCCTCTCAAGGTTTCATCAGTTGGTTCATCTTTTTCTAGAGCTCGATCATTGTGATTTTTATCGCTGCTCTCCTTGACAACTCCAACCTTGGAGGAATTCCTTCCATTGCTCATCACTGTGTGTTCTTCCATTGCACAAGCACAAATGAGTTCTCTCTGCCTCCTTGACTTGTTTTTGTGCCCCCCAACAGACTAACCATTTGTCTTTTTCAAGGCTCCATGTAGGTAAACTGCCTTGGACAATGCAACCCATTCCTTCTTAAATTTTTTTGTCCTTTGTTGCTCGTTGTTAGAGCTAAGAGACAAATTGGCCTATCTTTTTCTTATTTATTGCATAATCAACCCATTAAACTTCTCAGCCAACCCATGGTTGATACATTTAAAATCACCAATTCCTCAAGTAATCTCCCTCCCCAAGCAAATAGAATCAGTGTCCCTTTCTCTCAGCCTTTTTAAATAATTACAATTATTTACAATGAGGGAATATTAACCAGGGGTTGTCATAGTCCCCTCCCCCTTGGGGGAACACCATCCTTGGTGTTCAATAACCATATACAAACAACACATGCTTAAAAACCGAGCACAACTGATATGGAGCTTTATACATACAACTATGTACAACATTTACAATGTATTTACATTTGCTTCAGCCAACAAACAAAAAAGGGTATGTTGCTTGCATTTGGTTAGCCATTTCCCATGTGGCTTCCTCGGGCCCAAAGTGCCTCCACTGCACTTTGACTTGCTCTATTGCTTGATTCTGGAGCGTGAGCTGCCTTCAATCCAAGATGCATAGAGGTTCCGGTTGGAACTCTCCCTCTAGTTCTACCTGTAACACAAACCAATCAATTACATGATTAGCATCTTGCATATATCTTTTAAGCATTGAAACATCAAGGACTTCATGAACTCTCACTGATGGAGGCAAGGCCAACCTATAGGTCACTAGCCTTGGCCTTTCGATCACTTCAAATGGCCCACAAAATTGTGGTGCCAACTTGGCACATGACCCAAATTTTAAGGAGCTCTTCTTGGGTCTAACTCGTAAGAAAACATGTTCCCCAACTTGGAACTCCTTGTGAACCCTATGCTGGTTTGCATAACTCTTTTGCCTATCCCGTGCCACCTTTAAATTCCTTCTGATAGTTTGCATTGCTTGTTCTATGTTCTTCAACATATCAGGGCCAATAAGGACCCTATTCACTGGATCATTCCAGCTGATAATGGCAGAAGTGTCCTCAAATACATAATTTTATTAATCAGAAAAAACAATTACATAATATGATTTTGCAAGAGTTTACACCCGAACAACACAAACACTCTTGCAATGAGCTATTTATAAGCTCCATGTCCTAACTACCTCTAATTATGGATCACTTATTAAATAACAAGTGTCCATTTACAATAAATGCTATTCAAACCAACTAGCTAACAAATCTCCTAAAATAGAGCCTAAGATACGACACATTTGGAGAGCCATATCTAGTTACAACAATATGCTAATTCTAAAAGTCTCCATTAAATAATTAAACATTCTAGAATAATAATTATTAATTTAATATCTTAAATTAATAATTATTTTATTCTAATTTTATAACCTATGATAAAATTGTATTTTTGGATCATCTAACATTCCCCCCTATGATCCAAAGATACATTACAATAGATACCAAGTTCATCCCTGAACTTAGTAAATTTTATTCTGCCAAGCGGTTTCGTGAAAATGTCGGAGATCTGATCTTCGGAAGGACAATAAACTGGCTTGAGGACATCTTTGGCAATGAGAGATCTGATATGATGATACTTGGTGTCCACATGCTTTGTCTTTGAATGAAAAACTGGGTTCTTGGCAAGTTTGATGGCTGACTGGCTGTCAATGAATAATGATGTAGCTTCGGTCTGAGAAATGCCCAAGTCCTGCAAAATTCGGCGCAACCAAACAATTTCACATGCTACTTCCCATGCTGAAATGTACTCTGCTTTTGCGGAAGAAGTGGCCATTGTAGCTTGTTTCTTACAACTCCAAGATACTGCTGTTGACCCCATATTCATTAAATAACCTGATGTTGATGCTCGATCATCAATACTCCTAGCAAAGTCGGCATCGGAATATCCACCAAGTACAAAATTTTTAGTCTTTGTGTAAAGAAGACCAAAATCTTTTGTTCCTTGGATATATCGAAGAACTCTTTTGGTTGCATTCCAGTGGCTGTCTCGTGGTTCCTGCATAAAACGTGAAAGAATACTGACTGCATAAGATAGATTAGGACGAGTATTTGTCAAATAAATCAAGCTGCCAATCAACTGTCTGTAAGTAGTACTGTCCACCTTCCCCCCCTTCAAATTTTGAAAGTTTCAAGTTTTGCTCCATGGGGGTGAGAACGGGCTTGCAATCCTGCATGCCAAATCGCTGAAGAACCTCTGCTGCATACTTACTCTGAGAAATGAAAATATGATGTGGACGTTGGAAGACTTCAACTCCAAGATAGTAGTGAAGTAATCCCAAATCTGTCATCTTAAAACCTGCATGTAAATCCTTTTTCACCTGTGTAATATGATCATCATGGTTGCCAGTAATGATCAAATCATCTATATACATAACAAGAATGACCAGATATTGTCCCTGTTGTCGCACACACAAAGTATCATCAGATTCACTTCGTTGAAAACCAACTTTCTTAAGGTATTCATCCATCTTTGCATACCAAGCTCGGGGAGCTTGTTTTAATCCATATAAAGCTTTGATCAGTTTGCAGACTTTATGTTCTTGTCCTTCAACTTCAAAACCTGGCGGTTGGGTCATATACATGTCCTTCTGTAAATCCCCGTTGAGAAAAGCACTTTTCACATCCATTTGATGAACTTTCCATCCTTTTTGAGCGGCCAATGCAAGTGTTAATCGGATGGTGTTCCATTTTGCTGTAGGAGCAAAAGTTTCTTCATAATCAATGCCTTCCTGCTGCGCAAAACCTTTTGCGACAAGTCGTGCTTTATACTTTTCAAGTTCTCCCTTTTGATTATACTTAATTCTGTAAACCCATTTGCATCCTATGGGTTTAACATTTGCTGGACAATCAACAAGTTTCCAAGTGTTGTTATCAATTACTGCCTGATATTCTTCAACCATAGCTTGTTGCCATTCTTTATGTTTTACTGCTTCTTTGTATGTGGAAGGTTCAGTAAAATCATTTGCTATTAAGGCAAAATTGCCTTCACTTCTATGTGCCCTTCTGGTGCCTGTTTTATTCTGCTCATCAGGCTTTACATCTTTCAAAAGTTGAACTGCCCATTTTGGTAGTTGGTGCTCACTTGTTTGCGCTTCTGTAAAGTCTCCATCATTGTAAAGAGGATTAATATAAACTTATGTCCGTCGTTCAGGTGAAGAGTGTGGAGAATCACTGTCAGAAGAACTGCTACTGCTTGGAGATGCGGATGAACTGCTTGAAGACCCAGATGATGTTGTTGATGTAGATGGACTGGATGACTCATCTTCAGAGGAAGGAAAATCAAGTTCATACCAATTTGGTGAAGTTGGTTGACTTTGCATTTTTCCATTTCTTTTACTTCCTTTAGTTTCTAACTTGTGAAGAAGATTTTCAATTTCTTCAGCACTCTTACTCTCAATTTCATAAAAAATGACATCCTTGCTCACAATGAATTTTCTATTGGTCAAAAGACGATACCCTTTCTTCTCATCAGAATAGCCAATCATTGTGCATTTTAAACTTCTTGACTCAAGCTTAGTTCGTTTTTCTTTCGGAACTAAGTCATAACACACTGACCTAAAAACTCCAAGATGTTTAACTCGAGGTTTGAAACCAAACCAAGCTTCATAAGGTGTGATTCCGTCTAAAGAAGCAGTTGGAGATCTGTTTCTTAAGTAGACAGCTGTATGTATTGCTTCCGCCCAATATGTTGGACTTAACCTCTTGAAAGTTAACATGGATCTCACCATTCCTAACAAAGTGCGATTCATTCTTTCGACTACTCCATTTTGCTGTGGAGTGTAAACATTAGTAAGATGTCATCTTATGCCATTTTCACTGCAATAAGTTTTGAATTCATTTGAAGTGAATTCTCCCCCATTACCCGTCTTGAGAGTACCTATCTTTTCTTTGACTTTATTTTCAGCAAGTTGGCGAAAAATTTTAAACTTCTCAAATGCTTCAGACTTGTTCTTCAAAAAATACACCCAAGTCATTCTACTGAAATCATCAATGAATAGTAAGAAATATTTGCAACCACCAAATGAAGTTTGTAGTGGACCACAAACATCACTATGAACTAGTTGTAGCCGCCTATTTGCACGCCAGGAACTTGTTGGAAAACTTTCTCGACTTTGTTTGCCATAAATGCAAGCTTCACATTTTGCATTTTCCCTTTTGAAAGTGGGAAGTCCTTTAACCATTCCTTGTTTCTGCAATTGAGAAAGACTCTCAAAATTTAAATGTCCATATCTTACATGCCATAGTCTTATAGGTGAAATCCCTGTACTCACTGCCCCTGCAAAATCTGAATGCCTTGGAATAACTGTCCCTTTCATCCGTAACAGTTTTCCATCTTCATAACCTGTCATGACTGTTTTCAAGTTCTGTTTGATTGAATTAATCTTGACTAAACCATCTTCCGTAATCACCTGATGTCCTGCTTGTCGAATCGTGACTAAAGAGAGCAAATTTTTCTTAAAACTGGGTACATACCATACATTGGAAATCATTTTGTCTCCAATGCCAGGGAGAAAAACTTTAACTGCTCCTTTTCCATAAGGAGTATGTTTTGTATTATCAGCAAGAAAAATGGAATTAAGTTGGCAATCTTGAAAATTCCAGAAAAAATCACGTTGACAAGTCATGTGCTGAGTGGCCCCAGAATCCAAGATCCAGGCATCTTCATAGTCACTTCTAAGATGGGATGAAAGTTGTGATGCTGGCGAGGACGTAAAAACATATTCTGAGTTATCATCATCTTGATCATTTGCAAATTGCGCTGAATGCTGCTGAAACTTGGGAATTTTATTAAGTGAAGTTCGACAATCTTCAGCATAATGGCCGACTTTGTTACATCTTCGACACACAATTTGACTTAAGTCTCTTCCTCTTCCTGAAGATTGTCCTCTGCCTCTGCTTTGACTTCTATGTTGAGATTGTCCTCTACCTTGATTATTGTTTCCTTGTCCTTGAAAATTGCCTCTTCCTTGGTTGTTTCCTCTACCTTGAAAATTATTCCTTCCTCCTCTGTTAAAATTGTTTCCTCTGCTTTGGCTTCGACCTCGATTATGTGCTGCTTGATTATGATTCCCTCTGCCTCTGCCTCGAGAACTGTCTGCTGATGATTTACTAGTGCTGGCCTCTGTGAGAAAAACACCTTCACCAACTTTCTTCTTCTTCCCAAAAGTTTTATCATGTTGAGTCAACATTTCACAGAGTTCATCAAACTTTAGTTTCTCTAATTTTTCAGTTACTTGTAGAGTCTCCAAAAAATGCGTGTAGGAAGAAGGAAGTCCGGCAATTACAATTGTGACCATAAAGCTATCATCAATTGCGGGAAAACCAGCATTAATAATTTCTTGCCTAATATTCTTAAGTCTTGAGATATATTCAAGAACATCACCGCCTTCAGTTAATTTTTGTTGCAACAATTTTAATTGTAGATCGACTTTCTTTGATTCAAGTTGAGTATCAAAGAGGTCTTTAAAAGTTTTCAAAGCAGACCATGCATCTGTAGCATTTTCTATATGGACATACATTTCATCATTCTCAGAATATTTAATAAGAGCTAAGGCTTTAGCATTCTTGATTTCCCATTTTGCCAGTGCAGCTGCATCTGTGGGTTTATTCGGCTTAACATCTCCATCACATATATCCTGCCATAATTCATTGTAAATGAGAGTGCTTTCGATGAGACGATGCCATGTTTTATAAAATTTTGTGCCTTCAAGTTTGTCGGAATCAGAAAACAAATTAATCAACTTAGACATTGTAGCGTTGAAGCGTTGCACCAAGAATCAGAACAGAAATGACAAGATAGTTAACACAACACACCACGCAAAAAACACGATCTATTGGGGCTTGGCCTTGACCATCGAATAGTCGTCAAAACATGAGAAAATTGACTGAGCTTTGCACTTGGCTCTAGTCAATTTCTCAAATTTTTACAAGGCAACTTTCAAAATTTGACTTTTACAATGGTGCTGTTGCACAGTCTGGTAAAACAAAGTTACTCCCCCTCAAAGTAAAATTACTTTGAGCTACAATGCCACACTTATCTCTCCAAAAACAAATTACAAAAAAATATCTCCTTATTACTCCAAAAATTACAAATGACCTTATTCCTCCACAAATATTACAAAATCCTTGTTACTCCAATAATATTACATAAAAATATATACCTTGTATCCCCAAATTCCTATTTCCACAAATTTAAATGAAAAAGCCATGTACTATGTAACAGTGTTTTACAACTCGGACTCGGAATCCGACTCGGCCGAGGATCGACTCCGACTCCGACTCCGACTCCGACTCGGTAATGACTCGGCCGACTCGATTTCAATGACTCGGTCGTTGTAAAAAATACATTAAATATATATTTTTTTTTATAAAAAAACATAATTTTAAATATTTTAAACATAATTTTAAAGATTTTCATTCAAGTTTCCAAACACACAACATTATAATATACATGGAAGACAACATACTGGGTCCAACACTGCATCTTGCACTTCTTCCCATCCTCCAGATCTTCCCGCTTGTCGTTCTTTTGGTCATTTTAGAAGACTGCTCCTAGGGCTACCAAAACTGCCCTAACTCTGACAAATCAACTGTTCTTGTCACTTTGCTTTGGGCTTTCAGATTTTCCCATCTTGTCAGTAATCTGGTTGCTCCAGAATGTTGTTCCTAGAGCACATCAACAACCCACTGATCTGCACTTTTTCTGCTCCAAAAGTCAATTCATGAGGTACTGCACAAAGCCCATCTATTGCAGACTTCATTGAACTACGACATCAAACCATTCCTTACGCAGTCCACTGATCTATGGCTTAATGACCAACCTATTCAACTCTGATTTGTCAAGTATTGTACTTCAGGGCGCACATAAGATAGCCCTCACAACACATCAAATCATAGTCCTTAAGGCTTATATAACTAGCCCACTAACTGTCCCTCTGCCACTCCAAATTGACAGTCCTTAGGGCACAATGAATGCAATTGCCAATTTCTTCAATGGTCAGGTCTTCAATAAGACTAGAAAGTCCTCTTGGATATGTAACATGCTTCCTTGTCATCATTTTGCTGCCAAACCCTAGGTAGGCCTTGCAATCCCACTAATATGAAAGAGACAAAGAGCATATAGACAAGAAACTAACCAAGACCATCAATCAAGGAGGAAAGACCACAAACCCTACTTAACTTTACCAAAAAACAGCAAAAAAGTGAATTTAATTCATAAAATACGCTGCCCAGCCGTGCTTTTAATGACTCGGCCGAGTCAATACTAACCCGGCCGGGTTGACCGAGTCAGCTATGACTCGGCCGAGTCATTGGATGACTCGGCCGAGTCATAGCTGACTCGGTCAGCCGAGCCGGGTTGCTGGCCGGGTCAGTGTTTTGGGGTTTGACTCGGTCCGAAACGGCCGTTTCGGTTTCAACTCGGCCGAGTTGTAAAACAGTGCTATGTAAATGAAATCCTTGTTATAGCGCTAATTCCCAACGGAACTGTGGTTGGCTAGAAAAAGTATCTTCCATGTAACCTCCAAAAAATAGAAAAATGTGAACTGAAGCGATCTAATTGAGAACATTACAATCATTTTCTGAAATCTTTACCTTATTAGTTACACAATTTAGGAGATCAACAGTGCACAGGTTCAAGCATCCACGTGTTCCATCCAGAACATCAGATCCTGAGCTCTTCAATAAAAAAAACAGTCTCAGCTTCCACTGCTCTGAGCTCTTCAATAAAAAACAGTCTCAGCTTCCACTGCGCTGAGCTCTTCAATAAAAAAACAGTCTCATCTTCCACTGCACTGAGCTCTTCAATAAAAAAACAGTCTCAACTTCCACTTCGTTTTTATTTTCAACGAGATTTGGTAGGCAGGGGATCAATACCCATGCTCCAGCTCGTGCAGATCACCAGAGAAGAACACACACATTCATTTGTGCCAACGAAAATAAGATGGAACCATACGTACTAAGCCCACAGGAAATCATGAAAGCACCGTAATTCTTCATCGATCTCTATCATTCAGTGCCAAAATTATCATCAATCCCCTGAAGGAATGCGTATGAAGACAGAGTATTGGATGCGTATGATAAATTGGACGCAAGTATTGGATGCATATGACAGAGTTTGGATGCGTATGATAAATTGGACGCAAGTATTGGATGCGTATGACGGCAGGCTGTCAAACAGCAAGCACTTGGCAGGAGATTGGTTCAGCGTGGCAGATCTTCAACATTTGCCTTTTTTAGCCATCCTTATCAATCATAATTTCAGTTAGAAGATAAGGAACACAAAATGGGGTTTCAACACGATTCTTCACCTCTTATTGAAAGCAACCAATTCTTAACAGAGCTCCCCCGAGGATGGAAGCCTCGTTCAAACAGAAAATTCAGCTGAAAACAAACACCGACCGTGGCATGCAAAGGATGGACCACGAAGAAATACAGAGTTGGCGAGCGAAACAATAAGAGCGCAGAGAAAACACAGATTTGCATTTGCTGCTTTAAAAAATGATTTTAGAATTGGCAGATCTAAAATCAATGAAATTTTTTTTTGCAAATTTCATACCAATCTTTTGCTGATCACTTCAACGGAGTTGAGTTTTCCACGATCTGATAAAACTGGAATCTCCTCCTCAAATCAACTGTAGCATTACTGGAGCTCTGATACCACAATAATCGCAGAAGTGTCCTCAGACACATAATTTTATTAATCAGAAAAAACAATTACATAATATGATTTTGCAAGAGTTTACACCCGAACAACACAGACACTCTTGCAATGAGCTATTTATAAGCTCCATGTCCTAACTACCTCTAATTATGGATCACTTATTAAATAACAAGTGTCCATTTACAATAAATGCTATTCAAACCAACTAGCTAACAAATCTCCTAAAATAGAGCCTAAGATACGACACATTTGGAGAGTCATATCTAGTTACAACAATATGCTAATTCTAAAAGTCTCCGATAAATAATTAAACATTCTAGAATAATAATTATTAATTTAATATCTTAAATTAATTACTTTATTCTAATTTTATAACCTATGATAAAATTGTATTTTTGGATCATCTAACAGCTGATATGAGTATTACAACTCCTCCCATAAAGTGCTTCAAATGGGCTCATTTTCAGTGATTCTTAATATCCATTGTTATATGCAAATTCTACTAGTGGAAGATATTCTTCCCACTTCCTTGGCTAGTGCATTACATACATACTTAGCATGTCCTCAAGAATTCTGTTAGTTATTTCTATTTGTCTATCAATTTGTGGATGGTAAGTTGTGCTAAATGTTGAGAAATCTAAGGGCAACAAATTAGTTGATTTCTCTTACTTTGATAAATGTTTGTGACATATTTTACTTATCTTGATTAGCTTCTTCTTTCACTAGTGTTCTTATCATCAAACATTTACCAAACCATAGAGAACAATAAGACAAGAGGACACAAGATATAGGCGATCAACCAGGGCCAAAACCTCTCTACTTGAGAGGAAAACCCATAAGAATTCTTCTCTTCTTATAGAACTTCAATTGAAAAATTCCAAGACCTATGACCCTTGACCAAAAACCCCTCCAAGACCAAGTCAAATCACTTCTTTGACCAACTCTTCTTCCACAAAGTCAATGTTGGTCAAACTTGCTGTAACACTTTGAATTTTGGCTTCTTTCATAGTTCTGCAATTCTCGGCTTGCCTAAAATCTTCTGCGGTTTCACACATGTGGACAGTTTGAGAGCCTTTCTCCTCTTCGCTTGGGTAGGAACTTCCTCTTGGGAACTCGGCTTGTAGAGAGAGTCTTTTTGGCACAAAAAGTGGCTTCTTAATAGTAATGCAACTCAACTTCCCTACAATAGATGAGAGCCCTAACTTCTTCGCACGTGTGAGGTGTAGGAAGCCCAAAAACAATCCCAAAATTTTTAGTCTTCCTTCTTCTCTTCTTCACTGTCCAAGAGGCTTCTTGTCCTTTCTTTTTCACACTTCTAGCTTGCTCTTCAATGCTTGATCAATGGTCCTTTGAATGAGGCCGAGAGCTCCTTTATATAGGATTCCTTAGATGTTCTAGTTGGCCGACATGTCCTTCTAGCTAGGGCGACTTGCACTTCTTGAAGGCCGACTTGATTGTAGCATCATGACAAGGTCTTGGAGGGTCTTTGACTCTAGTTTGACTCAAGCAAAATTTTCGTTACAATATGTAACATGCCCAAATGGGTCTTCAATACATGACAATGATTCAATTGACCTAGAAGCATTCAATGGGTGCTTGACGTAAAAGTAAATTTCCCTTGAGCATGAAACCATGCCTCTAGAACAACAATAATAAATTTAATTTTCTCTTTACAGTAAATACATAAAATCATGATTACATATGTCATTATGAAGACTGAACCTAGTAACATATTTCAACACTCCCTCTTAACTAGGGAGGTATTCATAATCCATACAAGGTACGTGGACATTCTCAATCTGAAAAATTCTCTTAAGAAGAGTCGGATTGGTAAGCCATCTCATAAGCTACTGCCTTAGCTTACGCCAGAGCATCTCATCATACCAACCTACATTGTCACATAGCAAGGCCTTGACTAACAACTCTATCTCTCCACAAGATCAGAGCACAATGCTGGCGAGACCAATGACTGACCAAAACCATCATCTTTGTCTCTCAAGGCACATACCCCACTTGGGTGTTCACAGGGTATGTCCTTTTAGGACAATTCCTATCTTGGAATAACACATCTTCGAGGAATTTCCTCTTCGACTACTCTTATCTTGGATGCCCTACCTCATCCTCAAAGAGTATTGGACTCAGTCTCAGATGCTTACTCAATCCCCCATTCTTTCTTCACAATATGAAGACAAGAATGATGTGTCTATTTATCCCTCTCAACTATGGAAGATATACTCATTCCTATAAACGAATTCACCCAAGCTCCCTCTTGTCCAGGGACTTGTCCAAGCTCCCTCTTAACTAGGGACTTGATTCCAACAACATTTTGCTCTTTGGTGGAGATCATGGTACCTTCAGCTGCTTGTAGAGCTCCTCCTTTCGATGTCATGAATTTCATCTTCATCATTATGGAGCCTTCATCTTCTAGATTTTTCTTTGTAGGGAATCGACCATCCATCACTTACCTTCATGAACCATATCAGTCATGTCATTCTTCACTTCATCGGAAAGTGATATTCTAGTCCACATCTGGCTTTTATTCATACAATTACCTCTTCCAAGTCATGTTTCCTTCAGGATCTTCCATCCAACCACATGAGTGCTAGTTGTAGGTGACATCTACAACTCTCTTTCGGTAGCCCTGTATCAACCCATCCAGATGTTGTTCAAAAATAATAAATGAACATCAAATCAAAGTTACCTTTTATGATGGCTTTTCATCATGACATTTGCTTCTTGCAACATCAACATCTTGCATAAACACATCTCCAAGACTTTCAATATCAAGGGTCTCCTTCCTTTACAGACCTTATCAGGGTCTTTATACCTTCTCTATGGATATGTCACATCCAATTCTTCTAGTCATCGAATGTTGATTTCTTATCTTTTCATACGTGACTATAGTTGCATCTTTCACGATTTCTTCTTTCTTTGTTCACAAATTGCTCCCCATGAACTTCCATCCACAGTTCCTTCATCTTTGTCAACCACCTCATATTCCATATGAGGACATATTATGTTGATTTCATCTTGTCAATATGTGAACCATGCCTTCATGCATCTTTCCAAAGGAAGAGATCCCTTTTCTTCGATCATGCTCATGAGGTAGAGCATTTACCCATGCTATCTGCAACTATATGATGACATGTCTTAATCTATCAAATATATACATACCTCTTTTCTACTTTTGGTCATATAGACTTCCTTCAGCAACTTCCTTTCCTCGAGTGAAGTACTTCAACCATCTTGACATGTTGCACTCCTTTTTCACCCTACCATCATCCTTCTAAGCAATGGATCCGTGGAATGATCGGTGAGACACTTCTTCCAAGTAGAGATGTGCCTTCTAATGAAGATTTCAACAACGGATCTTGATTATCCTCATCCAACAAATGGTCCTTCTTATAGATGATGTATGATGATTTTTTTCTATGCTAGATGACTTTCTTCTAACCATATTACTACTTCGGTATGAGCTACTATCATCATCACTGCTGCAACCATGTAGACTTTTGCTTTCGCTATCCTTTCAAGCTTCTATAATGATGTCATAAGCCTTTTCTTTGCTTGTATGCTTCTAAAATGATGCCATCTCTTAATATGATGCATTCTACCATACTTGCAATGCTTTCTACCATGATAGCTATTTTTCACAAAACTGAAAAGAACTAGGTGAAGAAGATTATCTCAGTCATAGTAAAGTTCTTTCACTTCTTCCTTCTTTGATTTCTTCTCAGGTTCATCCACTTCTTTGGTGAGATGGACTTCATTCCTTTCTTTCCTTTTCTTGTTGTCCTTCTTGAATTTAGGACAATTTCTCTTGTAATGCCCATATTCCTGACAACCATATCATTGGGTCTTTGACATATCAACCTTCTTCTTTTGAGGACTAAACTTCCCAAACTTTCATTTTCTCTTGGCCATGGCAGCAAATGCTTGAACTTGTTTGCTTGGTCCAACATCTCTCTTTGCTTTTAACCTGGTTTCTTCAATCTTACACAATGACCAGAGTTCACTAAATGGGGTGGCTTCCTTCTTTCCATAGATGCTTGATACGAAGTTACCCCCATTCCTCCGGTAGTCAATTGAGCACAACTGTGGTCGTTTCTCTATTAGACATTATTTCCCCCAACTCTTGCAGTTGGTCTCTTATTCTGACACCCTCATAAGATATGAGGTTATCCCTTCTTCCTTTGATACCTTCATTTTATATAGCTCGATTCTCAAAGATATTACTTCTCCTGCAGTGCTTACGGAGAATAATTCTATTGGTTTGTCATAGATGTCTTTTGACTTTTCCAATTTGTACACAAGGGATGAGAGAATCCTTGATTGATTCTAGAAGGATCCTTTGAGCCCTTATTTCTCCCTTCATTTATTTTGCTAGAGCTTGAGCTTCTTCCTTTGGTGGTTCGATTATTAAACCCTTAACATGTACAATGACTTCATTTTCTATGAGTATTAAATTTGTCTTCTTCTTCGATGCAAGAAAGTTTGATGACCCGACTAATTTGTTGCTCTCGTTGCAAACTGAAGTCATTTTGATAGATTTAGACATAGATTTAAAGATACTTGTCAAGTGAAGATACTTCTAGATGATGAAATCTTCAACTTGATGCCTTCTTGAAAATGCTGATAATAGAAGATGTCTTCCTTCAAGTATTAGTGATCCTTGACTCAAGAAGAGGGAGATCACATTTATTCCTTGATGATGATGGTAGTGCTTCTTCCTGCTTTCCTTGGATGTAGAGATTTCAAGATACTTCAATGTGTAGTCCTTCTTTGAGTGGATGTAGGGTCCTTGAGTTCTTCTTTTCCGTGTGCCGGAGATTGAAAGCTTCCCAACAATGCTTTAAGTGTGGAACCCTTCCTTGGATGAGCTAGGGTTTTGAGGTCTTCTTTGATATTCCTTCCTTCAAGGTGATGAGTGGGTTAGTCCTTTGATGATTTCCTTGTGCTTGACCCTTGTGTATCCTTTCTTGATGGCTTGATGTCCTCTTTGATCCCTTTTAATGGTTCTTCTTCAAGCTGTCTTATCTTGTTTTGTCACCTTAGCTTTGATACCATGTTGAGAAATCTAGGGGCAACAAATTAGATGATTTCTCTTACTTTGATATATTTTACTTATCTTGATTAGCTTCTTCTTTCACTTAATTATAATTAGTGTTCTTATCATCAAACAACCACCAAACCATAAAGAACAATAAGACAAGAGGAGAAAAGATATAGGCGATTAGCCAGGGCCAAAACCTCTCCACTTGAGAGGAAAACCCACAAGAATTCTTTTATTCTCATAGAACTTCAATTGACGAATCCTAAGACCTATGACCCTTCACCAAAACCTCCTCTAAGACCAAGGAAAATCACTTGTTTGATCAACTCTTCTTCTACAAAGTCAACACTGGTCAAACTTGCTGCAACACTTTGAATTTCAACTTCTCTTCAAGATTTCGGCATCTTTCATAGGTCTGCAATTCTTGGCCTGCCTGAAATCTTCTGCGGTTTCACCTGTGTGGATAGTTTGAGAGCCTTTCTCCTTCTTCGCTTGGGTAGGATCTTCCTCCTTGGGAACTCGACTTGTAGAGAGTCTTTTTGGCACCAAAAGTGGCTTTTTAATAATACTGCAACTCTATGACAGATGAGAGCCCTATCTTCTTCGCACGTGTGAGGTGTAAGAGGCCGAAAAATAGTGCCAAACTTTTCAGTCTTCCTTCTTCACTTCTTTGCTGTCCAAGAGGCTTCTTATCCTTTCTTTTTCGCACTTCTAGCTTGCTCTTCAATGCTTGATCGATGGGTCCTTTGAATGAGACTAAGAGCTCCTTTATATAGGCTTCCTTGGATGCCCTAATAGGCCGACATGTCCTTCTAGCTAGGCCGACTTGCACTTCTTGAAGGAAGACTTGATTGTAGCATCATGACAAGGTCTTGGAGGGTCTTTGACTCTAGTTTGACTCAAGTAAAATTTTCTTTACAATATGTAACATGTCCAAATGGGTCTTCAATACATGAAAATGATTCAATTAACCTAGAAGCACTCAATGGGTGCTTGACCTAAAAGTAAATTTCCCTTGAGCATGAAACCCATGCCTCAAGAACAACAATAATAAATTTATTCTTCTCTTTACATTAAATACATAAAATCATGATTGCATATGTGATTATGAAGACCGAACCTAGTTACATATTTCAACACTAAATGCCAGCGTAGTTCCCAGTCTTGCAAATAGTTCTCTCTAGAACTGTGAAGTGAACTTGGCATCTCTATCCAAGATGCAAATTCCATGCAACCTCACAATCTCCTTAATGAAAATTTGAGCTACCTCACTCGCTGAATTTGTAGACTTAACAACTACGAAGTGAGCCACTTTGCTCAACTTGTCAACCACTACCATGATGGCATCATGTTGCTTAGAAGTCTTTGGAAGCCTTGTAATAAAGTCCATAGAAATCACCTCCCACTTTCATTCTGGAATGGGTATAGGCTGCAATAGACCAACTAGGTGCTTGCACTCAACTTTCACCTATTGGTGTTCTATGCATTTGGAGACAAAATCAGCCACCTCTCCTTTCAATTCGGGCCAATAATAAAATTTCTTGATGGCTGCAGTTGTCTTTTGATAACCCTAGTGACCTGAATATGGTTTTGCATGAAACTCCTTCAATATCAACTTCTTTAGATTTCCCTCATTTGGCACATAGATTCTATTCTTGAATCTAATCAACCCATCTTCTGAGAGGCAATATTTCCTGATCATCCTTAGACTCTTGTTGTAATTTTTCCTTTTAAATGTTTATATTTTTCATCTTGCTGCCCTACATTTTTGATCCTTTCTTCAAGATCAGCCCCATAAGAACTTATGGCTACTATATAGTTCATTTGCACTCTCCTACTGAGTGCATCTTCCACTCTGTTCTCCTTGCCTTTTATATACTTGATTTCAAACACAAATACACTAAGCGTGGCTAGCCATCTAGCTTTCCTTGAATTTAATTTAGGCTGAGCAAACAAATATTTCAGCTCTCCATGATCAATCATTAGAGTAAATTTTCTACTAAGAAGGTAGTGCCTCCACATCTTCAACGCATGGATAATGGAAACCAATTCCAAGTCATGAGTTACATAATTTTGCTCATGTTCATTTAACTTTCGAGATTCATAACAAATCACTTGCCCTTCTTGCATCAAGACTCTGTCGAGCCCCTCTTTGCAAGCATTTGTGCAAACCACAAAATTCTTCTCAGGGTTTGCTATTTTTAGCACTAATGCATTGGTTAACAATTGCTTTAGCTAATCGAAGCTTGCAGCACAATCAACTGTGATTGGGTGACCAATCTTGGAGAAGTTCGTAATGAACCTCCTGTAATAGCCTGTTAGTCCCATGAAGAACCTAACTTCAGCCACATTTTTAGGTGTTGGCCATTCCATGATGGCCTTAACCTTCTTTGGATCAACTGCTACTCCCTCTTTTGAGACAATGTGTCCCAAATAATGGATCTGTGATTGGAAGAATTCACATTTACTAAGCTTTGCATAAATCTTACTTAGCAATTGTAGTGTTGCGGCTAATTGCTCTTCATGTTCCTCCTTGGTTTTTGAATAGACCAAAATTTTATCAACAAAAACAACTACAAATTTGTCCAGGTAAGGGTGCAACACATTATTCATCAAGCACATGAAAGTTGCAGGGGCATTAGTAAGCCCAAAGGGCACTACCACAAACTCGTAATGCCCATACTTGGTTCTAAATGCTATCTTATGGATATCTTCATCTTTAATACACACTTGATGATAGCCTAATTTCAAGTTAATCTTGGAGAAGACTGTTGCTCCACTCAATTGGTCGAATAGATCATCAATTCTTGGCAAGGGATACCTATTCTTGATGGTCACCTTGTTCAGTTGTTTATAGTCAATGCACAACCTGAGTGTTCCATCCTTCTTTTTCACGAAGAGAATTGGTGCTCGCCATGAAGATGTTGAGATTGGTAGCTTGGGAGGTACTCCAAACCCTAGGGGACAAGGTTGTGGAGGAATTGACATCACAAAGTCACTTGTGGGCTAAGAACCCAAGCCTGGGGGTTTTGCACCCAAAGGAGTGGGCCCAAAACCAAGGAGAAATTTGATGATTTGACACTTGGAGATGGAAGAGCACCCTTAGAGGAGCAAGGGGCTGCTTTAAGCAACAAGAGAGGTTTTATATTTTGAGAAATATATTTTTTTGTATGTTTCATGTGGGCTTGTGGCACAAAGGACAAGTCGGCCTAAACTTAGAATGTGCCCAAGGGCTAGACGTTGCCACCCTAGAGAAGCATATAAAAAGAGGAGTAAGGTCTCCTCATTTGGCACATCCAAAGAACAAACATCAAAGGTAGATCACCTCTGAGGCAACCGAGCTCTAGGAGACCAAATGAAGGGAGATAAAAGTCTGTTTTGGGATGGTTTCTCATGGTTGTTTGGGTCGAGTTTGAGCAGGCAAAGAGGAGGAGAGATTTGGGTAGTTCTATGCCAAGTTTATGGTTGGTTTTCTTCGTGACACATGTCCGAACCCTTTAAAGTGTGCCCTAGTGCAAGACATAGTCATGTAGGTGTCTTTTGGAGAGGCTAAACAGGAAGGTAGGAAGTGTCACAAAGGTCAGTGAAGAAGGTACTTGTAGAGGAAGGCTAATCGCAATAATTATGAGGAGATTTAAGGACAAGTTTGGGGATGTAACCCTAGTTACAGCAAGCCCTAATAACATGCCGAAAATCTCAAAATTGTGCACAAAGGCCGAGGTAGAAAAGGGTAGAAGTATTCTGAGGAACAAGGTATGTTTACCTTTTTTGAATTGATGTTTTGTTAATGGATGGTTTGTCCAAGTTTGGACAGATTGTATTGGACATATTAAGGCTGTTTGGGAGGGCAATAAGTAGGTGTTCAAGGGGGCCCTAAGTGCAGGCCAGAGAAGGACTTCAGATCTGCTAAGAGAGGCAGGAAGTGAAGCTTCAGGGACTGATCTTTGAAGTGAAGAAAGAAGGTAGCCAAGTGGAGTAGTGATTCAACCCTAAGTTGATAGTTGGAGAAGGACATTTGATAGTCATAGTGGGCAACTCTCCATGCCCTAAGTTTGCCTCATTGGAGCAACACAGGAAGGCAATAGAGGGAAGAAGTCCCTAAGAGCTTATGAGCAACAATGGGCAGTCAAAGAGTTATTCACAAATGAAGTTGTGAACAACTCGAAAGAAGACACTATGTGTTGATTGATTAATGATCAACTAGAGGGCAGATTGGAGAGTCGTGTTCAGTGACCTAAAAGAGCAAGATCCATTGTTAGAGGCAGAGTTGCAGATTAGGAGCAGTAGGACCAGCAGATGTGTTCAGGGTATGACCAAGAGGAGATGTGATTGTGCACTACATTAGCTAGATGGTTAGTTGTATCTTGTTCAAGGTAGATTGGTTGTCATAGTTGTTGACACCAAACCCTAGTTTGTATTCTTCTATCAGTGATTGTATGAGGGCCATGATCCCTGGTACGGGAGCCCTAGACTGTTGTATTATAGATTGATAATATAACGAAGTTGGGTTATTGAAAAATTGTATATTTGTGCATGTGTTGATTCACCTCTGTTTGTATTCCGCTGTGCAAAGTAGTTTGTTGTGGCATTTGAGTTGGTTACGTTAGAAATTCTAAGACTCTAACCTAGATTCTCTAGTGTCGTGGAAAAAAACAACAGAAGACACGCTTGGCCTTATGTAGCCTTTGTCCAACATCTCCTTGAGTTGTAACTTCAACTCAATAACTCCAGAGTACTCATTCTATATCAAGCCTTTGATGCTGGCGCTGCTCCTGGCATCAATTCAATAGAGAAATCCACCTCTCTATGAGGAGGCAACCCAGGCATCTTCTAAGGAAAGACTTCTAAAAACTGTTTTAAAACAGGGTATTTCCTTAGAACATTACTGTTGTCATTCCTAGCGCTGCATTTAGCTTCAATGCTGTTAGATATTTGCACAAAAAATAAAAGGCATTGCTTTCTGCGACTTCTCTTGGCTTGCATAGTCGAAATTAATCTCACAGAAGTAGGTTTCAATTTTCCATGCAATTTTCTATGCTTTCTGGCTTCATCAAGGCATTCGATGGTCTTCTCAAAACAATTAACCTTGGTGTGATGTGTATACAACCAGTCCATCCCCAACAACATGTCATATGTTCCGTGTGGCAGTACATTGAAATTGGTGACAATCGACATGCCAGTTAGTTCATTCGGGCATGACCTTATTATGTGCTCCACTCTCCTTGTCCGCGTGGCCAACTTCCATTTTTATAATCGCTGTCTGGTGATTAGCTTGACGATTATCCACTGCTGCATAAATTCTGGGTATATTTTGTGCCACGTCTTTGATTGTCTCTGCTTCTTGTGCATTGTACAGTCTCGGGCCAAAGTGCTTGTGCTGTGGGCAATCCTTCATTAAGTGATTCCCTCCACAATTCTAGCACTTATATGGATCCTTCTCATAAGTCTTGGCTTCTTCTTGAGTAGAGCGGCCTCTGCTGGCAGTGTTGGACATCTGTTGATGTTCTTGATTAACAATAGTCACACTCATTCCCTTGGTTGCATTCTACCTTTTTCCTTTCAATTTGATATTGCTTTTGAATTTCCAATTCAATTTATACTCAGGTCTGTTGGAAAATCAGGAGACTTATGTGTTATAGATGATTTTCCTTAACTTGATAATTACTTGTGACTGGATGAGCTTGTAAGAAAATTTGTGGGCCTGGGGCTCAAACAATTGTATACTTTTCTTTAGGGGATAAAGTACAAAGCTTTGAAATCTTTTCATGTAAATGTATTTAAATTTGATTTAGCATAGGACTGTAATAGTCATCTAGCTGCTGACTCCAACAACACTTTAATAGCTAATCCAACTGCTGTAGCGTGTGTTCAGCTATACTGATTATTTCAGAAGTGAATTAAAAAAAAATATGTTATTGGGATGCTAGGAGATAGGCGTGCATGTTGGTACTCTAAACATAAGAGTGGGACTATTGGGTACAAAAATGTATACCCAATGGGGTGTATGGTTGTAATGGTTATTGGTGATAACAACATATTAATGAACAGGTCGAAATTAGTGAAACCAGAAGATTCTCAATGAAAGAAACATAATCTGGTAATTTTATTCATCAACACCCCCAAAAGGAAAAATTATCAATCACAGTTAGCAATAGATGTAATAAGTGAACCTAAATAGATCAAGTAGCTGAAGCTAACACTGCAAATGAAGTCACAAGGGAGGAACTACCTGGAAATCCTGAACATACAGGAAATCCCCGGTAAACCACATCGACTATAGGGAAACTCTTTGCTAGAGAATGAGTAAGCAGAACTATTAGAATTTAGTTCCTTTCCATCCTAGAAATTTACATTCATTCACCATGGGAAATGTTGAGACAACTATTTTAATAAAAAAACTAACTGAAGTGATAACACCACATATAGAGCCTTACAGAAATATAACGAACATACAAATACTCTGAATACATGCGTGAATTAGAAAAGACGGTCAAAACAAGTCAAAACAAGTATATATATATATATATATATATATATTCTGAATTCATGCATGGTTTAGAAGGACATTCAATAGCAAATTACAACCTCAGGTAGTCAGTTCCAGAGCTAACACGGTTGTATCGAAAACTTATTACAATGGCGAAACCACAACTTAAATACCCAAAAAAAAACAGAATATAGCAGTATAGCTCAGACATTGCCTCAGCTGACCTGGAATAGCTTGCACGCTGGTGAGAAAATGGTAACCAAGAAATAATAAACATGAAAGCACAATGTTTATGTTCAAGCATATGACATGCAACGAGTATAACAGACAAATTCTGTCTTTTTGAGCTTGGCCAAATGTGGCAAAAGGGAATACTATTAACCATTATACATATATGATTTAAACTTGTTAAGAAACGCCTCAACACAGTGGGCAGAGGAATATCCTCATTATCAGTGTACATATGTATGAAACTACAAATAGATGCACTACAGACATACATTGTCATAGAACAATTATCAATAAAAACACAGTAACCACATGAACATTATCATAGCGGAAAAATGAGCAGTTCATGACATAAATAGCTTCTTGCAAAAGAAAGGGGAAAACCCCAATTAGATCTGAAGAGTACATTAAACAATTATCCTTCAAAACAATACAGTCCAATTCTGTCATTCCAAGGTAACTAACAGTCAGTGGGCAAGGCCACCACATGAAAGTTGAAAGCAGAACATAGAAGTGGCATATAGGTGCCTGCAACTAAACCCTGGGGCAAAGTAAGCCCCTTAGCCTTATACACAGCGGAAAAGAAATAAACAAAGGAAGCAAATCTGTCACATAACCCAGACTCTTGCACTATTCAACTGTTCAGGGGTACACCCTGAAGAAAAGTAAAAGCATCAAATAGCTGTACACGAATCGACAACCCATGGAGTACTTCAGCTTTGTTGGTTGTTGTTTCAGCTTAAGAAACACTTCAGCTAAAGGCACTTGAGTTGTTAGGCTTATCTAATTGCCATCTCTGGTTTCATTGAGGAATCATTTCATGCTTCATTGAAGACATTTTTGTTTTAAGTGCTTATTAATACATTGTGGCATATTGACATTATTGTATCTCATTTAAACTATCTAATCTCACTGTCATATGCTTCTTAGATTTTAGATTTACATCCTAAAATTCACCTCCAAGCCTAAGCTTGGTTGTATAGAAAGTTTTAGGGCCACCTTGTTCATCTAATTTGCGAAGTTTAGACCCCCACTTCTAGTTAACATGATGACCTTGCAGTTGTCAGGGCCATAGTCCTTGCAGCGTCGGAGGCACTCGGGTGGTTAGAACTCCAGGGAAGGTATCGTTGATATAGCCTTTGCTATCTTTCCCTGGGTTTCTCTCCACAACTGACATTTGAGACTAGCTTCAAAACAACTAAGGAGAGGGTTTCATCTAGATTAGGCATTTTAATTAAAATCAACCAAGATTTTGCACTCCACCTAGTTTAGTTTTGCATTTCATCCTCCTAATTTTTCATCTATTGTGGCATAGCTATCATTGTGGGCATTATATCTCCCTTGCAATATTGTATCATTGTCCTTGTACTCATCTTTGGTTATATTACTCATTGTCTATTTACTTTGTCATTCTTATCTTGAGCATTTACTTGAAAGTACGAACTATTTCTGTTGTGCAGGTTATATAATTTATCTGCTCATATTTGATTTTGTATAATTTCTAACACTTCTTGTAGCATTGTTATTTTTGTGACTTGGAGTATCTACTTCCTTGCAAGTACTTTCATTCACATTGAGCATTGTTAAAGTAACTGGTCTACCACATTTATATCTTGTATTTGCCTTATTGATCTCAATTGCATTTATATACATTGCCCATAAAATCTTACACTTGCTTTAATCAATAATCAAGTTACACTAATAATAATTGTCTTGCCCTTAAATCTCCTAGACTTGTTGCTTCAACAAGTTTTCTTTCATTTATCATCCTTAGGGACTACCCCCTTGACTTAGCTAGGAGAGAGTCTAAACAGAGTGAATAGGGATTTAGAGTGACAACCCTTGTTTTGAGCGTTGCGCCTTAGCTGTACACTTTAGGCGATAACAGGACCCATGAGAATGCTAAGACAAGGTGCCACAAGGGCACCACATCACCCTCTACCATGTCACGCGCCTCGTCATCACATGGAGGTATGTTTCAGCTTTGTTGTTTGTAGTCCCAAACATATCACCCTATTGTTTTCCTCCTTCGCTTGGATAAAGAGACTTCTTATGAGATCTTCGTACCTCTTTCTCTGCATAAGAACTTAACTGAATTGCTGAACACCGAAATCCTGCTCTGAAATTCTGTGCCTAAATGAAATCTGCACTGCCCTATTTATAGTTGTTGGAGCCTGTAATAAGCCGACATGACTTGGAGATGAGCCGACGTGTCTTCTGGAGTGATATTGTTATTTCTTTTGTAGCCAACTTGAAGGAGGTGACTTTGTCTTGGTCTTGGAGGGCTTTCTAACTTATTTAAGGACTTATATAAATATATAACATGCCTAAGAAGGGTCCTTCATACATGACATAGGCTCAAATTGACTTTTATTATTAGATGACAAAACCTAAAGGCTCACAATGGGAGCCATCACTAAAATAAAATTCATTGCTCATGAAACCCACGAGACAAGCATTACAATAACAATTTTATTTTTCTTCTTTTCATCAATTACATAAAATCACAATTATACATGTCATTATGAAGACCGAGCCTAGTTACACTTTTCAACACTCCCTCTTAACTAGGGAGGTATTCATAATGGTACTTTGTCATTCTAAATTTGAATAATTTCTCATAAGAAGAGTCAAATTGGTAACCCATCTGTATAGCATCATAACCAACATTGTCACATAACAATGCCTTGACTTACAACTCTATCTCTCCACGAGATCTGCACTATGCTGGCGAGACCAACGATGTGTAGACACCCTCATCATTGTCTCTCTCGGAACATACCCCACCCGGGTTCTCAGGGTGTGTTCCACTAGGACTATTCTTATCTTGGATTCCCAGTCCTCAAAGAATATCAGTCCTCAATGACTACTCTTATCTTGGATGCCCTAATACATCCTCAAAGAGCATCAGATGCCAGATGTTTACCCAATCCTCCATTCTGTCTTCCCAAGTGAAGATAAGAATGACGTGTCTATCTCTTCCTCTTAATTAGGGAGGACATATCTATTCCAATAAAGGAATGTACTCATTCCTACAGAAGGAATGTACCTAAGCTCCCTCTTGGCTTAGGAATTTCCAAGTTTCTTCCAAGTAAGAAACTTGTTTCCAGGCTCCCTCTTAATTAGTGACCTACAAAAACGCCCCGGGTGGAGATGATGGAACAACCAGCTACTTGAAGAACTCCTCACGATGTCATGAACTTCTTTTCGTCATTCGAGAGTCTTCATATTTTGGGACTTCTTCTTAGGGCACAAAACATCCATCACCTTCATACATGAGTCAGTGATGCCATCATTGGAAAGGGATCCATTAGTCCATATCTGGCCTTCCTTCATGCCATGTTTACTTAATGATCTTTCATCCTACTACATGTGCATCGGTGGTGGAAGACATCCATAGATCTTCCCTTGGCAGTGCTACATAAACCCATCTAGATAATTGTTCAAAAATAAATGAAGAACATTAAAATCAAGATTACCTTTGTGATTGTCTTTCATTATGACATCTTCTAGTTTGCATCAACATCCTGCATACATATCGACACATCTCCCAAAGATATATATTGTCAAGGGTCTCTTTCCTTTTTAGACTCCATCCGAGTCTTCATATCTTCCATGGAGATATCCTAGTCAAATCTTCTTGGTATTTGGATGTTGATTGCTTTCTTCCATGGTTGCATATCCCATGATCTCTTCCTTTATTCACACATTTCATTCCCAGGAGCTTCCAATCAGAGTTCCTCAATTGTAGTCAACACCTAATACTTCATATGAGGACATATTATGTTGATTTCATCTAGTGAATGTGTGACCCATGCATTTCTGCATTCCTTCAAAGGAGGAGATCCTTCCTTTGATTATGCTCTCAAGATAGAGCATTGATCCATGTTACCTGCAACCATATGACATGAATTCTACAATATCAAATGTAAGCACACATACTTCATTTTTCCTTTGGGTCATCTAGACTCCCTGCAACGACTTCCTTGATTTAAAGAGCTTCAATCCCTTGATTTTCTTCACTTTTATGTCATCATACCATCATCCCATGAGTTTCACAAGTTTGGAATTCTTGATGAAACTCTTGCTTCCCCTCATGATCGGTGAACCTTTCAATGAAGATTCCATCAGAGAATCTTGAGGATCTAAAGTATCCCCATTCGTAGATGCTTCCTTTTGACAAATGTATGATGAACCTTGAACTAGATGACTTTGCCACTTAATGAGATTCCCAAGAGCTATATCCTTGAATTCCATAGATTCTAACCATCTTTCATGCTCCTCTATGATGATGTCCCAAGCTCTTGCTTTCAGTGCTTCTATGATGCCTTGATGCATCCATTTAGTGAATCATGATAGGCATATCTTACAATAGAAGACTTAGGAAATTGAAAAGAACTTAGGTGAGGAAGACTATCTCAGTCATAGTAGAGATCTCTTACTTCCTCTCTCTTGGACTTCTTCTTTTTAGCTTCCTCCACTTCATCGGTGATATGAGCTTCTTCTCTTCCTCTTTTGTTCTTGTCCTTCTTTATCTTAGGACAATCTCTTTTGTAGTGTCCATATTCTTGACACCCATAGCATTGGATCTTAGCCATGTTATTTTTTGTTTTTCGAGAATCGGACTTGCCAAATTTTCCTTTTCTTCTTGTCATTGTAGCATAAGCTTGATTTTGCTCACCTTCTCCCACATTAGATTTGGCCTTTAGTCTAGATTCTTCAATCTTGCACAGTGACCATAGATCCTAGAATGAAGTAGCTTCTTTCTTTCCATAAATACTTGAATTAAAGTTAACCCACCCCTCCGGTAGTGAATTTAATACAACTATAGTCATTTCTCTATCAGACATGACTTCTCCCAGATGTTGTAGTTGATTTCGGATCTTAGATATCCTCATAAAGTATGAGGCTATTCCATCTTCCCTTGACATCTTCAGCTTCTAGATTTCTTGCCTTAATGAGATGACTTCTCCAGTAGTGCTTACGAAATACAACTCTACTAGTTTTTCATAGATTTCTTTCGAAGTTTCAAGTATAGATACATATGGGACGAGGGGATCCTTGATGGATTCTATGAGAATCCTTTGAGCCCTAACTTCCCCTTTCATATACTTAGCAAGAGCTTGAGCATCTTCCTTTCTCAGTTTAGTGATAGATCCTTTGACATGTTCCATAACCTCATTTTCAATGAGATTTAGATTTGTCCTTTTCTTCCATGCAAGATAGTTTGAAGCCCCAACCAGTTTGTTTCTTTCCTTGCAAAAAAATATTTTGGCAGATTCAGATGTGGACATAAATATACTTACTTGATAGAATGCTCCTTCTTCTTGATGCTTCCTTGATGTTGATGATGATATAGAGGATAGAAAACTTCTCCTTGATGAAGGTAGTTTTCTTCAAGAATGATCCTTGATCTCACAAGGAGTGAGATGACACCACCTTTTGATATAGCTTCCTTTGGATGAATAGTCTTCAAAACACTTTAACTTGAGTAGATGTAGGGTTTTGGCCTTCTTTTCTTGATGGTGATCTCAATACTTCTTTGTAGACTTCTTTGATCTAGGGTTATGATGCTTCCTTTGACTTCAAGATGATCTTTGCTTTGATGCCTTCCTTTGAGATTTGATCTTGAGTGCCCCTTGATAAGATGCCCTTCCTTGACTTAGTCACCTTAGCTCCGATTCCATGTTGAGAAATCTAGGGCATAGAGATTAAGTGATTTCTCTTCTATTAGTAACTGCTTGTGAGTGCTTTTTACTTCTTTAGATTAGGATCTTCTTTTACTTAGGTTATTAGTGTTCTTCTTCATCAAATAACTACCAATGCATAAACCATAAAGAGACAAGAGACACAGAATATAGGCTATCAGCCAGGGCCAAAACCTCTCCCACTTGAGAGGAAAACCCGAACAAATTCTTCTTCTTATAGAGATTCCAATTGACAAATACCAAGACCAAGACCCTTGACCTATTTGCCACTCCAAGACCAAGACACAAGATCCCTTGATGATAGTCACCCTTTTGCTCCTTCCTTTGTCTCGGCTCCTCTTCCACTTCGACCTTTTACTGCTTCAAACCTTCAGCCTCCTTAATTCAGAAACCCTAACTTGCACAAAAGACCTCTTCTTATGCCTTGACTCCTTTGCTTAGGATGGAGTCTCTTCCTGGCTTGGTTCGTGTTAAAATTGGCAACTAGGGCCAAATTGCATGTGGGTCATCTTATTTATGGCAGCTGATATTTTTATTGGATCCCTCTCATCGAGAGGTGTAGGATTGATCTAAAGATCATCCGATTCCAATAAGTATTCATGGAGTTATGAATTTATTTATGTTATAAAACAAATTGTCAAGTCAGCCAGCAACTTGAGTAGGCTCAGAAGCCCAATAGACGTGTCTATTCATCATCTACGTTTTTAGTATAAATAGGTGAGGACTTGAAGTCATTTGGAGACACATTCTTGAAGTGATCTCCTCCTCTCCATGTCTTGGGTTTTTGGAGAAGGAGAGACACCAAAAGAATACGCTGGCCTAGCTGCAGATGATGCCCTAACCTTATCCGCTGTAAATGAAGACATACGCAGGTCATGAAGGTCCCTACACGCAGTCAATGGAAGAACCCTGAACACAGTCAAGTGATGCCCTAAATACGCTATCCAGATGCCTTATACGGAGGCCCTATTACGCTGTCATGACTATATATGCACCGCACTGAGCCGCAGTCATAAAGAGGGAAGTCGCAAGAGCCACAATCATGAAGAAAGGAGCTGCAGTAGGGTTTGACTGCACCTAGTTTGGGTTTAAGGTGCAGCCACAACCTCATGGAGTAGTGGATGGTGTCACCGCAGTGAGTTGGAGTCTCGACATTCTCGCATAAAGAATGGCAACAAAGAATGGTTGTAGTCTGGGCATGTCACTATCTCTGTCTCAACATTCTCTCCCAGCATACTACAGTCTCGGCATACCAGTCATGGAGAATATTTAGATGGTATCATAATAGTAGTCTCGGTGATAAGTACAATGGCTCAAGCACTTGTGGTTAAGTAGAAGTACAGTAATATGAAACCTCAGTGAGAATTGTAACTTGATGTCTCTCGATGGGTATCATGATCCTAGAGACAATCCCAGCATAAGAAGGAACGTTACCATGGTCTTAGCGGACTTATTTCTCTATAGTCCTTGTACATATATGATGAAAAGAAGCCTAGAACCCTCACTGTATTGGAATAAGGTTCCACCATTGCAATCATAGTTTAGACACACACTCTTGACATGCTCACAGTTGATGTGATGATAATCTTAGTTAAAGTACAGTAATGGAGATCAAACTTTCAGGTGGATCTCATGGATATGATAAAGAAGCAACAATGAGGATCTCAGTGATGATGATGCACATTAGCAAGGGCAACATGATGATGATGATGCACATTAGCAAGGGCAACATGATGATGAATGAAACAGTGGGCATGATAAATAATGAGTAGCATGATGATGAGAGCAGGAGCAGCTCAGTCATCAAGGTTCAACACATGTGACAATACAGCATGGTGTCACACAGTTATGTGCAGCAAATGGACGAAAGGCAACACTAAGATAGGTGAAGCCGTCATCTTGGAGAATCAGTTGAAGCAGAATGTCTTCAACTGATCTCATCGTTATAGGAGATGATCTATGCTTAGATCTAGATAAGTCAAAGTGTTGACTTCTGTTGTAAATGTACTATCTCTCTCTCTGCTGAACTTTGAAGAACATAAAAGAAGAATTGATCAAGGGTTTCCCCACATTGGGGTTTGTCCCTGGTTGGCGCCACATCTTCTGTCCTCTTGTCTTGGCTTGTCTTCTGTGATTTATATTTATGTTCTATCTGCAGTTTACCTTAATGCTAATGTGATTGCTAACTGCGAAAATTTAAATAAATTGCTCTAGCATAGAACATACCTAAAATTAACATGGTATCAGAGCTGAGGTGAAGACAATGCCCAAGCAAGAGTGAAAGAGCAATCACCAAAGACAGTTGGGACAAGGACAAAAGGATCAATGGGTTCCTCATCCCTCTTCAAATTCACCGAGGGTGAAGTGGAAGCAGAGAATATTATCAGAATGGTGCAGCAGAAGTTTCTGATGGCCTTCATAAAGATCACTTCATTGGGAAGTACGGATCTAAGGGTGGAAGAAAAGGCAGATGCCTTGGTTGCAATAAGTTCGGCCATCATACGAAGGAGTGTCCGAATGGCAGAGACACATCTCTTGATGAAGATAACAATCATTCCAGGGACATCTTCAATGATCAAAGGAATGACTGGTAATGCAGGTCATCAAGGAAATGGTCGACTCTTCAAAGAAAGCAAGGAACCCCAGAATCTCTTTTATGTACCTGATCGCAAGAAGAACCTGGTGTCCATCTTGGAAGTGGAAGTCAAAGGTTTCAGGGTGGTACTCATCGATGGAAAGATACGTGTTTGAAAATAGATTTTTCAAAGATGTTTTTGAGTTCAGGGTTGTATCAAGTTGCAGGAAGTCCATTGGGGACCATGTCCATTGACACAACACCGGAGGTCTGTGAGTCATATGGCGACAGAGATGCCTGAATTCAAAAAGAGCATGAAAGTGCATGTCTTAGATGTTTCGAAAGAAAATATTTCAAGGGGACCATTCCCCTCATGTAGCAGGTCCATAGGTGTGGAACAACCCGAGGGGTTTGAGATTGATAATGAGGAATCTCACATATGCAGGTGGAAGAAAGCCCTCTATGGCTTGAAGCAAAACAGCTTGGGTGTAGTATGAGAGGATCGATAGCTGTCTGATGAAGCTGAGATTCACTAGGAGTGAAACCGATCCAAACCATCCGAAGGTTGTGGATGATAGACCCTCATACCAAGCACCCTCTGAGGACAACCTATTTCAAACAGGGGCAGACCCTCTCACTTGCAGAAGTAAGAGGGAGTGCGATTCCGGATGTGGAATGATAAACTGCAAACCTGTGACTACCTCGAGGATCTCAACTTTTAGAAGTTATATGGTAGTGATGTCGGACCGGATTTGGGAAATGCCTCTGAGTCTCATAAACTCATTCGCGTTGATGTTCTTGGTGAACTTCCGTCCGGACATATGTTTTGCAGTTAACATGGTGAGCTCGTATTTGGTTGAGCCTCACTGGATTGGTCGCCAAGAATCTTCTGAGATGTCTTCGGGGCACAATCTCTCATGGATTGAGATACACTGCCGAAAATATGAAATTGCATGATTATTCGAATGCTGACTGGGCAGGCAGTGTGGAGGATCATTAGAGCACTTCTTAGTGACGTTTCTATTTGGATTCTGCTTCGATATCATGGATGAGCAGGAAGCAGAAGTCGGTTGGTACAAGCACCGCCGAGACTGGATACATATCTACGAGTATGATCTAGTATGAAGCTGCCTGGTTGAGGAAGTTTTTCAGTGAGCTGTCTGTACACATGATGAATACCACTGTGATTCTTTATGACAACCAGAGGTGGGATTTGATTATTGACGAATCCTGTATTCGATGATTGCTCCAGTAGATAGACATCAAATACTACCTTATCTGGGATATGGTAAGTCGATGAGCAAGGAGGCTCCATTGCATTGAGACTGATGTATAGGTCGTAGACATTTTGACAAAGCCCCGGGGAAAGATCAAACCTGTGATTTTCCCGAACAACTTGGATTCGTCGAGAGACCCTTGTAAAAGGGTCCTGCATGTTGCATACATTGAGCTCTGGGAGCTCTGGGGGCTTGTGGTTCTTACTGGAGCAACATATGACCACAGGGTGACTCACCATCCCCTGGTGGTGTACGTGACACCCCGTGGCGACTATGTAGCAGGATGATTAGTTCTCCTGTGAGGTCTGGATGATGTGTTCTCCATGATGACTATGTAGCAGGAAGATTAGTTCTCCTGTGAGGTCTGGATGATGTGTTCTCCATGAAGATTGTGTAGCAAGATGATTAGTTCTCATGTGAGGCCTGGATGATGTGTTCTCCATGGCAATTGTGGACAGGATAATTCGCTCTCCTGTGGACAAGATGATTCGCTCTCTTGTGGGACAAGATGATTCGCTTTCCTGTGGACAGGATTGATTAGTTTTCCTATCAAGGCATCCTACCCATGCTGGCTGGGACTCATGGAAAGTACCTCTCATCTGATCAATGAGCAGGGAAATGAGGATAGGGACCATAGTAGTACCGATGGATGCATCGTTGTATCTACTGTACTCCCTATGCTAGGATGACCTTCATTGATTTGGGATCAATGAGTACTGGTCTGGGACCAGTGGTAGGAGTTGTACCTACTATGACATTGACTTCGGGTCGGTTGAGGACTGGTCTGGGACCAGTGGTACATATTCTGACATTGACTTCGAGTCAGTAGAGTATTGGTCTGGGACCAGTGGTAGGAGTTGTACCTACTATGACACTGACTTCGGGTTGGTTGAGGACTGGTCTAGGACCAGTGGTACATACCCTGAGATTGACTTTGAGTCAGTAGAGTACTGGTCTGGGACCAGTGGTAGGAGTTGTACCTACTATGACACTGACTTCGGGTCGGTTGAGGACTGGTCTGGGACCAGTGGTACACACTTTGAGATTGACTTTGGGTCAGTGGAGAATGGTATGACACATTCTCAATCGATTCTTCTTCTTCATGGTTCAACAGAGTAGAGCAGAGCCAACAGGGCTGAGTGGAGCTAGTAGAGCTGCGCGGAGCAGTGCAGGGCACTGATGGCAGAGATAGTACAGTCGGACATATGGATCAGCGGATGGCTAAGTCACCTGACACGGGGATTCGGGACATGTAGGATTCGAGATTCGTGGTGTCGGATTCGGACACGCTGACCCCCCGGAACAGGACACATTATATACTATTTTATTAAATATATATATATATATATATATATATATATATATACATATATTAAAAATTAGATATTATCATATTTCTTACACAAATTTTAATTAATGATACAAATTTATTGATTTCAAACATAGATCTTCATCTATAGCTATTAGCATGCATAGTACATACAAAATTCAAATAAATGTCAGTGGTACTGGTCACATAAATGATAAATCTATCAAAAATTTAAATCATGATTCATAATTCATAACTGAAAGACAATTTACAACTACAAGATAGTAAGATAAACACACTGACAACTGTAGTTTTCTCATTAAATCATCAAATCAAAATGTGTTACATAGGTAGTGTTGGTGCAATGCCAATGGCAAATAGAAATAGAAAATATAAAACAACTTCAGGTATACAAGTCTCAAGGCATCAATTAGCATCAGAATCAGCATCACTGTCCCCATCATCATGGTCCCCACTGCTCTCCTCTGCATCCTCCTCCTCCCCTGTATCCATAGTCGCTTCTGCATCTACTGGTATGGAGGTTGACCCCTCTAAGTCATCAAATCTAACAGGCTCTAGCACTGGATCACTGAGATCCATGTTGGCCAATGCCAACTCAATAGTGGTGTCCAGACCCATATCATCAGGAAAGACATCCCACATCTTTGTCTTTCCCCTCAACCACTCTTCCCTCTGCCTGTAAATAAGATGAAGGTTGGTGTGCACATACACCATTGTCTCTGCCCTGGACTGCTCAAGCCTACTCTTCTTCACACTACACAAATTTCCATATGTGCTCCAATTCCTCTCGCAACAAGAGGATGAAGTCACCTGAGAGAGGAGCCTCATGGCTAACTGTTGAAGAGGAGGGCTTGTTGCCCCATGATTTGCCCACCAAGAATAGGGCTTCTTAGCCCCCTGTTTCTAATCACATCATAACCTCCAAATCGACCACTGCCAGTGGAAAACTCTGCAAAGGCATCCTCCACCTCAGCAAGCAATGCACTATCCTGATAAGTCTGCCTGAATGCCTCTTTCCTCCCCTGTGAGATTTCACCATCCATGCGAGGAGGGAATCTGCGGGAAGGTCCACCATTCAGCCACTCATGGCTGTAGTATTTGGAGTTCAATGAGTGAGCCAAACAATGTAAAGGTGTACAATTCTTGTCCCATCTGCTGACAAGAATATCATGTATGGTATCATAGAAGGCCTCTGGTGATGCCTCATACTCGGGGCACTCACTCTGTAGAATAATGCTCCTCACAGACTCAATCATGGAATCCCATCCCTCATAAACCTCTCCTAGGATGGGTTTGTCTGTATCTGCAACTCGAAGCAAAGAAATGATAGGGTCCATGATCCGAATAATTAGATCTACCCTCTCCCACCAAGCATCATCTAGCACTGTGTCCACTCTTTTAGAGGCTGCTTGATCTGTCTTTCTCCAAAAAGACCAAAACTCAGAAATAACCATGGACCCAAGAGCGGTCTTGACCCCCCTCAACCTCTTCAACATCATGAATGAAGATGCAAACTGTGTATCAGCAATCTTCAACAATGATAGATTGCTGTACTCCTTGTAGATAGTGAGGGCATTTGTATGATTTTGCACAAAGTTACGGATATGTCTTGCATCCTAAATAATGCTTCCAATCCAAAGCACATCAGAAGCAATGGATTTCAGTGCTAAGTTCAGTGAATGGACAATGCGAGGTGTCCAAAACACTTGTGGATATTTAGCTTCCACAATCATGCCAGCAACCTTGCAAACAGGTGCATTATCTGTAATGATTTGCACACAAGAATCAACACCTACATCTTCAACAACTTTAATAAATAACTCACCGATAAATTGTGCATCCTTGTATTCGCCAAGTGTATCCACTGCTTTCATGAAAATTGGACCATTCAAGGAAGACACCATGAAGTTGATGATTGGGTGTCATGCTGGATCTGTCCATCCATCAGAAACAATGCTAACCCCAGATGTTGGCCATGTTGCCACAATAGGCTCAAGCATTTTTTGCACCTCTTTTTTTGCCCTCGTCATCAATGTGGTTCTCAGCTTCTCTGACCCAGGAGGCACATACCTTGCTGGAGCCCCTTGGGTTAGAGCTCGGCACATCTCAACAAATAAAGGTGAACGTGCAACATTAAATGATATGAAGTTTTGATAGAAGAAGAAGGCAATGGTGAGATAAAGCTCTTCCCGTCTCTCTGTTTGGAAAATCTTGTCCACTGGACCAAGTGCTCTTCTTTTTGATGCTTGTCCCCCAGTAGAAGTAGAACTCTCAAATGGAAATTTGGTGTTGGCTTTCCTAAAAAATGGAAGGGGGTCTTCATTCTTGGGTATTTTTGATTTTGAAGCCAGTGCCACATGTTCCATACCAACATTGGCCTCCTTTTCCAATTCTTTTCTCTTTTGTGAAGTAATAGCTCTACAAGATCCAATCCCACAACCAGGTAAAGCCAACAAATGTGATTTCACACGGTAATATGTGCTTTTGAAAGAAATGTTACAAAAATTGCATTTCCATTGCACATTGCCTCCTCCCTTTCCCTTGTTGTCTGGCCCATCCTCTCTTGTGACATATTTCCACAATGGATATTTATCATTGTCTTTAAGTTCTCTTCCCTCAACATTACTTGCAGCAGACTCTGATGATATTGAGGGAGGAAGGGCATCTCTACCCATGACATTCTTGCCCTTCCTTTGCCCCCTAACTGATGCCTTTGATTGAGCCATGACCACTGTTACCTGTAAAAAAAATGAACAAACTTACAAAGCATGCACAAAATTTTTAAATAAAAAATGAAAATCATATACAAACTGCTGTAAAAATTGCAAAAAAATGGAGGTGAAATGCTAGTCTTAGAACAGAGACAGTTTTAGCATGTCTTTTGGAAATTCAAGGTTGCAACTTGCCAGAGTATTCTGAGAAATTCAAGGTTACAATACACATAAATTATAATTAATTTATTAAATAGATTCCACTGTCCAGATATAAAGTTATTAACTTATTTCATGACTCGTAGCAAAGAAGGGTTTGATCTTGCCAAGCTCGTACAGGATTTCAGTGTATTTGGGTAGCCAAGTTTTCTCCAAGATTGCAGTTTGATCCTGTGGAAGGAGAGGCCGAGAATAGGCATTATATTCTCTGATCTATGAGAGAATGGCCACAATTCTGTGGAGGAGGGCCAAGCCTCTGTTCACCATGAAAAGGAGGCCGTAAAGCTTGGTTGCTGGCAGAATAGAAGCCCGAGTTACCTCAATACACAACCTAGGTGAGAAGGCCTTTTAAGACCGAGATATGGACTCCAACTTTACTATTTGATCAATATAATTCAATGAGTGTGACTGTGCATTAATCAATTTTTTGTGTCACAGCATTCAAGATTTGAAACATTGATTCTCTGTGATCAAAATGTTTACAATGCCAAAGTTTCCATCAATCCAACAGCAATCATACCACAGAGGATATACCAAATGGCAAACAACAATGCCTCAGTGTTAGAAAAGCAATTGTGATATGTGGCTATGCCAATAAATAAGATTTTCCCACTATCTTAAGATCAGAAAACTCTGTTTTGAATATGCAAATGTCTTAAATTTATTGTACAAAGTTTCTATTTAGGAAAGGTTGTATTATTCCTTCTTGGCGATAGTCTCCAAGTTGATATCTAAGGGAAAGAATCCAAGGAAGTTTCGTTATAAGTTATAACCCTTCTTTGCTGCGATTGGAGTGGTTGAATAATAGTGTGATTGGAGTGGTTTCGGTATCCAAGTAAGTTGAGGCCCTTGTAGATGGAGACCGAGGATTGTCAAAGGGCTTGACTGGTAATGGAGCTGCTCAATGTAAACTGTAAACACTGAAGTTTGAACAGTGAGATTAGAACTTACCTGGTGGACCGGTGGTCGATTCTCCTTGCCGCAACAGCACAAATCACTTGCCAACAATGCAAATCACTTGCCAAATGAAAATATTAATGAGCAAACATGCCCTTTTCATTCCCGCGTTGAGCTTAGCGAGTCCTGGAAACAGGACACGTGTCCCAAAATCACGACACGCTTTTGAAAATCGTGACACGACCTCAGATTCGACTTGTCGGAAACGGACACGACGTGTCATATGATTTGGACACGAATCCGGACCGGATCGTGTCGGATTCGCTGGATTCGGGATTCGTAGGGGGTTTAGGACGAATCCGGTGACTTAGGCAGATGGAGTTCTCCCTAGTTGAGAGGGAGTGTTAAAATTGGCAACTAGGGACAAACTCCACGTGGGTCATCTTATTTATGGCAACTGATATTTTTATTGGATCCCTCTGATCGAGAGGTGTAGGATTGATCTAAAGATCATTCGATTCCTATAAGTATTCATGGAGTTATGAATTTACTTATGTTATAAAACAAATTGTCAAGTCGGCTAGCAACTTGAGTAAGCTCAGAAGCCCAATAGACGTGTCTATTCATCATCTACGTTTTTAGTATAAATAGGTGAGGACTTGAACTTTGAAGTCATTTGGAGACACATTCTTGAAGTGATATCCTCTCCACGTCTTGGGTTTTTGGAGAAGGAGAGACACCAAAAGAATACGCTGGCCTAGCTGCAGATGATGCCCTAACCTTATCCGCTGTAAATGAAGACATACACAGGTCATGAAGGTCCCTACACGTAGTCAATGGAACAACCCTGAACACAGTCAAGTGATGCTCTAAATACGCTGTCCAGATGCCTTATATGGAGGCCCTATTACGCTGTCATGACTATATATGCACCGCACTGAGCCGCAGTCATAAAGAGGGAAGCCGCAGGAGCCACAGTCACGAAGAAAGGAGCTGCATTAGGGTTTGACTGCACCTAGTTTGGGTTTAAGGTGCAGTCACAACCTCATGGAGCAGTGGATGGTGTCATCGCAGTGAGTTGGAGTCTTGACATTCTCGCATAAAGAATGGCAACAAAGAATGGTTGTAGTCTGGGCATGTCACTATCTCTGTCTCAACATTCTCTCCCAGCATACTACAGTCTCGGCATACCAGTCATGGAGAAGATCTAGATGGTATCATTATAGTAGTCTCGGTGATAAGTACAATGGCTCAAGCACTTGTGGTTAAGTAGAAGTACAGTGATATGAAACCTCAGTGAGAACTGTAACTTGATGTCTCTTGATGGGTATCATGATCCTAGAGACAATCCCAGCATAAGAAGGAACGTTACCATGGTCTTAGCGGACTTATTTCTCTATAGTCCCTGTACATATATGATGAAAAGAAGCCCAGAACCCTCACTGTATCGGAATAAGGTTCCACTGTTGCAATCACAGTATAGACACACACTCTTGACATGCTCACAGTTGATGTGATGATAATCTTAGTTAAAGTACAGTAATGGAGATCAAACTTTCAGGTAGATCTCATGGATATGATAAAGAAGCAACAGTGAGGATCTCAGTGATGATGATGCACATTAGCAACGGCAGCATGATGATGATGATGCACATTAGCAAGGGCAACATGTAATGACCCATCTTTAATATAGAGAGTGCAAGAATATTAGCATGCATACGATGCATGCATATGATAGCTACATATGCATGTATCGCATGCACTGCACTAGTATTTATATTATAAAATTAACTATAAATGTTGAATATCATGACACACCTTCAAATAGAAGTTACCTTCACCCATCAACACGCATATTGCTTAATGCATCATAATTAATGAGCAAATACCAATGATATAAATTAAAAAAAAAAGTATAAAGTTAAAAGGGTTATAAAGAAATAGATGTAAAAATTAAGTTAATTTTTACATATGGTTATATAATTATATATCCTAGAATATTAATAAATTATTAAAATGATAAAGTAAATCAAAATAAAGTATTTAATATGAACCTAAGGCATTTAAATTAAACAAACAAAAATCCTAAATATAAGATAAATACACCTTTAAAGGAATATGACTCACGTACATAGAGGGAAAAGGTGTCACTACGATTGGAAGCGGTGGGATCGTTGGTGGAGAGAGCGTTCACCGCCAAGGAAGGCTACATATAGAGGTAGAAAGAGATTTTAGGGGGATCTGAACCAGGAAAAAACCAAGAGGGGAGAAAGGAGGAAGAACGAAGAATCTGAGGACAGTGGGAAGGAGCCTTGCTTGTTCTGAGGTTTCTAGGCACGGGGGAACAGTCTGCTTCAATTGAGAAGCTTACTGGACTGAGTATCGAGGTTATGCTTAGTTTCGCTGGGTGGTTTCGGTCTTTTGGTAAATAGAAGTGGGAGCAGCTTGAGGCATCATCAACCGCAGGAATATACGTAGGTACTCTCATCAATTCTGTCAGTTAGCTTTGTAAAATTTTCTATAATTTTATCACAGGTTCATGATGATTTTAAGAAATCTTTACTATCTTTACAATAGCTGTTAAACTCTGTACAATCCTTAAATCAAATTCTGTATAGTCTTTACATTTTGGTATCAGAGGCAAGTTAAAACCCTTTCGACCTCATAGGCCCTATGCATCGTATAAATTTTCTGTTTACTCGGAATACAGCCCGCGGATTATGGAAGGATTCATTCACTGCATTCTTTTAACCGAAATCTGTTATCTTTTGGTTTTGTTGGTAGACACTTTGGGCTTTTCTTGCATAAACCTGTTTTTTTTTTTTCATTTTGGGCATTCTTTGCAATTGTCAAATGCTCTTCCTTTGCAGCGTCCACTATTCGTCTGGCCATTTCATTAAACTATAGCCTATGTCCCCATTTTCTGTGCATTTGACAGCAGGTCCCTCTTGATATATATACGCTGGTTACATCTCAAATTATCCCTTCTATGCGTTGATTCTTAAAGACTGTTGTCTAGCCCATCTGCACGTTTCCCACTTGTGATTTTCCTTCTCTATGCTGAATGGTACAAGCGGTCCCTTCTCTGCGATGGTTAAAACATCGCTATGCAAGCTGGTTCATATTTGTCGGAATGTATGTATGCTGGGCAAATATTTGCAAGACGCCACTGTGGTTTCAATGATGCGTGTGCTCCTACGAGAGAATATATATATCATATGTACAGTGTGTTGATTTTCCGGGAAGTTCAAAATATGTATTTACCATTTTGACTAAATGAGTTCTACATAATTAATTTTATATAATTATCGTTATTTTTAAAAAGCCAATGCATAAAATAATTTGGATTCTATAAAATTAATTGATATTAATTAAATATTGTTAAATGAATTTTTGGAAATTTAAAGTATACCTTTGTCATTTTATATTATAGGTTTAATTTAAGAATTTTATATAATTATTGAATTAAATGTGTATTTGGGGCTTGCGCTATATGGATTTTCATTTATTTAGTTTTATTTAATCAAAATTAATGTTTTAATAGTATCATTTATTTAATTTTTAAAATTGATATTTTGACTTTTATTTAAATTATATATATATAAATATAATATTGAAAATATTATTTAATACAGTTATTTTAGAGTTTTTTTTCCGAAGAAGAGAATTCGTAATTTCCATTAATCAGAAAATTACATGTTGTAGATGCTGAACGCATATGCTGTAGTGTGGGTAAACCACTTACAAAACAATACTTCAAGAGAAGTATGCAGAAGAGCCCTCAAACAGGGCAGCAAGAAGAAAGGATATGTAAACCCCAACAGGAGGATACCCCTACCCATCTCAAGCTAAAATAACAGAAAATAAAACAATAGCTCCTGAGGAATGTGCAGAAAGTTCGAAAAGGCCGCCAAGACAAGGAGGAGAGGCACGAAATGGTAGGGAGCAGCCAAGGTAGCCACACCCCCCCACCCCCTCAAACTCTCCTCCTGAAACCGAAGAAACCAGAGGAAGAAACCACCCATATATCCAAAGAAGCCAGAAGAAACCAACCAGAAACAGCCATTGACGAGACGGCACGAATCGGTGCAGAGACAGACTCCACACCTCAGATCCCTCAACGCTCCCAATAACTGCAGAGGTAAGCCAGCAAAAGGCCAAAAAAAGGATCCAACGCCTCAGCAAGGGAACCCATCAGGGCCCAACCAGAGCAGAGGCGATTCGGATCCGGGGGCAGAGGCGGCTAGGGCAGCCACCTCGCCCCCACGAAGAGAAACAAGAGGCCCAACAATGCCCCTGCCCCCGCACCGCGGCTCAACACAAACTTGGAGAGACCGCCAAAACAGAGTGTCTGAAGTTGAGCCGAAGTCCGCCGAAAACCAGAAGAATATGGACACACTCCGCCGCCTCCCAACTCAGTGCACAAAGCAAATCCGGAACTCTGCCTATGAAACCCAGAGACTAAGCAGAGCAGACCACCAACCCGGGATCGACAGACGAAGATGATGTATCAGAGTCGCGCTGAGGAAAGAAAGAAAAGCACGTCGCAAGGGAAGAGATCCGCAGGAGAGAGGGGAGCGGAGGCCGAAGTCGAAACCTCGCCACAGGCAACCGGAACCGCAGAACTTCAAACCCCACCAGATGCAGCGAGCCCCGGCACAGATATATCAAAGTAAACTTTGCCGCACGACGATGAGTCGAAGCACCAAGCGATGGCGGTAGAAGGGCGGCCGGAAACCGCACCAGAGGCAAGCCCTGCCGCCGCAGGCGCAATAGCAGCAACCAGAGTCGAATAGAAACCCTAGCGCTCCTCAAAAAAAGATCAATACAGTTATTTTAGAGTTAAAACCAAATCAACAAGATTTTTATTATTTTGTATTAAAGTGTAGTTTTGAGAATGTGAAGTGTTTTGACTTTAAAATGATAGTGAGTGCTTAACAAAATGGTTTTGATAATTTTAAGTCATATATTTTTAAGGGCTTTATTTGGTTTTAAAATGATTGAAGTTTTTAATTATTTAGTTAATATTATTAATTGAAATTATTAATTGTGATTTGATTTTATATATGTACTTCGAATTATTGTGTCATTGCCGTCACATTAAATTATTATATGTTATTTTCATAATTTAGATTCGGTTATATATTAATGTGATTTTTGTCAAAAAAAAAAAAACTGTTTAAATTAATTAGTAATGTAAAGTAATGATATTATCTATATCGTTTACTATAAATATTACATTTAAAAGAAAATAGATTAAAATTAGTCCACTAATAATAAAATGATTACATTACATAGTTAGGCTATGTTACAATGTTAAAAGAGGATTTATAAAGACTCATGCATTAGAAAAGTGTTGTTACGCATTAAGATAGGATTCCTTGCATTAGGACAAGGAGGTCGTGAGACCACCCTCCTTGATCTCGGTACCAGTAAGACCTGCCTAGTAGGTAAAAATAACAAAAAAGCTATACCCATTTGTAAATGTGAAATTGCAAAACTATATGTTAAATCTGAATGTATACCTCAAATTTTTACATGTATACAGGAAACATTACGATGGTAAGGACATATGAGCGACGACGACGTGATCGGGTAGCATCATTGTCATTAATGCCACCACCGTCGTCATCACCATCTCCATTGCCACCACCATCATCATCGCCTCCATCGAGACCATCATCAATACCGATCGCTCCAGCACCGGAGTTGACTGTGATAATGAACTCATTGGAAGCCTTATTGGAAACATTAAAAGGGTCAACAATGGCTAAGACCAAAGAAGAACCTCAACCCTTATCAAACAATTCAGCGGAACCAAAAAATCTTGAGTATAAAAGATCAAAGGAAGATATTTCTAGGGAGCTTCAGAAAATTAAACTCCCAGAATTTTCAGGAGGTCGAGCTGGAGAACGTGCTGAGGCATGGTTAGAAGGAATGAACAGATGTTTTAAATTAAGATAATACTCTTCTTTTGCAATAACAAAAATTACTGTATTTCAATTAAAGGAAAGTGCCTTGATTTGGTGGGGAAATCTGGAAAAACAACTACACTTCACAATGGATAATGTCCCTTGGGAATTGTTCAAGGAAAGATTCCGCGCGAAGTATTTACCTCCATATTTTCAAGAACAACAAGCCAGAGCCTTTCATACATTAGTTCAAGGTAATAAAACAGTGGAGGAATACGAGATAAGGTTTATGGAGCTTGTGAAATACATTCACTACTTAGATTCTGATGAACGTCAGGCTGAACGCTTCATATTTGGGTTAAATCCTCGCATCAGGGCTTTGGTGAGGATGTGGAAACCATCATCAATAGCTGAGGCGGTAGAATGTGGCCATTATGTAGAAGAACATCTAGGAATCAAAAAGGATGCTGGGCCAGCAGAACCTTTACAATCAGGGTTTTCAGGAAAGACTCCCCAAAATTTCTTTAGGGGAGGTAGCTCAAGACCACCTTATGGTAATAGATTTACCCCAAGAAATGTAGGAACAAGAGCTCCCATGGCAGTTAATACTATAGCCGCTAAATCATCAAACACAAGTCCATGGAAATCTCGTGGTACTGCTAATAGAGGAAGAAATTCGAGAGGAATCGGTATGAGAGGGCGAAGCTCTTTATCTAGAAACTCACAAAATGATTCAAGAGGACTGACCCAGGTTAATTGTTGGGGATGTGGAGGACCACATTTTCAACGTGATTGTCCAGAAACTTCATCAAGTATATTGCATAGGACTGGAAAGGAACCAATACCAAATACCCAAGGCAATCATAGAATTCATGCATTAGTCAACAACAATCAAGTAGCACATCAATCCACTGTAGTGGAATCTTCAGGTATTATTAATGGTATAAAACTCAAAATCTTATTTGATACTGGTGCCACAGATAGTTTCATTTCGTCATATGCATTAAACAAATGTGGGTTGGCAGCTCGCAGACAAAATGATTTCAGACAGGTAGAAATGGCCTCAGGAGAACTCCAATCCGTAGATTTAAGTGTGGATCAATGTAAAATTGACCTAGGGGCCTGTTCGACTAAATTGAAAGTTTATGTCACAACCTTAGGGACTTATGATCTTGTTATAGGTATGGATTGGCTAAAAGCTCATCAAGCGTGGGTAGACTGTTATGGGAAAAGAATTCTAGGTATAAATGATGAAGGAGAAGCAATCCAAATTCAAGGTATCAAGAGAAAAGTATCTTTACGCTACATATCAACAATGAAAATGAAGCGTTGCTTAAGAAAAGGCTGTCAGGCATATGTAATTCAAGAAGTAAGTAAAGAAAAAGGACCATCCTTAGAACAATATCCGGTATTAGCCGAATTTCCGGATGTATTTCCAAAGGAACTACCAAGATTACCCTCTGAAAGAAAGCTAGATCTCACAACAGAATTGAAACCTGGTACTCAACCAATTTCTAAAACACCTTATAGAATGACAGCTTCGAAACTTCAAGAATTACAAATTCAATTGAAGGAACTATTGGATATAGGACATATTCGACCTAGTATATCACCTTGGGGTGCTCTTGTAATTTTTGTCAAGAAGAAAGATGGATCCTTAAGATTATGCATAGATTATCGAGACTTGAATCGAGCTACAGTAAAGAATCGATATCCTATGCCTCGAATTGATGATCTCTTCGATCAAATGAAAGGAGCTGCTGTCTTTTCAAAAATTGATCTTCGATTAGGCTATCATCAGTTAAGGATTTCTGAAGGTGATATTTCTAAGACTGCGTTCCGAACACGCTTTGGACATTATGAATTTACTGTGGTACCATTTGGATTAACTAATGCACCAACAATATTTATGAATCTTATGAATAGTGTTTTCCGCAAATATCTTGATCAATTTGTACAAGTCTTTTTAGATGATATACTCATCTATTCCAAGAATGAGAAAGAGCATGAAGACCATTTACGGATAATGTTTTCCTGCCTTAGAAAACACCAGTTGTATGGAAAGTTATCCAAATGTTCGTTTTTTCAGGAAAAGATTCATTACTTAGGTCATATCATATCAGGTGAAGGGATCTCAGTAGACCCTGAGAAGGTAAAAGCAATCATGGAATGGCCAATACTGAAAAACGCACATGAAGTACAAAGCTTTATGGGTTTAGCCGGTTACTACTGAAGATTTGTGGAAGGATTCTCCAAAATTGCAAAGCCGATTACAACCCTTCAGCGTAAAGGTGTTAAGTATGAATGGACTAAGGAATGTAATAAAGCATTCTCTGAACTCAAAAGATTACTGACCAGTGCACCAATATTAAGAGTCCCTGATATGGACAAAGATTTTACGGTATGTACTGATGCATTCAAATATGGGTTAGGTGCAGTATTAATGCAGGATAGAGTAATAGCGTATGTCTCAAGAAAGTTAAAGCCTCATGAAGAACTTTACACTACTCACGATTTAGAGTTAGCCGCTGTAGTACTAGCTTTAAAGATTTGGAGACACTATCTAGTGGGGCGAAGTTTTACACTTAAAAGCGACCATCAAAGTCTACAATATTTGTTCACCCAAAGAGACTTAAATGCTAGACAAAGACGATGGAGTGATTTCCTAAGTGAATATGACTTTGGAATATCATATATTAAAAGAAAAAAAAATGTAGTAGCAGATGCTTTAAGCAGAAGACCACATATATTCTCCCTCCTACCTATCAAAGTAGACTTAAGGCAACGAGTGCTAGAACATCACATAAAAGATCGCTGGTATTTAAAAGTAAGATCTAATCTTGATAGTAAAAAGGCAAAAGAATCTAAGTTTGAAGGATATGAACTAGAAGATGATGGAATCTTACGATTTCATGGAAGCAATGTTTTAAAACTCCGACTCCGACTCGGCCGAGGGTCAACTCCGACTCGGTATTGACTTGGCTGGCTCGATTTCAATGACTCGGTCGTTGTAAAAAATACATTAAATATTTTTTCTTTATAAAAATACATAATTTTAAAGATTTTCATTCATGTTTCCAAACACACAACATTAGAATATAGATAAAAAACAACATATGATCAAAGTAGGCTCATGAATATATCCATTATATCAAAATGGCACCCAGTGCACTGTCTAATACATACACGATGATGATATAGAGATCAAAACAAAAACACATAACCAAGGAGGCTATAAATGGTCTCTACAACAAAATTCTGTGACCAGTACCACTGGCTATTGCTAGAGTTGCCAACATCATCTGGCTCAGTGTTACTTGGGAGCGGGAGCGAAAGTGGGGAGCGAGAGCGAAAACGGGAGCGGGAGCAACATTTTCAGAAGCTCCTGGTTTGGGAGCAAATCCCGGAGGAGTTCAACAACCAATGTCACTAACATCAAGGTACATAGAGGGATTGGTGCTCTTGATTAAATACGAGTTCCATACCCTAATACATGACAAAATTCAATGGAAACATTGCAATCCTCCAATCATGAAAGCCTGAAAAACTGATAAGTCTGCTGGATCTTGAATGAAATCTAAAATTCTACTTTCTCCATATGAAATCCAATGAGGCCGGAACCACTCTCAAACATCTTGAGTCATTTCATGGTAATGTTAAAAATTTAAGTAAAATGATGAAAATGAAGATTAAGGAGAATGTCACTTTTACTTTAAGAATTTAATATTACCATGAAATTTGAATAGTATATCAATACTAGGAGAGGGGAATGGAATCCAAATAGCACTTAACCAATTTAGAAAACACCTTGGAGTCCCCAACAATCAGCTAAATGTTAAAAAGTTAAAAAAATATTAGAAAAATCGCTGTTTTTTTGGGTGACTGGCCGGATTTAATGACTCAGCCGAGTAGATGCGGAAATGGCCGGGTTGACTGAGTCATGACTGACTCGGTCGAACTAGTTTTTCTGTCGGGTCATAAAATTCTTCAATGACTCGGATCAACTCGGCCGTTTCGGATTCGATTCGGCCGAATTTTAAAATAGTGCATGGAAGAATGTATATTCCTGATAATACGGATCTTCAAGATACCATCCTTAAGGAAGCCCACAGAGCAGTGTATTGTGCACATCCTGGAGTAAATAAAATGTACACGGATACCAAGAAACTCTTCTTCTGGTCGGGCATGAAACATGATATCGTTCAATTCGTTGCAAAATGTTTGGAATGTCAACAAGTAAAAGCAGATCATTGTCATCCAACGGGTCTTTTACAACCTCACGACATTCCTATGACCAAATGGGAGATTATTTCTATGGATTTTATCACTGGGCTACCTCTTACTTCTCAAAGACACAATGCTATTCTGGTGGTAGTGGATAAATTAACGAAAAGTGCCCATTTCATTCCCGTAAGAGATACTTACGAAGTTGCTGACTTAGCTCGAGTATTCATAAATGAAATTATCAGATTTCATGGAGTACCTAAGAAGATCATATCAGATAGAAATTCTCGATTCACTTCAAGATTCTGGACTTGCATGCAGTCAACCTTAGGAACCCAATTAAATTTGAGTACAACTTATCATCCTGAAAATGATGGGCAAACAGAAAGGGTAAATCAAGTACTTGAAGATATGTTGAGGATGTATGTTATGGATCAACAATTGCATTGGGAAAAGTATTTATCCTTAGTCGAATTTGCATACAATAATAGTTATCACAGTTCAATCGGAATGCCTCCATTTGAAGCATTATATGGCAGATCTTGCAGAACACCGTTAAGTTGGGACAAGTTAGAAGATCGAGTGATAGTAGAGCCAAAATTAATCCAAGAAATGGAGGAGCACGTAAAACAAATTAGACAACGATTAAAAGAAGCACAGGATAGACAAAGGAGTTATGCTGATGCTCACAGAACTGATAGGAAGTATGAGGTAGGGAATCAGGTTTTCATCCGCATCAAACCGAATAAAAGTACTATTCGATTCAGAAAAGGGACAAAGTTGTCACGTCGATTTATTGGACCATTTAAAGTCATGGAAAGAGTTGGACCTGTCACATATCGTCTTGCACTGCCACCTCATTTGCATAAAGTTCATAATGTATTTCATATATCTGTATTAAGGCATTACATAGCTGACCAATCTCATAACCTTCAATGGAAGGAACTGTAGGTATCAGACGAAGGAATCATATCGGTCGAATCATTACGTATACTGGAACGTAGGGTTTGACAGCTCAAGAATCGTCTGGTAGACCAAGTTAAGGTCTAGTGGGACAAATATAGTCCTGGATCAGCGATTTGGGAAGATACAGAGATCATATGTCAAAAATACCCCAACTTGTGTCAATTTTGAAGAACTTTAAACCATGTTTTGTATATATTTACTTTACTTTAAATCAGAAACTCAGAACCATTTTAGAATGACCATATATAAACATGAACTTTTATGACATGATATTTGTTTAATTCCGCTAGTACATGGATACCAAGACGGAATATGTTATTGATCTTACTCAATTTTAGTTATCAGGGTAAAGTTTAAATATTTGAGTAATTTTGCTGCTGATGAAAATTAAGATATTATAATTTTGTTTCATTTATGCATATCAATATGATTGATGAGATAGAAATCAAAGAATGATTACATTTTAATATGAAAGCTAATGACATGAATAGAATATGGCAAAGTATGTTATACTGTAGTTGACATGTATGAATTATACATAAGCTATTTGTTTTTGAATATGTTAATGCACATTTTATAAATGCATGGACAAGTGTTTATGATTGCAGATAATATCCGTTACCAAAATGACCACGTGATGATAGAAACTTCAGAACAATTAAGGCTCAATGAGATTCCATGATAGGGTATTAACCCTGATTCTACTGGGAGGGGTGGAGGTGTTACCCACCGTTTATCCTCTGAAACCTGGAGTCATGGGAGGACTGTGTGAGTCACGCTCCCCTAGACGTGTGATGATGACTGTCGGATGCCTACTGGGAATCAGGTCGATATAATCGATGCTGCCATCCTTAGAGTTTATGAATGGTTAGGTCAGTATAATTGACGCCATGGCATACTCCAGTGGAGGACAGATAGGATGGGAGCGAAAGAGATTAGGAAGGATAGGATGATTTTGTAATAGCTTGGGAACCTGGTTCGAGTACAGCATGACCATTAAAGTTATAAATCTAGAAGTATTCAAAACACCAATTTTATAGTGTTCTCACATTAAATAAGAATTTAATCTCGATATAAAACCCTAACGAGAATGTACTAATCACTAAAATAAGTATTGGTATACGATAAAACCCTAACTTTGGGACGAAGTTTTCTGAAGGAGGGGTGTATGTAATGACCCCTCTTTAATATAGAGAGCACAAGAATATTAGCGTGCATATGATGTATGCATATGATAGCTACATATGCATGTATCGCATGCGCTGCACTAGTATTTATATTCTAAAATTAACTATAAATGTTGAATATCATGACACACCTTCAAATAGAAGTTACCTTCACCCATCAACACGCATATTGCTTAATGCATCATAATTAATGAGCAAATACCAATGATATAAATTAAAAAAAAGTATAAAGTTAAAAGGGTTATAAAGAAATAGATGTAAAAATTAAGTTAATTTTTACATATGGTTATATAATTATATATCCTAGAATATTAATAAATTATTAAAATGATAAAGTAAATCAAAATAAAGTATTTAATATGAACCTAAGGCATTTAAATTAAACAAACAAAAATCCTAAATATAAGATAAATACACCTTTAAAGGAATATGACTCACGTACATAGAGGGAAAAGGTGTCACTACGATTGGAAGCGGTGGGATCGCTGGTGGAGAGAGCGGTCACTGCCAAGGAAGGCTACATATAGAGGTAGAAAGAGTTTTTAGGGGGATCTGAACCAGGAAAAAACCAAAAGAGGGGAGAAAGGAGGAAGAACGAAGAATCTGAGGACAGTGGGAAGGAGCCTTGCTTGTTTTGAGGTTTCTGGGCATGGGGGAACAATCTGCTTCAATTGAGAAGCTTACTGGATTGAGTATCGAGGTTATGCTCAGTTTGGCTGGGTGGTTTCGGTCTTTTGGTAACAGAAGTGGGAGGAGCTTGAGGCATCATCAACCGCAGGAATACAGGTAGGTACTCTCATCAATTCTGTCAGTTAGATTTGTAAAATTTTCTGTAATTTTATCATAGGTTCATGATGATTTTAAGAAATCTTTACTGTCTTTACAATAGCTGTTAAATTCTGTACAATCCTTAAATCAAATTTTGTATAGTCTTTACACAGCGTGATGATGAATGAAACAGTGGGCATGATAAATAATGAGCAGCATGATGATGAGAGCAGGAGCAGCTCAGTCATCGAGGTTCAACACATGTGACAGTACAGCATGGTGTCACACAGTTATGTGCAGCAAATGGATGAAAGGCAGCACTAAGATAGGTGAAGCCATCACCTTGGAGAATCAGTTGAAGCAGAATGTCTTCAACTGATTTCATCGTTATAGGAGATGATCTATACTTAGATCTAGATAAATCAAAGTGTTGACTTCTGTTGTAAATGTACTCTCTCTCTCTGCTGAACTTTGAAGAACATAAAAGAAGAATTGATCAAGGGTTTCCCCACATTGGGGTTTGTCCCTGGCTGGCGCCACATCTTGTGTGTCCTCTTGTCTTGGCTTGTCTTTTGCAATTTATATTTATGTTCTATCTGCAGTTTACCTTAATGCTGATGTGATTGCTAACTGTGAAAATTTAAATAAATTGCTCTAGCATAGAACATACATAAAATTAACAATTCGACCTCCCATATGACTTGAACTACTTCCGATCTCGACTGTCTAAGAGGACTGTGATTACTGCAGCATAAGTCCTGTATGTATGTCTCAAAACAGACCCCAAAAAAACAGATCTAAATAATGCCACAGACCTCGCTCTCCCTTTACTTCACTTCGCTGGCTCTAGGACTATCCTTTTTGACCCTTTCGCTGATCTTTGCATCACTTGCTGACTTCAGAACCTCACCAAAATTTTCTGCAGCAGTGACCCTAAAACAGTCCCAAACAGATCAGCCTATTGTTTTCCTCCTTCGCTTGGATAGAGAGACTTCTTATGAGATCTTCGCACTTCTTTCTCTGCCTCAGAACTTAACCGAATTGCAGACCACCGAAATCCTTCTTTGAAATTTTGTGCCTAAATGAAATCTGCACTGCCCTATTTATAGTTGTTGGAGCCTGTAATAAGCCGACATGACTTGGAGATGAACCGACATGTCTTCTGGAGAGATATTATTATTTCTTTTGCAACCGACTTGAAGGAGGTGACTTTGTCTTGGTCTTGGAGGGCTTTCTAACTTATTTAAGGACTTATATAAATATCTAACATGCCCAAGAAGGGTCCTTCATACATGACATAGACTCAAATTGACTTTTATGACTAGATGACAAAACCTAAAGGCTCATGATGGGAGCCATCACTAAAATAAAATTCCTTGCTCATGAAACCCATGAGACAAGCATTACAATAATAATTTTATTTTTCTTCTTTTCATCAATTACATAAATTCACAATTGTACATGTCATTATGAAGACCAAACCTATTTACACTTTTCAGCATGTTTGAATTAAAAAAAAAAAATCATCTATTCCCATCAGGTTGTGAGCACCTTTCTTTGCAGTCATCTTGTTTGAAAAACAAGGTTTGAAGATTGATCCTTGGATGCAGAATTGAAGTCATCGCAAGTCAAATCTCTCAAACAGTTTCTCAGTATTGTAAAGTTGCTATCATAATTATTGTAGGAGCTCCTTGAGTGAAGAGCCTTTCAATCTGTCAAAAGGCTTCTTCCTATATGTAATTCTCATTAATAGAAAGTAATTTTTTGTGGAGCTTGGGACTTAGATCCCTTGGCATCCTCCATCTCCTTATTAAAAGGGAGAACTAACCAACTTGCTAACTAACTTAGATTCAGTCATTAATTTGCATTTGCATCCTTAAAACTAATTCTGTTTCATCCTAAATGCATTTCTAACTTGCATTTCTTTTCCTTGCTACTTGATCAAATTGCATTTGAATACTTATTGTCTTGTTTCATTTGCAAGCAAAGATTTTAAGTAGTCTTTCTAATCACTGTTAACAATCTCATCTGCCATATCTAAATTGGATTATCGTTTTAAATCTCTACTTGTTTTTCTTGTCTAAGATAAGTGAAGATTATCTTAAGAAACACTTCAGCTAAAGGCACTTGAGTTGTTAGGCTTATCTAATTGCCATCTCTGGTTTCATTGAGGAATCATTTCATGCTTCATTGAAGACATTTTGTTTTAAGTGCTTATTAATACATTGTGGCATATGACATTATTGTATCTCATTGAAACCATCTAATCTCACTGTCATTTGTTGCTTAGATTTTAGATTTACATCCTAAAATTCACCTCCAAGCCTAAGCTTGGTCGTATAGAAAGTTTTAGGGCCACCTTCTTCATCTAATTTGTGAAGTTTAGACCCCCACTTTTAGTTAACATGATGACCTTGCAGTTGTCAGTGATCCAGGTGGATATTGGTGGCCATTCGCCAAGTCCACTTGGACCCCCACCATTGTTTCTTTCAGCTTTTCAGTTTCCTTAATTATAGCACAATTTACTATTTTTAGCAGTTTTTTCGGGTCCTGAACTTTCGAAGCCATTTTGAGGCTCTAAACGACGTTTTTTGGGAAAACTGGGAGCAACATGGGTCCATGGACCGATGTTGCTCTTCCCAAAGTTGTAGTTCTCAAATAGATATTTCTAAAGAGATATTGTGTGCGTCAAATGGAGATCGTATGCCAAAGCTACGACCCTGGGAAGTTGATGTACGAATTTACCCAAATGGGGCCCACAGTTTGGCGTTTCATCTTCTAGGGTTAGGTTTTTGGATGTTTAGGGTTTTCCATTGTTTCTCAACAATAAATAGGCCTTCGAGCCTCATTATAACACAGTTCAAAGGCATGTAGCTGCCACATCTCTTCTTGGAGATAAGCTACTATCGCCCTAGCTAGTTTATTTCCATTTCTGTTTGTAAGCATATTTTAGTATTTTACAGTAATAAATGAAGTATTATTTCTGTTGCATCTCTATATGTATGGTTATATTTGTAATTTGTTGCGTTCCTGTTTAAAGCCGGATCAGTGGTATCAGAGTGGTCTGCTATTTCTTTGTCTTTCTTTGCATGCCCCCAATGAGGTCGGGATATAAGGAGTTAAGGCTTGAACTGGTCGAACCTTTACAAGACCAGCCTCGCAAATCCTGATGGCCTCCCCTAGCGGATGAAAAAAAAGATGAGAGGGCAGGAGATTCTATCAAAATCTTGCTCGAAGAGGCCCTCGAGTGATAAAGGAACGCAATGATGGACAACTTTGCCCAGATCCTTCAGCGGCTACCCAGGGGTGACACATCTACTTCCAGCAGCTACTCTGGAAGCGCCACACCCTTTAAGGTACAAGTTAACTTTGACATTCCCATATTTGAGGGTCAGATAGATGCAGACGCCGTAGATAAATGGTTAAATCTGCTAGAAGGGTATTTTTCTGTTCATGATTTTTCCGGCCGGGAAAAGATTACTTTCGCTCTTCTCAAAGTCGCCCCCCACGTCAAGGACTGGTGGGAAACCTACTGTGAGTAGAAGGATGAAAGTACGGCATCACTGTTTTCAGCCGTACCCACTTGGAATTTATTCCAGACTGCCATCAAGGAGCAGTACTACCCTGTCGGAAGCTATGAGGACCAATACATAAAGTGGACCATGTTGCGGCAAGGAAGGGACCAAGACGTGCCGAAGTTTACCAATATTTTCCATACCCTTTGCACAAAGTTGGGTATCAAGGATTTGGAGCAGCATTTGGTACTCAAATACCGCGGCTGCCTGCACAGGTACATCCAGGAAGAAATAGAATTCCTAAACATCTCCTCGCTCGGCACGACATACCGATATGCCGTCAAGATTGAGCAAAAGTTTAAACAAAAGAAGCGAGACTTTGGATCTGCGAATCCAAAGCAAGGGAAAGGTGCCCCCAAACCGCATAACAAAGGATAAAGCCAAGGCGGGGCGGCCCAAGACAACCCGCCAAAGCTGCAAGCGAAGAACAGTGCTGCGAAGCCGAAAAAGGACACAGGAAAGTGGTGTGAGTTCCATAAGAGCTCCACTCACAACACAAGTGAGTGTTGGGCCAAGCAGTCACTGGTGGCCGAGCTAAAGGTTTCAGAATCAGATACATGTTCCGATGAGTCAGAACCCGACAAGGGGAATGACAAAGGGAAGTAGATTATCGACGCGGATCCCAACGCCACCGTTGCCACCACGAAGATCCAGAAGGAGGAACTCGAAGATCCATAAGGAGGAACCCGAAGATCCGGAGGAGGAGGAGCGTCTCTTCCACTCCCAAATGTGGGTAAAGGGCTCCCTGCTATAGTTCATTGTCGACAACGGGAGCCAAAAGAACCTCATTTTGGCAGAGGTTGTGAAGCGGCTGGGCTTACCGACCACAACACATCCACAACCGTACACCATCGGGTGGCTTCACCAAGGACGAGATCTTCACGTGAGCCAATAGTGTCACCTTCCATACAACATCAAGCCCTTCACGGATGAGGTATTGTGTGACGTTGCTCCCCTTGATGTTTGTGATGTATTATTAGGACAACCATACTTGTGGAAGTGACATGCTGTGTATGAATCAAGGCCCCATGCTGTTATTGTTACTTTGGGAAATAAGTTGTATAGGATACCGGAGGTAGCACCGCCTACTGCCATCTCTTTGGTTACTGCAAAACAGTGCAGTAAGCTCGTTTCCAAAACCGGGAAATTTGTTTTCCTGATGATACGCCCTCAAAGAAAGAAGAAGACGGTGGCCATGACCTCCAGACAGGGCCCCTTCGCACGAAAACTACAGATGGACAAGGTCGTGGAGGAGTACGAGGACATCTTCACCTCCCCTACAGGGGTTCCTCTGCACTGTCAGGTCAAGCAGTCCATCGATCTGACTCCAGGTCCGCCGCTGCCCAATGGACCAATGTATCGACGCTCCGTTCTGGAGAACGATGAAACCAAGAGGCAGATTCAGGAGCTGCTGCAGAAAGGTCACATCCGTCCAAATTCATTGCCCTGTGGGAGCCCGATCGTGTTGGTACAGAAGAAGGATGTGACTTGGAGACTCTGTATTGACTATCGGGCACTGAACAAGATCATTGTCCGTAATAGGTACTCGATCCCACGGATTGATGACCTCCTGGACCAACTGAAGGGGGCAAAATATTTCAGGAAGATCGATTTGAAATCAAGATATCACCAGGTACCAATCGAATCCTCCGATGTGTGGAAGACTGCCTTCAAAGCCAAGGAGGGCCTTTTCGAATGGTTGGTTATGCCTTTCGGATTGGCGAATGCTCCTGCATCCTTCATGAGGCTAATGGATGATCTTGCGGCCATTCACCAACTCATTTGTAGTGGTATACTTGGATGACATCCTGATCTTCAACCAGAGTTGGGAAGAGCACCTCCACCACATCCGACAGGTCCTCCAAACACTGCGGCAACACAAGTTATGTGCCAATTTGGAGAAATGCACTTTTGGCATGACCCAGGTTCAGTGTCTGGGATACATTATTGATGAACGGGGGGTGCATGTGGATCTAGCCAAGATCCAAGTCGTTCGGGATTGGCTATCTCCAACCACTTTGTCAGAGCTCCGCAGCTTTCTAGGTCTTGCCAACTTTTACCGCAGGTTCGTGTTGGGATTTTCTCATATCACTTGGCCCTTGAGTCAAGTCACCAAGGGAGGAGCAAAAGCAAAATTCTTTTGGTTTGAATCCCAACATAAGGCATTCATAGAGTTGAAAGATCGCCTCTGCTTAGCACCAATGCTCGCATTACTAGACTTGCAACAACCATTTGAGGTTGAGACAAATGCCTCTGACTATGCTATTGGGGCAGTCCTTACTCAACACAGGCATCCAGTGGCATATCACAGTGAGACACTTTCAAACACAGTCCGGAAGTATCCCACTTATGACAAAGAGATGTATTCCATTGTGCAGGCCTGCCGACAATGGAAGCATTACATTTTGGGGAAAGAAACCCTGCAGTTCATATAGACCCAAGGGAAATTGCAGAATGATCGTCATCAAAAGTGGTCCACATACCTGCAATAGTTCCATTTGAATATCAAGTATAAGAAGGGCAACACCAATAATGTTGCAGATTGCCTCAGTCGACCACCGATCATGGCGTTAACCACCGTGCTCAACTCTTGTGGGCATGAGACTTCTGATTGGCCACTTCTCTACAAAAGCGACCTAGAATTTGGCCACACATACCATACACTCTTGGAGGGTTAGCATGTTCTAGATTTTCACTTCCAGGATGCCTTGTTATGCCACCTGGGTCACCTTTGTGTTCCTTCAAGCGAGCGTGCCAAGATGATTTGGGAAGCACACTATAGTCGGGCTGCTGGGCATTTCAGGGTTGAGAAAACGGTGGCAGTACTACAAAAGTATTTCTATTGGTCGAATCTTCGATAGGATGTCGGGAAGTACATCAAATCATGCACTGCCTGCGCCATTGCCAAACCGACCATCAAGAAGCAAGGCCTCTATACCCCGCTGCCTACCCCTAATCGACCATGGGAATCCATCTCCATGGATTACATGTCAGACTTTCTTTCTACTAAGCATGGAAACGACTGTGTTTTTGTGGTCGTTGACAGGTTCTCGAAGATGGCCATTATGGCGGCCTGCAAGAAGAATATCACAACAGAAGCCACTGCTAAACTCTTATTTGAACGAGTGTGGGTACACTTTGGGATCCCACAGTCTATCATCTCAAATTGCGACAAGTTCCTCAGTACATTTTGGTATAGTCTTTGGTTGATGCTGGACACCAAGATCACTAAGTCCACAACTTTCCATCCCCAAACTAATGGCCAGACAGAGGTCGTCAATAGGATGATCGTACACATTCTACGCATGTACAACTCAAAGCATCCACGTACATGGGATGAGAGCCTCCCCTATGTCCAACACAGCTATAACTGGGCTCTCCACAGCTCGACTGGCCAGAGCCCTTTTCAGGTGGGCTTGGGATTCCAGCCACTATGTCCCATTGATGTGGCCATGCCATTTGCACCTATTCACGCAGATTCGGCTCATGTCCAGTCTGAAACAGATAAGGCAAACAACTTCATTGAGCACATCCAACATATTTGCCAGTAGGTCTACGACATTCTAGAGAAATCAAATGCCAAGTACAAACAACGACATGATCAACATCAGGTGCCACACAAGTTTTAGGTGGGCGACAAAGTCTGGTTGCATTTGCAAAAGGAACACCTTACCGGAGCCTATCGGAAACGCAGACCACTCCGATATGGTCCTTACACCATTACCAAGGCTGTGGGAGACAATGCATTTGAGCTCAACATTCCCCCATTCCTTGGTCTGCATCCAGTGTTCAATGTGGACCGCCTTCGGCCATACTTTTCACCATTACTAGACACGTCCGACATTGCAGAACAACTCACACCCGCAGAGTTAAATCCAGATTGCATGGAACAAGCTGCAACTGATCGGATCATGGACACACAGATCAAGCACACTCGCCAGCAGAATATCCAACTGTATCGAGTTGTCAAAGCAGGCCAACTCCTTCACTAGGGCAAGTGGCTCACCAGGGACCAAGTTCAGCAGAAGTTTCCTCATCTCATGAAGGAACTCAACGCAAAGGGACCATTGCTTCCTAAGGGGGGAGGAATGATCGAGGTGGATATTGGTGGTCACCCGCCAAGTCCACTTGGACCCCCACCAGTGTTTCTTTCAGCTTTCCAGTTTCCTTAATTATAACATAGTTTACTATTTTTAGCAGTTTTTCGGGTCCTGAACTTCCGAAGCCATTTTGAGGCCCTAAACGCCTTTTTTGGGAAAACTGGGAGCAACATGGGTCAATGGACCGATGTTGCTCTTCCCAAAGTTGTAGTTCTTGGATAGATCTTTCTAACGAGATATTGTGCGCGTCAAACAGAGATCGTATGCCAAATTTACGACCCCGAGAAGTTGATGTACCAATTTACCCAAACAAGGCCCACAGTTTGGCGTTTCATCTTCTAGGGTTAGGTTTTTGGATGTTTAGGGTTTTCCATTGTTTCTCAACAATAAATAGGCCTTCGAGCCTCATTGTAACACAGTTCAGAGGTATGTAGCCGCCACATCTCTTCTCAGCGATAAGCTACCATCGCCCTAGCTAGTTTATTTCCATTTCTGTTTGTAAGCATATTTCAGTATTTTACAGTAATGAAATGAAGTATTATTTTTGTTGCATCTCTATATGTATGGTTATATATGTAATTTGTTTCGTTCCTGTTTAAATCCGGATCAGTCAGGGCCATAGACCTTGCAGCGTCGGAGGCACTCGGGTGGTTAGAACTCCAGGGAAGGTATCGTTGATATAGCCTTTGCTATCTTTCCTTGGGTTTCTCTCCACAACTGACATTTGAGACTAGCTTCAAAACAACTAAGGAGAGGGTTTCATCTAGATTAGGCATTTTAATTAAAATCAACCAAGATTTTGCACTCCACCTAGTTTAGTTTTGCATTTCATCCTCCTAATTTTTCATCTATTGTGGCATAGCTATCATTGTGGGCATTATATCTCCCTTGCAATATTGTATCATTGTCCTTGTACTCATCTTTGGTTATATTACTCATTGCCTATTTACTTTGTCATTCTTATCTTGAGCATTTACTTGAAAGTACAAACTATTTCTGTTCTGCAAGCTATATAATTTATCTGCTCATATTTGATTTTGTATCATTTCTAACACTACTTGCAACATTGTTATTTTTGTGACTTGGAGTATCTACTTCCTTGCAAGTACTTTCATTCACATTGAGCATTATTAAAGGCACTGGTCTACCACATTTATATCTTATATCTGCTTTATTGATCTCAATTGCATTTATATACATTGCCCATAAACTCTTACACTTGCTTTAATTAATAATCAAGTTACACTAATAATAATTGTCTTGCCCTTAAATCTCCTAGACTTGTTGCTTCAACAAGTTTTCCTTCATTTATCATCCTTAGGGAATAGCCCCCTTGACTTAGCTAGGAGAGAGTCTAAACAAAGTGAATATGGATTTAGAGTGACAACCCCTGTTTTGAGCGTTGCGCCTTAGGTGTACACTTTAGGCGACAACAAGACCCATGAGAATGCTAAGACAAGGTGCCACAAGGGCACCACATCACCCTCTACCATGTCACGCGCCTCATCATCACATGGACCTCCCACATTTTCCAACCCCTTCTTTGCGCGCTTTTCATGTTATAAGGGAATTCAAAGTTTTCCATTCATCGCTTTGTGTTGTGGGCGTTCAACCGGACCCATTGCACCAAGTCACCCCGTGAATAAAATTCTGGGATTTTTCAATGGGGTTCCCCTTGAAAGCTCCAAGGAGAGAGTTCCAGGTTTATTTGACAGCCATAAGCACTTACCCTTCAATGGCCCGAATTTCTCCAATATAAGTGCTTGATCTTTGCGCCTAGTCACAGTATCGAATTGGGGTTTACGCCATTTCCTTCCGAAGTCCTATGCTTCAGTCTTAAGGATTCCAGCCCCGCGTTTGGTAACTTTTAATGCACGTATAAGGGTCTTCATCCAAGCCTCCAACGCATATTTTATAGATATATAAGGGTATCTGTTAGCCCTTCTGGGCTATCCCTCCTGGGCTTTATGTAAGTAGTCAACCCAATTCAGCGTGTCGCTTGCAAAACAAATATATATATATATATATATATATATATATATACTCAAGGCTATCTCTCCTGAGCTTATGGGTAGATATCAACCCGATAGCCAAGACATTTTAACACAAGTATTCATGTGACTAACAAAGATTGATCTATCTCTTCATACATAGGCCATTTAGATCAATTGCAGGCTTAGGATGGATACACGAATAAACCATTCCTAAGAAAACATTCAAGGAGCTCTTTTATACAAGAAATCACATTCCTTATTGTTAATCTGAACAATTCATCAACACAGTGGCCAAATATTCAAACATTTCAATTCAATTAATTAATCATTAACAAAGATTCCCATCTCCTCGTGCTCAGGCAATCCTAGGTTAATTTCAAGCTCATTAATATCCACAAGATTTGAACCATTCCTTAAAATCTTTACACAAGATATTGATATTCCTCATTCAGCAAGAAAACAACACTCCTCAACATTATCATGACTTTATTTCAGCGCAATAAACAGAGACATGATAGTCACATGCACAAAGACATAAAAGAATACTTATCTTATAAGAGATCTGGCCATTGAGATTGGGACTTTAGCTCTCCACCCAACCTTAGGCAAGCTACAACCACACTTTCTTGTAGCTGTCACCCCTGACCTTGATTCCAGTGCTTGAGGTGGAGTGCTTTTGAGAGGAAACTTAACCAATATTGATCGCTGAAACAGGATGTCACAAGGTTACTCTTCCTTCATCCACTAGCTACACAAGCTTCCACTTGGTCTTTCTAGAATTTTCAGACATGATTAACATCCATGCTAGGATACCACAGTACAATACTACAAAGAGTCTCAGCTCTCTTTCAGGAGAAGAGAGTCTACATCAAGGGAAGGTTCATCAGTGGATAAGCTACTGATGAGTAAGAGATCACCTCTCCAGGTACTTCATCAGTGAGTAAGCATCGAAGCTTCAACCCCAAGACAACTCCTGGTGGTTCATCAGCCCTAAAAAGTACTCGCGTCTCTTCCCAATCTAGTAGGTTCATCAATCCACAAGCTTCCAGTGGGTTCTTCAGCCTTTAGGCAAGTCATTACTCTCTATAATATTTCACCCAGCAAGCCTCTCAAGGTTTCCTTTGTTGGTTCATCTTTTTCCAGAGCTTGATCACTATGATTCTGATCGCTGCCACGACACCTCTGACCCTTGGAGGACATCCTTCCAGTGCTCACCACTATGTGTTCTTCCACTACACAAGCACAAATTAGTTCTCTCTGCATCCCTGACTGTTTTTGTGCCCGCTCAATAGACTAACTGTCTGCTTTTTTCGAGGTTCCACACAGGTCAACTGCCTTGGACAACGCAAACCATTCCTTCTTTAATTTTTTTTTCATTTGTTTCTTGTTTATAGAGCTAAGAGACACAGGGGCTTGTCCTTTTCTTATTTATTGCAGTCAACCCATTAAATATCTCAGCCAACCCATGGTTGATACATTTGAAATCACCAATTCCTCAAGCAATCTCCCTCCCCAAGCAACTGGAATCCGTGTCCCTTGTTCTCAACCTTTTTGAATAATTACAATTATTTACAATGAGGGAATATTAACCAGGGGCTGTCACACTTGGGATTCAGCAAATATTCATGAATCTACCTAGGATAGAGACTAAACACTATGGAAAATATAAAAAGTAAGAAAATTAAATGTTTTTAAGATTATACGTGAGATTACACCGATCTTAATGCAAATGCTTTGTATAAAATGCAAGAATCACATCTCCAAACATAACTGAGAATATCATGATTCACAATCAAGTTCAACCATCAAAATACATATTGATTATGAATTGTCCTAGATATGGATCAAAATCCCAGTAGTAGGTCAAATGCATAGTGAAAATGATAGCTGCTGTGTTTGAAGTTTGAAACCCTAGTCCCAAAACCTTCTCATTTCTCCGAAAAATCTCTAGGTAAAATGGTTAAGCATAGTAAAAATGAGAGAAAAAATCCCTTTAATAGGCTTTTGGACTTTTGGATTATTGACTAACTCAACAAGTTATTGAATACTTGGTGGTTTTTCAATGATTTGACAAGTGTTTTGAGGGAAGGGGAGTTACTGGGCCCGTATTGGACCTATTGGTTTGGTGCTGGACCAACTTGTTTCCCTTGTGAGTCAGCCAGATTTGCCAAGCCCCATGTTGATTCGCTGAGTCCTGTTACCCTGTCTTTTATAGAGTGATTCCTCTTTTACTAATCCTCCTAGATGGATCCTTACTGAGATTGATTTGAGGGCAGAAGTCTACTCAGATGTAATCTCTAGCCCTATTGAATGATTTCATTCGGGCTTCTCAATGGTCTCAGGACACCACCTAATTTGAAAAAGATACTAAGGTTATTGAGGCTTGCATTCAGATTGATTTGATTATCTGTCCCAGGTGTCTGATTGGGATATCTCTCTTCCAAAGTCAGCTTTTCAATTTGAGTTCTCTATGATTTCCTCAAAATCCAATTCTATACTTACCTCGTTTTTCAACGAGACAACCTGATTAGCCATCCAAGCTACCAACTTGTTGGCGTTCCTTTTAATAAGCTGGAATTTGTCTGAGCTGAAATGTTGCTTTATTTTAAGCACCATTTGGCACTCCCTCTTAGTTCCCATGACTTGCTAATTGCCTTCTTGTTGATAAGATCTATGAGGACTTTGGGATCTCCTTCAATAATGATATTACTAGCCCCAATTCTCGTTGCTTATATGAATCTTGAAATAAACCCTTGTCTCTCCAAATTATTTGTTCCTTCTCCAAGGTATTTGTAGAAGACCAACTTGATTTTACCTTGTCAGTTTTCGATTCCACCCCCTTTCCCTTATATCCCTGGGTTCTGTTTTGAGGTGTTGTCAAAATTAACCTTGTAACACCCAGGGTCATGAGATCTCCATTGATTGATTAGTTGGAGGTTTTCACTGGTCAGGACTGGGCTTAATTATTCATATACGTACTTAAACACACACAGTGATTGATATTAAACAAAGTTGTGTTGTCAATTTATTGACTAATATTTAATTAGTTTTGTTTATTATGAACCCTTACTAGTTACAGATTAAATCATATCATATATGTTTTTACTGGTGAGTATGATCATAATTTGATCATTAGTTGTATATTTTTTTATGGATCTATAATTGACACCATTTGTGAGAAATAGGTGGACATATCCGCAATTTAACGAAGAGATCTGATATGCTCCAAATTATTAGTGTCTATTTAGTTATTAGTACATTTGTTATTAATCTATGCTTGCTTGAGTTGATCAAACAATTTAGTTGATTTTGCTCCTTTTTCAATATGGGCCTAATAATGTGTGATTACGTTAAATAATGGTTTTTGTATATATTTATATCCTTACATCACTTTCTTGCTCTTATAATTGTAAAATTTCAACTGCTTTTTTATCTTTTCAGTTAAGGTTTCAGGTGCATGTTTTTGATCTACTTTACGTATATGTAGGTCTTCAAGGTTATGTCAATGCTCCTTTTCGTGTGCTTCGTGTTGTGAGAGCAACAGTGGACATCCAAGACATTTGACTTTATAAATTAACATGTTGGAGATTTTCTCAAGGCAAGTCTCAGTGTATTTGGATAACATCCTATCTGTATTCTTAGTTTGGGTCATCATCATGCTGTCTTGTGAGTTTTGGAGAAAGAAATTGAACATCGTGCCGCTTAAATTTTTGGTTTTGGATTTTTCACATTGTGGTGGAAGAAAGATTATTTGCAAAATTCAAGATGTTTCCTTTTTGTAGAAACTATGCACAAATTATCTCCATAACCATCTCTGAGCTCCACTAGCGCATAACAATTTAGCAAAACATAAGCAACCCAAACGAATAGAAGCAAGCCTAACACAAGATTTAAAGGTGGAGCATATGCTCGAACATTTAGCTTCAAGTTCAAAAATAACACTCGTAAATAATAATATCCATGTGAGTATTTCATAATCTCTTATCTCATGTAGATGATGGAAATGAGCACTCTTTTTGTATAAAGCTAACCTTTCTAGAGCATCCACTAAAATACAATAAAATTTTGTGCATTGACATAAATAACTTCCTCAATTAGTCTCATGAGTTCATACTAGAGGACGTTATGGGGCAATAATGATTTAATCAACTCCTCCAAGATGATATTAAGGATTACATCCAAAGTTATATCACATAAGTTACCACTAGGGATATTACACATCCTAACACTTTTGTAATATACTTCTGCTATTACGCTTGTACTGTTTATTGCAAAATTATACATTAATTTTCTGTTTAGTTATTACATTTGAGCATTTGATGATTATTTTTTTAAACTTCCTTATGTGGTGGTGATTGGGTTATCGGATGTTTCAAGTTTGTTTTGCAAGAACTTCTTCTGAAATAATATTTGCCTCTTATTGGTTTGTATTCCTTTTCTTTTATGCGGTAAAAGGAAACAAAAAGGATATTTTTATTAGTACCTATATATAGCTTTATAATGACACCCCTGCGATACCCTTAGGTGTTGCTTTTCAAAAACAAACTGCGGATATCTTCTACAGCCAACTGATATTACTTAGTTTCCTTGATACTACACTTATACATACAAAACGATTGCTGATAAAAGCACAAAACGTACACTTCCTTCGTTGGCTGAGATAGGACTGTGTTGGGTTAATGATTCATTTGGCTAATTATTGTTGTACTTCAGTGTAAATTATAGAACTGAGAACTGTTGTTAGTGTGCGTGTGTCAAAGCACTAATTAGAGCTGGAGAAATTCTTGTAGAGGAAATTCCCATTATTGCTAGTGCATCATTGTAAAATTATTCTGTGGCTCGATTATCATTTCATGTTTTGCTGGTCTATAAATCTTCATTTGGTATCATAATTGAGTTACACATTGGCTTTGAGCCTTGAGGTGTCCTTCAGGTGCAAAATCACTCATCACACTCCCACCAAAATAACAAGTGGCATTATCTTCACTTTATTATTGTTTCTATAAGAATGTGCTGTCATATATAAACTGTATTGGACTTCATTTCCTATTGCATGTGGGATAAATAGAGTGGAAAGAAAAATATATACAAGTGTTGCAAAGGAGTGACAACTTCCTTCATATATTGCGATGAGTGAAATTGGTTTGAAGATCAATCACTTAAGAGTAAGGCCTGGTCCAATTTCAATTTCGTTTGCATTGGTGACCTGCCTTTCTATCAATATGCTTGTTGAGTGCAATTTGAAGTGAACATGCATATCCATGAAAAGGAGAAAAATGCGACAACAATAGTGAGGAAGTTTTGTAGTTAGAAAAGCAATTTAAGGTGAGGGTTTCAAAAATTTTCACCATCGTCTCTCTGAAGACCATGATTTTTGAATGCCTAGGGATGGATTTGGTAAAGTTGAGTTTGGAGCAGTGTTTTAAAATTTGGACTCAGACTTCAACTTGGCCACCTGCCAACTTGGGGTTTCGACTCAGACTCGGCTTCGATGGCCTGGTTATCAAATAAATACATAAAATAATTAAATTTAATGGGTAGGGTGGGTTGTTAGAGTAGGTAAAAGCCAAGGTAGGCTGTTGAGTCAAGTAAATAGTCTGAGTTGTGAGCATGACGACGACCCCCCTCATCATCTGATCTGATCTAATCAGTTCTGGTAGTAATGAATAGGGCAGTTCCGATCCGACGATTCCACGGTCTAACATAAAGTAAAGCAAGTAGGCAGAGTACTAGCAAAGGTCTAAGTCACCGACCCAAGCCCTTCCTTCAAATATAAAGGTTAAGGTCTGTGAGCCGGCCGGTATTGAAATTGTCAAGAGCCAGGTGGTTGGTGGCACTAAACTAACATTCATCCTTCCAGCATCTAAAGGTTCAATTTACTTATTGGGTGGCCCCTATAAAATAAGTCAAAAAAAGGGACGGAAGTCACTCACTATTCATATGGTGAGGGCCTGCTTGCGCATCGTAGCAATGCTGCCGCTGTTTGTATTAATTCATCGATAGTATCTGGGGTTAAGCCCGTCCCGAAAAGAGAAAAGTGCTGCTACCACTCCACTAATTTTTTTTTTTTTTTTTTTTAAGGTTTCAAACAATTAGAAAAGGAATGTACCATCTAAGGTTGAATATATCAAAATGGCATTGAGTGCAACACATATCAGTAACAAAATAAATAATCAATGAGGTTCTAAATGGCTTAAGGAATCCAAAAACCATGGCAAAAGGTACTGGCTTACTACAAATCTCTAATCAACATGATCACTCATCAAACTCATCACCACTACTAGAATTGGGATCATCAACAAGAGCTACAAAAACATCGTATGACTTAGAGTCTTGAGACTTGTCAGGGACATTTGCAACCTCAATAGTATAGTAGTAGTAACAGGCCTAGCAGAAACATGAGTTGGCTGTTGAAAAGTGTAACTAGGTTCGGTCTTCATAATGACGTGTAATTGTGACTTTTGTAAATGATGTAATAAAGGAAGTACCATTATTTTTATAAGCCTTGCTTCATGGGTTTCATCAGCAAGTGATTTTATTTTAGATGGCTCCCATTGAGAGCCTTAGGATTTGTCATTAATGTCAAAGGATTAATGTCATGTATGAAGAGCTCTTCTTGAGCGTATGTAAAATGCATATGAGTCAACCTAGTGTCTAGAAAGCCCTCCAAAAAGACAAGTCCTCTTGATGTCGACCTGCAATATGAAGAAAATAAACTTATGTCGGCTCAACCTAATGACACTGTTATGAAAACAACTCAAGAAAAGATAGAAAAGATAGATCAACGCCTTAGAATTCAGCCTCTTCGAGGGGGCAACCTCCTTTACATTACATAACTTAACAATTTTTGGATGATTCAAATGACAAAACCTCCTTTCTATATATAGGAGTCTAAGGAGTCACAATATAACCCAGCCAACCTAAAAATAATAATATAAAGCCACAAAAATAACAATAGAGGGATTCTATGGGGCACAGTAATAACAATATGGGCACAATAGGGGCACAACAATATTAATAAGGGATACAACTACAATAGTAATGGGGTAATCACTAGTATTATATGGACCCAACATGCCCCTCTTCTTCAAAAAAGTGTTGTCCTCAATGCTTGAGTAGTTCTGGATGCTTCTGTATAAAATTCCCATCCTGCCATGTGGAATCTTCAGCGGATAAGTTCTTCCACTTGATAAGATACTCCGAAATTGATCGATTTCGTAACTGTCGAGTTCTTGTTTCTGTGACTGCTTCTGGTTCCAGTATAATTTTTCCTTTCTCGTCAAGTTCTGGCAATATTGTTTGAACTGGGAGCTTGTCGCCTATAACTTTCTTTAAACATGAAACATGGAAAACTGGGTGCAATCGAGACTCTGCAGGAAGCTCCAATTTGTATGCCATAGTACCAATCTTTTGCAACACCTTGTGTTATGAAACCAACTCAAGAAAAAGATAGAAAAGATATATCAACGCCTTAGAATTCAGCCTCTTTGAGGGGGCAACCTCCTTTACATTACATAAATGAACAATTCTTGGATGATACAAATGAAAAGACCTCCTTTCTATATATAGGAGTTTAAGGGGTCATAACATAATCAGAGCCGACATAACAATAATAATGTAAGGGAACAATAATAACAATAGTGGGCTTCTATGGGGCACAATAGTAACAATATGGGCACTACATGGGTACATCAATATAATAAGTGGGTCGTACTAATACTAATAAGGGGTTACACTAGTAGTATAGGGCCTAACATGCCCCTCTCCTTCAAAAAGCGTTGTCCTCAACGTTTAAGTAGTTCTTGATGCTTTTGTATAAAATTCTTGTCCTCCCATGTGGAATCTTCAGCAGGTAAGTTCTTCCACTTGATGATATACACTAAAATTGATCGATTTCGTAGCTGTCGGGTTCTTGTTTCTGTGACTACTCCAGGTTCCAATATGATTTTTCCTTCCTCTTCAATTTCTGGCAATATTGTTTGAATTGGGATCTTTTGCAACTTTTGAATAAGTGGCCATACTTCTTCGTCATTCTTCCATTCCTCCCTTGCTTCGTTTATCCAATCTGGTTGGATAATAGAAATGGCGCACAACAATGCTTCCACATCCTCATCCTTTCTTGAGAGTGCATCTGCCACCACATTTTGCTTCCCTTTTTTGTAGATGATTTCAAAGTCATAACCCAACATCTTTACGACCCACTTTTGTTGCTCTTCAGAGGATAATCTTTGTTCTAAAAAGTATTTAAGGCTATCATGATCTGTTTTTACCTTGAAGTGTCTTCCCATTAGGTAGGGTCGCCATTTCTTAAGTGCATGGAGTATTGCCAACATTTCCTTCTCATAAATAGCTTTGCTTAAAAACTTTCCCTTGATTGGACGACTTTCAAAGGCAACGGGTCTTTCATCTTACATTAGAACAACACCAATTCCATTTCCTGAAGCATCACATTCCACAACAAAGGTTTTTGTGAAGTCCGGTGTAGCTAAGACCAGTGCTTGGCACATTGCCTCTTTAAGATGTTCAAAGGCCTTTGTTGCTTCCGGAGTCCATGAAAATGCATCTTTCTTCAATAATGTTGTTAGAGGTGCTGCTATTCTCCCATAATTCTTAACAAACTTGCGATAATACCCTGTCAACTCGAGAAATCCTCGAAGATGCTTTATGGATGTGGGGATTTTCCATTCCTTAATGGCTTTAATTTTGCTAGGGTCTACCTTAACTCCTTCATGAGATACAATATGACCCAGATCTTCCACCTCCTGGACTCCAAAGAAACATTTGGATCTTTTTGCATATAATTGTTTCTCCTCCAATAGTTGTAGCACCCTGTCAACATGTTCAACATGATCCTTCCAAGACTTGCTGTAGATTATTATATCATCAAAAAATACTAACACAAATTTTCTAAAGAATGGTTTGAAAATTGAATTCATCAAACCTTGAAATGTTGAAGGTGCATTGGTAAGGCCAAAAGGCATGACCAAAAATTCATAATGACCCTCATGAGTTCTAAATGCTGTTTTCGGAATGTCTTCAGTCTTCATTCTGATTTGATGATATCCTGAACGAAGATCCAACTTGGTGAAGTAAATTGATCCATGCAATTCATCCAGTAATTCATCAATGACAAGAATGGGGAACTTATCTTTAATAGTGAGTTTGTTGAGCTCCCTATAATCCGGAGACATGCGCCATGATCCATCCTTCTTGTGCACCAATACTACTCGAGTAGAGAAATAACTTTAACTCGGTTGAATTATACCAGCCTCTAGCATTTCTGCAACCATACGTTCAATTTCACTCTTTTGGACATAGGGATATCTGTACGGCCTGATGTTTGGAGGAACACTTCCTGGAATCAGATGAATAGCATGATCATGATCACGCATAGGTGGGAGACCTTTGGGAGTCTCAAATACCTTGGAATGATTGTCCAAGACTTTTTGGATATCTGGAGAAATAGATGATTCCGATGTGGAAACATCTAGCAAACATAATTGTGCAATTACACCTCTTTGTTCCTTTTTTAGAAGCTTTGTCATACCATTAGAGCTGATTATCTTTCCCGGTTTCCCTGCAATACCCCTTAATTCAACTTCCTTTCCTTCCGTAGAAAATTTGATGAAAAGTTCTTGAAAATTAAAAGCTATTGTACCTAAGGATTGTAGTCATTGGACTTTTAGTACAACATCAGCACCTCCCATTGGAATGGAAAGCATTGGGCTAGTCAATACATATTCTCCCATGGATAACTTGATATTATGGCACTTTCCAGAGCAATTTATTGTTCCTCCATTTGCAATCATCACTTGACACTCTGGTGCTGGATATAGGAAGCAATTGAATTCTTTTGCTACCTTACAATGAATAAAATTGTGGGTGCTTCCTGAATCAATCAACACTATTATCTTTTTCTTCTTGATTTGTCCTTCTATCTTGATGGTTTGAGTGGTAATTCCCGCTAATGCATTACAAGATATGGTCGGATTTATTTGTTCTTCATCTAGGCTTTGTTCTTGGAGTATATCCTCTTCTTTTGACCTTTCTTGCTCCTTTTCTTCTTCCTCTTCACAATCTATGTAGAATAATTTCTTCTTAGCACACTTATGACCTTTAGTGTATTTGCTATCACAACTGTAACAAAGCCCTTTTGCTCTTTTTTCTTCTAATTGTTGTGGTGTTAACCTTATAGGTTGTGGAAGACTAGGGGCAACAACACTTCCGTCTTTATAGTTGTGAGTGGTATGCTTCCTGGTTGCCATAATTTTGCTTTCCATTTTTCTTGCTAACCTGAATGCCTTCTCTAATGAATCAGGTTCCCAAAGGCGAACATCATGTTGGATATTATCCTTTAAAGACCCTATGAACACATCAATCCTATGCTCCTCTGGAATATCTTTTACCCTTATGTTCAATTTTTGGAACTCCTCAATGTGCTCCATTATTGAACCCTTTTGTTTGAGACTTATTAATTGGCTAAAAAAAGTGTTGCTTTTTGTATCCTCATAATGTGCTATCAGTTCTTCCGTAAAAATTGCCCAAGTGATAAATTGTTTACGAGAGCGAAGCCATTGATACCATACAAACTGATTTGGTTCCAAATATAAAGGTGCCATACGTACCTTTTGTGTGTTTTGCACATTATTGAGATCGAAGAATTGCTCCATCTGTAATATCCATGTGGCGGGATCCTTGCCATCAAACTTTCTCATATCGATTTTTGGAATATGGTGAGTCTTCGATCCAACATTAGAGTCTATAGAATCATGATTAACATTTCTTTTGTTCTCATCATGAGTTTCCTTTAGTACCCTTTCACCATTAGTGACCATTTCTTGTAGCAACTTATTCATATTTATCTTCAATTCTTCCATTTTATCATCCATGCCATCAATTTTAGCGTCCATGCCATTCACCTTAGCTTCCATGCCATCCATCTTAGCTTCTACGCCTTTCTTTAAACAATCCATCTTAGCTTCTACATCTTTCTTTAAACCATCCATCTTAGCTTCTACATCTTTCCTTAAACCATCCATCTTAGATTCTGTTGCTTTTTGTGCAAGTGAGACTTGTTGCACTTGTTCTTGTAATTTTGATATATCATATAGCATTTCTTCTTCTTCTTCATGAGTCATGCTAGAGCTTTCAAGTTCCTTACTAGGTGTTTGCATTTTCTTTCCTCGGGGCATCAGTTACCGATAATAATGCTCTACTCCTTTTTTTTCACTTTGTAGGAGCTCGATATTGCCTCTGATGTATCTTTGTAATTTCAGATCATCCAGTTCTGAAATTGCAACCTGTGGTAGCCCTTTGTGTCCTCTTTCCAATGCCACCAGTCTGATCCAATTTGGATTCTACAAGGAAGAGTTATGAGAAATCTCCCACAGTGACCTGATTATAGACTAGTTCAGTAGAGCGAACTTGTACGACGTGACACGAGTCACTGTTTTGTCCTTTGGCTCTGAAAAATATATACAAGAAACTACAGTCTGTCCTCTTTCTGCACCTTCTTACGAAATTTCAATCTGATCCTCAGAGAGAAAGTTATGACGATTTTCCCCAGGTCACCTGTTTGGAATGTAATTCAGGAGTCTGCAAAAAGACCAATTTCCTCAGATCATATCTCCGCAAATATAGCGCGAAAAGCTCTGAAATTCGAACCCGAGGTTCAGTGCGATTTCTTCTCAAATGGTTTTTTTTTTGCAACTTCTGAAACGTCGCAGGAAAAAAGTTATAGTAAAAATGCCATGATGACTTGTTTGGAGCAGCGAAACCCTAGAATCCAAAGCTCTGATACCAAATGTTATGAAACCAACTCAATAAAAAGATAGAAAAGATAGATCAACGCCTTAGAATTCAGCCTCTTCGAGGGGGCAACCTCCTTTACATTACATAAATGAACAATTCTTGGATGATACAAATGAAAAAACCTCCTTTCTATATATAGGAGTCAAAGGGGTCATAACATAATGAGAGCCAACATAACAATAATAATGTAAGGGCACAATAATAACAATAGTGGGCTTCTATGGGGCACAATAGTAACAATATGGGCACTACATTGGAACATCAATATAATAAGTGGGTTGTACTAATAATAATAAGGGGTTACACTAGTAGTATAGGGCCTAACAGCTTGTACGAACCATAATACGTTGGTGATAATTTATTATCCTTCTTAGCTTGCTTGAGGGACTTTTGCTTATATGGTTGTAGCCGTAGGAATTCCCTATCACCTACATCAAAACTTCTTTCGTTGCGATGTTGATCTGCCTGTTGTTTCATTCTATTCTGTGCCAACACGAGGTTATCTTTTAAGAGTTGGAGGACTTGTTGTTGATATTCGATGTGATGTTCCACTGCTTGAACCTTAGAATTTTCTCTTAAATATGATGTGATGGATGGTGGCTAATATCCATAAAGTGCCATAAATGGGGTCATTTTTGTTGCTGTATGGAAGGAAGTGTTATACCACCATTCAGCCAGAGGCAACCATTTGACCCATTGTGTTTGTTTATCAGATACAAAGCAACGAAGATATCCTTCCAAACATTTTTACTATCTCAGTTTGCTCATCAGATTGAGGATGATAAGATGAGCTATGAGTTAACTGAGTACCAAGACAATAAAATAATTCTATCCAAAAATTTCCAGTGAAAATGGGTCTCTGTCACTTACAATAATCTTTGGGTTTCCATGTAGCTTTTGAATTGTTTCCATAAATGCAGTAGAAACTGTACTAGCTTTAAATGGATGTGATAATGCACAAAAGTGTGCATACTTGGTAAGTCTGTCAACTACCACCATGATGACACTCTTTCCCTCAGACTTGGGTAAACCTGTGATAAATTCCATTGAAACCTCCTCCCATCGTTGGCTTGGAATGGATAAAGGTCTGTAATAGACCCGGTGTCTTAATTGTTTCAACTTTATTTTGTTGGCAAACCAAACATTCCGCCATAAACTTTTGAATATCTGATTTAAGGCCCTCCCAAAAAAATTCCTTCTTAACCTTGTGGTAAGTTTTTAAAAATACTGAGTGCCCTCCTAGGGGAGAAGTGTGCAATTCCATAAGAATCTTTTGTTTTCGCTGGGAATTCTTACAGAGGTATAAGCGATCTTTGTACCATAACGAATCATTTTGCCAGCTAAATGTATCAGACGTACTGGAGTCTTGTTGTAGCTTTCGAATAAGTGCCCACACTTCTTCGTCATTCTTCCATTCCTCCCTTGCTTCGTTTATCCAATCTGGTTGGATAATAGAAATGGCGCACAACAATGCTTCCACATCTTCATCTTTTCTTGAGAGTGCATCTGCCACCACATTTTGCTTCCCTTTTTTGTAGATGATTTCAAAGTCATAACCCAACATCTTTATGACCCACTTTTGTTGCTCTTAAGAGGATAATCTTTGTTCTAAAAAGTATTTAAGGCTATCATGATCCGTTTTTACCTTGAAGTGTCTTCCCATTAGGTAGGGTCGCCATTTCTTAAGTGCATGGAATATTGCCAACATTTCCTTCTCATAAATAGCTTTGTGTAAAAACTTTCCCTTGATTGGATGACTTTCAAAAGCAATGGGTCTTTCATCTTGCATTAAAACAACACCAATTCCATTTCCTGAAGCATCACATTCCACAAGAAAGGTTTTTGTGAAGTCTGGTGTAGCTAAGACTGGTGCTTGGCACATTGCCTCTTTAAGATGCTCGAAGGCCTTTGTTGCTTCTGGAGTCCATGAAAATGCATCTTTCTTCAATAATGTTGTTAGAGGTGCTGCTATTCTCCCATAATTCTTAACAAACTTGCGATAATACCCTGTCAACCCAAGAAATCCTCGGAGATGCTTTATGGATGTGGGGATTTTCTATTCCTTAATGGCTTTAATTTTGCTAGGGTTTACCTTAACTCCTTCATGAGATACAATATGACCCAGATATTCCACCTCTTGTACTCCAAAGAAACATTTGGATCTTTTTGCATATAATTGTTTCTTTTCCAATAGTTGTAGCACCCTATCAACATGTTCAACATGATCCTTCCAAGACTTGCTGTAGATTAGTATATCATCAAAAAATATTAACGCAAATTTTCTAAGGAATGGTTTGAAAATGGAATTCATCAAACCTTGAAATGTTGAAGGTGCATTGGTAAGGCCAAAAGGCATGAACAAAAATTCATAATGAACCTCATGAGTTCTAAATGTTGTTTTCGGAATGTCTTCAGTCTTCATTCTGATTAATGATATCCTGAACGAAGATCCAACTTGGTGAAGTAAATTGAACCATGCAATTCATCAAGTAATTCATCAATGACAGGAATGAGAAACTTATCTTTAATAGTGAACTTGTTGAGCTCCCTATAATCCAGACACATGCGCCATTATCCATCCTTCTTGTGCACCAATACTACTGGAGCAGAGAAAGAACTTTGACTCGGTTGAATTATACCAGCCTCTAGCATTTCTGCAACCATACGTTCAATTTCACTCTTTTGGGCATAGGGATATCTGTACGGCCTGATGTTTGGAGGAACACTTCTTGGAATCAGATGAATAGCATGATCATGATCACAAATAGGTGGGAGACCTTTGGGAGTCTCAAATACCTTAGAATGATTGTCCAAGACTTTTTGGAGATCTGGAGAAATAGATGATTCCAATGTGGAAACATCTGGCAAACATAATTGTGCAATTACACCTCTTTGTCCCTTTTTTAAAAGCTTTGTCATACCGTTAGAGCTAATTATCTTTCCTGGTTTCCCTGCAATACCCCTTAATTCAACTTTCTTTCCTTCCGTAGAAAATTTCATGAAAAGTTCTTGAAAATTAAAAGCTATTGTACCCAAGGATTGTAGCCATTGGACTTCTAGTACAACATCAACACCTCCGATTGGAATGGAAAGCATTGGGCTAGTCAATACATATTCTCCCATGGATAGCTTGATATTATGGCACTTTCCAGAGCAATTTATTGTTCCTCCATTTGCAACCATCACTTGACACTCTGGTGCTGAATATAAGAAGCAATTCAAATTTTTTCTACTTTACAATGAATAAAATTGTGGTACTTCCTGAATCAATCAACACTATTACGTTTTTCTTCTTGATTTGTCCTTCTATCTTGATGGTTTGAGGAGTGGTAATTCCCGCCAATGCATTACAAGATATGGTCGGATTCATTTCTTCTTTATCTAGGCTTTGTTTCTGGAGTATATCCTCTTCTTTTAACCTTTCTTGCTCCTTTTCTTCTTCCTCTTCACAATCTATGTAGAATAATTTCTTCTCAGCACACTTATGACCTTTAGTGTATTTGCTATCACAACTGTAACAAAGCCCTTTTGCTCTTTTTTCTTCCAATTGTTGTGGTGTCAACCTTATAGGTTGTGGAAGACTAGGAGCAGCAACACTTCCATCTTTATAGTTGTGATTGGTATGCTTCCTGGTTGCCATAATTTTGCTTTCCATTTTTCTTGCTAACCTGAATGCCTTCTCTAATGAATCAGGTTCCCAAAGACGAACATCATGTTGGATATTATCCTTTAAAGTCCCTATGAACACATCAATCCTATGCTTCTCTGGAATATTTTTTACCCTTATGTTCAATTTTTGGAACTCCTCAATGTGCTTTATTATTGAACCCTTTTGTTTGAGACTTATCAATTGGCTAAAAAAAGTGTTGCATTTTGTATCCTCATAATGTGCTGTCAATTATTCTGTAAAAATTGCCTAAGTGATAATTTTTTTACGAGAGCAAAGCCATTGATACCATACAAACTGATTTGGTTCCAAATATAAAGTTGCAATACGTACCTTTTGTGTGTTTTGCACATTATTGAGATCGAAAAATTGCTCCATCTGTAATATCCATGTTGCGGGATCCTTGCCATCAAACTTCCTCATATCGATTTTTGGAATGTGGTGGGTCTTTGATCCCACATTAGAGTCTATGGAATCATGATTAACATTCTTTTGTTCTCATCATGAGTTTCCTTTACTACCCTTTCACCATTAGTGACCATTTCTTGTTGCAACTTATTCATATTTATCTTCAGTTCTTCCATCTTATCATCCATGCCATCAATTTTAGCGTCCATGCCATTCATCTTAGCTTCCATGCCATCCATTTTAGCTTCTACACCTCTTTTTAAACAATCCATCTTAGCTTCTACACCTTTCTTTAAACCATCCATCTTAGCTTCTACATTTTTCCTTAAACCATCCATCTTAGATTCTGTTGCTTTTTGTGCAAGTGACACTTGTTGCACTTGGTCTCGTAATTTTGATATATCATGTTGCATTTCTTCATTTTCTTCATGAGTCATGCTAGAGCTTTCAGGTTGCTTACTAGGTGTTTGCATTTTTCTTTCCTCGGGGCATCCATTACCGATTCAAACTAAGTTTTCAAACCAACCTTATGCAAAAATTTAAAAAAAACTACACACCTTTTTTCACTTTGTAGAAGCTTGATATTGAATCTGATGTATCTCTGCAATTTCGGATCATCCAGTTCTGAAATTGCGACCTGTAGTAGCCCTCTGTGTCCTCTTTCTAATGCCACCAGTCTGATCCAAATTGGATTCTCCAAGGAAGAGTTATGCACAATCTCCCAAGATGACCTGATTATAGACTAGTTCAGTAGAGCGAACTTGTACGATGTGCCACGAGTCACTGTTTCGACCTTTGGATCTGAAAAATATACACAAGAAACTACAGTCCGTCCTCTTTCTGTACCTTCTTACGAAATTTCAATCCGATGCTCAGAGAGAAAGTTATGACGATTTTCCCCAGGTCACCTGTTTGGAATGTAATTCAGGAGTCTGCAAAAAGACCAATTTCCTCAGATCATATCTCCGCAAATATAGGGCGAAAAGATTTGAAATTCGGACCCGAGATTCAACGCGATTTATTCTCAAGTGGTTTTTTTTTTTAGCTTCTGAAACGTCGCAGAAATTTCTTTTATAGTGAAAATGCCACAATGACCTGTTTGGAGCAGCAAAACCCTAGAATCCAAAGCTCTGATACCAAATGTTATGAAACTAGCTCAAGAAAAGATAGATCAACGCCTTAGAATTCAGTCTCTTCGAGGGGGCAACCTGCTTTACATTACATAAATAAACAATTCTTGGATGATTCAAATGACAAAACCTCCTTTCTATATATAGGAGTCTAAGGAGTCACAATATAACCCAACCAACCTAAAAATAATAATATAAAGCCACAAAAATAACAATAGAGGGATTCTATGGGGCACAGTAATAACAATATGGGCACAATAGGGGCACAACAATATTAATAAGGGATACAACTACAATAGTAATGGGGTAATCACTAGTATTATAGGGATCCAACAGACACACCTATATGGTTGAATTACTATATAAAGGAGGCTAGGCTACTCACAAAAGGATAGTGAACAAACTTCGCAGATCTGAGTCATTTCGGTGGAGAATCTTCGCATATTTATGAAATTTAGAAGAAGGAAAAGAGTCTCGTTTTACCTCTGTCTCGATAAAGGCTACAAGGATACACACCACAATTCTACAAGGGAATTCAGATCTCTCTAGAGATCACAATAACAACGAATAAGAAGTCTTGGTCTAAGGAAAAACTACAGTGAGAATTTCGATGGCCTGTCATTGTGATATCAAAAGATAAATAATTCGGATACCTTCATTTAGGTGGCATAGTGCAGAAGACTAAGGGAATGAAGTGACACTGTCTCGGTGTTGAGGAGAGTCCACTGTTCGTAAGCTGAAAAGAATATGTTTCAGATCAAGTTCTATGAAACCTTAGTGCTACAGGAAGAAGGATCCAGTGCTGAAGTTACAGTCCCAATAATGATGCATTTAGACATGATTACAATACAGTGATGAAGTTTTTACAGTGATGGGTTTTAGAGCTCTCCCATTGCTATCTCGGTGAAGGTCTCTAGTGATGTAGCAGTGGAAGAAGAATCTAAAAGACAAAAGAAGAAGATTAATCGTGTTTTGATCATGGAGTGGCTAATAGGTTAAGGTTCTTGGTCTTGGCATTCATCAATTGGAATCTCTAAGAAGAATTTGTGTGATTTTTCCTCTCAAAGAGTGAGAGGTTTTGGCCTTGGCTCATAGCCTACATGTTGTGTTTCTTGTCTATTTATGTTCTTGCATTGGTTACTGTTTGATGAAGAACACTAAGAATCTAACGTAAAGAAGATCCTAACCTAATCATGTAAAAAACATTCACAAGCAGTCACCAAAGAAGAGAAATAATCTAATTCAATGCCCTAGATTTCTCAACATGGTATCAAAGGTAAGGTGTTGAAGTCAAAGGAAGGGCATCTAATCAAAGAGACACTTGAGGATCGAGTTTCAAGAACGACATCAAAGCAAGTCGAAGGTTATCAAAGCAAAAGATCAATATCTACATTGAAGGATAAAACCCTAGTAAAGAAGCAATCTACAACAACAAAAAGTTTTTGGATCCTCTAGTCATCATCAAGTGTTATCTACAAATGGTAGCTCGAAGAACTTTAAAAACGAAGATCACATGATCGTGAAGAAAGTCAAAACCCTAGAAGCAAATATGATTTGCACTCATCCACTACCTAAGAAGTCGAAATATCTTGAAGAATAGAAGGCATTGTCATAATTTTCGAGGTTATAAAGCAAGCAATGATCCTCTCCTTGCCCTAGAAGAAGTTCATCGAAGGAAGCAACAAAGCATCCTCATCAAAAGGAGCAACCTTTATTGAAGAAAGGATTTTTCACTTGGAAGAAGATCATCCAAGAGGGAGCACTAATACATCTTCTTCAACCAGCATCAAAGTGATCAAGATGAAGATTTCATCTTCACTTGTCAAGTATCTTTCATTCTTTAATTAATTTGGTAAAATGAGTTCATGTTTGCAAGAAGATCTATAAGTTGGATGGGTCATCGAAATTCCTTGCATGAAAAGGGAGGATAGATATAGTTCTCGAAGAAAGTGAAGTCATTGAACAATCAATGGAAAGGTCTTCTCTGAATTCATGGAAAGAGGCTCTTATGAAAGGTCCCCTCATATAGCAATATTGGAGACATCAAAGAGATGTATATGATAAACTCGTAAGAATATTCTCTGAAGATGCGGTAAAGAAGTTCACATGATGTAGATCTGATCTATACAAAATTGAAGGTATCAAAGAATGAAGGGATATCTTCATAAGATCTCAACTATGAGATCTGGGAGAGATGATATGAAGATAATCATCAATGATGTATAATGCACTAGCTGATGAACAAGGTAACATATATCCATGAGGATAAGAAAGTTACCTCATTTGACAACTTGTGATTTCTATGCAAGATAGATGAAGACAACTTGAGGGCAAAAATGTTGAAGGTTAAGGACTCAATCATTTGTTGGAAGGAAAGGAAGTTTGGAAATTCTGGTCCTCAGAAAAGAAAGAAGAGCATCGCTGAGATTCAATACTATGGGTGTAAAGACTATGGACATTACAAAAAACATTGTCTTAAAGGGATAATATTAGAAGAAGAGAAGAAGCCCATATCATCGAAGAAGCAGAGGAAGCTGAAAAGAAGAAGTCCAAGAAAAAAAGAAGTAAGAGATCTCTACTAGTTTAGTGTCCCTTCTTGGTTAGTTAGTTTTGGTGACACATGGCGGGTGATTTTGATGGAGTGTATAAAGATTTTATATGTCAGACTTATGTATAAGCCTGTACACTATATACCTCGTCTGGGTCACATGGTTTTTGCATGCTTATGATAATATCTATGGTTGTGTATTTTGGTTAAGTGCATATTATAGATGTTTCTCTTTTGGCATCCTATTTTGAATTTGGTGCATGACATGAATGATGATCTATGATTGTGACACATGAAAAAAAGCTACTATGTGGAGTAGTTAATTGACCATAATCTTGTTGATGATCTATGAATTACATGATTATGTATGCTTAACCATGTATTTAGCAGGAATTGGCAGGGAACTTAGTTACTTCTCGAGAAGGATGCTCAGATAATAAATGACCGTGGAGGTCATGTATATAGTTATGCTCAGATAATAAATGACAATGGAGGTCATGTATACAGTTGGTTAATATGTGATTGAATTAATGCATTATGAATTTTAGTTGTTGTGTTTAATAAACAAGGTTATGATGCATGGAGGTATGGGGAAACAAGACCTTGCCAATAGATCATCAGATGCATATGAGCTCACAACTAGTACCTTGAGGAAAAACATGGAGCTTCAAAGAAGCATAAATGACAATCTATGGAAAAGATTAGGGCGCGGAGTCTTGATTCTACTAGGACGTGGAGTCCTAGGTATAGGGCAAGGGAGCGAAGTACATCAACTAGGTGAATTAATCTAAGTTAAACTTTCAATTGAATTAATTTTAATTTACTCACTTTAGAGGGTCATTTGAATAAAAAATATTTTAAAATATTAATTACTTATTTTTGAAAAATAAATACTAGAAATTTTTCTAGAAATGACACATGGGGGGGTGAATATTAGACAATTAAAGTAATTAAATAATTAGGAAAAAAAAGGAGGTGTTGCCACCTCACGCACCTTGGTGAATAGTATGAATTATAATAAATTAAAAATAAGTTAATTTTTGTATAAAGGTGGTGAGGTGTCGCTCCACTCAATGCTTATAAATATTGAAAGAATTTTCCCCATGGAGGGGGATACGAAGAAGAGTAGGGAGATGCTACCAAAATGACTACTAAATTCCTAAATTAAAAATCTCAATAAATTTTCCTGGTTGATGAAAATTGAGCGGTTTGAGAGGAAGATAAGATAACTTCCTTAGTTTGCTCAATATTTCTCACAATTACTGAATTTGGTACTATTTGTGAGCTCATAAGGCTCGGGGGTTCCAGGGAAAAATGTTTCCCTTGGATATGGTTGGGTGGTAACATTGACGTTGGCAAGCAGAACTGCTGAACAAAGACGACTGAGTATCAGGTAACTCTCCAGTAAAATTTCCATTTTGTTATATTTACTTTAATTAACCTTTCTTGGATGAAAATGTAGTTAGTTTACCTTTTAGTTCTTGTCATTCTAAAAAACCTTATCATTGTTTTTGTTTTAACTAATGGGTGAATAGGGGCTCCAATTAGTAATTCTTTCTTTTAAAATGGGCTGTGACCCTTGTTGGAGAGGTAAATCCCCTCTGCGGACAGAGGTGATCCCACTAGCCCAAAATGGGTCTAGCAACAATCAATTCACGCTACCATGCAAGTTCCTAGTTGCAAACTGAAAGTGGATTATGAGAACCAACCTGGAGTCCAACGCTAATGTCGAAGAAGAGTTGATACTCCCGTTCCCTTGCTTCGGCAGGTCACAATCCTCACGATCCCCGCGAACGGATACCTGCACATGCAAAGAACGAAGCGAATACAAGCATAAAATCCACTAAAATACAACTATATTTCAGTCAGAAAGGAAATAGATCAAACATTATCATCATAAACAGTAAGATCGGAACCATAATGATAGTCGTTCATTAATGAATAATCAACAAAGAAAGATACAACCAAAGTTCTGACGTTGATTCTCTCCTCTGGCTGGGCGAGCAACTATACATGTCTTGCCATAGACCTCCTCTCTCTCAGACTTCCGGCAGCATAACCTCCCTATGCTCCAAGGCTCTTACTATCACTCAAGACAAACGTTATCACAACTAGCATCACTCCAAAACTAGCTTGTCAAATGCATGAGGACAAACTTTTATAGATGGAGTAGGAGAAGAAGATACAATGCATCAGGACACCCATTGTGGATTGGCATTATCTCCAAAAAGCCACTGTGGATAGATGTCAAGGATAGATGATGACTCTTCGACATCTAGAAGATGAGCTTTATCCTCAAAAGACTTCGTGACTTGAAGGGAAAAAACATCTGGGCGCGCGTTTGTCAAAAATCATTACCAAACTTGGTTGGCGCGGGTGTTGCTCTAAGATAGAGCGCCAATGGTCGCACCCTCTTTTGAGGATCTCATTGATTAGCGCGGGTAGGACATTGTGGACCCGCGCTAATGGAAAAAAGGCACTTTTCAGGGATATTTTGCAGGAGGTGTCTTCAGGGAACATGAAGTACATACTTAGGGGAACATAATGCAAGTGTTTTCAGGTTATGTCACTGCTCACAGGTCCCGGAATGAGTCCTCCAAAATACGGAAACAGGGGTAATATGGACGGTGACCAATGGTGACAAATTACTGTGTAACAGATGCCCCCTAAAGCATGAGGCCCGAGAGAGAGAGAGGGGTGAAATGCTTTACAAGAACACGTGTAGCTGCCACCGAGAATCTGCATTGAGAGATACAACTGATAGCTCAAGTACATGATGTATGTGGTATGGTCGCAGCCATCCATAAGAGAGTACATAATAATCTAGATCCACAGTATGGACGTAGCCATCTGGTTTGGATCAATGAATTGACTCAGGTATGGTCGCAGCCATCCAGTGAATGAGTCATGTATCAAGAATCACGCCTGGATTACAACAGACACAATCCAGGGTCTTGCGCTCCATCTCGACCTGAACAAAAGTACAAGTTCAAGCATGCGAATATATGAGCTGAAGTCGAACATGCATGAACATCGTCTGATTACCAGTCAATATTGAAAACTGTTAACAGACGCGAGAGGTACCACCAATAATGACAATGGCCCTCAAGGTACTATAGGTACAATCTACGGCGTGCGAATTAGTGATCTGACGTCGAACACCCGTAGAATCATTCGATCGGAGGCCAATGATGAAAACCTCACGTCGAACACGAAGAACCTGCCATTGAGGCATGTAGGCTCCAAGGCACCGGAAGGGAGTCTCTAAATCAGCTTCCTGGATAATGTGCTGAAGTCGACAGGAAGTGACTTTGATCGAAGGTGGGCCATAATGTTTCCCACATCATCGACACGAGACAGAGAAATAATGTTGTGAATCAAGATTATGTGAACTATCAGAGGGAGGTTGTTTCTTTGCAGAGGTCAACTTCTCTTGAACATATCGGCGACACGATAGTGGAATTGGCAGTATTTGACATCAATGGATCAGAGGTCATGGTGACGAGGCAATGAGCAGATGAGAGGTCAAACAGGATTACCCAAGTGCACGGAGGCAAGTGAAAAATGAGATGAGATATCCCCACCCAGACACGAAAGCAGACAAGTGCCATGTTCAAGAGTGACATACTGCCGACACGACAATAATTATGGTTCCTTTTTTCCCCCGCCATTTCTGGCGAGTACCCCAATTATTTTTAACAAGCTTGATGGGGATAACATATGCTTGTGGTGCGTCATTTCGACAAAATCCGATGTCATCAGGTTTTAACGAGTCTGACAAAGGAAGAACTCGGCGTCTTTTCATGTTTAGAGAGTTTGAAAAGACAGCAGAAAGGGAAACTCCAGGGGTGTCCTTTTTCGTAAAGTTGTGTCTCGTGAGCCCGAAAAAGTATAAAACAATGCCCGAAAGAACCGCCCGACCATTACGATCGAGGAGTACTTTTCATAAATAGTGATTTCGACCTGAAAAAGTAAAAAAGCGATCAAAACCACGTCGTTTCGTAACCATTAACGAATCTGAAACGACAAAAACCCGGTAATCTTTTTATGTTTTAACGGTCGACAAAAAGAACTTAAAACGACCGCCCCTTATTAACGTTTAACGAGTCAAGAGGAGTAACTCGGCAATCTTTTCTTCTTTAAACGGTCAGAAAAGAGCTGAAAGCGGACCTTAAAATAACTGTTTTACCGAGCTTGAAAAAGTAGGAAAAAGAGCTCGTTTCATTGCTTGAGTTGCACCAACCCCTGTCATCATACAAAAAACGGCGTAAAACCCACTTCGACATAAATATATTCCAAAAATATTATTTTTAATGTATTTTTAGGTCAAAAAATGCTATAAATAGTGAAATGGTAAAAAACAAAATTGCTTTTTACTTTTCAACTTGTGAGTTTACCGTTGGAGGGTTTTGGGTGCAAATTTCAACTGTTGATTGCGATCAATCCAGGAGAGCATTCGAGCCGCCGTCTGAAGCAAGTAAGAGACCTTGTCCTTAGCTTCATTTTCATTCCATTTTTTCAGTTTTTCATCCATAGATGGGTCCCCTGCAAGAGGAATTGCAAAATTTTAGGGTTGCGCCATTTGCGCGAGTTTCCCACTCGGGATCGCGCCAATGGGATTTTTTACCCAAAGGGGGCGCGACATTGGCGCGACAGTTTTGAAAACAGTCGCGCCAACCGCGCAACCTAATTTTCCCATGAATTTGACCGTTGATTTTGCAAACTTCTTTGAATTTTGGTTTCACCAGTGATCTAATGATGAAATTTTCGACTTCATGGTTGCAGGGATTCGTCAGAATGGCTGTAGAATGGAGAGAAAGAGAGCATGATGCCATAGATGCCATGGCATTGGAGGATGAAGCCTGCATGGATGCTTTGAGGGACTGCGGCTTGAAGAAATTCTTCCTTACCTCCTATTTGCGTGCACAACCTGAGTTACTACGATTTATCGTGGATGCTTGGGACACGGAGGATCAGGTATTCCGCCTGAAAGATCAGACATTGGAACTGGATGTTTCCGATGTCTACTTTATCACTGGATTATCGCGGAGAGGTGCACGGCCCATCTTGACTGGTAGTAGGCCTTCCGGGGAAAAGATGGGGGAGGTGATGGAACGGGTTTGTACTGGGGCACAGTTCGGATCTAACAGTGCCAAGGTAGATATTATTACAGTTCCAGACCTGGTGTTACGGGTGATATTGTTCACTATCACACGGACGACTGGGGTACAGGCGCCCCACGAGCCCAGCAAGAATCATTTACTGCTGGCAACCGAGTGTCTCCAACACAGCCCGTTTCGGGGTTTCCCGAGAGAGTTCCCTTCATAATCGATTAGCTCATAGGCCCCTTTTTGCAAAACTTTCTTGACAATGTAAGGGCCCAACCACATAGACTCGAGCTTTCCTGCTCCTAGCTTATCTTTTGCCTGATCGTAGAGCAGGACTAAATCTCCCTCAACAAAAGAACGTGGATGTACGGTCTGATCGAAGTGAGTCTTGACTTGCTTCTTTTGCGTTTCGATGGCCAAAGAGGCCAGGCGACGGGTCTCATCTAGCCGTTCCAAGTAAAGAAGGCGTTCTTCTAACGGAGTGGTGTTGGGAAGTAGCTCGACCGCCAATTTTAATGAAGGGATTTCACATTCGATTGGAAGGGTAGCCTCTAGTCCATAAACTAGTTGAAATGGAGTGAAACCAGTGGCATCCTTCACAGAGGTTCGGTAGGCCCACAAGGCAGGGAACAACATCAAATGCCAGTTAGACTTATGCATGCCAACGGTACGTTGAAGCATTGTAACCAAAATCTTATTGATAGCTTCAACTTGGCCATTGGACTGAGGGTAGTATGGAGTTGAACTATCGTGCTGCAAGCCTAGCTGGGTTGTTAATTCCGACATCATATGATTACAGAAATGCTTCCCGTGATCAGTGACGATGGCTTGAGGGACGCCGAATCGCGAAATAACATGATTAAACAAAAATTGCGCCGCTGTGTGACCGTCTTCGGTTAATGTAGGCATCGCCTCGACCCATTTAGTAAAGTAATTGACGGGAACGATAATAAACCCATGCCCCCTGGCCGAGCGAGGGTTACAGGTCATATAATCAATGCCCCATTTTGCAAAAGGGCCGACGGTGACAACAGGGTGCAATGGAGCAGGAGGCGCTCGCATCTTCCGCTGGTATATTTGGCACTCATGACAGGAGCGGACGACAATAATACAATCCTTAAAGATAGAGGGCCAAAAGTAGCCAACACAGAGGATTTTTTGGGCAGTGGCATATCCAGACATGTGACCACCACAAGCACTTGAGTGACAGTGATTCAAGACACGCTCAGCTTCCTCGAGAGTTAAGCAGCGGCGGAGAACAGAGTCGGCGCCGAGGCGATAGAGTGTGTCCCCAATGATACGGTATGGTTGAGACTGATGACGAATCCTTCACCTAGCGTCTTTGGACACGCCAGGGCGAAAGGAGGACGTTTGCAGATAGATGATGATATCACCGTACCAGGGATCGAGGGTGCTAATGAGAAATAAAGTCTCATCCGGAATTTGATCCTCTACATTAGAGGGTGTGGAAGAAGATGGCAAAGAGCACAGTAACTCAGCAAAGACAAGTGATTTCTTGGACTTGGCAGTGGTGAATTCCAAGTCGAACTCTTGGAGGATGACAATCCACTTTGAGTACTTGCCCCCCAGCAACTGGCGTGACAAAGTATACGTCATGGGGTTGCAATCAGAAATCACGGTAGTAGTACGCAACAGAATATAATGACGGAAACGTTGGACGGCGCAAACGACGGCCAAAGCCAATTTCTCGACATAGGCATATCGAGTTTCCGTGTCTAAAAGATTGTGGTTGAGATAATATATAACATGTTCAGTGCCATCATCGTCAGCTTGAATGAGAACCATGCCGATAGTGGTGTCGGCGGCGGCCAAATATAGAGTGTAGTCACGATGATAGTTCGGAGGACGAAGCAATGGAGCAGAAACAAGGAGACCCTTGAGACGCTCAAAATATTCCTGAGCCATGGTATCCCAATGAAAAGGGACATCTCGCTTTAGTAATCGTGTGAAACCTTTGGCCACCTCGACATAGTTTGGAACGAAACGTCGTAGAAAATTTGCTTTACCCTGCAAGCTTTGCAATTGCTGTAAAGAAGCAGGGGGAGGAAGATTCACTATAGCTTCGACTTTAAGGGGATCCAAACGGATGCCCTCTCGGGAGACGACAAACCCGAGAAGTCGACCGGATTCAACGCAGAAGACACATTTGTGAGGATTAAGCCTGATTCGATAGTATCGACAGCGAAGAAAGATCTTGCGAAGGTGAGTAGGGTGGTCCTGATGTTTAGCTGAATGAGCTGGAAGATCATCCAGGTATGGCTGTACAATGTGTTGAATCTCATGAAAAGCATAGGACATTGCACGTTGGAAGGTAGCACCGGCATTTTTGAGACCGAAAGGGAGCTTCTTATAGGCAAAAGTGCCCCATGGACAGATAAAGGCGGTCTTGTGTTGATCAGCGGGAGCAATATTGATCTGGTTGTATCCAGAAAAACCGTCCATAAAAGAGTAGATTTCACTTCCGGCACACTCGTCAATAATTTGATCAATGAATGGTGTGGGAAAATTGTCTTTAGGACAGGCTCGATTTATATCACGATAATCAACACACACACGGATTGTACCTTGTTTTTTAGTCACAGGTACGATATTGGAAACCCAATCTGTGAGTGGTATAGGATAAATAAAACCAGCTTTAAGAAGCTTCTCGACTTCGGCCTTGATAGCTGCAGCCTTTCGGGGGTGTACGAGGCGTAGACATTGACGAACAGGCTTAGCACCTGGGTACGTGATTATCTCATGCACCACTATGCTGGGATCAATGCCGGGCATTTCTTCATAGGACCATGCAAAGACATCACGAAATTTGCGAAAAAGGTTGGAATAAAGTTGAATCTCCTCCGGAGTACAAGTGACTCCGATGTGAAGATGCTCGACAATCCCTGGCTTGACAGAGATGTCGATGGGTTGGGTTTGCGTAATGTTCGCCAGATTTCCTTCAGAAGACACTTGATAAACGTGAATAGGTGTTTGAAGTATTTGAGATGGGAGACAAGGAGCAAACCGCTCGAAACACGTAAGCATATCCTGCGGGGCAGGTAGAAACGAGGAATGATGGTGAAAATCATGCCAAGGAGGTTCCTCTAGAGACATAGTCTCAATAATGGCTTCGTCGGAAGGGAAGGTTTCTTTTAAAGAGTCCGAAGAAGTCTCTTCTAGAAGCCCTGAGGATGGAGCAAGTTCAGAAGAGGGAGCCGATGCAGCAATGATTTCGACATAGTTGAGCTCGGCAGGACTCAACGGCATCTGGTCGCCCCAGGAATCTACTTGGTCTGTGGGAGGGATGATCCACGGATCAGAACAAGTAGTAATCATATTGACAGAAGCGACGTTAGGAGGGGGGAGTGGAAAAACACCCATAAGGGCGGGATCTTTGAAAAGTCCGGCTCCCAGACTCTCAGATAAATTTGAGGTATGCTCCACAAAAGGAATGTTGCCTTCTGAAGAGGAAGCGAAGAATGATAGCTGGTCTACGGTAATAATCTTCCCTTGATGAGGGAAACGAATGATACGAAACAAAGATGAAGCAACAGCTTTCATCGCGTATATCCAGCTACGTCCAAGAAGGAGGTTGTAGGTAAGGGTAGCATCAACAACTTCAACTTCCATTTCGACCGTCTTCCCTTCCAAAGAGATGGGCAAACGTTGGAGTATACCATAAGGACGGGATGCTCTTCCATCAAAGGCTTCCAAGGTCGTGGGAGACTGGCTCAGCGTCGGAGATCCGATGGCTTTCCAACAGGCAACAGACATGATGCAAGTAGAAGCACCTTCATCAATGACTGTTCGATGAATCATTTTGGAATCAATGATAACCTGTATAAGGAATGCGATTTGGGGAGGCAGTCTCTGCGTATGGCGTTCTAAGTCAAAAGTAATTAAGTCCGAGTCGGCCGGGTCTATGCCACCAATAGCGGATAGCAAGGACTTCCTCTGAGAAGGGCAGCTCTGGAGAACTTCTAAAGCGGACATAGCCGACGGAGTCTGTGCTAAGTCCTCAACGATATTGTAGTGCTATGCAGCACGAGCATTTGGGTTGTAAGAAGATTTCCGGAGTACTCCTTTTGGAGGGGGTCGAAGAGGCGTCTCAGTGGTAGGTCTCTCAATGTGGAGCGGACCTGAATTGAACAGTGGAGCACTAGAGGGGATCTCAGGCTCTTTCCTGGCAGATGGCGGATAATCTTTTGTTCGAGTACTTATATTGACAGGTATGGTTCCAGCCATAAACACTTGAGAACCGAAGGAAGAGGGAGGCTGAGAAGGGTCAGCCACCATTTGAGTTTTTTGAGTTTGTTGTGAGGGAAAGGGTTCTTTGAGCACCGCAGGAGTCCCGGGAACGCCTTTCAACAAACGACTAACTTCGTACCGCCTAGGGCAGTCTTTGGTATAGTGATCCTCATCACAGATAAGACAAGGATACTTGGGTTTGTGTTTGGCACCCTCCTTGGGTGGAGGTTTTGGGGAGTCCTGTTTAGGTTGATCTGGTTTATTTTTTACTTTCCCTTTCTTTTTTCCTTTCGAGGCTTTATCTGCTGTGGTAGATTAGACGGCATTGACCTCGGAAGTAACATTCGAAATGGGTGCTACCTGAGAAGTTTGTTCACTCGAAGCAGTTGGTTTTTGCTTCCCAGGGTTCGCGGAATTTTTCTTCGAGGATGAACTAACAGAACCAATAATATCGTCAACAGTTGGTGTTGGCGGGGCTTTGGATGTTCCTGGTCTCGGGGCATCAAGCAGATAATCATACAATGTACCTGACTGAGAGTAAACCAAGTCAAGGTACTGAGCGCGCGCGATAGCTTGCTCTTCAGTGACACACGCCCCCATGGCAATGTCCCGAGCTATTGGAGGAACGAATGAAGTCGTAAACCAATCGGTAAGAAGCTGGTCGGGAATCCAAAATTTGATCATACGTCTACGACGTCTCCATTCATGGATATGATCGAAGATATGCGTAGCCGTTGTCTGTCTTAAGGATGTGAGGAGGTGTGTACCCGTTTCATAACGAATGGGCAACTGAAAATGCGTGAGGAATGCCATAGCCAACGAGTTGAAATCCTGAAAGGATCCGCGATTGAGCTCAATATACCACTTAGCTATAGAGCCAGTGAGAGTCTTTTGGAAAAGGCGAAGCCGAATTGAATCATCAAGCCATGAATTGGATGAGCACTAAAGGTGATAAGTCATGACATGGGCTTGTGGATCTTCATTAGCTTTACCATCAAAATTTGGACAGTCACCGGGAATTTTCGTTGGAACCGGAGGCCAATATGGATTATGGAGAATCGGATCATTAGTCAATTTGGACACATCCGGTAATTCTAGAGTTGCTAAGAAAGGTAATTGAGGATTAAAGGACATCTGGGGCTGTTGGTGGGATGGAGCACCAGGGTTCCAACCAACTGGCGGTTGCCCCCAAGGGCTTGGTCCAGACGGATTTGGCCCCATAGGGTTTTGTCCGTAGGGATTTGGGTTTTGCCCCCCAGCGCTCCATGGATTACCAAACGGTCCTGCAGGAGCACCATATGGTTGCGGATAATTCTGATAAAGAGTCGCTTGTGGTTGTTGGTAATTTTGATACGGGGCAAACAAAGATTGCCCTTGAGGTTGCTGGTGACCATACGGTGGCTGGACTCCAAACTGAGTTTGATAGGCTGGTTGAGATTGAAATCCAGCTTGCATTTGAAAACCAGATGGGGTCTGGGGTCCAGCTTGGGGCAAAAAACCAGGTTGAGCAGTGCCAGAAGGATGTCCTGTAGGTTGGGCTATCTGGCCGGAAGGATAACCTTGTTGATATTGAGGTTGGCCTCCCTGCCCAGAAGGTTGTACTTGCTGGGAAAGGAGTTGTTGTTGCACAACTGAAGGTTGTCCTGACGGACCAGATGGCTGTGTGGGCTGGGCAGTTGGTTGGCCTGATTGGATTTGAGGCTGACCGACTTGCCCAGAAGGTTGACTATACTGGACGGTCGGCTGACCATGTGGTTGAGCAGCTTGTCTAGATATTGGACCATACTGGACGTTGGGTTGGTTTGGGTTAACATATGATTGACCAATTTGTCCAGTAGGATAACCTTGCTGGATACCAGGTTGGGCTTGTTGAATAGAAGATTGACCTGAGTTACCAGAAGGTTGAACATAAGAGGGGAAAAACGGACCACCAGAGGCGAAAGGGTTTCCATGGAAGGATTGCCCTTGTTGGTCTTGAGGAGGTTGTCTTGGAGATTGCGCAGACGATACTTGGCCACCATGAAAAGAGGTGGAGCCCCAATCAATTGACAACGGAACTGAAATCTCAACCATCGGTTGAGACGGCAAATATCGATCGTATGGCCCCTCAGCTGGGATATTTAACGTAGGATCAAAGACTCCGAATAAAGAAGCCGAAGGACGACTAAAAATAGGAGTCGAAGAAGCTGCACATACCGTTGGAACGGTTGTGATTGAGGTGACAGACGTACTGCGACTTTGTGGAGTAAAAGGCTCCGTGGTAGGAAAAGCGAGTGGTGACCAAATAGAACCCGTGAAAGGAGTTCCAGAGGGCATAGTATCCCTTAATGCTTTATAGCCTGGTGGTAGGTTCCCAGTAGTAGGAGTACTACTGATAGGTGTAGGTTCCGTTGCGGTGGGAATTTCACCGCTCGTCGCAACGGACTCGTCAGTCGTAGTAGGGGACACGTCCTCCATGTCAGAGGAAAAAGGGGGGACTGAAACACGAGGAGAAGTGTAGTCCCAAAAAGGGACACTGTCCTCAGAAGGTTCCCAAACAGGGTTCCAATGAAACTCGTAAGTCTCGTCGCCTAGAGCACGAGAACTAATCGGTTGTATACTCGGAACAACAGAAAGAGTTGCACTCACAACCGGTATCTCGGAAGACGAAATTGGTAATTCCGCCAGGATGAAACTTGACACAATCCTAGGGAATCTAACGAGACAAAAGCCTTACTCAAACTAACGCAAACAAAATCTAATCGAGTAAATGTTATCGTGGCCGAATAAATTTTAAGACGCAAAGACACAACTTGACCTTTTCATGTTTTAAGAGTCAAGAAAAGGACAAAAAGATGACTCTAGTCTCCTTCGAATGTTTAATGAGCACGAAGTGACAAGACGCTCACTGGCACCTTTTCTTTTAAGGAGTCCGAAAAGGATCAAAAGTGACTACTCTGGAGACTCTAGGCAAAGGGTTTACCAAACAATCCGTAAAACTGCTTATACACCTTGGCAATCAGATGAAAACCAAGGACTTCCCGTACGACAATCAATCTTCCCGAATGCTGTGTTCAGTGCATTACGGCTTGTAAGGCGGCAAACACGGCTTCCTGTGTATAAAGGATGATAACCTAGTGGGGTCTCCCTTATATACGTGACGGTACGTGGGAGCTCAGTCCGTACTAGACCACTATCGAGTCATAAGAGGAGGAATCACCCAACCGTAATGTGAAACAATAGTGACTAGGTTTAACGACGCCGGAACACGTCTCTAGCCTAGACCTCTAGAATATTTGCGTTAGGTTCCAATGCGTTGTTAGATTCATTCGGTTTATTTTACAGTTGATCTTCAATTAAGTTTCAGTTTTTAGGTCCTACCGTATGTGATCCCTCAAAACTTCCTAAATGTAAACTATATGCCAAAATTATATCATTTCATTCAATGAATGCTAACTACAGGAGAGTTGATATTTTCAAACAAACAAAATGAACACCAAACACTCAACAAAGATCCTAATGCATCTAATAACAAGAAATGAAACTTTTTCTTTTTCTTTTTAAAAGCGACTAATTGCCAATAACAATAAATGCTAACTAATATAATGCAAAAAGATCATTTGTTTTTTCCTTTTAAAATGGCATAATGCATTTAAACAAATCTCGAGAGATATTAACAAGCATAAACAGACAAAATTCACCCAATGCAAATAGAACCAAATCTGAAACACCAAGATAAACTGTCAAAACAAGGAAAATGACGAAGACCTCAATGAACCATGTGATCTAAGCTCAAACGAAGTCAAGCAAAATCCAAGCGAGCTAGAGGTGAATTGCTCGAAGCACAGAATAATAAGCTTTAACAACCACTAGACAGGTGCGGAAAACAACCAAAAAGTTGACTGGAAAATCACAGAACCAAAACTCCCACAGAAGGCTCGATATACAAAGCCACTAGATGCTCTAGGGCTGGGATATAAAATCGATAGAAATAGGCAAACAACCGAAGGATAAAGGTAAAAAACCAGTCAAACAGAGTTCCAACACACTTCCAGAAGCTGCAAAGGATGTAAAAAGACAAAAATCTGAGTTTAAAGAGCTTTCAACACACACACTGGCAAAGTTCACAGGACTGGCGCGACTGTCAGCCTGTAACTTGCGCTATTAAGGAATTGGCGCGAGTTGCTGTTGTGCAACATGCGCCAACTGGCGCGACTGTCAGGTAAAAAAACGCGCCAACACAGTTTGCTGGCCCAAAAGATAAATCAAGCAATCCAGGGTCTGGCCGACAGTACTCAGACAGATCAAACAACAAATAACAACTTTAAAACTGACCCAGAAAGCTCATTTACGCAAGCAAGCAAGAGAAAACTAACATGCAAGACAAACTCCAAGCTGTTCGGTTCATAAACCAAACCGGAGATTGACTGAAGTGGCGTTGATCTACTCTGCTAATGCAAAGCAATAGCGTTTCAAAGGCTGCTTGGCCGTGCTTCAGACTCCGTCCAAGGTTTATAAATCAAACAACAAATAGCTCTTCCCCAGTGGAGTCGCCAAATTGTTGGAGAGGTAAATCCCCTCTGCGGACAGAGGTGATCCCACTAGCCCAAAATGGGTCTAGCAACAATCAATTCACACTACCATGCAAGTTCCTAGTTGCAAACTGAAAGTGGATTATGAGAACCAACCTGGAGTCCAACGCTAATGTCGAAGAAGAGTTGATACTCCTGTTCCCTTGCTTCGACAGGTCACAATCCTCACGATCCCCGCGAACGGATACCTGCACATGCAAAGAACGAAGCGAATACAAGCATAAAATCCACTAAAATACAACTATATTTCAGTCAGAAAGGAAATAGATCAAACATTATCATCATAAATAGTAAGATCGGAACCATAATGATAGTCGTTCATCAATGAATAATCAACAGAGAAAGATACAACCAAAGTTCTGACGTTGATTCTCTCCTCTGGCTGGGCGAGCAGCTATACATGTCTTGCCATAGACCTCCTCTCTCTCAGACTTCCGGCAGCATAACCTCCCTATGCTCCAAGACTCGTACTATCACTCAAGACAAGCGTTATCACAACTAGCATCACTCCAAAACTAGCTTGTCAAATGCATGAGGACAGACTTTTATAGATGGAGTAGGAGAAGAAGATACAATGCATCAGGACACCCATTGTGGATTGGCATTATCTCCAAAAAGCCACTGTGGATAGATGTCAAGGATAGATGATGACTCTTCGACATCTAGAAGATGAGCTTTATCCTCAAAAGACTTCGTGACTTGAAGGGAAAAAACATTTGGGCGCGCGTTTGTCAAAAATCATTACCAAACTTGGTTGGCGCGGGTGTTGCTCTAAGATAGAGCGCCAATGGTCGCACCCTCTTTTGAGGATCTCATTGATTAGCGCGGGTAGGACATTGTGGACCTGTGCTAATGGAAAAAATGCACTTTTCAGGGATATTTTGCAGGAAGAGTCTTCAGGGAACATGAAGTACATACTTAGGGGAACATAATGCAAGTGTTTTCAGGTTATGTCACTGCTCACAGGTCCCGGAATGAGTCCTCCAAAGTACGGAAACAGGGGTAATAGGGACGGTGACCAATGGTGACAAATTACTGTGTAACAACCCTGCAACATGGTAGTGTTAATTGTAGTCCCTATGTCTTCTATCCATTACAAGTGTGGTGTTCTTAGTAATTCTTTCATTTAAATGGGTTGTGAGCTTGCAACATGGTAGTGTTAATTGTAGTCCCTAAGTTTTCTATCCATTACAAGTGTAGTGTTCTTATTTTTAGTTTGAAGCTCTCTGCTTTATTGTACATTTTTGCTTATGAAAGCATATATTGAAGACGAGTTATTATTTTGTTATTTTTTTGTTGAGAAAGAAAGAAGAATGATTATAATTTAAGCTTGTAATTTACCTCTCCGAGTAAAAAAAATGGTAGAAGAAAAAAAAACCATGTCATGTAAATTATAATTGGAAGAGATGATGTTCATATTCGTATTCTCTGGAATCCTCTTTGGGTTAGTTGGTTTCCTTAAAGGTTATATGTTTATCTTTTATATTTTATCTAATAATAGTGTTTGGCACAAGTCTTGTTTCACAGTTTAGAAGTCGTTGTTTTGAAGACACCGTGCACGTTGTTTCTGCTTTTTTCCTTTGAAATATAACACTTATTCTTTTTGCATGAAAGAAAGTTCTCTTGAAAAATAGCATTTATTCTTTTTTGTAGAAAAGAAAATGTTCTTTGAAATTTAACACTTATTCATTTTACTGAAAAGAAAAACATATATCTACCTTGGTTAATGTGTGATATACCTACTAGTTTGTGAGATAAATTAGTGCAGTAAACTTTGTAATTTTTCCCAGACAACACAAATTAGTGCGGTAATAAAATTTAACGCTTATTCATTTTACTGAAAATAAAAACATATATCTACCTTGGTCAATGTGTGATATACCTACTAGTTTGTGAGGTAAATTAGTGTGGTATTCTTCTGCAACTTTTACTATAAATTTTTTATGGTTCCTCCCTTTGCAATATATAGTTTGAAGTTTTCATTATTGCCAAAAGTGTTGGTAATATTTTATAATGTTGGTAATCTTTTATAACCTTGGTAATCTTTATATGCATTCTTGGCAAATGAAACATATGATTTATCCATTTGTATTATGTAGTTTAAAGTTTTTATTTTTGTCAAAATTATTAGAGTGTAATAATTTTTGAAAGAAGATAAGCTTTGTAATATTTTATAACGTTTACTAGGATCTTTGGTTATTTTACCAATAGTTGATTTTGGAATGGGTTTTAAATAATTTATTATTATTTTAATGTCGCACTCTACATGAAACCAAATTTTAGTACGTGAACTTCCACACACAGTGATTTTGTTTGGACGATGTGAAAGAAAGCTCTGTTGTTTGTTTAGACTCTCGTTGAAAATAATACTTAAGTCTTTTTGTAGGTTGGCAAGATATACTTTGATTTTGTTTCATGCAACATGCAATTGTAATAATAAGAATCTTTTAGTCCAAATAATACAGATTTTGGTAATTATGACCAATCAACTATGGACACCATAATGTGGATGTTATTCAAATATTAAATTGGATTTATTTTACTAAGCTTGAAATTCAATGACATCGTCTTCTTTTTCATGCTTTTAAAGTAATATAAATATTACCATATTATTAAGTAATTGGAATTTTATGTGATTTATTAAGTATTGGAAATTGTAACTTTTTAAAAACTGAAATAAGAATTATGTTGGATTTGTCCTTTTAGTGTGTGTATATATATATATATATATATATATATATATATATATATATATATATATATATATATATTCCCTTGTAATATTTTGCATGTAATGCTATGGTATTGATGAAAGATTCTTAGAGTACATAAAGGGATTAATTTTAGGTGTTTGGGGTAAATATGAAAACTAATTGAGAAGTAAGATAAATGGATTTGAAATTAGAAAGATTATTCAAGTTATAAATCTCTGACAATGATGTCAGCAAGTAAGTTATTGAGAAGAGAAAATGGAAATGAATCCCCATGGTGTGATCATTTAATGGTTTCATAATGGTATCAAATATTTCTACAATGGCAGATTTTATATTTAAAATATAAGGTATTATTGCAAAGAAAGATTCTTTAGATGAATGGATCAAATGTTAATATCTAAACTTTATGTTACATGGAATGAATGTTTTCCGATATGATGAGTTCTTCATTTTTGGAAGAATTCTAATTTTAGTGAGGATTAATATTTTTAGTTTTCATGTATCATGGAAGGCCAAAGCATGATACAAAGTATATGTAGAGTATTGCTAACATATAGAAATAATATGGATCTATTTTCAATGTTTGTATGAAATATGGATGGGTTTTATGTGTGAAGTCATATTTTATGATTTAAAATTAACATTTAATATTATAGTTGGATTTGACACAATTTAATTATATCTTCAAACATTTCTCAAGAATTTATATGATTTAATTGAAAACTTATATATATATATATATATATATATATATATATATATATATATATATATATGGTGTACTTATGAATATATATACAAATTAATTGTAATGGAGTTAAAAAAAGATCACCTATTTTGGGTAACTTAAGTTATAGACCTAGTTGGCACTCGAGGGATCTTACAATTAGGTCTAAGATAGTCTCCCTCTCAAAGGGCTTGACATAGCTTCTAAATCTTATGTTATGGGATATGGCTATAATAAATAATAAAATGCATTGTGGCATCATGGAAGCATTAGAAACAAGAGCTCGTAGGAAACATGGATGATGTCTGATAGTCAAAGGATATAGCTCTTGGTGACCTCATTGAAAGATCAAAGGAAGAAGTCAAACATGACAAGTTTCATCATACATCAATCTAAAAGGGAAACATCTGTTGAATAAGGATATGCGAGATGGAATCCTCATTAGAGGATTCACTGATCTAGAGATGAAGCAAGTGTTTCATGAGGAACACCAACTTGTGGAGTTCACGGGACGATGGTATGATGACATGAGAGATGAAGCAGAGCAAGGGGTTGAAGATATTTTCAATCAAGGAAGCTGCTAGAAGAAGCCTAGATGACCTAAAGGTAAATAAGGTATTTATGTTGGTATTTAATAATATAAAGTCATGTCGTATGGTTGTAGGTAACACAGATCACTACTTTTATTTTGAGAAACATGATCAAAGGAAAGGAATCTCCTCCTATGAAAGAATGTCGGAAGGCATGAGTCACACTAGATGAAATCGACATAATATGTCCCCATAGGAAGTATGAGTTGGTTGACTATGATTGAGGAACTCTGATTGGAAGCCCCTCAGAATGAAGTGTGTGAAAAGATAGGAAGAGATCGTGATAATATGAAATGAAGGTAGAAGACATTCAACATCCAAAGTCCAAGAAGATTTGACTAGAAGATCTCCCGAAAGGATGTGAAGACTCTGATGGAAGTCAGAAAATAATAGAGGCCCTTAACACTAAATATTTGTGGGAGATGTGTCAATCTGCATGCAGGATGCTGATACTTATATGAAGATGTTATGGTGAAAGATCATTACAAAGGTAACTTTGATTTGAAGTGTTCATTGATTATTTTTGAACTAACATCTGGTTCGGCTTATGTAGAACTGTCAAAGGGAAGATCCGTGAATGAATTCCAAGCAAACCATATAGAAGGATGTAATGTCCTTCCGAAAATATGACATGAAAGCAAAATGACATGAAGTAAAGCCAGATGGAAAATCTGATGGATCACTTTCTGATAAGTTGAAGACATGACTAACTCATGAATAAAGTGATGTATGATCTGTGCTCTATATAGAAGTTCCCAAAGATGAAGACTCCTTGACGAAAATTAAATTTATGACATCAAAGGAAGGAGCTCTTCAAGCGGGTGGTTGTTTCAGGATCTCCACATAAGGAGCTGCGATAGGTCCTTGGTTAAGAGGGAGCCTGAGAAAAAGTCTCTTACTTGGAAGAAACTTGGGAAATTCCTAAACATGAAGCTTAGGTACATTCCTTTGTGATAGGAATGAGTACATTCATTTAAAGGAATAAAACCTTCTGGTTTGAAAAGGAAAGATATACACGTCGTTCTGTTCTTCACCTGGGAAGACATAATGGAGGATTGTGTAATCATTTGGAATTCGATGCTCTTTGAGGATGAGATAGGGCATCCAACAGTAAGAATAGTCGTGGAGGACAGATATTCTTTTGGGACTGGGGAGTCCAAGAAAATACTAGTCCTTATGGAGCATATCCTGTGTGAACCCAGGTGGGGTATGTTCCTAGAGAGACAATGATGAGTATGTCTAGAGATCATTGGTCTCGCCAACATTGTGCTCTGATCTTGTGCAGAGATAGAGTTGTTAGTCAAGGCCTTGCTATACAACAATGCTGGTTGATATGATGCTATACAAATGAGTTACAAATCCGTATTCTTCTTATGAGAAATTCTTCAGATTGAGAATGACCAAGTACCATTATGAATACCTCCCTAGTTAAGAGGGAGTGTTGAAAAGTGTAACTAGGTTCGGTCTTCATAATGACACATAATTGTGACTTTTGTAAATGATGTAATAAAGGAAATACAATTATTTTTATAAGCCTTGCTTCATGGGTTTCATGAGCAAGTGATTTTATTTTAGATGGCTCCCATTGAGAGCCTTAGGATTTGTCATTAAGGTCAAAGGATTAATGTCATGTATGAAGAGCTCTTCTTGAGCGCATGTAAAATGTATATGAGTCAACCTAGTGTCTAGAAATCTCTCCAAAAAGACAAACACAACCCTCTTGATGTCAGCCTGCAATAATGAAGAAAATAAACTTTTGTCTGCTCACCCTAATGACACACCTATTTGGATGATCAAGTCGGCTTAATATATGGTCATATTACTATATAAAGGAGGCTAGGCTCCTCACAAAAAGACAGTGAACAGACTTTGCAAATCTAAGTCATTTCGGTGGGGAATCTTCGCATATCTTTGAAATTCGGAAGAAGGAAAAGAGTCTTGGGTTACCTCTATCTCGATAAAGGCTATAAGGATACACACCACAGGTCTGTAATGGAATTCATATCTCTTTAGAGATTACAATAATAGTGAATAAGAAGTCTTGGTCTAAGGAAAAACTTCAATCAAAATTTCGGTGGCCTGTCATTGTGATATCAGAAGATAAATAATTCAGATACCTCCACTCAGGTGGCCCAATGTAGAAGACTAAGGGATTGAAGTGACACTGTCTCAGTTTTGAGGAGAGTCCACTATTCGTAAGATAAGAAGAATATGTTTCAGATCAAGTTTTGTGAAGCCTCAGTGTTACAGGAAGGAGGATCCAATACTGAAGTTATTGTCTCAATAATGATGCATTCAAACATGATTACAGTACAATGATGGGTTTTAGAGCTCTCTCATTGCTATCTCGCTGAAAGTCTTTAGTGATGTAGCAGTGGAAGAAGAATCTAAAAGATAGAAGCAGAAGAGGACTCGTGTCTTGATCATGGAATGGCTAATAGGTTAAGGGTCTTGGTCTTGGCATTCGTCAAATGGAATCTCTAAGAAGAATCTGTGTGGGTTTTCCTCTCAAAGAGTGAGAGGTTTTGGCCCTGGTTCATAGCCTACATGACATGTCTGTTGTCTATTTATGTTCTTGAATTGGTTACTGTTTGATGAAGAAGAATACTAAGAATCTAACATAAAGAATATCCTAAACTAATCATGTAAAAAGCATTCACAAGCAGTGACCAAAGAAGATAAATCATCTAATTCTATTTCCCTAGATTTCTCAACATTGGCTAAGCTACATGACTAGTGCTTGCATGTGACATGTTTAGTTCTTTGCTTCCTTCAACTCCTTGTTTGATTATGAGATCTGCCTTGGGATCAACCCCCCCAACTCAATGACATCAATATCAAAATCAACATCAAATTTTGCTAGATGAGAATCTACCCATTCTAAAGTTGGATCAATATCATTCAACACAATGTAATCTGTATTGGGTCTTTTGTGATGCAGTTGGTTGTCTTTGATTCGAAGGTTGTACTACTAGGGTTTGGGGTGAGTTATTATTTTTGTAGTAAAAATATGATTTTTTACTCGCTGATTTTTCACACGTGTGGTTTGTAGTGACTTAGCTGATTCATAACGGACTCAATTTGTTTGGACTGGTTTGGAATAATTTGGTACCAAACTACTCTATTGGTTCGAGTTGACTCGATTGCTTGTTTGATTGGTTGGTTTGACGAGTTTTGGACTAGGTTGAGTTTTAAAACGTTGATTTGGAGCTTTCCAGACACTGGGATATTGGTAAAATTGGGCATTGGAAAATTTGAGAACTTTTAGTGTTTGTTGCATAGAAAGGGTGTTCTATTGCGTGAGAAGGGAGAGCTTATCATAGATTTGGTTTATTTTTGCGACCTCGACATTAAGCTTCTAGATTCATTTGATGCTAAACAAAAGAAAAATCAATCATGTGCCCATGGAGGAACCAATAATGCTTATGTGTGATGTGCGTGGCTTGAGTGGATACATTTTGAAAAGGTACATTTATTTTGGGTGGATCACTTGGTGTACATTGTAGTGTATTTTTTTTGGCATTGATGCAATTTCTTTATATAGTAGTGAATACAAAAATGGGTATAAAATATAGAGTGGAAGATATACACTGAAAGTAAGTTGAATTGTTTGGAAAACAATTTCATAGTTAGGGGATTTGGTGATTTTTTATTATTATTGAGGGATTAATTTTGTGTACAATTTGTCTTTTAAAAGGAGCATTTGGAGTTTGACATTGAAATTGGAATTGGGTGATTAATGGAAGTGTCATCACAATTGTTGTTGAGAGTAGTGTAATCTTCACATTTGGCCATAACCATCTTCTATTGTGTCATTAATGCATGTTGTTAGGCATTGATTATGGCTAAGGCAATCATTTATTATAATTCTAGGTTATGGTTGAGGCTGGCTAAGTAGACTTTGATATGTAGGCTCAATAATCCTCTTAGGAGTGCACCCTACTTATGTGGGCTCATAACTCCTCTAAGACGATGCCATACTTGAATTGTGTATAAATACACAACTCAAACCTCATTCTTTTTGATGATTGAACCAAGGCTCTCTAATATGAGTGTTTTAAACTTGTGGGTGCGACATCTCACATGTGGTGTACCCATGCTTTGACATCCTTCTCTCTCTAGTGTGATTTTGGTTCGGCCCTAGTGCACTTCTTTAGTGCTATTTTTTTCTCTTTTTATTGTAGGTTTTGGTTTGGTGTTTTGGTTCCATTCAACCCCCCTCCTTTTGTTTGTAATCTTAAGATGGTATTACAGTGATGTTGACATGAGAAAATGACCCATGTCAATTTCATATGATTACTTGACAAAAGGGATCGATTACACCTCCCTCCATTGAAAATGGCAAGACCTTTTGTTATGGCTTGATTTCCATAGGAAACGTATGATGTTCTCATATGCCCTTTAATTTAACTAATTAATGTGAAGTGCAAATATACAAATGAGTATGGAGTAGATGTGGAGAATGAATGCAACAAATGTAAGATGTAAATTGCATAAAGCGAGATCCTAATTAGAGGAGCAAAGAACAAAGTTTGGAGGTGTAAGCAATATAGGGAGAATAGCCCACCACCATCATCACCCTCGATAATGAACTTGAATTGAACAATCCCAACTCCCTCTTGAAGTGAAATGATTTGATTGCTAAAAACACTTCCTTCTCACGAAATTAGTTAGTAATTGAATAATCCACCAACTAGAGACGCAAAATTAGAGGGTTTGAGTTATTGAGAATAGTCCAAACTTGCCAAGAGTCTCCTTGCATCATATCAATTGTTAGTTAGCAAAATATAAGTGAGAATAAACATTGTTATAGTCCACAAACTAGAATGTTCATGCCCTTAAGAACCAAGAGAATAAGGAAAGGAGAGAGTAGTCCACAACTGATCATAGTTTTGCAAGAGCATGAACACAATAGCTAATAATAGTCTCTTTATTAACATATCGAGATATCTTACAATGACAAAAAATAACCCTTTGCTTGAAGGGAAGGGTTATATTTATAAGTTTAGCTTGAAGCTCTTGGCCTTCTAACTTCCCAACTCTTTGGTTAACTTAGAATTTTCAACTACCTTGGGCTCTCAACCCTTCACAAGTTTTGTCTTGGTCCTCATGTTGGCTGTTCAACCTTATTGTGAGGTTGATATTCAATAATTACAATTTTTGATCACTTGAAGTGAGGCTTATCGATGAATAACATTTTGACTCTTTGTGTGCACACATTGAGCCCAAGTCAAGTGAGATGAACAATAACACCCACTTGCTCACTTGTGCATTTAAGTCATCTTGTTCAAGATGTGCACTTTTTATGATGTTTGGCTTAGTAGTTATGGAGTATTGCCTTCTTTCATTCATACTTTCCATATGACTAAAAATTTGATCCTCCTTGTGATGCACAATGTTGAAAATTAAATTAGCCTTTGCATTGCTTCTCCCCTTGGGAATTGCTTTGAGCTTGGCTTTCTCCTCAATTAGTTTTGGGGACTTTAATTTTTGCATCCTCATTGTTGGTTTTCATCAAAACATTATGGAAGGACAAACTTTAACTTCAATAACATAGTCATGTTCCAATTCTGTCACCTCCTCCTCACTCTCATATCTCATTCAATTATGGTATAATTATATAATGAAGGAGTCCACCAGACACTCATGACATGATGGATGTATGCTCCTATTATTGGTTTCTTACAAGATCTTGTTCACATCCTTCCAACCCTCTGAAGTTGATCACTTTGCGCTTGCACTAGGTACATTGGTTGCTTACAATATCTTGTACACATACTCCTAACCTTTTGAATTTGATCACTTTGCACTTGCACTAGGCCAAGTGTTGTATTATCTTTGCATTTGTTGCTTGGTTGGAAGAAAAATTCATTGCCCTCTTCATCTTCTCTTACTTCAACATAGGGTTAGTTGTCTAATGCTTTTTCCTTTTGTGTTCAACAAATGCATTGCCATCCCTTCTTGCCAATTTTATTTTCTTAACAAATTCTTTGCACACGAAGTCTTTGAAACCATAACATAAAACCATGAGTCGAAGGATCATAACAATACGATAAAGATAGATTAATGTTAATGATACATGCTTCACTAAGCAATTAATGTCAATGCTACATGCTTCATTAAGCAAAGGAATCATAATATGGAAATGAAATTGATGAACAAGAGTGAAGTTTAGAAAATTGTGCTTCGGTTCATCATTGGTGACATGCATCTATGATAAACTTCCTATGCTTACAGGCAAAGAAAAGTTAATGATCCATATTTGTCATATAAGTATAGAAACCTTGGAGAATCTTCTTAAAATGGAAATTATAAATTTTTTAATGATATTTTTGTAAAAAAACTCAAATTTCTAAGAATTCTATATAGTTTCTATAAAATTTTGGTAATTTTAAAAGTGAAATAATTTTATCATATAGAATTTGGCCAAATTGCTTTTGGAAAAAATGGAAATTGGTGAATCATTTTTGCAAAACTACTAAAAATTAGGCGGGTGAAATTTATCCCCTAAAATGTTCCCTTCTTATGATTCATGACATTATTTCATCCTAATCATGTTATAAGCATTTTCTGACAGCGGATTTGCAAGTTCTTGGATGGGGCCTATTGCTGCAAAATCTAGTAGGCATAGTGCAATGCCCACTAGGAAAAACCAAACCTTATGGCAACACGAGAAAGGGTTACCATTGTCACCTCAACAACCTTTCTCTTGCTCTTTAGTGGTATTTGACCATAAGGGAGGCTTCCCTAAACTCACCTAAAGGGTATTCAATAATAACAACTTAAGGTAGTTAATATGAGGTTTATTAAATGGGACAAAGCATTGGTGGAGCCTAGAAGGATTAGATATTTTATGCCAAAGTTCAAGTACTTAATTCCTAAACCAATTTGATGGCTGTTATAAGTTAAAGGTTTTGCTGAATTTCAATGATGGGGTATACAATGTCATATAACAACCATGGGAAAAGGCCTTTCAATGGATAATCAACCAAGGAAGCAAGGCCTTCTAATAGATTAGGGTTTCTTAATGGATATCTAGGGCTGTAAACATGCATAAACAAAAAGTTAACGATGTTGTCAGCTCGAAAGAGGGGAGTTTTATCATAGAATAATGCTAAATTTTGCTTTTATATTATTTATTGATGCAATTCCTACTTTATGAACCCTAGACATCAAATTTACATGTTCTTTTTAGCAATTTTCAACATAAAAACCTAGCTACTAACCCTACATATATAGTAAAGATAAAGGAGGGATTTAATAATTAAATGGATGATCAACATAATTAAAGATTAATACCTTATCCTAAATGGGCTTAATGGAGTCTCCTAGGGAAAAATTTAATGAGAATGACTTTGATGGAGTAAAGGGGGATGACTAGGGCACCCACTTTTAAAACCTTCACTATTTTCCTTGTGAGGGAAGAATTCAGATATAGGGAATGCACACTTAGAGTTTCCTTATAGGTTTCAAAGAGAAAAAAATTGCATGCTATATAGGAGCAAGATTTCAATATAGATTTAGCATTTAGTCATGGAACAAAATAGAAACCCTACTACACTAATATATTATGCAAAAGATAGAAAATAGGCATGAACTTACAAAATTCTCCAAAGAAATAGTTTATTCAATCCCAAGAAAACATCTCCATACAAAATTCCATCTCCAAGAGAATTTGCACCATTGAAAAGTCACATTCAACCCAACTAGAGAAGGAGGACCAATTTGAACACTTTTGGAGGAGAAGAGTGATGAAAGTGTGATGATGAAAAAATGAAATAAGAGTGCCTCTATTTCAATGAGGCCCAATGATCCTTATTTTCTCTAATTTATAAGAAATGCTCTAAAACAAGTTTGCTTAAGTGTTCAACTAGTGAGAGGTTATGAGCCAACCTCATATATCTCAAAAACATAACAAATAATTCCAAAATAGTCCACACATGTAGGAGATAGGCTCTTCCATTATGACTTCATCCTCCATAAGTGCTCAATATGCCACAAGTGACAAATGGGTCATGAGTGCCCCATACTCCAAGTGAAAGCTCAAAGTACCATGGGTATGCCTCCAAAAGTGCCTCCAAACCATTATGTCATCACCAAAGTGCCTTATGTTATCCTTCTAATGCAAAAAGGAGTGATGTGGCATCATCATGCTCAAGCGCTCAACTCTATTAGTGGTGTGCATGTTGGAAATACTAAGAGGGGGGTGAATCAATATTTCACTTACAATTAGTTAATTATTAATTTTCAGAGCATTAACAATAAATCAAGAATAATACACAAGAATTTTCTAGGTGGAAACCCTTCCGGGAGAAAAACCACCAAACATTTTTTTAATATTTTATGGGTACAAAAATACTTCAGCTCCAACTGAATAGGGAATCTCAACTTCCTAGTACTCTAGAAAAGCATTCAAGTTCATTAGGTAGCTCCAACTCTTGAAAGGATGCTCCTACACCTTAGTTTTACTTGCTCCAACTAGAAGGACGCTCCAACGCCATCGTTTTATCAACTACAACTGATAGGATGCTCCAACACCTTGCAAGATGCAACTTTCCCTAGCACCACCGTGCCACCCTGAAGTATTTTTAGGATCCACCATTTTTAGGATCCAACGTCAAGGAGACTTCACTCTGTTGCCTTGCACCACCCAACCACCCTTGAAAACTAAATAGAGAAATAAATGTGGGCTCATGTACCAGGGGCAATGACCCACTTAAAAATTATTCAATAAACCCCTTTACAACTGATGTATGATTCATATGCACAATAGAAAATCGAACTTCTTCAGCAACATAATTCAAGACAAGTATGAAAAATTACCTATATTCGACCTTGCCTTAATTCTGATGATGCACACATGCCAGTGATGTCCATGAAAATGCCCTTAAGTTGGTGCAACTAATGTCTGACGATGTTAGCCACTGATCTAATCCTTATCCACCCTTTGTTGTCAATGCTTTGATGTACCTCTGACCCTCTTTCATGCCTTTAACATAGGGTTCCTACTGCTAATAAGATAAGGCTCTTATGATCAGGTTTATTAGGGCTACAAAGATCAAACACCTTAATAGGCTTGAGCTTGAAAGATCTTTGAAGACATTTAGGAATGGTCTGTAAAAAGTTCACTACACAATTGTGTTCAACAGAGTAAAACTTGTACATGAAGTTCATTAGAGATGCCACAATACTGAAATGGAAGCTGTCCACAAGGCTCAGATCAAGCCACCCACAAGACTCAGATCAAGCCATCCACAACACTCAGATCAACCTTTTTGAAATATTCATCAAAATGGAGACTCGAGATAGGTATCAGTTTAATGTGAATTAATCCTCAAACTAGTCCTTAAGCCAGTGAGGGTTTCTACACAGAGGTTTAGAAAATTATATTGATTGTTGACACCAAATAATCATGATAAATTTTAGGGGCGAATTTTAGCCCAAAGGCGAAATTTGAGGGGTTTTACATTTTAGAGGGGCGAAGTTTTTATTAAAAACCCTTTTCATATAGTTAGCCCTAGTTTTATTTAAAAAATAATTAATTTTTTGATTTTAGCCCAAAATAAAAAATGGCGGATAAACCAAGCGAAGCTTCATTTAGCCCAATTCGCCTTGTTTGGGAAATTTTATTCCCTTAAAATCGTTGGATTTTCAGATTTGCACCTGGTTTGGGAGATTGTATTCCCTTAAAATCGCCAAATTTCCGATTTACAGTGTTAAATTCGTTTGTAATGGCCTCGTTTTTGGTTTAACTAGTTTGGGAGTGGTTTGTGAGGTTCGATTTGGTCTTGGGAGGTGGTTTAGGAGGTTAGAGGTTATATTTGTTTTCAAATGGAGGGCGGCTCCCTGTTTTCATGGATTCATGGTGTATAAAATTGTTTTCAAATCAGGTTTTCAATGTTCATTGTGTATAGTTTTGGTCCTCATATTTCTGTTCACAAATCCTACCCATCATACCAGTACTAATCACTCGCATAGGATTGCAGCAGAGAAACTAGGACTAAGGCAAAGAAGTAAGCACCTGGCTGAATACATGCCTGAAAGTGACATAGTTGGGATACAGGCAAAGTGACATAGTTGAGGGCTCCTCCCTGCTTGAATCTCTACCTCTGTCGCACCAAACATACACTTAGGTATAGGTACAAGCATTTAATCGAGCAAAAACACGCGTTCGTTTACATAGTAGTAGTAGGAGCGTGCTAGCCAGGACCTTGAATTGGGCAAGCATCATGATCGAATCTACTTTGTAACTCATCACTTTGATCTAGTTTCGGTGCTCGGATTTCTCAGTTCAAAAATCCGACTCTTTCCAATGGGGCCGAGGGCTAGTTAGAGGGAATCCATGAAGTCTGAACAGAGCTAAGATATGGCAATCCATTCTTGTGAAGAACATTAGCCTAAGGAAGGAGTAGCAGAATCTCAAGGAGAAGCCGAGCTCGAAGAGGACAAAAGGAAGTCTGTTCTGTGCATGTGAAGAGGCCGAAGTCTGTCCAGAAGCAAGGCCAAAGTTCTGTTTCTTTTCCGAGCTCTAGAAGGATTTGTTTATAGGCAGAAATAAGCCCACTGAAATTCTGCCTGAGGTGTATTTTATTCTGAGTCAAAAGAGGCGGGCCGAAGCCTCATATCTGCCCTTGTCTTCAGCAAGAGCCTAAAGTGTTTGACTGAATCAAGGTATTTTGAGTAGAAAGTGGCCTAACAACCTCATATCTGCCCACTGTAGGAAGCCAAAAGGCCTCAGGGCTTGCGCAAGAGTTTTTGGGTCGCCGAAGCCCTAGAGGAGGCCAAAAAAGACCTCAGACCTTGACCAGTAGCAGGTGAAGTGCCTTAAACAGAGAGCAGGCCAGAGAGAAATAAGCCTCATAGGGACCAGGGTGTACATTTTGTGTGGAATCCTCCATTTCTTGGCAACTCGTTGCAACCAGTGCCAGGTATACATTTTGTGCAGAATCCTGCATTTCTTAGCGATTTGTGAATCGGAATTTGAAGGGGTTTGGCATTCCAGGTAAGCCGCAACCTTGTTCTTGTTTGTTTGCAAGTGCCATTCAATTCACAGATCGATATTAGTGTTCGATTTAATCTATTAATAATGATTCTTTTCAAGGTCAAAGAGCTATTATCAATGGAGTTCTTTTTGTAGATTTCATGGAGTGCATGGTATTCTGCTTTCGCATGTATTGATTTCTTGTTTCAATAAACACTTTTGTGACGAACCCTACTGTTTCCATTTATATTAAAATATCAGAAAAAAACTTTTAACCAGAAGTGCTGATGCCCATAGGCAGAATCCAAACTTAGGCACAATAACAACAACTGTTGGGAACTTGGCCAAAGCCAGACTAGGTGAGAGCAAAGAGGGTGTTTTCTTTTTGACCTCTTCATTTTAGAATGCCTACATAATCTATTAATAATGATTTTTTAATATCAAGGAGCTATTATCAATGGACTTCTTTTTGTATACTTCATTGAGGGCACAATACTCTGCTTTCACACGTCATTATTTGTTGCTTCAGTGAACACTTTTGTTTCTGTTTCTATTCATATCAACATAAGGAAAATCTTTCAGCCAAAAGTGCTGATGCTAAGAGGTAGAAGTCAATCTTAAGCACAATAACATCAACGGTTGGGAACTTGGCAAAAGCCATAGACTACTTACTTCTACAGAATGCCTCAACCATTGACTACCTAGAGGTTGTTCCAAATCCTTCTCATTTTAGAATGCCTCATGAATCTATCAATAATGATTTTTTATTTCATTTATTTATTTATTTTCTTATGTCAAAGAGCTATTACTAATGAAGATCTTTTTGGAGATTTCATGGAGTGCTCAACATTCTTCTTTTGGATGTCATTATTCCTCGCTTTAATGAACAATTGTATGACCAAAAATTGTGTGACCATTTCTTCTGTTTCTATTTATATTAATATCAGAAAAAGCTTTTAACTAGAAGTGCTGATGCCCATAGATAGTAGGAACTTAGAGACAATCACAGCAAATTATTAGACACTTGACCAGAGCCATAGACTACTTAAATCCAGTACGATTATTTTCAAAATATAATAACAGTCTGGACATCGCTGAGTGCATAACTGAGATCGGGCCACAAGTGGACTCGACTTAAAATTAGCTGTCGAGTTAGTTCTACTTGATAGTATTACTCAGACCCTTCTTCCCTGCTTACCTGAGTTCCCAGTCGGATTAGAAGCCGCCACATGTGTACGCACGTTGATCAAATTGAAGCATGGAAGTAGTTGCTCTCTCCAATTTGAAGTAATATAGAACTTCGTGATATCTGAGCTGACTCTTGTTGGCTTAAACTATCTCTAGAATTTATACCACAGGGTTAAGATGTTTTCCATACACTTCTTTTGCTTGAAGTTAATTTTATCCAATTTTTAAATGATGTTTGGAGTTTGGTATTTCACGATTGTTCCATAGATGTAAGGTATCAATACCCATGCAGACTTGCACATTGATACCGAGGCTGTCACTGTATATAATTTCTGGTTTTTGCAATCAAGATTCTCCGATTTAGGCTTATTTTGCAAACGAGATTCTCCGGTTTAGGCCAGTCCCATATGTTTTATAGTGTAGTTTCTCACTTCATTAACATGATAGTCTCAAAATGGTAAGATTTCAAATGTGTTATAAAGGTGTGTTTGCGCTTGTAAATCATTCAATATTTGAATTCTTTGTCAACAAAGATGTCTGCCATTGGATTTGTGGTGTGGTGAGACTTTTCACAAGTGGGCATATTGTCTGTCATTGGATTTGTGGTTTTTACAGTGTGAAATATCTTTTTTTGACCCATGAAAATTGTATTTAGAATGGAGACTTTCACAAGTGGACATATTGTCTGTCATTGGATTTGTGGTTTTTACAGCGTGAAATATATTTTTTTGAACCATCAAAATCGAATTTAGAATGGAGACTTTCACAGTTGGACATATTTTCTATCATTGGATTTGTGAAATATATTTTTTGGAGCCAACGTGGGTCAAGTGAAGCACTTTATTCTTTTTTAATCATTAAAGTTAATAATGTGGAAGAGCAGAGAACAATTTTTCAAATATTTGGCTCAGCAATATTTCATGCATCAGAAACCAAAAATCCAATGTCACAATTGATTTTGCTACCTTACCTTGAAAGAAGGGGAAAGACCAAAGTTGCAAATTCTCATTCCTATTTGCCCATCGGGTTTGGATGATGTTGTTCAAAGTGTCATCTGCCTTTGCCCAAAACGAGTCCAGCAATCCTACTATATATATATATATATATATATATATATATATATATATATGTGGAGTAGAGAAAATGCAGAAATAGGGTAACCATAATTCCTAGTTTTAAAAGGAGCCATTGACAGCTAGCTTGTACAGTGAATGTGGGTGCAACCGAGACTCAAACCAATGGGACTTGCGAGATAAAGAGGACTTGGTCATGCTGCGGTTTTAACTGTTGTAACAACAACAACCATTGGAGGTTGCAAGCATTGTAAATTCCATTACCCGGATAACTAATAAATAAGAAGGAAAAGTTGTTGTGTTTATTTCTTTCTTAAAAATAGAGTCATAAGCACGACATTTATATCATTACCAATTAAAATGAACTTCACATTCTTATCATAATCAATCAACCTTTCTTCCACCTCTCCTCCAAAATGAAATGTGTGTTACAACCAAAAGTTGTCAAGTTCCTTTTCACTTGGCTTGTTCCCATGTCATATCTTCAAACATGACATTATTCCACAATGTTGCAGTGGGCATCCCATCCTATCTCAAACAACATATGGTGCAAAATAGTGTCATCTTCTTTTGCCCAAAATGGGTCTAGCAAGCAAAATCCTGTACACATATATTTGAGCACGCACCCTGCACTTTCCCTAAGAAATCCCTATTTTGACCTTTTCGCAACATCATGATGATGTTTCGAAGAAGAATTCGACATTGTATAGTCCAAAATCCATCATCTCACTGACAATGCAAAAAGTATACTTGAATGCTCTAGAAATGTTCTGTGCTAAAACCCATTCTCACATTTCAAAATTAAATTTTCAACCCGCCCCCATTCTCACATTTCAAAATTAAATTTTCAATGTTTACCAGAGTGCTTCTCATGTTGCTAATGACTTGGGGATATTATACATGACATAACTTCTTCCTTCCTGCACGCATTTTGTAAAGTCGAGCCATAGTTGAAATTGCTATAGTGAGATATAAATCAAATTATTCTTCACATCCAAAAACATCCACATACACAAATGCCCATCTCATAACAACAAAATATATGTAGAGACCAATATCTTATCCCTGCTCATATATTGAAATGGCTGCTGTGGTATTATATATAAATCAAATTATTCTTCACATCCAAAAACAAAGACAACTACGTGTACAACAAAATTTTCGTTTGACATTCACATTCGTCCATCCCTGCTCTTATATATCTGGATTAAGGGAGCGAAAGCTGATATATATCTGATTTAGGGAGCGAAAGCGATATATATCTGGATTAAGGGAGCGAAATCTGTGTGACAGACCCCGCTTACTATGGCCCCGAGAAACCCCCAATCATTAAGATAGAGATAAGTGTGTTAATCTAGTAAGAACCAATAAAAGTGTTAGCGCTATTGAAGAGATGGGATTCATGATGCAAACTGTAGATGGAATTACAAATGCTCAAATAGAATTCCCATTTAACACATGCAAATTTCATTGATTCATCCACTTCTTAGCATGATAGATGGCTACACAAATGTAAAGCAACAAGGGAATTCTACAACAAATCCATATGAAATTTACTCATTTAACAATTGATTTCATGCTAGATCATGCCTACATTCAAATCCATGATGATTAATATTCTATTTTCTGCACAAAATTCAAAGAGTCTCTAATTTTTCTAATAGAATTTGTCCAAAAATCTGACTGCATGGGATGGGAATGATTCAAAGCCCACCCATAGATATCTAGCATGGATATCGACCCAAGCTAAACTAGTAAACCAAAAGGACTAAGCTAGACCTGCAAGGATGATGTTGTTTCAATGTTATACAAATGAATTATTATGTTTTATGTCTTAAAAGTTAATAGTTTCCCATTATCATTGTTAATTAATTTTTATGAAATTCCATTTTGCCTCAAAATTCAATTTTTGATATATGTTCTTTCAATGTTGACTCAACAATTATTTTGCGAAGTACAATTCTATTTTCTATGAACAAGTGAATTTATATGAAGCATATCTCAATGCTTGGAAACTGTTGATGCATGTTTGCAGATTGATTTGAAATTTTACTTGTGGAATATTCAGTGAGATGTCAAAACATAATCGTGGGAAGAAACCATCAAGGCAAATGGATGTATTATCATACTTTCAAAAGGCTCCGTCCAAAAATACACATTCTTTTCATGATTCAAGCTCCTTTGAACAATCTGTTACTGAGAGAGAGGTTAACTCTTGTGGAAATTCATTTGATATCCATACGATGGATGAAATAATAGGTTCCTCAAGTGATCAGGATGAGATAAATGCAGTTTCAACAGAAATTGGTGATGAAAATGTTAAAGATTTTTCCTTGGAAGGTGACAGAATCCATTCATGGAAAATTAAAAGAGGCTAGTGGACCATAGGGAGATGATTCCAAGAAAATCGGGTCTCAAGTTTTCCATCTATTGAAGAAATACCTCCTACAAATGAGAACGAGGTTTTCCAACAAGTTAGATGTATTGCGTGTAGTTGGAAAACTCAAAAGGTAGTGAAATTTCAGATGAAGCTAGATACGGTACAAAATCATGTAGGAAAAGTGTATGAAAAGAAAATTGTAAATGGTAAAGAGAAATCTATTAGATGGAAATCTTCTGAGGAATGTCGACATGTTGAATATGCAGAATAATATAAAAATTTTTAATAAGTAAGAGGAAACTTGAGGCAAACAGAGGAACCATCATATCTCTATTTGAAAATACAATGGAAAGAAGTTTGTTATCCAAGATGATACAGTTGAGCACTCTATTTCACATCTTATCTAAAGGTCGTTCTATGACAGATTATCTAGATCACATGAAATTGCTATCTTTTCTTCAAGTGCCAAACTTTTCATCTTCTCATTGGTCTGTAACCAGTGTGTTGACCACTACGTGTCAACTACCCATAGCAGTACACCCCATTTTTCGCAAAAGGGATAACGCTTGATCGACGTGTCCGTGCCATTCAACTGTCATCATCAGCCTGATCATGTTATGTTGTAAACCCAGTCTGCATGTGTAAATTGTAAATAATCTTAGCAGATCTGAGTCATGTATGTAAATTGCCTAGGAAAACCTAATTTTCTAGTGATAATCTATGTTCTGGAAGGTTTTTTGTCTCACCAATCCATGATCGGCAGAGTTTTCCTTCAGCCTAACCTCAAAGCCGTAATGGATTTTGTCATTAGAATCTTAGGGGAATCCTAGTGTGCTTCGAGTCTATGTAAAAGTAATTTGGAAATAATTCTAACTATTTGGTTAGGTTATTACAAATTGCTTGATCTGCTAGATTATGTTTGTGTCGCAAGGCTAGGTGGTCTATGAGGGTCTATGTCAAATGGGTTTTCCCCCTTGAGATGTAAAATTTTAAAATTCATGATGTAAAGTGTCTTGAGGGTTAGAAAATGTTTTATTCCATCATAAGTCCTAAGTCCTAGGTCTTAGGTGATTTTTCCAAAGGCTAAGTTCGAGGATCCAAAAATAAAAAATAAAAATAATAAAAAAATTAATAAACTAAAAAAATAAAAAAAATAATAAAATTAAAAAATTAAAAAATAACTAAAAAATATAAAATAAAATAAAATAAAATTTAAAAAATAAATAAAAATTTGAAAAAATAAAATAAAATAATAAAATAATAATAAATCAAGTTTTTAGGAAATAAATGCGAGATTTTATTTTTTTAATATATTAAAATGCATTTAAAATTTCGATGGATGAGATTAAAAGAGATTTTGATCCTCATTGACGGTCGAGATCATTTTGACATGGATCACTTGAACTAGCCGTTGGGAAATTTTCCTTTAAATAAGGTGTCAGGGGTCATTTGAGATTAGATTCGATCTTAGAGTTGTGTGCTAAAGAAAACACTCTTGTAATCATTTTTTGTGCAATAAAGAAAGACTTTAAGGTTGAAATCTTGCTGGTGTTACTCTTCTGGAAGTGCTATAAGATGTTTTATTTTTCTGCATAATTTTATTTTCAGCCATTGATGATAGCTTGATGAAGATTGATTTAGGCACAGGGATCTTGTTTCATCTCTGGGGTTTGAATGATAGTTTAATTTCTGAATAAAATGACAGGTATCTCCATTTGATCTGGATTTCACTGTTGTTGTCTCCCTCTATGTTAATGGTCGTTTTAAGCTGTGTAGAACATCTTTAATTTTGAGTTTACTGGGCGTTAGGGGAAGTTCTCGGCTGAACCAGTCAACTCCCGGATTGCGTTTTCTGAAAGAGCCCAGCCAATTTTAATTCTGGGCTTATCATTAGAATTTTTTGCAGATGCATGAAGGGTTTTCTGAAGCACCTTATCTAAAATTTAAAATTCTGAAAATAATTTTGTGGATTATTGATAAATCTGGCTGCTTAGAGTTGTTAATCTGTAAATATTGTAATTTTTAGCTGGTTTTTGGGTTTCGTTTTAGGTTTAATCTTTGCATATATTATTTTTGGGTGTTCTGTTTTTTGCCATTGCAGGTTGTAGGTACAGATTTTGAAAAATTTTCAGGGTTTCCATCAGGCAATCTGGAGCAGGAAGGATTTAAAATTTCAATCAAGTTTCTAAGCTACGGGTCTGCTACCTGTGTTTTCATTTTTCACTGTTACCTGGGGTTTTATTGCTGTAGAAAAATTTTGATTTTTTTTTTAGAGGCCGCAGTTTTTCGTTGCTGCCATACACTCTGCAATTTCTCTCTTTCCATGCATCCTTAGCCACCACACAAACAACTGCTCCATCCACACACCTGCAAAGAGTCTCCACGCATTTCCCTTGGCTCCCACGCTGTTGTCCAAAGCCAAATTCGCAGTCACTTTTCCTCTGCTCCATGCATAACCCATCGAACTGCCATACGCCTGATCCACACCTGTGTATTTTTCTCTGCCGTCCTATTCCTGCACCTGCGCAGTGTTCTCCAACGTCTTCTCTATAGCTGTGTAAATCCCAACCCTTTCTCCATCTACGAAAATTTCCATAGCTGCCTGCGTCCTCTGCATTCTATCCGCTCTTCATATGCTACTTGCGTTTTCTATTTGCAGCCAACTCCAATCTCCACGCGGCCATTCACCCTTCAACTCTCTTCAGCAAATTTGTCATCTGTGGTTCTCCACACTGCGGTCAAGCTTTCTCGCATCTGCATATTACAACAACAAAAACAAAAAAAAATCGATATGCGTATGGGTAGGTGTTATAGACATTTTTGTGCCTTACAGAATAGAGCATGAAATGTCAATAATCTGAGGGATCCAAAGTCCCTAAACATGTTGTTCTTACCCTTAGAGGAACAAGGTCAGCAAACCACAGCACTGCAAATCAGTTCTCCACTGAAAAACACTCAAAAACAGGTCAATTTTGGATCAAAGCAGCTGCTCCAAAGGCTACCTGCGCTGCATCGCAAGTGCAACAAAGGCTACCTGCGCTGCATCGCAAGTGCAACAAAGGCTACATGCGCTGGGCGTACTTGGACATGTGGAGGAATCTTTTTCTCAAAGTGCCAGTGCCCAGGAAGCTTCTAAAAAGACACTTGATGATAAGATTCGCCTAATGATGTGTTAAGAGCTTCTAAAACTCCAAGTGGAAGACAGAAACTCCGAGTGAAGAACTGAAGAACAACTGGAGTTGAAGAGGACAACAAGTCACACATCAAGCTGACTTATCTTCACTCCAAAAATCTATATAAGGATCTCATCCCATGGGATCTAGAGGCCGGAATTTAGTGCAAAGAATTGCTGTTGGTTTTCAGTTGAGAGTATTGGGTGATTGCTTGAGGGAGGTGAAGAAGAGATTTCTCTCCGTCGGGAAGGTGATGCTGGATTGGACCTCTCATGGTTGTATCACCGCCTGAACCTTACTTCCATATATTAATAAAGCTTTTGAGGTTCTTCTATTCGCATGTGTTTCAATGATGTATTGTCTTACTTGCGTATTTGATTTATGCTAATCCTTGAATCAGTTATGCATGCATGCTTCTTGTAGTTTCCTTTTCTTGTCTTATTTGCAGGATCTCGTGTAGCTGGGCCCGTGAAAAGACTTGGAGCTAGGAGCAAGCGACAATCAAAGGAGATTGGATCGACCATTTGCGCAAGACATCGGTAAGTGGATCTCTTCCTTTTATCTCTTGCATGTCATAAAGAAGAAACTTTAGATAGTTTTTCTTTCAGCTGTTGCTAAGGAACTGTCACCCTTAGAGTGGGTTAGGGTCATTCCGAGTTGGATACTTTCCCCCCCAACAGACTGGCGACTCCGCTGGGGATCGTGTCTTGTTGGTAGCTTGTGTTTCTTGCTATTCTTTTCTTAAACAAAAGGGTACCGAATCGAAAACTGCATTCGAGTTCTTCGAATGCAAAGTAGAGGGCAGCTACTCTAGCCCAGTGCTGGGCATGTTTATGATTTGAAGAGCTGATCCACAAGGACTCTTTTTAGCTCTTTGTGATAGTGTTCATCTTCCTTTAATCATCCTCTAGAGTATACTTGACTGATAGCAACTGATTTGGCCAAAAACCGCTCATTTTTGAGCAAACTGTGAGCCGGAATCTGAGAGAGACGAGAGCTGTCTCGTTCAGTGCAGCTGCAACAAAGGCTACCTGCACTGCAACGCAGGTCCCGAAGGGGCTACCTGCGCTGCATCTCAGATTGACAGTGCAGCACCTGCGCTGATCCAGTCTTGCCTTGTGCAGCTGGGATTCTCCGCTGTCTGTTGCCCAGTTTTCAGTGCTGTTTTTGCAGCCTGTTGTCAACCTGTATACCCAGCTGAAACCACTTCTCTTTGCCTTCATTCCGCCTCAGTTGTGTGAAGAAATCGTGATTGTTCTTATTGTATTTCTTGCTGTCATTCACAGTTTCCCATAGCGAAAGTGAACTAGTCTTGCTATGACCTCTTGAATCTAGACCTGTGAGAAAGTGTCGTTGTGATTCTAAGAGTTAGTTTATTGCTGTTCATAGCTGCTTGAGCATTTGCTTTCGTTATATGGTTCGAATCTCAGTATTTCTTGTGATTGAAATGAGTAAATCTTAAGGTGTTCTTTTGATTATTGGGCAATACTTGTTTGTTTTCGCTTGAAATTGAATTCGAAATCGTACAACAGCTTTCTTTTTGTCATACACCAAACATTAAGAAAGAAGAAAAGAAATACTTGCATTGTGCATGTGCATTTTGACAGTTTGCATGTCGATTTAGGAAAAGTGCATCAGTGTGTGCTCTATGATCTGTTTGAAAAGATGATGTCTTTCTTTTCCTTCAGTAGTTAAGGTTTTCATAAGTTGAAAGAATTGAAAAAGCTTGCTTATCATTCTTAGACTGCATTTAGGAGTTGTCTCATACATCACGTGGTGATCCATAAAGGCAAACTGCTAAGCAAGATCAACCTAAAAAGAACTGAATTTATCTAACAACGCTTTGAAACATAACGAAACACAGTAGAGGTCTAGGTAGAGACGTGAACCGACGTCGTTAAACATAGTGACTGTCGATCTCTACGAAGGTGGGTGATTCCTCCTGAGGGACGATATCACTAATACGGACTTGTGCCCCCGCGTACCGTCGCGTATATTGGGGGACCCCTATAGGAACAAAGCCTTTATCCATAGGAAGCCGTGTCGGCCGCCCTACTGATCGCGATGCAGTGAACACAACATTCACGAAGATCGACCACTCGTACCGTAAAACGTATTCTGTGGTTTCGCGAAAGGTTTGGCACACCCTTGCCTAGAACTCCAGAGTAGTTTCTTTTGGCCTTTTTCAAACTCTATAACTGAAAAAGTCCATCCGAGCATTTGTCACTTCGGGCTCGTTAATACATCGAAGGAGACTAGAGTCATCTTTAGCTTTTTCTCGACTCTTAAAAAGTGAAAAAGCAAGTTGTGTCTAAAGCGTCGTCATAGAAAATTCATCTTAAACGGAACATAATTACCCTTGATTCCTACGTTGATCTTTAAAGTTGAGAACATGGAACACACCAACCAAGGGATCCCACAGGGGGGGACCCCTAGCCCTTTCTCCTCTTGGGGAGAAGTTGGTGCGCCCCACATGGCCACATTGTCGCTTCCAGGACTGACAATTGGCCTGCCAGTTTGGCTATTCTCAACCGCTGTAGTTCAGACCACCACGGTTCCTGAACAGTCGAGTCAACAGTTAGACCAGTCTAGAACTACCCTCCAGCCTTCCACTTCTTACGAGCCTTCCTCCGATCCTTCTTCTTCGAAAGGTCAAGCCGCCAAAAGCGCGGCTCCCATAGAAAAGAAGAAGGAAAAGAAGAAGAAAGAAAAGAAGCAGAAGGAGCCAAAGGCGCCTGGGGGCAAGCAGAAGGTATCTAACGAAAACCCACACACAGCACGGACCGGGCCCAAGTCGCCATGTGTCATATGTAGAGGGAACCACTTCCACAGTGATTGTCCCAGTATTCCCCGGATACTAAGGGACTGGTCCCCTCGCTTGCACAGTTCGGAAGCGTCAACCTCTGACAGTCAGGTTGAATGCTTACCGTCGACCAATGAACGTGAAGGTATTAGACGACGAAGAGGATGGACATCCTCCTGCGAATTGTGTGAAGGCAATCACACCCTCCGCCGTTGTCCCTTTTTAGACGAAGCCAAGAGAGTTTTGGAAGATCAACCGGTTGCACCGTTGCTACTTCCTCCTGGATATCAAAAACTCGCGCCAGGTCCTTCGTTGGTCGAAAATACAGCTGTCTTGCTTAGAGGGCCAGCTGAAGTGTCAGTCGCTGAAAGTGAACCTACTGAATCCGGACCGGACGAAAGTCCAAAGGTCGAAACGGCAGTTGACCCGGTTCTCCCTTCAGAAGTTTCATCTTCAAACACCACAGTCACTGAGGATTCATCTTCAGTTGACACCCCCGCCGAAGAGGATAAGGATGACACCGTCCGTATTCTTTTCGTCAACTCCGATTCTGATGAGCATCTGGGCAAAGCGCCCACTCCTTTATCGCAGGAAGGAGCATCGTCAGGATCATATCCGGCCGTATATTCGGTCCCACCACCAAGCAACCTAGTTGTGTCCTTTGATTGGAACCAACTAGGCAGACCCCGGTTACCAGCCAGCATACCATTTAGAATTATAGTCCAAATATACAAAATGGTGATGGCTGGAACTATCATTGATGAAGGGGCATCTGTGAGTATCCTGTCCTCTATTGCTTGGAAAGCACTGGGTTGCCCGACGCTTTTGCCTGAGACAAGAAGTCTCTCGGGTTTTGACAGAGGAACCAGTCGACCATTAGGGATTCTACCTAATGTGCCTATCACACTGGAAGGGAAGGCTGTCAAGATGAATTTGATGGTCGTCCAAGGACCCTTGGATTATAACCTACTCCTTGGACGAGACTACATATATTGCATGGAAGCAATAGTCTCCTCACTCTTTCGAATAATGTGTTTTCCATACGAAGGAAGAATGGTCAAGCTTGTAGACCAACTTTCACTTCCGGGATCACACATCGCAAGTAGTCACATACCTATCCTCAATGGTCTTTTCGATCAAGAAAGGTCTCTTCCCCTGGTTCTTCTTCCTGATGAATGCGAGTGATTCGGGAAAGGAACGCAGGAGCCCAGGGGGCATGCATCCTGGTCTGCTCTGGAGGCAGAAAAAACCTTAGGTGTAAAGTAGAATTTCCACGGAAGAATATGACTAGTCCGTACCCCGTCCCCCTCCTTCATCTTTGAGAATCTTCCTCTGAGCTATCTTCGTGGAGAAGAAGGACAAGAAGACAAAGAGAGAGTTGGACTCTCAGAAGGGGCTGTTAGGGATGGGGTTGTTCTGGAAAAGGGTTCTTCTGTCAAGGTTACTTGTTTGACAAAGGTCATTCACCTTTGTCTAAATAGGTAGGCTCTACCAAAGAAGGGGATCCGTTTGTGGCAGCAAGTAGGTACCAGCTTTGGGTAAAAGGCCAGCCTCACCCATTAAAACAAATGTTTTAAAGGATAAGTAGGGGCAGCCCCCAAAGATAGAGACGCTGTTGTTGCCACAGATTGTAACCATCTTTGTGTACCCTAATGATAGACATCGCCGAAGAAAGTTTCGTTTGAAAAAAGAAGCAAAACAATCTTTGGGTAACCTGAAAGAGGTAGGCCTCTCCCGGTAAAACAAATGTTTTACCTGCAAATTGAGGGGTAACCTTGAAATTCGACTTACACCTGGGGGCATGCAAACCTCTTGGAATGCAAGCGCGGGTGGCTTTTTAGTTTTAGGTAGGAACCCGTAGGATGGGCCGATACCCAGCTTGCATAAAGAGAGGATATGGAGCAAAGCGTAGGGAGATGAAGCTCCTTAAAAAATAGGAATCTTCCATGAGACCTTACTACTTTATGACTGGTAAAAAACGAGCAGTTTTGGCAAAGTTCATGCTCGTTAAAAAATAAACGTAAGAACCGAGCAGTTTTAGTGCATAGTTCATGCTCGTTAAAAAATAAACATAAGATTGAGCAGTGTTTTGGCGCATTCAAGCTCTTTAAAAAAAAAAATGAACCCAGTACCGGTAAATAAACATCTAAGACCGTAAATTCATCAGCCATAAAAGCCTTGGTCGTGTTTGTGCACCATCACCTCCACTTGTCATTTGGCCGATCATTCACATCCACTTGATTGTTTACCTATTTTGAGGAACAGCTGCGAAGAGTGATTCCACCTAGCCATCCTTGTAATACTGCCGTGATTGGAAAATTCCAACCTGTACCTGGAATCTGCTGCTATCCCTGTTTATCACTCGTTCCTCAAAAGATGAGTCTTCTTTGAGCTCTTTTCACTGACTCGTAAAATATGAAAAGTTTGCCGAGTTTTGGCCTTCCAGCTCGTTAAAAGGACCGGAAGAGCTATCCCTCCTCTAGATTTTAATCTTTTTGGACCTGAGGGATTATTGCACAAAAAGATCGAGCGCTTGTCTAGTTCGGCTCGATAAAGATATCGAACATTCATCCCTTTTGTATTGTTTTATACTTTTTCAGACTTAAGGGATTAGATGACGAAAAAGGACCCCTTGGAGTCTACTTTATGTACACTTTTCAGACTCTCTAAAAATGAAAAGGACCGAGTTGTCTTTGTTGCTGGGCTCGTTAAAAATATTAGATAGCGACAAACTTGTCCTTAGACAAGAACGAGTTTCCCTATCGCTAGGCTCATTAAAACATAGCGATGGGCTTGCTCGAAGGGCATGTTATAGATCAAGCATATGTTATCCTCCTCAAGCTTGTCAAAAAATAAAGAGGTACTGGTCAGAAATGACTGGGGAAAAATTGGGAGAACCTCAAAGCTTAATGGTAGCAGGTCGCTCTTGAACATGACACTTTTGCCTCCGTAAATATCGGGTTGGGTTATTATCATTCACCGGTCCCTTCACCATGGTCTCGCCATACCATCCATACATGGGGTAATGCTACCGATCCATCACATCAGTGTCGTTACATGTTCAAGAGATGTCATTCAGAATGTGTCAACCGGGTCCCATCCACTACCATACATCATCTTTCATCCTTCCATGACCGCCACCTTGAATCATATTTCACAGATCGTTTTCACCATCATCACTAGCTCCGTTCCGTGTCACTGATGTGGGATTCATTAAGGCCCTCCTTTGACGGATCGCTTCTTGTCGACATCAGCTCACTATCCAAGAAGTTGATCTAGGAACACCCCCTCAGTACTTTGAAGCTTGCATGCCTCAATGGCAAGTTTCTCACTTCCGGCGATAGGTATACATTAATGACCTTCTACCGGGGGACTTTGCGTGGTGTTCGACGTCAGATCCTATATTCACGCCACGTGAATTGTGCTGCAGTACCTTGAGGGTCATCATCATTATCAGTGATTCCTCTCGCGCTTGTTAACAGTTTACATTATTGACTGGTAATCAAGCGATGTCTTTCCATGTTCGACTTCAAGAAATTCTCACATGGATCGACTTGTACTTAGTGTGAAGATCGGAAGTTTGAAGACCCCGGATCTAGTTTCATCCATCCGGGCTGCGATATATATTCAGGAGATAAAAACATAGACATGCGCAGCAGATGATCATCCTACTAAAAGGATGATAATTAAAAGCAGAGAATTATCAGTCTACTGTCAGACGATCGTCTGTTTATGTACAACAAATGTATTTATAAAGCTGAGCATGGGAAATGCCCGCCTCAGCTAGATCATGAAAAGAAAGTATGATAAATGATGTATTGTATTGTATTTTGTTACAGGTCACCTCCCAACGATTGAATGAACTTCGGATCCTCCTAATAAAGCATTTCACCCGATAAACGACCTCATACTTTAGGGGGCAACTGTTATAGACATTTTTGTGCCTTACAGCATAGAGCATGAAATGTCAATAATCTGAGGGATCCAAAGTCCCTAAACATGTTGTTCTTACCCTTAGAGGAACAAGGTCAGCAAACCACAGCACTGCAAATCAGTTCTCCACTGAAAAACACTCAAAAACAGGTCAATTTTGGATCAAAGCAGCTGCTCCAAAGGCTACCTGCGCTGCATCGCAAGTGCAACAAAGGCTACCTACGCTGGGCGTACTTGGACATGTGGAGGAATCTTTTTCTCAAAGTGCCAGTGCCCAGGAAGCTTCTAAAAAGACACTTGATGATAAGATTCGCCTAATGATGAGTTAAGAGCTTCTAAAACTCCAAGTGGAAGACAGAAACTCCGAGTGAAGAACTGAAGAACAACTGGAGTTGAAGAGGACAACAAGTCACACATCAAGCTGACTTATCTTCACTCCAAAACTCTATATAAGGATCTCATCCCATGGGATCTAGAGGCCGGAATTTAGTGCAAAGAATTGCTGTTGGTTTGCAGTTGAGAGTATTGGGTGATTGCTTGAGGGAGGTGAAGAAGAGATTTCTCTCCGTCGGGAAGGTGATGCTGGATTGGACCTCTCATGGTTGTATCACCGCCTGAACCTTACTTCCATATATTAATAAAGCTTTTGAGGTTCTTCTATTCGCATGTGTTTCAATGATGTATTGTCTTACTTGCGTATTTGATTTATGCTAATCCTTGAATCAGTTATGCATGCATGCTTCTTGTAGTTTCCTTTTCTTGTCTTATTTGCAGGATCTCGTGTAGCTGGGCCCGTGAAAAGACTTGGAGCTGGGAGCAAGCGGCAATCAAAGGAGATTGGATCGACCATTTGCGCAAGACATCGGTAAGTGGATCTCTTCCTTTTATCTCTTGCATGTCATAAAGAAGAAACTTTAGATAGTTTTGCTTTCAGCTGTTGCTAAGGAACTGTCACCCTTAGAGTGGGTTAGGGTCATTCCGAGTTGGATACTTTCCCCCCCAACAGTAGGTTAGCGTAAGTTCTTTTTGTTCTTTTTTTTTAATGCGTTGGTTAGTTTTAGGTTAGCGTATTTGTGATTTTCATTTTTGTTTCATATAGATTAGGTGTTAGTTTAAGTTTAGATGTGATTTTATTTTAAATATAATTTAGATTCTAAAATTTTAATAGTTTTGTTATTTTAAATTTCACTTTCATTTAATTAGGATTTAATCTTTAGTTTATTTTAGTTTTGATTTTTCTTATTTAGATTTAGATTAGTTTAATATTTAGATTTTGAATTAAAGTTTAGTTTTAGTTTTAGATTTATTTGATTTTAGTTTTGTCTTAGTTAAATTTTAAATCTAGAATTTTTTATCATTTAAAAAAAAAAAAAATATAAATAAATCAAAAGAATAAAAAGGGTTTTGATTTTTCTTTTTCATTTTCTTTCAGCTTAACATTTAATTTTTTAAGTTTTAGTTTAGTTTAGGACTTTGATTTTAGAATTAGATTTTAATAATTTTAAGTTTTATTTACTTTAGTTTTTGCTTAGTTTAATTTTGTTTCATTTAAAAATATAAAAATATATAAAAATTAATTTTTTTTGAAAAGATTAACTAAAAAATTGAAAATTCATTTTTGGTGTCTTTTGTGGTATCTATGTTCCACTTCTTTATAGAAATGCATTTAAATATTTATTTAAAGTTAGCTATATGAAAGTGGTAATTGGTAAGCATTTAAATTCTATGGTTGTTCATAACATTCAATATTTAGAAATTTAATTGCTAGATCATTGTTAAAGCATTGTGCATTTATTGATTATTTTGCATTTGGCAAAATTCGTCTTTGCGGGGGTTATTTGATGATAAATGATTGTTTTACAAGGTTCATATTTCTGCAATATTTAATAAATAATAATTTAATCATTAAGTCCATAAGGCACTGGTACATTAATTTCTAAAATCAATCAGGTTTTAAATTGCCTTGCCATGTCTCCCAACCCAACTGGTCCACAGTTGGTCTTCCTTTATCCCATAGGGTCTACCCCCCTTAGCCTCGGGAGATGGCTTAAATGGAGGGATCGAGGATCAGGGTGACAGCCCCTGATCTGAGCGTTGTCGCGCTGCCCGGACAGTCTGTGCGACAACACAGTGGTTGGGGATGGGTAGAATATCTAGGTCAAGTAGAAAAGGATGATTTGAAAGAGAAGATTGCAAATGCTATGTTTTTGACATTGTCTTTGGATGAAGTTACAACAATAGATAATACTTCATGGATTTGCATGAGAATTTATATGGTTAATGACCATATTAGGCATTCCTATCTACTTGGGATTAAAAGGATGAGAGAGACCTCTATAGCTGAAAATATTAATGAACTTGTTCTTAATGGTTTGAAGGAAAGTGGTATGGATCAATTAATGATTGCAAAAAAGTTGGTATGTGTTGGAGCAGATGGAGCATCGGTAATGGAAGGAAAAAGGAATGGCCTTTGTTTTAGGCTACAACTATCAACTTCACCATATATGATTAATATTCATTGTGTGGCTCATATGATGAATCTCACATTTAAAATAGCAAGCAAGTTTCCACTAGTTTCAAAAGTTGAAGATCTTGTACGTGAGACTCATGCATACTTTTCTCGTAGTTCCAAACGATATTTAGAGTTTCAACAATTTGTAGATGGTATTACGGATGGAAAAAAACTACTGAAAGATGTTGATACAAGATGGATCTCATTAAATGAACCAGCTGAAAGACTATTTAGTGAGTTCAAATCTTTGGTAGGGTTGATGTATGAAAATCGCTACAATGTAGACAAAGCTCAAGATCTTCTTTCTCAACTAACTAATATAGAGACATTATTGACATTGGATGTAATTCTTCCTATGCTACATGAAATGAATGTCTTCGTAAAAATGTCTCAGAATCGCACAATTTATATTGTGGAATACACAAATGCGAGAAAGTCAACATGTCTTGCATTGGATAATTTGTATATGATGCCAAACTCTTTTACTGGTCCAAGGTTTAAAAGTTGGACTAAGATCATCAATATAAAAAATACTGAATTTTTTTTGACGTTTGATGAAAAGGGATACTATGTATCGCTGTGCGTGGGTATATGGTTCCCTTTCATTATATTAGTAAAACGGGATGAATCACTAAATATTGCCCCGTGTCAAGAGACCAATTTGATAATATTATGATTTCAGTGAGACAAAATTTGATAGAAATTGCAAGATCACTATTATTAGAGATAAGAGAATGATTTCCTCGAGATGAATTATTGGAGGCCATGTGTGTGGTATACCCTCAATATTGGAACAATTGTCAATGTCCAAGAACTTTAAAAGCCTATTTTAAAAAAAGATTAAAATGTTTAGTAGACCATTTTTGCAAGAAAGTCTCGATACATGGAGAACAAATTGAAGGTGTTTTAGATTCATCAAAATTGTATCAACAAGGTGGACGCTTTGCTGAAACAATGTGGAAGCAATATTCTTTTTTGGAGAATCCTAATGAAAATGGTGCTATAACAAGATTATGGACTACTTTAAGTGCTAGCCAATACCTGCAAGAAAACATATTAGAATATTTCAAATTAGCAGATTTGTGTCAAATGATGATTTTGGGATCAGTGGAGGATAAAAGAATGTTTAGTGCATTATCATTCTTGAAGTCGAAGTTGAGGAACAAGCTTGATAAACATGTGGATACATGTTTAAGATTATATGTAACAAAGTATGACATTGACAATTTTCCATATGAAAGAGCGCTAACTCTTTGGTGATCAGATTGTGATAGAAGGGGAGAAAACAATATAACAAATCTCTCTAATGAACTTGATATAGAACATAATGTTTTGGAGGCTCATAATGACAATTCATTTAGAGAAGATCATGTTCACAATTTAGAAAATGAGGACCAAGATGAGAACTGGGAAATTGAAATACCCTAGGATTCTTATTTAGGTATACATGTTTCATTATCATGCAAGATTACTATATGTCAAATTCAGGTAAAAATAGGCTCTATATTTGTATTTTTCATTGTAACATTGCAGCGACATTACTTTGATGCATGTTATTTTAAGATTGATGTTTCATATTTAATCATTACATTATTTGTTTATTATCTGTGACAGGAAATAAAGCTGGATTTGGTGAGGTTGGGACCTATTTATTTTCACATAGATAGTGTCTGACTATTATTAAATGATAAATAAAAATTTTAACAAGACTTTCAAATCATTTGTTAGCCATTTCTTGTTAGTCATTTGTCAGCCATGTTTTCAAGTCTTTCAGGTACTAAGTTGTTCGGGTCCCCACATGTCCTTAGGACCATTAAGGGATGAGATAACATGAGTCAGTCCAACTCATGCCCCGAATTTACTTTTTACCTATTGATGTAAGTGCTTTGTTACCACTTATCACCAACAAAATTTTGCCATAACATAACCCAACCTGAAGACAACACTTCTCATCTTTCTTTTACATAAATTCTCTATGGATCTCCTTGCTATACTTTCCCGAGACCAACGTCCCTTATTGGTAGGTCTCTCCACCATATCACTAATCGCACAATAGACACACACTAGTAACTACCACATCCTATAAATCTCTCTAGTCTCAGTTATTGGTGTCCCTGTCACATTCGACCAATACAATCTTGCAGGTCTATTTTTTATCATATCTTTATTTTTTGTTATTTTGTGTATTTAACTTTAGCACCATCTTAGAGTAACGAGTTAGTGTTATTTGGATTTGATCTTTGATTGGAACTGAAGTCGGATTTGATGAAGCTGGCACCTATTTCTTTTCACATAGACAGTGTCCTAGTATTAAATGATAAATAACTAATTTAAGAAGTCTAACACTAAGCAACAATGGGCTTATTCAAGTATATGAAACTGCGTTGATGTCTACCTCTGATATCTTAGAAAATTCTAGTGGTTTGTTTGCTGCTTGTTTAGAGGATTTTGTCAAGTTTGAAATTTTTGGTTTGTTTTGGTCAGATTTTTTTAGTCGTTTGACTCATTTCATGCATAGATCGATAGATCTAGTTTTATTTTTATAATTATTGTTGTTTTCTTTATATATTTGGTGGTTTGAGGAAAGATATTTGATTTCATTTCACTTTGTGGCATGATTTTAGTATCTTCACCTTTTAGAATATAGTAAAATATTATTCTTATTTTATGTTTTCTTGGAAAAGAATTATTGATATTTGGAAAGGGAAATAAGCCCTGGGTAGCTAAGCGAAGAGAAAAATGGTCTATGTACTAGGTTCATGCGCATTCATCGTAGGATACCTATTGGCATGAGACTGACATTCCTTTTATGCAATTACACTTTGTCAAGGCGGAGCTGAGTTCGCTAACCTAGGAAGAACAATGACTGCTGATCATAATGCTAAGGAGATTATAATGTTGGTTTCAAAAGCAGGATTGTGAAAATTGTTTGCACTAGTTCTTATTTTGGTCATATTTACTACCAAATTTATGTCTTGCTGATTTTTTACATTTGTAATGAGCTTGTGCAGAGTTGGTTTGAAGAACCCGATGTTAGAGCGAGAAGACTCTCTACAAACCACGAGGACTACATTGTCTTCGATGACCAATGCTTGGAGGGCACTCGATGTTCTTGGTGTTGCCGAGTCCCTTCGCTCGAAGCGTCAACAGATACAATGGTATGGCCATAACATCACTTAATTTCATTCTCTTTACTAATCTCCTAATATCATTTCAATACATCAAATTGTTCTGTTTTCATGGAATTCAGAGATACATTAGTAATGCTATTTTGTCTTGGAAATACTAAATTATTTTGTTCTGAGATCACTCAGTTTGAGTTGTTCTTTGCAGCCACCACTTGATCCTTTAACAAGCATTTGAAATTAAAAGCGTAATAAAGCTCTCTTAGTTTCTTTCCAGAAGAAGATTGCTACAAGCCAATGAATATTACTGTGATTAAACTAGATGTTACACTTGGTACCATATGCCTTGTAATAGGGTTGTACTCCATTTCAGTCTATGGTAGTAGACTGATTTCTAACTTCTCCATGTACCCACATATGATATAATATATTACCCACATAACTATAACACTTTGAAATCAATTCTATATTCTTTATTTCGTCAGGTGAAAGAAAATTACAATTATCCTTTTTCATTTTTGGCTCGCTGAATATACAAAGAGAAAATTGCTTAACAGTATTGCTTAATTTGACAACAGTTTTACTTTTATCTGATACAAGAGTGGAGGTAGTCTTAGATTTTACCTATTTCTCAGTAGTTGTTCTCCTTTGGCAACAACATCATCCTTCAAAAAATACATTCCAGCTTGTACAGAGGAAAGTTGATGTTTAGTAGAGGGCCCATAAGAGATCCTCTAATGGAGGTGCAATGGTTTAGTAGGATCACTGGATGAGGCACATGTATGAATGTATCTTCTTCAATTAGGAAGGCACAATTACCCATCCAGGGGAGGGCATGCATGAATGTCTATTTTGTGAATGGTGCAGTTTTCTAAGTGTGTTGGGTGCATGAGTTCATGTGTTCAGTCTACCCTACTGGGTCTTGAATTTGAAGCAGTGTTATCCACACGTGATGGTGATATCCACTAGGTGCATTAGGGTTAGGGTTAGGGATATTCGATGAAGCCAGATTCAATGGTTCAAGTCCTATAAAAGCTAGATTGAAGAATTGCAAAGAAATGATTGGACACACATCTCACTCAAAAACGACGACTCAAAATCCCTATGGAACCTTGCGATATGTTGCTATGGATAGTGCTTACCTGTGACTTTATACCTCTACAACTTCAGTCAAGTTCTGTAGGGGGTAATTATAATTTCCCCTAGAGCTAATTCCCCCTACTACTTGATCTCATGGAAGATCTACTCAGATAGTGGAGCGCGAGGCTTGAGGTGAGGTGAGGTGCTTTTTATGCACACATGTGAACCCTTAAAAATGTCATTCCTAGGCTAGGGTGGAACACTGTATCTAGAATAGGTTTCTTGCTAGTTTTACACACTTACCTCATGTTGTTCTCAGCCCGAGCTGCCATTCTAATTCAAACAAGAATCTCCCACATATATTTCATTGCATGTATATCCTAATATTGGAGGTTTCTGTTAAGTAGATTGCATGTATCATAATATTGGAGTTCGCCCTCCTACTCAAGTAAAATCAGCATGAGTGCAACCTGTCTTCCCACGAGATTTTGTTGTTTATCTTATGCATCTATTCACTTTATTAAAAAGGGAAATGAGTGACATCCATGGAGGACTAGTGCTCTACCCTCTAATCAAGATGTTTATCAGCAGATTTCTCTGGTTATTAAAGGAAAACAACAATTATGAGGGAGGGATGTGCTTTAGAAGAGCCTACTTTCAGCCTGTGGTTGTAATTATTATTGGAAATCAGTGTAGGTAATTTCCAACAGGTTTGTGATCATAACTAGAAAGAAGACGATACTTTAGAAAGGTTGCGCTCTAATAGAGGCTGTTTTAGTTTATTGCCAATTGGTTTAGAGCATGCATAGAAAGATACTGTCATTGTAAAATCTACTTGGACCATGGTTAACACATGCAAGATAAAAAAACAATCTGAGAAGAGGTGCACTCCACATGAGGGTATTTTGAGCAGATTTCATACTTCTAGCATGCAATTAAGTTTGTTTATCTTGGAGAAAGGAAGAGTATCAAGGGGGTGAGGGAGGTGATGGGTGAGTTACAATCATGCAGAAAGGCAGTTAGTTCACCATGTAGAGAAGATTCTACTTCAGTTTGATCCCTTTCTCTCTCACACACTCTTGTCCAAGAACATTTTTATTTGATTAGCTTTTGTTCTCTAGCCACCAGATCTCATCTAGTCCAAGAACATTTTTCAAAGCGATGTGAATAACACCTATCAAAGTGGGACAAATTTTGGTTGCTACCTGAGTGTTTCTTAAAATGATAGCATCCTTACACAATATAGACTATTCCAAGTGGATTGATGCAACTACTCATAAATAGGTTCTTTTTCTGCCATTGTCAATAGATCCAAGCCCATAACTAGTATTGCTTAAAATGCTGGCATGATACCTTTTCTGTTGGTTGAAGTATAACTACAAAAATCTCTTAGAGAAGGTCCCGAAGTGAGGTATACATATGGATTCCTTAGTGTTGTTAGTAATTGTTTCTATCTCCTTAAAAGAGTTTCCAAAGTGTTGCCATAATCTAATTCTCAAACCACTACATAGTCATCATTTGAAAGTAGATCACTTGGTGCTCGTGTGGAGGGTTGAGCTGCTATATAAGATTAGGGAATACTGTTGGTAACTTTAACGAATATAAGTGTTTTTTCTCATGCCAATGTCACCTTCAAATTCACTTTCACAAAGCTGTCACAGAGTACTGTTCATGGGGCCTCACTACTGGAATAATATGTGATGCTGCTATAGGTGTCATTTGAAACATATCTTGGGAAGAAAATAGGCTTAAACCGAGAAATGTTGCTCCATTCTAGTCGTAATGCAAGTAGCCTTGCATAATACTCACCTTCCAGACTTCAGGTATAGAGTGATGTCATAAATAGCTTGAAAGACTAATCTAGAGCAAGATCAAATACGCACAAGAGTGAGGAATCTACAACAAGGTCGAATCATCAATATGTTGTATTGTTGCATTGAAGAAGCCATAAAATTCACCTTAGACAAGCATATAAATACTTTTCATATTAAAGATGAAGAGAAGTTGGCCCTAATTTCTCCATTGGAAACATGCCAGGTCTATTAGAAATGAGTTTATTTCAATGTTTTGATTTTTTTAGAGTGGTGTAGATTTACAAAAATAGGGCATTGAGGTTTTCCATTTATCAAAAATTGGAAAGCAACGATATTACAACTACAATAGACACCTTGAGCTATGTAGAAAAGTTTGCAACAATGGGCCTTTCTTATATTTTTCTTAATGTAGAATTCAAAAATGTTCCAAGATCTTTTTCCTTGTATTTGACAAGGTACAACTAAAATTCATTAATATACATCATAAAATAATTTGCACCAATGTTGCAAAATTTGTCCTTAACAATAACTCAACAAGGGCTTGAAAAAAGAAAATCAGGGAAAAATTATAAAAACCAGCAAGCAATTGAAATAAAAAACCAGAAAACCTATAAAAGAGAAAATTTATGCTTATATGAAAAGTAGGAGCTTGAAACCCAAAAAGGTGAGGGAAAACCTAATTTTGCAGAAGTTTGAGGCTTTTTCAACACAAGAGTGAAGACTATGAGTATGGTCATCAAGAGCTGAACGTGTCACTTGTGGGAATTTCTCTTGGGTTGGAAGGTTAACACTCCTCACAACCACCCAGCCTAGTCCCAATTTACAATTTTTTTTTGGAATATATATCTTGGCATTTCCTGTCATTCTGAGGATGGTATCCAAGGTAAACCCAAATTATTTGGGGCTCGGGGCAATCAACAATACATTCATTAAGAGGTCAACATGTCGCTTGTGAGAATTGGTCCTGGGTGTGGAGGGATAACTTTCCTCCTCAATTGCCTGGGCTAGACACAATTGACTAAAATGACTTTTGCAAAATATATCCCGAGAAAACCCAGGGAACTTTGCCTCATTCTGAGGATGGCACCCATACTTAAGCAAATTCCTTAGGGCCAAAGGCCATATCAACATGTCATTGGTGGGAATAGAACCATTGTAGGGAGGATAAAAATCATTCCACCTAACCAGTGGAGCTAGACCCAATTGACATCAGATGTGTTTGCAGTTAGACAAAGGTGTAGGAATTTTGGAAATGAGTTTTTTGGTGTTTTTGGATAGTCAGATATTGCTCTTATTTTGGCTGTTTTCCAGTATGCTGGAAAAGAGCAGCCATTTCTTTTTCCTTTTTACTTGAAAATTTAAAGGATCTTAAAAAATAGTTCAATAATGGTAGATGGCCCTTAGTACGCTAGCCAAACAAAACAAAGTCTTACTAACTTAAAAATTCTCCAGGAGGTCCCACCTTACCGATTTTCGAAAAGGTGCAGTCCAGGAGTCCCAGAAGAGCTTATCCATCCACTTGACTTTCAATGCCGGTTCCAAGTGACAAATGAAATACTATTCTACTAGTAAATTGTTCCATAAATAGAACAATGACTATGAGGGACATGTTGGGCTTCTAGTTCATTTGAACTTCACACAAGCCTACTGCTCCTAGTGTTATTTTTCATGTTTGATGCATCTGTGAGTTGCATGTTCTCCCTTTTGAATGCAAATAATGGAATTTCTACACTACATTAAATGATGATTTCCTAAATTATTTGCGAGTCCCCTGTTAGAGGAGGTTAAAAGAGGGCTTCTTGATATGATTAATGATTAAGACTGTGTCATGTTTTGGGCCTTATACAAGGTGAAACTGCAAGATCTTCAGAAGTGAGGGAAGTTGGGGTGAAGTTATGGGCTTGAAGAGAGGGAAGTTGGGGTTCCATTGTATTGCATAACTTTTTCACAACACTCAGCAAGGATCTTAATTTGGCCAAGCATCATTGATCTTAATTAGCTCTACGATTATTCTTGCATAGATCATCCCATCAATAACATTTACTTCTTTTTCTATTGAAATCAGTGGACATTCAAGTTTTATTTCCATTTGAAATACATATGGGAGACTTGGTGGTATTGATGCATGATTTAAAACTTTCTTCACTTGTTTTGCATTCAACAGGATTTGGCAATTGTGGTTCCAGGTCTTGAGCCAACAGGAATTGATCTTCTCTCGGTGAGGACAAACATTATCTTTGTTCTTTGGAATATGATCAAAGGATGTCAGGGAACAAATTTTCTTAATGCTAACAACTTTGCTGTTTGTTTCTTTGTTTTTCTGCCACCATGTTCCCTACTAGAAAATTCTATGCCAGGAGCCCAGTAGACGCATCACTACTCGTAATGCTAAGGAGAACGAGTATTTCAAAGATCTAGGTTTTGTACCCTGACCTGTATATTAGGTGTGGGGATAAAAATATTATTGGCTTGTTGTAGCATAGCCTGCATCATCTCACCAGTGAGTTGCTCTTTGGAGACTGGTAAAATATATGGAAACCTGTATAAGTAACATGATCAAGTATACCATGTTTAAAAAAAATTATTTTGCCACATTTGTAGGATTTGTGCCATTGGTGTAGCTGGATTGTGGTGGTTCTAGTTCTTCAATACTATTGAACAAAACTTTATTTGGAAATTAAGTTGTTTACGATTGTCAAATATGACTGATCAGTTGAAATTATTTGCCATCTTTTGTTATTGACGAGGTATTTTATAATATTGTGCAATCTGGTTTTCTATGCTTTGTAGTGCGAGTATTTACTTGTTATGGTGATGTGTAGAGGATATGGTATTCAAGAGGTTTTTATGCTGGTTTTGATGATAACATCTCAATGGTGATGGAACCCTTGCTTGGAATCATGCAAGGTTCCAATGGTGAACTGTGAAAGAGAATGCTTATTTTGGATTCTAACCACGAAACTTTTCTCAAAAGTCCAGCCCATAGAAAAAGGTGAAATGTTGTATATAAATGATGTTTGTTTTTGAGCAAGAAGTCTTGTTAAAATTTGCAATATGATATATACTAGTGACTCTGTTTTTGAAGCACGTTTTTTGATTGGGAGGCATAGTTTTTTTCCAGTTATATTTCAAAATTTAAACCTGCTTGTTCTTGATGGTTTTACAAAGGCTTTTAGTGACATTGTATTCCTTGTTGAATGAATGCTAGGGGTGCGTTATTGAGAATAAGGGTATCTTCAATGATATTGATGTCTTTTCTTCAATGGATTTCATGCACCATATGTTTGCATTGATGATGAAGTAACTCTTTTATTATCTACATGGATAGCTCATTGTTAGTGTTGTTTGCTTAGGGGTATCACTGCATTATTGAGCTCTTTGGATCAGTGATGATGATATCGGCGATATATCGCCGAATATCGGAAATATTGTGATATTTTTGGCGAGCTGAAATATCGCCGAGAAAATATCGCGATATTTTGGCTCCCAAAAATATCACGAGACGACATAAAATATTGCTGGGCATGTTATGCCGCGGCTAGAAAAAAGGAAAATCATTTGTTTTTTCTTCATTTCTGTTTCTGAGTGTTGGAGAAGGAAGGGGAAGAGTTTTGTGGTGGTTGTCAAGGAGGGTTTGAGGATCAAACAACGATTACCACCACCAACTAAGTTTTTTTAGTGGATTAAAGATTGAAGAATAGTGAGATAAACTTCATTTCTTCCACTAACAGGTATGTTCTTAAAAACCCCTATGTTAATAGTTTTTTCATAGATATAGGGTTATTCTTGCTTGCCTCTTTTCCTACCAACATTTTGTTTCTTTGTTTTTTTTACATTTACTATGATTTTCATGCCCATGAGCCAATGCAAGGGTTTTCTCCATATTTGGACAACAAGCTTCATTTTTTTTTCAACTTTCTTATGCACCCTCTTATTGCCATTTTTCATTCACATTGCAAAATGCAAATAATGTAGTAATTTTTTTTAAATGAGGTGGTTATTACTTATTATTTTTTGTGTTGGGGGGTTTAATGCCATTTTTTTTGTTTTTTTTTGTGCCCTAGGTTTGAATTAGTTCACTACAAATGTCAAATATGCCAAAAGACTTGGACCCATTTTCAGAGTATGGGGAGGCTGTTGGTGGGGCAAATTGGGCATATATATGATGCAAATTGTGTGGGACCAAGATGTCAGGAGGGGTTACATGATTGAAATACCATCTGGCTAGACTCCCTGCACATGATGCAGATGTAATGCATTGTATGGTTTCTAGTGCGGAGGTTATACAAAAAGCTCTTGAAGTAATTGCTGAACAAGACAGAAAGAAAGCTACTAGGGAGAGGCCAATGGTCTTAGATAGATAACTACTAGTTTTATTTGTTTTGCAACTTTTGCTACATATAAGTTTAACTCATGATGATGAAATACTTTTAAATTTTTATATATGTGATGTTATTTTGTTTGAGTCCTTGATTGGACAATTATCAGGGATCAGTAGGATTTGGTATCACCTTTGAAGTTTGATGTATCATTTCTATTTGACATAATATATATCAGTGCTTTCTTCATATTTATGTGCCAATGTGTTTAGTTCATGTTGTTATTGCTTTATATGTTTAGAAATCTGAAAAAAATGAATATATTATGCATTTTTTATGCTTGCCGATATTTTGCCGATATTTTCGCCGATATTGTTGCTAAGATGTTTTATGGACCCTTGCCGATATTTTGCCGATACCGATATTTTCAACACTGCTTTGGATTAATAATAGAGATGATCTCTGCTCGTTGCTTCATGTGCTCCTGTGCTTCTTCAGAAGAGGTTGGCTAAGTAGTTGATCATTGTTTTGCCACCACGAATGTAGCATTCTCTTGTTTGTGTAAGAAATTATGCCTGAATTTAGGTTCTTACATTGTTTCATTGGTGATTGACATGTCTTCTTGCTAAAGTTTTTTTGGTTATGATCAAGTTGTGTGAAGTTTTAACAACATTGACCCTCTTAGTTTCTTTGTGGTTAGGTGCATGTTCCCTGAAGAGTTGCTCCTTTGAGTTTAGGTGCATGTTCCCTAAAGTGATTGGCTTTTGCTACCTTAAATACAAACCTTATGCAATCATTGAATGCTCTTATTTCAATCATCAATGTCTTGCTTGCACTTGATTTCTTATAACTAGGTGTAAAATTCCAAACAAGGAAACTTCCCAATTGACCACAAATTTCTGATTTTTTTAGTGAATATTTCAGCTAGAAATTTTGTCAAACACATCATATAGATGCTGCTGTAGGTGTTATCTTACGATAGTGAACAAATAATATATCATTGAAACCCAAAAAGAGTTCAATCTGATATATTCATTACTCAGAAACTTACATACAGTGGATACATATAATTTTTACCACCAACTCAACACAATATCACAAGGAAATAGATTTTGGAAGCACAGTTTCTTGTATTTGACAACAACAAGATTTACAAGCCTCCAATCCTACCAAGATTACATGCACAGCAGGCAGTGAAACTCGTCCAGGGCTCCTAACTGATACATACAATTTCTTCACACTTGTTCCTTATGTTAACTAGTCCCAAAGGGTCCATATCTCCTCCACACAATAGTGTAAAACATAGCTACATCCAGGTGTGGTAATACAACTTACCAAAGTCTCAAATAATGCCCATGAACCTTCAGAACTAGATTAATTGACATCCACACACTAGGTACAGGCCCCATGTCTAGCAGATGAGTGTGGAGTTTGGTTACAAAGAGAATAGGCCCCACAAATGATATGTTTAATGCAGCCCACCTGTACACAACTCAAGAAAATATGGTTTGTCCAGCTGTAAAGAAACTTGAGGTTTTGACCAGCAGCTCGAGCTGCCCCTCCAAGGATAAATCTGACTTAACAAAGACCACTTCTCCAACACAAGAACACAATGAAACTCGAGCTTTGCCTTCTTACAGATTTGAATTTCAGAATAGTGAGAATCTTGGCTTGTGAATGATGAAAATCGTTCTCCTTGAGAGTTGGCGTCTGCAACTTTCAATGGTCCCTATTCTCATTCACATAACTTCCAGGATTTTGCATGGCTATCACTCGTAAGAGAAGATTTATGAAAAAAACATCAGTGAATAAAATTAACTCATAACGCCTCAAAATATCATGGGCCAAAGGAAAAACCTAGAGCTAGGGAATGGTGGGATAATGAATCATGTGTGATAGTGCAAACCATATGGGACAACTTTCCCAGGACTCACCCAACTCTTGATATTCCTTTGGCAAAGAAACATTCCATGTAGACTTATTTCAAAATTTCACTTAAAATCTTCAATCACCCCTCTATACATAAGCATGTTCGTAATTTAGTCCTTGGTGTTAAAGAAAGTCAATTCCATTGTTGTTGTAAGTAGACTAGTTAGGTTGGTTATGTACAACATATTTTGACATATTAAATGGGAAAGTGTCAGTAGTTGTGTATGATTTTAAGTAGTTTGAGGTATCTTAATAATTACTTATATTGTAACTCCCTTTAAACTCTAATAAAATAAACCATCCATTCCCTTGATCTACAAGTTACCGATGCTTTTGTGATACCCTATTGTCATCTGTATGATTGTGTTTTAAAAGAGATAATTGGTGGCATATTTGTATTAGTTGCAATATTTTTGGGAGCTACCTTTGTAGAACTCTAGATTCTGAGTTGTTTTCCTTGGAGTCCTTAATTGCATAGAATCCAATCATTGAAATTCTAAATGCTCCATAATGATATTTTTTCCACTTTGAACCATTAGAATATAATTTTGATTTGCACCCTACCTAAAACAGATTGACTCAAGCTTCCCATTAGACACGTCTTTTACTAGAGAAAGTGAAATGATTTCGGCCTCATAGCTACTTTCAATGTTATCCCTATATAATTCTCTGGATTTTTAGGAGGTTGATGATTTTGTATGAGTCAGTAACACTGTAGGAGGTTATATAATCCTTATTTGAGAGCATGTTGCACTTATTTAGTGGGCATTAAATTCAGGATGTAATTGGAACTAGTTTGATATCCATTCAAAAGTGAACTTGATAGTTGAAATTATTCTAAAATATGTGAAAATTGTGAGATTATTCTCACTTGTACACCAATTGGAAATGCCAAACTGTCTAGTATGTGAATATGGTTTGACGTCCGTAAAATGATGTTGAATTAATAAAATGGGGAGAAAAATAGATTCATTCTTCTTGAAGTATGGAATCTATATGGAAAATTGCAACAATATTGACATTACCTACTTCTTTATGTGTATTCGATGTGATAGTTGTAAATGGCCATGGAAGATGCCTCCAGATGTGAAATCTCTAGTACAAGTAGAATGTTAGGGACAATCCTTGTGCTACATCGCAAGTGAGGAGAGCTCTCAACAAATTTCATGGAAACAACAATCTTAGTACTACAATGCCAGGAAACAAAAATCATTATGATACATTGCCAGCAAGGAAGGACCCTTGCACTACATTGTAAGGTAGGAAGGTTAATCAGAATACATTGCAAACTAGGGAGGCTAACTGTGTTAAATTATAACTAGGGAGGCTAATTGTGTTAAATTACAAACTAGGGAGGATAATTGCACTTAATTACAAACTAAGGAAGCTAATTGTGCTCAATTTCAAGCTAAGGAAGCTAATTGCACTCAATTGCAAACTAGGAAATCTTATCACGTTAGTTCATCGCAAGACAATTACATTTGGTTGTTCATCTTCCTTGTAATGATTAGAGGATATCTTAAAGCATGGGAAACTTGGTAGTTAAGCAAAGGTTTGATTGACAAAATGATGAAGAAGTATTTATATTTTCAGGCATACATGTATGTATCTTAATTTTTTCCATTATGTGGCGAATTTAAATGAATAAAGAAACCTGGTAGTTAAGCAAAGGTTTGATTGACAAAATGATGAAGAAGTATTTATATTTTCAGGCTCACATTTTGTATGTATCTTAATTTTTTCCATTATGTGGTGAATTTCGAACTTCAATCTTGAAATTATTCCAACCTGGTGACTTAGTCATGCATAATTTCCATTTACAACACTTGATAGGAAAGTTTGAGAAAATAAAAGAGCATGTAAGTCTTGAATTTTATAAAGGCCAATATCGTGCATGCCTTCACTATCATGTATTTGAAACTATAAATCAACACAACTATAGTGTGTGGAAGTTAAAATGTAAAACATGATATTAATATTTTTTAATAAGTTACTGTAATAAGTTATAGTTCATTTAAGGTCATTGTTTTTTAGACTCTTGATATGTATTAAAGAGGAAAATAAAGCTAATACTAATTGCACTTGTATTCTTGTTCTATTAAAATATCATTTTCATCTAAGGTTATAAGTTTTAACATCTTAACAAAGAGACTTAAAGTTGGGATGGGTAGATCATTTTCAAAAGGAGGGAGAACAAGGACCATTTGAAAGCGTATGAAAGACTAATACACTTTTTAAGAATGTTTATGAATTTTAATTAAAAGTTTAACTAAAATAATTTAATAATCTATTTGTGGAAGAGCTTATTTTTGTGGATATTTCAAACAAAATGAACCTTCCATATCACAAATGCTAAAAAACATGTTGCCTCTAAAGCTCAAGAGAAGGTGAGCATTGCAACACAAAAGTGCATTCTCACCACACTTGTATTCACCGTTTTGGGTGGTGAGGGTGTTTTTGGACAAATAGATGCCAAATAAAGGAATGGGAACTTATGGAAAAATTGTATTCTTTAAGGACCAAGTGTCAGGATAGGTTAGGTATGCATGCTCATTTTCTTAAAAAATATAAAATGGAATGGTAGTAATCTCATTACTTTTATTAAGTGAAGTATTTCATTAATGCTATTGAAGTGGGAAATAATATTGTTCTAGATGAATCACAATGCAATTTAAAGCTTAGACAAAAAGCCCAAGAGGGGAAATATTAAAATGGGTTAAATAGTATAGTGAATCAGGGCATCAATGATGTATAGTGGATGCATACAAGTAATTTTTATTTTGGAGTTGGATATATATTTGATTTTTTTTGAGGAAATTCACATGAACATATCCAAGTGACACCACCATATTTGTGGATGATACAACTAATAAACTTGTAACATTGATTAATGTGTTTCATCTAGGAATATTTGATTTTGGTATCTATTGGCATATAACTAGCCAAATGTCCAACAATATTGGAAACAACTAGTTGAGTTAACCTCTTGGACTTGTATATATTTGAAATATATTTTTATATGCTTGCACATTAGTCATACATACAACATTTGAATTACTAGGCAACAATGGAAATACCTTTTTAAGTGGTCACACATTAGTCCTGTTAGGAATTCGATGGCCACCTTGGGCAATTAGAAAGAAAGAAGCACAAAAGAAAGGTGAAGTTGCAATGGTGATTATTAAGTTATTTGTTAAAAAGTTCACACTTAATGAGATAGACACCTATTGATATATAAATATGGGGAAACTATCATCCTTCCTTATTAAGTGCTACCCACTTCCTTAGTGGGAATTGCAATATGATTTTTTGTTTAAATCTAAGATCAATTGATCAAAATTTTATCATCAATGTCATAAAGCTCTGACATAAGGATTGCCAGTTGACATGAATTATGCAACGATTGCTTAACTAGACAGTCCATGCACCTAGTTTAAATAAAACAAGTAATAGTTAATCCCTTGTGCACTTTACAAAATCGTGTTTTCTTGCTTAATTTTTGAATTATAATCCAGTGCATTAAAATTTCATTGGAAAGCAATGCATAAATAGGGATTGCATGTATAAGAGAAAAAAGAGTTTTTTGGTTGAATAGCTAGTTAAAAACAGTCAACATTGATATCTAGTGTTGGTTGGAAAATATAAAATATTTAGAATGATTAGAGAGAGAGGAATTCATATGACCCCAAGGAGACAATCCTTGCAAAAGAACCAATAAGAGGATGAGTTTGTTTTGCTACTTTCCTCTAGGCTCTAGAATGAAGGTCCCATAACAATATTACTTATAACATATGGATTTACATGTTTCAGTTTGTCATGAGTGCGATTACATGGACTTTTTTTCCTAATTAACTCTTCTTCACATGAGGTAGAGAGTGATCAAGAATGAAAACTACGTAAGCAATAAATAAAAGCATGGATCAAGAATATGTAACAAGCACATGACAAATTTGTTATTCATGAGTGATATGTTGAAAACGAAAAACATGTTTAATACTCGAGGCTTTTATATTATTTGTTAGAAGATAAAAAATGTGAAAGAATAAAATTAATAGATGAGATATTTTAAAGCTAAAGTGAATTGGTTTGTACCTATCCAATTCTATTGAATTCATTCATTGTTTAGAAATAATAGCAACATGATGATATACCAACATGAAAAAACAAATAAACAAACCCCATCCTTATTCTTCTATTACTAGTATTATGGAAACCTAAAACCCTTCTATTGCTAGGGTTTTGACCTAGGAATATACTTGTTTTGGTTTTTTATGGATTGCTTAACAAGGCTTGAAGTCATTACAAGAAATACTCATTATAAATTTTGTTAGCCCTTTACAAAGTCTTTATTATTTAGTGAGATTCGCCAAGTTCTTACAAAATTTTATAATTCCGTGAAATATTCGCCTTGATTTTACAAGATAATATAATATGGTGAGAGATTCACCAAAAAAATTATATATACATACTATATTATTGATAAAATCACCTTCCATTTTTCCTATGTATCATGGGGATTCACCCATTTATTATACATATAAATTTAGGATAGTTCTTAAAATTTTCTCTACAAATAACCCAACAACTTGTCATAAATCTTGGTTAGACAGGAAGGTTGAATAGGCCTTGGAGCTTATGCAACCTTTGATTGATTAACCCAACGATAGAACCCTTCAAACCCTCAACGAAAGGCTTCAGATGATGTCTCAGATCAGGGCATGAATTTGCCTTCATAACAATGTAAATCACTAACAAAATAATACACAAGGATGCCCTAATGTGCCAGTGAATTCAACCTCAAGAGATGCCACAGATGTGATTGGAGTTAAGCCTCAGATCTGGCTGTAAAAGGTCAATAATGAACCTCTGATATGTTCCTCTGATGGCATGTCGCACTTCCTTCTTTAGGGCCAAAACAATAGTGCTACAAAACTGATCCAAGGAGAGACGAAGTACTTTAAATGAAGGCTATCAAAGGGGTCAAAATGCTCCAGAAAAATCTACCCCGTATGCGACCCCTTAGAGGGTTGAAGAATGCCACATAACTGATTCAATTATCACAGAATCTAGACCAAGAGCTCAATAAAAGTTCCACAGAAGGATAAGAGATTATGCCGTACCACAGGGTCTGATTATCCACAAGAAGTAGCCCTAGATTTAGCCTCAGTGTTCCTCGAAGAAGGGCCTTTGAAACATTCCAAATTTGGCTCAAAAGAGGCCAAATGGCCTAAAATAAAAAACTCAATACCCTAGCCAATAACCATAACCAAAAGACACAAAATTAAGCCCAATTTTTTTTTATCAATATTCGGCCTCCTGTTGAAATAAACATGACTACTCAAGGCCTCAACAAAAGCCACAGTAGATATGTTAGATCAAGCACATAAGATAATCATTTGAGGGGAGATGAATGAGAATTTATAGTGGCCAAGGGAACTCCTTGAGGGGGCAAGTTGACTTGAAAAGTAGAGGGAGCTAAATCGAAATTTGAATTTCAAAAATTAATTTTGGAGAAAAAAACCCCACAACCATTTTAATTCAAAATTTTGGTTATTTTGTCCTTGATAAAAATTGACTTTTTAATAGAATAGGATAAGCCCAATGTAATTTAATTTTATTGATTGAACAAAAATTGCTTGTAACATTTCATTTAGGGCTTCTTGACCAAAAATTGTTTGTAGCATCTCCTTTGGGGCTTCTGACCAAAAATAGGGCTCCAATATTTAAAGACACATATCTCCTCAACTGTGAGGAGTTATAAGGCGTACCACATGTTGTTGTAATCAACACGACAAGGAAAATAAATTAATGATGGTCTCACTTGCAATATTGTTGATCTCCCTTATCATTTTCCTTACTAAAGATGAGGCTTCTTCTGGCGCTGCTTGGGTTGACATTAATGGCAATCCAAGTTTCAACAATCTCCCCCATTGGCATTGAATGCAAAACACATGCCCCCCTGACCCCATGCCTTTGATATTATTCTATTGATTTCTCTTCCCCTTTGATATCAATGGCAAATGGTAACTCTCTTTGACATGATACCTTCTTCTCTCTTCCTGTAACATGCCTTTCTACCCCTGTCTGCTTGGTTCGATGGAATGCATATCAATGTGAACCTGGTAGAATCCCAAGCTTTTTCCAAAGATACTCAAAGGTCTCTTGAGGTAGAGGTTTGGTGAAGATGTAAGTTATCTATTCCTTTGTCCCAATGTATTATGCCTTGATATTCTTTTCCACAACTTGCTCCCAAAGAGAGTGATATTTAATAGGGATATGTTTTGTTTTTGAGTGCATGACAAGATTCTTGGAGAGACTTATGGCGTTGGTGTTGTCACAGAACATCAGAATGGGCTCATCAAATTTCATATGGAGATCCTGCAAAGTTTGCTTCATTCAGAGGACCTAAGTACAACATGTGCCACTGCGACATATTCTGCTTTTGCTGTGGACAAAGAGATTAAGGACTGCTTCTTGCTCAACCATGATATAATATAATCACCCAAATAGAGGGTTGCTCCATTGGTGCTTTTGCGATCATCAATAATTCCTACGCAATTTTCATATGTATAATCTATCAAGGTCAATTCATTTCCTTTCACATACCATAGTCCAAAATCTACTATTCCCTTGAGATATGTGAAGATCCTTTTCACTGCAACAACATGGGATTCTTTTGGTGCTGCTTGGAATATAGCCATATTTCCAACTACCTGCATTACATCTGGTCTCGAAGCTATCACATACAATAGACTACCAATCATCTATTTATACAATCTTTGATCTGTTTCCTTGGATATATCGTCTTTGCTTAACTTGCAACGAATCACCATCAAAGTGCTAACTAGTTTATTGTCTTCCATTTGAAACCTTTTTAATATTTCTTTGATGTACTTGGTTTGAGAAATGAATGTTCCATCGTATTCCTGAGATATCTAGAGTCCCAAGAAGAAGGTCAACACACCAAGGACATCTCAAACTCATTCTGCATGTCATTGGAAAACTTCTTACTCAACTAGTCATCCACTTCCAAAGATGGTATCGTTCACATATACCTCAATGAGAGTCAAGTTGTCTTGTTCAAGCTTTATGTATAGGTTACTATCGACACTTCCTCTTTTAAATTCTTGTTGTTTCAAGTACCTATTTAGACGTGCATACCAGGATCTAGGGGCTTGTTTGAGACTGTAGATGTATTTCTTCAACTTGCACACATATTCTTTCTTGTCAGTAAGTAGAAATTCTTCAGGCTGCTCTATGTAGACTTCTTCCAACTCTCCATTCAAAAAAGATGATTTGACATCCATCTGATACACCTTAGTCCTTATTGAACAAATCACAGGCCGAGAAGATCCTAATAGCTTCCATCTTGACAACAGGGGAAATTGTTTTTTCAAAATCTATTCCTTTAACCTGCGCATATCCTTTACATACCAACCTTGCTTTGTTCCTGGTCACCTGTCCATCTTCGTTCAACTTGTTCTTAAAGACCCATTTTGTATTGATGGCATTTTTATCCCTAGGTCTTGGAAGCAATTCCCATGTTTCATTCTTTTCAATTTGATCCAACTTTCCATTGATGCCTTTTATCCAATGTTCATCATGGTTGACTTCTTCAAAATTGCTAAGCTCAAACGTGGATAATAGCGCAAGATGTCCTTGTTTTGGCATGCGTATTTTTCGACTTCTTCTGGTTCCTATTCTTTCATTCATGTCATTGATGATTTTCTCTAAAGGATGATTCTTTTGATACCATATTTTGGAAGTCTTAGAAGGAACTTGTTGATGATCTCTTGACTCATCTTGGTTGATCATTGACTCTTTGTATGATTGTTCTACTTTTATTATTCCTTCTTGTTCTGGTTCTTTTGTTTCTTGTTCCCTCGAAGGTGAGTCTCCTTTCCTGACCTCACGAACTTCATCAAATGTTACAATGATTCTTTCAATTATCTTGTTGAGTCTCAACTTATAGAATTTGTATGCCTTGCTTTTGTGTGACTACCTAACAAATATGCCTTCATCTACCTAAGAGTCAAAATTTTCGATCTTTTTGTAGAATTTTCTTTCGAAGATTTTGAAATGTTTGACATTTTCTAGTCTCCCTTTCCATAATTCATATGGGGTCTTGTCACAGTTTCTTCTAAGCATTCCTATATTCTAAATGTGCTCAACTGTCTCCACTGCTTGAACCCAAAATATATTGGTTAATTTTGAATCATTCAACATGATCCTAACGATTTCTTCCACTGCTTTGTTCTTTATTTCAGCGACTCCATTTTGTCGTGGTGTCTTAGCTGCCAATAATTGTTGTTTTATTCCTTATTCTTCACAAAAGTGTTTGAATTCCTTAGAAGTGAGTTCCCCTCCATTGTTTGATCTTAAACACTTGATCTTCAAACCAATTTCATTTTCAACCATCTCTTTGTAAATTCTAAAACATTCAAATGCTTTTGACTTTTTCTTCAGAAAACTTATTTTCGTCATTCTGGTGTAATCGTCGATCATTGGTCCACATAGATCAATGTGTACCAACTCTAATGGTTTTGAAGTGGAATGTTCCTTGGCTATGAACTCAACTCTTGCCTGTTTTCCTTACCTACAATACTTATACATGATGTGAGTTGGTTTTGAAATTTTTGGCATTTCTCTGACAACTTCCTTTTTACTAGCCTCAACCAAATTATGAAAGTTTATGTGACCCATTCTCTTGTGCTGAAACCAACTTTCATCCTCGTTTTCCAAGAAATGGCCTTCTTTTCCAATTCCATTCAGGGTGTATGTATCATTTGGAGTTCTTGTTACAATCACCAAGAACCTTCCTGATTTCTCCCTTCTTATTTTGCATTTCCTTGAGTCAAACAAAAGGACATGTCCTTGATCACACATTTTTCTCATACTCAGTAGGTTATGGTTCACATATTCAATCAACAAGATGTCTTCTACAGTGGCATTCTTGGTTCCATGCTCAATTGTACCCTTTATTGAAGAATGTAACTAGGTTCGATCTTCGTAATTGTATTTGAGTCATAATGAAATGTATTTATAAAAATAAAGAAAAATAAATTTTATTATTATATAAATTGAAAGCACGGATTTCATGCTTGGGTCAATTGTTTTTAGGTCAAGGTCTCCATTGTAGACCTCTAGGGTTTATGTCAAGTGTCCTTGTCGATGCCATACTGTAAAGAACCCTTCTTGGGAATTATTTGTCAAAGAAGAAAATTATCTTATTGTAAAATAGGTCATTTAGGCCTCCTCCACCAAGTCGGCCTCAAGGAGATAAAGTCAGCCTCAAACAAGGTAATTCGACCTCACCAGAAGCCTATATATTGGAGCAACTCGACTTCATTGGATCACTCTCTCATCAATTTCAAATTGTAGTAAAAAGTACAGTAAACTGGTTGTAGTAAAAAGTACGAAGTTGCTGAATAAGAAGGAGAGAAGCTGGAAGAAAGAAATCAAGTTTTTGGGTTACCTTTCTCTCACACGTGCAAAGTTATAGAGCTAAAGATGGGACCAAAATTCTCTCTCTATTTCAGGATCGAAAATATGAAGCCGAGGGTTGAAAATTCTGCGACAGTTGCACTAAACTAGATCAAATTTTTTGGGATGTTGCTGGGCTGAAGCTGTTGCATCAAGGTCGAAGCTGTGAAGCTATTGCATCAAGGTCAAATCTGTGAAGCTGCTGCATGAAGGTCAAAGCTGTGAAACTGCTGCATCAAGGTCGAAGTTGGAAAACTACAACATAGTCGAAGTTATGGATTATAGTTTCACTTTGAAGGGCTGACTTGGTGGAGGAGGAAGGTCTGTTGGTCTAGAGTCTTGGTTATCTCACTGTCATTTGAATATACCGAAGGAAGAGTTCTTGACTGGGTTTTCCCCTCGATAGGGGTTTTTCCCTAGCTGTCCTCCTATATCTGGTGTCTTTGATCTTCATGTTATGCTTTTGGTAATTGCTTGATGAACTAAGATAAAATAAGAACACAAGAAAGTTAATAAGAACATACGAATATCACAAGTAATTATCAACATAATAAAATTTTCTTTCCTTTCTGATTTTCCAACATGGTATCAGAGCTAAGGTGAAGAAAAGGAAAAAGGCAGCCTGAAGATCTATTATAAGGAAAATAAGGAGTCTTAAGAAGTTGAATTAGGATCATCAAACAAAAGGGGATAAGCCTACTATCTACAAGAACCATGTATAACTCATTGAAGGGAGAAAACAAACTCAAAGGAGCCTCCAACTACAGAGCATGGAAAAAGAGGATATATCTTGTTGTCACCTACTGCAAAATGTGTTTTCAGTTGCCCAAAGTACAAAATAGCAGAAAAGCTTTTAGTCATCTTCCAAGCCACAGAAGGAATCAAAGTCTAAATTAGACCACCTCCATTAGATAGTGCTCGGAATAAGCTTTCCAACGGTATGTGGAAGTCCAAAAATGGACTTCTGGATAAGAAGATATGGTTTGTTGAAGTTTAAGGGTTTTGTTGCCTTTGATATGAAGGAGAAGAGTATAATCGAAGGTCTCGCAATATTGACAGTCGGTGGGTCCAGACCATATCGCATATCGGCAAACGTTGATAGTGTTAAATCGTCGAGATTGTGCCTTTAGTGTTGAAGCGCCAGGAAAGACCGAAGATGTATTGACAAAGGATTTTAGTGAAAAACAAAGTAGGTTTGGGCCTTTTCTCTCTCCTCTAATGGGACGCGTGGCAAGCTAAGATTGGTTTCGATAAGGGACACATGGTGAATAAATATTGGTTCTGATATGCCACGTGGTGACTGACATCATCATGACGTGACAGTACGATGGACACGTGGCAGGCATATTCAACATTTTTAGGGGTCATAAGAGGCAAAAAAAGGGTGACACGTGTCACCACTCACAAGGTGCCACGTAGCGAAGGGCGACGTAAGATCTCAAATTGACATTCGCAAGTTGAGGCATGTTGTTGCATCAAAGTAAAACCATTGATTGAAATCCTCCGATTGAGGGGCTCCGATATAAGGGCTGGCCCATGGTCAAGAGGAACTTAAAGGACCAGGGGTGTAAATCACATTACTAAGGAAAAGTAGCGCCTGAGCAGGAATAAAATGCCCTAGCGCCTTAAGGCTAAGTACCTGAACACCGCCCTCAGTCTTATGAAGAAAAATGTGGGAAGGGATAAGCATAAGGGGCTTGTCATATCGGAGGTCGGTAATTGACAGATTTGAATGCTGAACCACTATGAAGTTTGTGACATGGGACTTCTCCAATATTACACTGTGGCAACACTACAAGGCATATTGGGGTCTAATAACATGATACATGAAGTTAAGGGGATGGAAGAGTCAAAAACTGTGATTCTGCGACCCACCACAGTTGATCGCTCCCGACTCTAGAGAGTTGGGTATTCAAGCAGTTAAAGAGGAAAGTGACAGGTGAACTGTTCGAATCATCGTGGCACAGACGTGGCTTGATTAAAGCCGATTACAGGGACGATCAAGAGATATTTTCCTCACCATCATTCAACTTTCCTTATTTTTGTTTATTCTGTATGTCTTGCATTTTAAAGAAAGGAATCAAAACCCAATTGTAATCGTTTGGGCAGCAGAGCTATCGCACGCTAAGATAGCTAGTCGATCAGACAACTGGAGCTTTGGTTGAGATATTTCGTAGCTGTTAATTCAAATCTCCCACTCTCCTTATAAATAGGGGGAATAAATACTTAATAGAGATTCCAGAATTCTACACCCGAGGGGTCCAAATTCTGTCATTCCACTTTTGGTTCTATTTGCCTGTTCATGAGGGACTTGAGCTATATATTTCTAAATGTAATGGATTAGTGAATTTGACTCATTTTGAGGATCAATGAAACTCTTTGGTGATTCCAATTAGAGCAATGCGCAGTATGTTTTTCTCCTCTGTATATCACTTCATGTATGTTCTTTCTCCCTTTGAAATAATGTAATGAAGTTGCCGGTTTCACTCTTATTCATGGTTATATGTTTGTTGCTAAGTAGTGAGAAGTACATGTGTAGTTACAGATTTACTTGTGTTATTTGATAGCTTGTAGTACCTTTAATGTGAAGAGATTTACTAATTGTTGTTTGGTGATAAATGTAGCCATGATGCATATAGTTTGGGACCTTAATTAGTGCTCCACTATTTCTGCCATTCCACCTCTTTAGTCTTCCATATTTTTGCCGGAACATTGTTTCTTAGGATTCTGTCTTGTTTCCACCCCTATGCATCAAATTCCATCCTCTCTTTCCTCCTCTTCACTTTACTACAACGCCAATATTAAAACTGCTTATTGTTGTGTGTCGGCCACCAAAACTAGACATTTCTCTCTAAGATCGGCTTGATTTACCCCTTGAGCATTTAGATCCATGTATTCGATTGAGTTTACCTTGATGAAGGACCATTGGAGATCCATGTGTGGGTTGAAGATCTCTCACCTGGGTGACTCCACTGTCTAAATTTCATTATAAATACCTTGGCTACTGCACTGTTCGAATCTTATGGTAAACATCCTGACGACTCCACTATCTATATATTTATTTGATCATCCTGGCTTTCAAGCGACCTCATACTCGCTCTGATGCTAAACAACATAAAACTTCCCCTACATCTGAACTTGAGATCACTCACCTAAAGGGGTTTTCAAAATGGCCATTCCTGCATTCTTGGCCAACAAATTTTCCCCACTGGATTTTTCTTCTATTGCTGGTTATCCCAATCATGTCCCTTCATTTCATGAATGGAATACCTATTTGCCTAGATTCAATGGAAACATAGATAGAAGGTTGAACCAACACCTCAAGGAATTTCATGAATGCATGGAACAACAGGGTATTGTTCTTGAAGATGTACAAATGAAATTGTTCATGTATTCTTTAGACGAGGATGCTAGAGTTTGGTATAGAACAATACCTCATGGCAACATATCTTCCTTAAAGAGATTTCACATAACATTCAATCATTATTGCAAAAGATTATATCCACCGGATGCTCTGTTTGAAGATTGTTGTGCATATTTCAATGATGAAAATATTTATGAGGTTAATGATCATGCTGAAGATGTTTGTGAGACTCCATTCCAAGAATATATCTACTCGCATCAAGAAGCATCGCCCAGTGATCAAGAAAGCGAAGAAAGAGACAACATCGACCTGCAGAAAAACCCTTAAAGGTCTTACTTTGCTGAATTGTATGATTCTATTTTTTTATTCGTATGACGCCGACGGGGAGTCGTGCGATGCACAACCACACTAGCCTCAATGGGAAGCTGCACAAAAAGAGGAGGCCCACCAGGAGGTTAACAAAGAGGCTCCAGTTCATGATTCACATCCTTCAAATGGAGAACAAGTTCAAGAAGTGAGTAATGAAGTTGATGAAGATTCTCCGATATATGATTCATATGATTCAGAGGAGGATGAGACTGTTACAGATGGTCAAAGGGATCTACTTACTAGTAAGTAGGGAGAAGGCTTCTAGCAACAATTTTTTCAAGAAGAGCCCAAAGTTGAAGGACCAAGCAGTGTCTGTGGTTGCCTGTTGCAAAAATATTCTTGTTGGGACTCCTCAATATATTCTCCAGTCTATGACTCTTACAGTTTAGAAAATGAAGATTATATTGCAGATTTCCAAGAGGGTTGGCCTGTTGAAAAATGAGTAGCAAAAGATCAACAACAAATTTTTTCTTGAAAAACCTAAAGTTGAAGAGTTGAACAATATTTGTGGCTGCCCTAACCAAGAGGATGTTGGTCTGCAGTCTCTTAAAGAATATGAGGTAGTTGTAAGTCTTCCTCGTCAATTCTATGACCCTGTAGCTGACTACATGACAACATTCTTTGGTAAGCAACAAAGGTTGTTTCTAGAGTATGCATCAAGTTTTTTGTTTGAATATTTTTCATGGGGCATGCTTGTTTTAATTTTAAAATTTCAGCAGCATGGAGGCATTAGGTCCAGAACCCAAATGTTGACTTGGTACCATTGGAGGGTTGACCTCACTTAGGTGAATTTATGCCCTATACATAAGCAGGAGTTATATATAATAAGCTCATTAGGTGAGCATTTAATTTCTAGTTGTTAGAATTTATATTTATGTATTTCAGTTTGATGAGGAAAGAACTCCCTGCAAATAAAGTTCCATAGAGATTTTTTGGTTTTATAGATTCATTATATTTTTGACTCCATGCCCAATGGTGAAGGCTTCTGGTATACAGGTTCTTAGCACCTTGTCAAGAAGGCACTGACCCTAGTTGGATCCAATGTTGTCACCTACTGCAAAAAGTGTTTTAAACTACCCAAAGTACAAAAGAGAAGAAACGCTTGCAGTCATCTTTAGAGCATAAAATGGACTCAAAGTCTAAATTGGACCATCTCCATTGGATAGTGCTTGGAATAAGCTTTCCAACGGTATGTGAAAGTCCAAAAATGGACTTTTGGAACAAAAGATATGGCCGTTTGAAGTTTAAGGGTTTTGTTGCATTTGAAATGAAGAAGAGCATAATCGAAGGTCCCGCAAATCAGAGGTCCCGCAATATCGGCAGCCGGCAGGTCCAGGCCATATCGCATATCGACGATCGATGTTTTAAAAATGTCAACCTTAACAAAGTTGCGATCGATGAATGTCGATAACGTTAAATCGTGGGGATTGTGCCTTAAGTGTTGAAGTGCAGGGAAAGACCAAATATGAATTAACAAAGGATTTTAGCGAAAAACTAGAGCAAGTTCGGGCCTTTTCCCTCTCCTCTAATGGGACGCGTGGAAATGTAAGACTGGTTCCAAAAGGGACACATGGTGAATAGAGATTGGTTCTGATATGCCATGTGGTGGCTGATGTCATCATGACGTGATAATATAATGGAAACGTGGCAAGCAGATTTGACATTTTTAGGGTTTGTAAGAGGCCAAAAAAGGGTGACACGTGTCACCACTCACGAGGTGCCATGTAGCAAAGTATCACATCAGATCACAAATTGATGTTTGCAGGTTGAGGCATGTTGTTACATCAAAGTAAAGCCTTTGATTGAAATCCTCCGATTGAGGGGCTTCAATATAAGGGGTGGCCCACGATCAAGAGGAACTTAAAGGACCAGGGGCGTAAAGCACATTATTAAGGAAAAGCAGCCCTCAGGCGAGAACATAAGGGCCTAGTGCCTTAAGGCTAAGTACCTAGTCACCGCCCTCGGTCTTATGAAGAAAAATGCAGGAAGGGCTAAGCAGAAGGGGCTTGTCATATCAGAGGTCGATAATCGACATATTTGAATGCTGCACCACTATGAAGTTTGCGACATGGGACTTCTCTAATATTACATTGTGGCAACACTACAAGGCATATTGGGCTCCGATAACATGATACATGAAGTTAAGGGGATGGACGAGTCGTCAGTTGTGATTCTGCACCGCCACCAAGGCCACCACAGTGGATTGCTCCTGGCTCTAGAGAGTGGGGAATTCAAGTGGTTAAAGAGGAAAGCGACATGTGAATTGGCTGAATCATCGTGGCAGAGATGTGGCTTGATCAGAGACAATTATAGGGACAATCAGGAGATACTTTCCTTATTTTGTTTATTCTGTATTTCTTGCATTTTAAAGAAAGGAATCAAATATTGATTGTAATCATTTGGGCAATAGATCTATCGCACACTAAGACAGCTAGTTGATCAAACAACTGGAGCTTTGGCTAAGATATTTTGTAACTGTTAATTGAAAGTTCCCCCTCTCCTTATAAATAGGGGGAAGAAACACTTAATATAGGTTCCAGAATTCTTCACCCGAGGGGTCCAAATTCTGTGATTCCATTTTTGGTTCTATTTTCCTGTTCATGACAGACTTGAGCTATGTATTGCTAAGTGTAATGGATTGGTGAATTGGACTCATTTTGAGGATTAATGAAACTCATTGGTGATTCCAATCAGAGCAATGCGCAATATTTTTTTCTCCTTTGTATATCACTTCATGTATGCTCTTTCTCCCTCTGAAATAATGTAATGAAGTTGTTGGTTTCACTCTTATTCATGGTTGTATGTTTGCTACTAAGTAGTGAGAAGTACCTATGTAGTTACAGATTTACTTGTGTTATTTGATAGCCTGCAGTACCTGTAATGTGCACAGATTTACTAATTGTTGTTTGGTGATAAATGTATCCATGATGCATATAGTTTGGGACCTTAATTAACACTCCACTATTTCTTCCATTCCACCTCTTCAGTCTTCCATACTTCTGCCAGAACATTGTTGATTAGGATTCTGCCTTGTTTACAACCATATGCATCGAATTCCCTCCTCTCTTTCCTCCTCTTCACTTTAATACAACGCCAATATTAAAACTACTTATTGTTGTGTGTCGACCACCAGAACGAGACATTTATCTCTAAGATCAAGCTGATTTACCCCTGAGCATTTAGATCCATGTATTCAGTTGAGTTTACCTTGATGAAGGACCATTGAACCAAGTGTTGAAAATAGAAACAAGAAATGCTAAAAATAGAAATTCTATAAATAGCATTGCTATAGATAGCATTTCAGGTACCAGTGTTGGAAATAGCAATAAGGAATGCAAAAAATAAAAATGCTAAAATTAGCATTGCTGTAGATAGCATTTTAGAATATATTCCAATTTTGATTTGTCCTTGAATCAAAATTGAGAATTAAAATTCGAATTTAGTCTCACTAGCTATTTGAAAAATAATTAATTAATTCATCTTGAGTTAATTAGTTGGAGAAATTCAAACATGAAGTCTTTGTGAAGACATGCAATAGTTATCCCTTTGATTGAGGAAGTTATCCCTTAATTAAGGAGATAAGGATGAGTTGTAATTAGTTAGCTCAGTTAACTGAGTTAAGTCCAATTAAGTTAGTTCCAAACAGTTGGAGGAACTAATTATGAGTCCAGTCAGTTAATGCATGCATGCATGCAACTAGTGTTCTCCAGATAACTGAATATTCTCTCATAAATAACTCATGCATGTTAGTTCAGACAGAGACCTAGTTGAGATTAAAGGAAGGGACATTGTATTATAGTTGGAGGAATTTTCTTATAAAGGAAACTCATCCATGCAGAAGGAATCATCTCCTTCAGGATTGCACAGTTATTTCAGAGGTAAGTGTTGTGTGTGAGGTGAGAATCACACAGGGTGCAGCTGGAGGACCCAGGAGAAGCTGCGCAAGGAAATAGGAGGCTTGGAGGACTGAAGGAAGGCATATGTGTTGTTTATTCTGTCTATGAGTAGCAGTGAGGGATTGTACTGAGAGCTGGATAGCTTGTGAGCTAAAGCTTTATGTAATCCTAAGATATTTCCACTTCTATGATAATACAAATAGCGGGGTTTTTAGTTGAGGCTTTCCCCAGAGTATTTTTATGTGTTTCATATGTGATTGAATCTTCTTCTCTGTTATATGTGTTCTGTTTGATCTTGCTCAAAATCGATTAAGCTTCCGCAAGTTTGATTGTAGAAGTAGATTAAATATTTTGCTTTAGTACATTGTTTATCAAGTTAATCTATAGTCAGATTTTCCACATGGTATCGGAGTGAGGTTTTGTAGAAAAAGTTCTACATGGCGTCAGAGAAAAGGTGATCAAAGCAGAGAACAATATACAAAGAACTTCGAAGTTAGAAGTTTGAAGTTCTTGATTGTACAAATCGAATTCTTATCACATCTCAAAGTTCACCAATGGTGTTCAATGGTTTGAGACTCGAGTATGCCCTGGATGGCAGCTCGAATTATATAGCTTGGAAGGATCGCATGGAAGCGATATTAGAGGACAATGATTTGAAGGACTTCAATGATCAAGAAGTCCCCAAGCCAGCAACGACTAATGCCCAAGAATTGGCGGAATGGCAGAAATGTGTGGCTAGAGCGAGGAGGATTCTTCTGGAGGGAGTTCGAGACCATATTGTCTTGAGTCTCCATGGGAAGGAGACACCGTTTTCAATGTGGAAGACATTGAAGGATTTATATCAGAACAACAATGATCAGAGGAAGTTGGCGCTGAAAGACAAGCTTCGGAAAATCAAGTGTGAAAAGGGAAACACAATCTCTACATATCTGAACAAGCTCACCACCTGCAGGGATGAGCTTGGAAGTGTAGGAATCACGACAGCTGATGATGATATGGTTAGTCTTACTCTCCTTGGTCTTCCTAAGAGCTGGCATAACTACCAGGACTCAGTGAATGGAAGAGATAAACTGCTAGATTTGGAACGACTGTGGTCGGATCTGATGCAGGAGGAGATCAGGAGAAGCACCAGAGATGGTTCTTCATCCAAGGAGGATGAAGAAAATTGCGCCTTAGCGAGTAAGGAAAGGAAAGGGAAGGAGAAGGATTCTTATCCCAAATCGAGTTCTTCTCATGGAGGGAAGAAGATTGAAAAATCTAAAGTGAGATGCTTTAATTGTCATGAGGTGGGCCATTATGCAACTAATTGTCCATTGAAGAAATCCAAGAAGGGATCCTCAGAAGGATCTGAAGGCGAGGCATTGGCCTCTCAGTTCGAATTGGATTTTACCCTCATCGCATGCATAGTTTCATCGATGATGGGTTGTGGTTGGTTTCTTGACAATGGAGCCTCATTCCACATGACCAACGATAAGAGTTTATTCAGTACCTTGGAGGAGAAAGACATCAAGATACTCATAGAGATGGGCGATGATGGAAAGTACCGTGTTTCATGTGAAGGTACGGTTGCTTTTTAGAGAGAGCATGGAGCTTCTATCACTCTGACTGATGTGAAGTATGTGCCTAGACTGAAGAAAAACTTGGTATCGATCGCGATGATGGAGGACAAAGGCTATGATGTTGTCTTCAGTAAGGGAAAGGTTTTCCTTAGACACATCACCACGGTATAGGTGAAACAAATCAGTTCATGGGTACAAAACCTGTATACTCTTGAGGTTCAAGATGCATGCAAGGCCTTGAGGAGCAAGGAAAATGTTGGAGACTTGGTGGTTGAGAGGGAGAGTACATTACCTTTCAACATGCAGCCTCAAAAGAAGTCTCAGACAATTGTGGAGGAGCCACAATTGGTGAAGCAGTTTCAGGAGGTTGTGGAGCAGCCACAACTGGAGAAGCCGAGAGGAGATTGAGTGGAGGCATCCACTCATGCAAAGACCTATAGTAGGGGGAAATTTTGAGCCAACTGGGCAGAGGGATCACATGCAGCCATACCTCCAGGTGTGAGGTGGGGCGATGTGAAGTGATAGTCCCAAGAAGGTTGAAATAGGGGCATGATATTTGAGGTACCCAACCTCTTTGATTAGACCTTGCTATGGGAGCCCCGACGAGGAGTAGTAGGATTGGCTGAGTGGATAGAGACAGATGCGGATGGAGCTACAGAGGGAGCTTCAACATCAGAGGGTATTTCCAGCCCAACAGGGAGGTCAGTTACTTACTTCTCAGTAACTGAGTTGCAGTGCAACAGTGGGCAGCGGATGCAACATGATGAGAGGAGGTGTAATGCAGATGCAGTGCTGGGAGATAGAACCAACAACAACACGGATGCAATGGGAGGAACCAGTGGGATTGATGCAGTTAGAGAGCAAAGTGATAGAGGCTAGAGTAGTTATATACTGAATAACACAAAGGTGTAGAGTTTTTCAGTCGATGGAGGCAATAACAGTAAAATACTTTGATGACAGATGCATCATATTGATTCAGGTTGTATATTTTTTGTTTCTGGAGTTGCTGCAACAATAAAACTTGAGATAAGTGTTGCATGCAGAACATTCCAAAGGTTCAGGATTGGGTTTGAGTTGAATGCCTTTCTTGTTGAGAGGGAATGTTGAAAATAGCAACAAGAAATGCTAAAAATAGAAATGCTATAAATAACATTGCTATAGATAGCATTTCAGGTACTAGTGTTGGAAATAGCAACAAGGAATGCAAAAAATAAAAATGATAAAAATAACATTGCTATAGATAGCATTTGTGGATATATTCCAATTTTGATTTGTACTTGAATCAAAATTGAGAATTAAAATTCGAATTTAGTCTCACTAGCTGTTTGAAAAATAATTAATTAATTCATCCTGAGTTAATTAGTTGGAGAAATTCAAACATGAAGTCTTTGTGAAGACATGCAATAGTTATCCCTTTGATTGAGGAAGTTATCCCTTAATTAAGGAGATAAGGATGAGTTGTATTTGAGTTGTAATTAGGTAGCTCAGTTAACTGAGTTAAGTCTAGTTAAATTAGTTCCAAACAGTTGGATGAACTAATTGTGAGTTCAGTTAGTTAATGCATGCATGCATGCAACTAGTGTTCTCCAAATAACTGAATATTCTCTCATAAATAACTCATGCATGTTAGTTCAGACAGAGACCTAGTTGAGATTAAAGGAAGGGACATTGTATTATCAGTTGGAGGAATTTTCTTATAAAGGAAGCTCATCCATGCAGAAGGAATCATCTCCTTCAGGATTGCACAGTTATTTCAGAGGTCAGTGCTGTGTGTGAGGTGAGAATCACATAGGTTGCAGTTGGAGGACCTAGGAGAAACTGCACAAGGAAATAGGAGGCTTGGAGGACTGAAGGAAGGCATATGTGTTGTCTATTATGTCTATGAGCAGTAGTGAGGGATTGTACTGAGAGTTGGATAGCTTGTGAGCTAAAGCTTTGTGTAATCCTGAGATATTTCCACTTGTATGATAATATAGATAGCGGGGTTTTTAGCTGAGGCTTTCCCCAGAGTATTCTTCTGTGTTTCATGTGTGATTGAATATTCTTCTCTGTTATATGTGTTCTGTTTGATCTTGCTAAAAATCGATTAAGCTTCCGCAAGTTTGATTGTAGAAGTAGATTAAGTATTTTGCTTTAGTACATTGCATTATCGAGTTAATATACAGTCAGATTTTCTACACCAAGCCCCCCTTGATTATCTTTTTCAAACTACGTGACAATTGGAGTGCAGCGGAAAACCACACTGGTAATATTCAAAAGCACTCCTCTTAAGATGTCCTAGGCACTAGTCTACAATCAACCCAGAGGTTGTCTCTAGGAAGTTTCTATATCGCCTAAAGAACTTGTGCTAGAAAAAGTGACAACAAATCTCATCCTCGAGAAGAATAAAGTCTTGGATCTAGTCAAAGTAAAAATAAAGAATCTTACAGATGAATCAAGTGAAGCAGAGAAAGCAAAGTGCAGAGAAACAAATATATTGGCCATGAGTCTAATAGTGGATGAAATAAAGGGCAATCTAATTCCATATATATCAAACATAGATTCCACTTAAGAAATGGATCAACAGTTGGATGTACACTCCTACATTCAAACAATTTTGGAATACATGTAGTCAAGAAGAAGTCTGAATTTCATTAGTAAGCAACAAGAAGAATGAAGAGGAAAACATCTCAAATGCCTATTTCAATCATCACAAGAATAAAGGAACCTTCAATAAGTTCAAAGGGCCAAGGAAGAAGATAGACCTATCTAATATTGAATGTTACAATTGTCACAAGATGGATCACTTTAGAAGTGATTGTCTTGAGAATCCAAGAAATAAAAGGAGAGATAGAGATCAAGCAAACATTGTCGATGAAGGTTCACCAAAGAAGAACAAGATGGAAGGATCCAAAGTAAAATACATATTTGCATATCTTTCTACTCTATGTTTTGAATTTTTTTCTTTTATGTTTTGATTTCTAGTACTTGCAGATCTAACATGCTTTGATTTTTTTTTTTGAATTGTTTTGATAAAGTTATAGGTATCCCTTAAGATTGGATTAAGAGGTAGCCCTCACCATTTTACCAAAGATAAGTATCTTACTTCTTGCATTATATTTTTATATTTGGTTTCCATATCTTACCAAGATGTGTTTGTATTATATGCTAATAATATTTCTTTTATATTTTCCTTGTTTAGGAAGGCTTGTTGAATGCTCAAGGGTTATGGAGAAGACCTCACAAGACAAAGCATGATAGAAGTTCTATTGAAATTGATGTCCTACAAGCTTTGTTAAGAAACAAATCCAAGGTATGTCTTAGGCCATAAACTTTTTTCTCTTCGTGATAAAGGTATATTCATTCCATTTTTTTAATAAATCTGCTTTATTAACAAGTGTTATGTCTAGGACCTTTGAATAATAAAGATTTTTATTTGGGTGATTAATCATTAGATTGATTCTACCCTATTTATACATTTGAACATTCTTGTGGAACCCTAAGAAGGTTTTCCGTAAAACCCTAACCTAAGGGTATGTCAATGCTAATATAAAAATCCTAGTCTACTTAAGGTCATTGATGAAATCTAGAAAATATTGTTCCTTTGATGTTTGGGGTTTTGATGGTAATGACATATTTGGTTTTTGATACTATCATAGAAACCCTAGTCCTTTAGGGTTTACCGTGTATTGAAATACTAGTCCTTTAAGGTTGGATGGTAATGTCTATGTATTGAAATCTAAGAATTTAGAAGTTTTGGTAAATTAGGGTTTATGAGAAAAACCCTTATAATATCTAGAGTAAGCTCCTAGGAATGAAACCTTAGGTGTATGTTTGATCAAAACCCTATCCTGATCAAGTTTGTTATATGTATCACATTAATGTATTGATATTTTTGTCTTGGATATATGTCGTGATATGCTTGTGCATGATTATGAACTCCTAGATATGTATATGTGTTGACCTAATTGTTGATAGTTATAGGGTTTGTAACTAAGCCTTAGTCGAAGTTTGATATTCTAGGATGATATTTTTTAGCCTTGATGACGATAATATAGGGTTTACAACAAGCCCTAGTAGAAGGTAGTCATGTTGTTGAAACCTTAGATTGTGTTGTGATTGGTTTTGATTATTAATATCTAAGGCTTAGTGTCTCAAAGGTGGAATCTAGGGTTTGCATTAAATTCTAGTAGAAGTCTAACATATGAATTCTAAAGTTGTTGGATGCATTGTATAACTATACTTGTTTGAATTGTTTCTATGGTTTGAAATATATTATAGTAGAGTATGTCATATCTCTGGAAGATATATTGAGGCTTCAAACATAGCGATACTGATATCTTGATTGAGTTACTGATGTGATCTAGGGTGTGTGACAAAAACCCGAGCTAGAGGTTGATGTATATAAATATGTGTCTCTTCCTAACTATGAACCTAACTAAGTTTAGGTATTTTGTATCTTAAGTCTAATGCTTCGATGATTATGATATAGTTAAATCCATGCTTCTATATATGTATTTTGGTTGTACTTGCTGTTTAAGTTGTGAAGGTACAAAATATTCAAGATGTTGAAGATATTCGTAAGTAAAGTTGATTTGATAAGCATGATGAAGGAAGTTATATGATGATGATCAAGATGACTCTGATAAGAAGGATGGTAACCATGAAAGATTCTTCGATGTCATAGAAAGAAGTTCATCTCCCTAAGTTAAGAGGGATCCTAGATAAAGGAAAGAAGGATATCTCCTAAGTTGAGAGGGAGGGCATATTGTAGACGTAATGGATGCCTTGAAACAAAAATCGGAGAATGTATATTGGGTTGCTGCTGAAAGAAGGAAAGCAGGATCTGGTTGTAGAATATGTTGTTGCATGCGAAGTAGGAAAGGAAGCTGTATGATTAAGGAATCTTCTATCAAGATCTGTTTGGGAAACCTCTAAGTCCTATTGTGATAAATTGTGAAGCAACATCAAGATGATTGAAAAACCATGAAGCTATGTGTTTACTTATGTATATTTGAAATTTTGTTACTGATTGGGGTTGTGATTTTTTAGGAAAATATCTCGAAGTTTTGGAACCATGATCGATGTTACCGATATGTTTGATTGAGAGAGATTTGATGTGTTGAGGAATTATGTATGCCTGGGAGGACATCTGGTCGATCTATGTGTTGATGTCTAGTTCCCGAAGTAGGGAGGGTGGTGTTGGTCATAGAGCTCCAACCTTGCATTACACACCTAGTTCCCTGGGTTGATGGTTAGTAAGTAAGCCTGATGGTACCTCAATAGGCTGAAAGCTTTAGTCCATCTTAGTCCCACGCAGATAGATTACCCTGGTCAGGAATCTAGTCCGTGGCACCATGAGTGCCTAAATTCTTCATGGTTCATGTGTTTTGGGATCTTCCATGTAGTTGTATATGTATGCATGAATACCTCCCCAGTTAAGAGGCAATGTTGAAGAATGTAACTAGGTTCAATCTTCATAATTGTATTTGAGTCATAATGAAATGTATTTATCAAAAGAAAGAAAAATAAATTTTCTTATTATATAAATTTACTTATTAAAGCATTGGTTTCATGCTTGGGTCAATTGTTTTTAGGTCAAGGTCTCTATTGTAGACCTATAGGGTTTATGTCAAGTGTCCTTGTCCATGTCATATTGTAAAGAACCCTCCTTGGAAATTATTTGTCAAAGAATAAAAATATCTTATTGTAAAATAGGTCATTTAGGCCTCCTCCACCAAGTTGGCCTCAAATAGGGTAATTCAACCTCACCAGAAGCCTATATGCTGCATCAAGGTCAAAGATGTGAAAATTGTTGCATCAAGGTCGATGTTGGAAAGCTGCATCAAAGTCAAATTTCTGGATTATAGTTGTGCTTTGAAGGGCTGACTTGGTGGAGGAGGAAGGTCTGTTGGTCTAGAGTCTTGGTTCCCTCACTATCATTTGAATCTACTGAAGGAAGAGTTATTGACTGGGTTTTCCCCTAGATAAAGGTTTTTCCATGGCTTTTCACCTACATCTGGTGTCTTTGATCTTCGTGTTATGGTTTTGGCAATTGCTTGATGAACTAAGATAGAGGAAGAACACAAGAAAGTTAATAAGAACATAAGAATATAACAAGTAATTATCAACATAAGAAAATATTTTTGTCTTTTTGATTTTCCCAAATGAGACTGTTCCATCTTTTCCTTCTTGCAAAGATACAAATTTGTTTTTATCCCCTGTCATGTGTGTTGAACAACCGTTGTTGACATATCATACACTTTTCTTACTTTGTGCTTTTAAGGCAATCGCACAATGTTCATCCTTCTTCTTCCAAAGTCTTGAAGTTTCTTTTGGTGGAACATTTGTTTCATGCTTTGTCTTCCTTGGAAGAGTGTTCAACCTACAATATTTTCCTACATGTCCAAAATAGTTGCATTTATAGCATTCTACTTCATTACTTAGGGATCCAAATCTATTATAATTCTAGTTGTACCTTTCCTGAGAGTTTCTAGGATAATCATTCCCAGAGTAACTTCCATTGTTGCTTCTATTTGTAGCATAAGCTTTACAATTCATAGCTTTGTGTCCAAAACTATTGCAAGAGTAAGATATGCCAAGGAAGATAATTTGATACTGGGAGTGGGGGATCTTTTATTTGATACAATTTTCTAGAGACCTTCATTTGTATATTGCTAGTTTCACATTTTCTGATCTTGAAACTTCTCTTTTGCAACCATGCTTTCTTCCTTGATAGGATTGACAACATGTGCGTAGGTATTTTGTTTAGATTTTGTTTTCATGGAGCTTGAACCTTTAACAAATGTGGGCTTGTATCCTAATCCCATCTTGTCATCACATGATCTTTGACTATTGATAATTTCATCCAACACTTTGGTGTTGTTCATAAATTCTGTTGGATATTTATTTTCTGTGCTTCTTTTCTTAGAGAGACTATTTTTGCTTCCAAATCTTCCTTTGTCGTATTACTTTCTTCTAGTTCCCTTTTGCATGCTTCTTCAATTTTCTTGGCCTGCTCTAACTTTACTTTTAGATTGATGATAATATTCTCTAATTCTTCAGAATTCTTATTGAGACTTTTAGTGTGTTTTTTTAGTTCACTCAATTCAGCTTCCAATGTCTCGACATTTCTTCTTTCTACCTTTAGGTCCTTTAAGGCGCTGATAAGTTATCTTTAAATATCTACTTCACCTTCCTCTTCATCTTCTTTGGGAGATTCCTTTCGGTCATCCCTTGCCATGAATAATACCATTCCTATGTCATTTTCACTATTGTTATCGCTTTCATCCTTGAATGAAGAGCTATCTTATTTTGAGTAGAAACCTTTCTTTTTACTTTGCTTATTATATTTTCTTTGATTCTTCTTTACTTTCCTATGAGCTTATTCTTCATCATCATTGTCTGAGTTATTTTATTAATGACACTTGAAGCAAAAATGACCAATATCACCACAATTGAAACACTTTAAGAGAAACTTACCTTTGTACTTTCTTGTTCCCCTTTTCAATTTTCCCACAAAGTTGGATATTTTTTCATCTGAAACTTCACTGCAGCTGCAACTAGGGCTTGTCTTGGACAATTTCATTTTTTTCTCTATCTTCTTAGATGTTGTAAAATATGATTATCTCTTAGATGGATTCTCCTACTCTGTTCTCATTTCGTAACCTGTAAGTATTCCATGTAGCTCATCCATGTTGAGACTTTAGCATGAAATCTTATCGGAAGTGATCTCAATATATTTGAGATAATTACCTTGTTTTCCATTGGTTCTCTTAATCCTTGTATAGCGTTTACTACTTCATCAAACCGGGGAAAATAAGTGGCAACATTTTCATCTTCATTCATTTTCAGCGACTCAAATTTCCCTCTGAAGGTCTGAAGCTTTGCCTCGTTGACCTTTTTGTCCCCTTGATATATATTTTGGAGTTTGTCCCAAATATATTGTAGATGTGAAATGCATTAATTTAACATACATTGATTCTATTAGAACATTCAAAATAACATTCCTAGCTTTAGAATTACTATCATAACGTTTCTTAGCTACATCATCTGTTGGAGGAGTCGAGGGCTCTTTGTATCAAGTCATCATAGATTTCTAGACATCATATCCCTGTGCTTGCACATATGCTTTCAAGTGTCCACTCCAAAGTGCATAGTTTTGTCCATTAATTACTAGAACTCTGATCTTTTTGCATTCCATGATCTCCCTTCTAGTGGTTAGACTAATTGTGTAGGAACCTGCTTTGATACCATTTGTTGGAATAACTGAGAGGGGGGTGAATCGATATTTCACTGATTATTTTTCAGAGCATTAACAATAAATCATGAACAATACATAATAAATTTTTCGGTGGAAACCCTTTTAGGAGAAAAACCACCAAACACTTTTCTTATATTTAATGAGTATAAAAATACTTCAGCTCCAACTGAATAGGGAAGCCCCAACTTCCTAGTATTCTAGAAAAGCATTAAATTTTATCAAGTAGCTCCAACTCTTGAAAGGATGCTCCTACACCCTGGTTTTACCAACTCCAATTGGAAGGACGCTCCAACACCCTAGTTTTATAAGCTACAACTGATAGGATGCTCCAACACCCTGTAAGCTCCAACTTTCCCTAGCACTCGCCTGCCACCTTGAAGTATTTTCAGGCTCCAACCTGAAGGAGACTTCACCCTCCTGCCTTACACTGCCCAACCACCCTGAAAAATAAAATAGAGAAATAAATGTGGGATCTCGTACTAGGTGTTGATTTGTGTAGCTTGGGAGGCACTCCAATCCCTAGGGTTTAGGGTTTAGAGGGAAAAGCACCACAAGGGAAGCTTGTGGGCTTGGAACCCAAGTATGGGGTTTTGTACCCATCGACGTTTGGGCCAAAACCATGATGGATTCGTGACTTTTGATGGATGAGGATGATAGTTCTTGGCGAGACGATTCCAACACAATGAGAATCATCCAATTTCAAGTTATCGTTAGAGAGAAATGAAATTTTGAAGTTGACAAGTTTATTATTGGTTGTTAATTCATGTAGGCCCTGGTGTAAATAATTCCAATAGGTGTGTCTCTTCATAATTTGTGGAAGCCCCTCTTTAGCCTATAAAAAGAGGGTGAACACTTTTGTTTTAGGCATCCATTTGTGTTGCAACATATCCTCCAAAGGGAGCTCTGATTTGGTGAAGGATAGCTACAACTAGAAGAGGTCAAGAACAATGTGATAGGAGGCTAAGGAGTAGCATGGAGAGGCCTGCAATGGAGGCTGAGTTGCTGTAGGTGACAAAAAATTGTTTCAAGGGCTATTTGGTTGCTATTCAAGGACTTTTTTGCTGGGTAGTTAAGGCTGAGGAGCTAAGACATAAAACAAGGCTGTTTGGGTGTGTTTTGGGGGAGGCCGAGAGCCACAACTTGTTGTTGTGCTAGGCCACAAGCCATAGCCAACAACTAAGGTTTTTCCAAGGCATCATTGAGGTAGATAGGAAGTGTTTTGGGTAGCATGGACGTGGAGGATCCCTTCCAAGGAGGAACACAATCTTAGAAGGTATTTATTGCTAACTGCGTGGAGGGTTAAGGGATGAAGTTTGTTCCCTAACCAGAGCTGCAGAAACCTCAAACAATAGTGGAGGACAACAACATTTTGTGGGGGAGTGTTGGGTCAAGGGTTGACCATGTTTAGATTGTGATTGTAGCAGCCTATTGGTGCCATGTGGAGGATCTTCTGAGGAGGTGAAGATTCTTCCTAGGAGCAAAATTGACAGTGCCGTGATTGGGTGCCATTGATCTGATTGGAGGGAAATGTGTTGGCTAGCCAAAGTAGCCCTAAAGCAGTAGACAAGAAGGACATTGTTGATTCGTGATTGGGTGAAGTTTGGAGCCTTATGAGTAGCTCTTTGATGGACAAAAGAGGCTACTAGAAGGAAAATTGGAGCTTGGGTATTTGCCAACCTAGTGAGCAGTTTGATGAGCCCATGTACATTCAGTAGAAGTGACTTGCACCTTTGTTACATGGAAGCCCTCTTGGAGTCTCGATGTGTAGTGGCCTTTATGGACTAAGGCACTACTAGTGGGAAGTATGGGAGCGAAGGACTGACAGGACAAGATACAACATATAAGTTGCATCGACGTTTGTCATTATATATTGTATACCATAGGCTGTTGTATTATTCAGATTTGGTTTAATATAACAAAGATTGGTGATTGTACATTATTGTACAATTTTGTTAAAAACTGTGTATATTTGTGCATATGTGATTTACTTCTTTATATATCCGATGTGCAAAGCAGTTTATGGTTGAGATTCTTTGGTTTGGTAGCATCACTGATTTTAAGACTCTAACCTAGACCCAAGGTCATGGAAATTCAACATGATATCAGAGCGTGTCTGAGCTACTTTGGAAGTAAGTAAATAAGATTTGTGCGCAACAAAGTATAACTTGAGAGGGAGTTTGTAACATTGTAAGTGAAGGGTTCACTACAATGTCGAAGTTGTAGGCAGGTCTCCGATATGAGGACAAGTTGGAGGGGTTGTCCAACTATAGTCCTTGGAAGGAAAGGATAAAGTTGGTCTTATAGGTCAATATGCTCTGGGAGTTCGCTGAGAAAGAGATCAAGAAGCCAACCGATGCTAAGGAGTTGGAAATATATGAAGATTTGGATGCGAGGGTGAGATTGATCATCCTAGATGGTGTGAAGGATGCCCTAATACCTCATTTGTTTAGGAAGAACAATGCACATGAGATGTGGATGGCTCTTCAGAATTTGTTCCAGAATAAGAACGAGAACCATGTAATGGTATTGGAATATAAGTTGAAGTCCACCAAGATGATAAAGGGTGAAAGTGTGACCTCATATCTGACGATATTGTCTCAGGTCAAAGATGAGCTTGCTACCATCGGTGTGTCTACCTCAGATGGAGATATGGTAAGGATTTCCTTGAAAGGGTTCACCGAGGATTGGAAGCCCTTCATCAAAGGGATCATTGCTAGGGAGAAGCTTCCAAACTAGGATAGGCTGTGGGATGACTTCATTTAGGAAGATTTGCGAGACGAGGATCTTCATCCGAAGAAGAAGGCTTCAGATGATGGCATGACACTTGTATCACAAATGAAGGGTAAGCAAAAGAAGGAATTGATTAAAGTCAAGTGTTTTAACTGTGGAGGGATGGGTCATTATTCGTCAAGATGTCCGATGAAGAAGAAGGGATATGAGGAGAAAAGTAAAGGGACGCAGGCGGCTGCAGGCCGCTAGTGTTGCCACTTCAGCTGAGATAGATGATATCTCTAGGAGATTGGAAGAGGAGGACTTTGCTATGATTTCTCATTTCTCATAGGGTATTGTCAATGAGGATGGATGGTATGTGGAAAATGGTGCAACGAAGCATATGATAGGGTCACATGAGGTTTTTGAGACTCTAGCTAAATGGGACTCAAATTTTCACATGGTGTTGGGTGACAAGAGTCAGTTGGAGATCTAAGGATCAGGAGTTGTGCCATTCAGGATGGAGACATGACGTGGGATGTGGGTATAAGATGTAATGTTTGTACCAAGACTCAAATATAGCGTGATTTCTGTCTCGATGATCGAGAGGAAGGGGTTTGAGGTCTTGTTCCAGGATGAGAAGGCAAGACTCAGGCCTATAGGCTCTAAGTCTGATGGGATTGTACTCAGAGTTAGAGAGCATGGTCTCTACAGGTTGATGGGAAAGCCTGTGGATCATGGAAAGAAGTAGGTGGAGCAGGTGCAGGTTCCAGAGAAGTAAGAGTAGGTGCAGGTGCAGGTGACGAGTAGTACATGTTTCTGAGAAGAAGGTACATCTTCCCGAGAAGGTCTAGGTTCCAGAGACTCAGAGGGAGTCTAGTTCGAGAGGGAGATTGCAGATTCAGAGGGAAACTTTGCAATCCAAGAAGAACACATGGTTAGTGGGGAGCAAGGGTGCTCCTAAAACTACCAAGAAGGAGTCACGGAGAGAGTGGAAGACGTTATAGGATAAAAAGAAGAAGCAGGGTGCTTCCAGTAGTGACAATGACACTTCCAAGAAGGGCATAGTTCACCATATAGGGATTGTTGCGATTGTGAGCGCCAGGAGTTAGGCAAGTGTTGATAGCATTGATGATGATGACGAGAGACTTCCTAGTCTTGGAAGTACCTCCCTCGCTAAGAGGGAGTGTTAATTTGTGTAGCTTGGGAGGTACTCCAAGCCCTAGGGTTCAGGGTTTGGAGGGAAAAGCACCACAAGGGTAGTTTGTGGGCTTGGAACCTAAGTGTGGGGTTTTTTAGCCATCAATGTTTGGGCCAAAACCATGATGTATTTGAGACATATGATGGATGAGGATGATAGTGCTCGACAAGATGATTCCAAATCAATGAGAATCATCTGATTCCGAGTTGTCGTTAGAGAGAAATGAATTTTTGAAGTTGACAAGTCAATTATTGGTTGTTAAGTCATGTAGGTGTGGTGTAAATAATTCCAATAGGTGTATCTCTTCATAATTCGTGGAAGCCCCTCTTTAGCCTATAAAAAGAGGGTGAACACTTGTGTTTTAGGCATCCATTTGTGTGCAATATATCCTGTAAAGGGAGCTCTGATTTGGTGAAGAATAGCCGCAGCTAGAAGAGGTCAAGAACAATGTGGTAGGAGGCCGAGGAGCAGTGTGGAGAGGCATGTGATGGAGGCTGAGTTGCTGTAGGTGACAATGACCTGTATCAAGGGCTATTTGGTTGCTTTTCAAGGACCTGTTTTTTGGGAAGTTAAGGGCGAGGAGCTGAGGCATAAAACAAGGTTGTTTTGAGGGTTGTTTGGGTGTGTTTTAGAGGGGTCGAGTGCCACAACTTGTTGTTGTGCTAGGCCGCAGGCCATAGCCAACAACTAAGGTTGTTCCAAGGTAGCGTTGAGGTAGAGAGGAAGTGTTTTAGTCAGCGTGGATGTGGAGGAGCCCTTCCAAAGAGGACCACAGTCTTAGAAGGTATTTTTTGCTGACTGTGTGGAGGATTAAGGGCTAAAGTTTGTGCCCTAACTAGAGTTGCAGGAAAAACAAACAACAGTGGAGGAAAACAACGTTTTGTGGAGGAGTGTTGGGTCAAGGGTTGACCGTGTTTGGATTGTGATTGTAGCAGCCTGTTGGTGCCATGTGGAGGATCTTCCGAGGAGGTGAAGAGTCTTCCTAGGAGCATAATTGACAATGACATGATTGGGTGCCATTTATATGATTGGAGGGCAGTGCATTGGCTACCCAAAGTAGTCCTAGAGCAATATACAAGAAGGAAATTGTTGATGCGTGATTGGGTGAAGGTTGGAGCCTTATGAGTAGCTCTTTGATGGACCAAAAAGGTTACTTAAGGAAGATTGGAGCTTAGGTATTGGCCAGCCTAGAGAGCAGTTTGATGAGACCATGTACATGCAGAAGAAGTGACTTGTAGCATTGTTAGGTGGCATCCCTCTTGGAGTCTTGATGTGTAGTGGCATTGATGGAATGAGGCACTACTAGTGAGCAGTGCTGGAGTGAAGGACTGACATGATAAGATACGGCATAGAAGCTGCAGTGATATTTGTCATTGTATCTTGTATACCATAAACTGTTGTATTATTTAGATTTGGTTTAATATAACTAAGATTGGTGATTGTACATTATCGTAAAATTTTGTGAAAAATAGTGTATATTTGTGCATATGTGATTTTCTGCTTTATATTTCCATTGTGCAAAGTAGTTTATGGTTGATATTCTTGGTTTGGTAGTGTCAACGATTTTAAGACTCTAACCTAGACCCAAGGTTGTGGAAATTCAACACCAGGGATAATGACCCACTTAAAAAGTATTCAATAAACCCATTTACAAATGATGTATGCTTTATATGCACAATATAAAACCAAACTTCTTCAGCAACACAATTTAACACAAGTCTGAGAAATTACTGCTACCCGACCTTGCATTAATTCTATTGATGCACACATGCCAGTGACGTCCATGAAGATGCCCTTAAGTTGGTGCCACTGATGTATGAATATGTCAGTAACTTATATGATCCTTATCCACCATTTGTTGTTAATGCTCTACCTTAGATTCCAAAACATTGATGCTCGTCCGACCCTCTTTGATGCCATTAATATAGGATTCCTAATGTTGATATATGATAAGGCTCTTATGCTAAGAAATTGATAAGGGTTATTAGTGCTACAAAGATCAAACACCTTCAGAGGCTTGAGATTGAAAGATCTTTGAAGACATTCAGGAATGGTCTGTAAAATTTCTGCTACACAATTATGTCCAACAAAGAGTAACCCTTATACATTAAATTCAACAGAGATGCCACAATACTGAAATGGAAGTCGTCCACAAGGCTCAGATCAACCTTTTTGAAATATTCGTCAGAAGGGAGACTAGAGATAGGTCTCAGTATAATGCAAATTAATCCTCAAATAAATCCTTAAGCCAATTAGGGTTTCTATAGAGAGGTTTAGAAAATTATATTGATTGTTTCCACCAAATAACCCAATAACTTGTGATAAATCTTGGCTAGACTAGAAGGTCGAATGTACCTTGGAGATTATGCAACACTTGATTGATTAACCCAACGATAGAACTCTTCAAACCCTCAATGAAAGGATTTAGATGATGTCTCGTGTTGGGGCATAAATATGCCTTCAAAACTGTGTAAATCACTAACAAAATAATACACAAGGATGCCCTAATGTGCCATCAAATTCAACCTCAAGAGATGCCATAGATGTGGTTGGAGTTAAGCCTAAGAGCTAGTCATAAAAGGTCAAAACTGAACCTCTAATATGCTCCCATATGACATGTAATACTTTCTTCTTTAGGGCCAAAAGAACAATGCTACATAAATGATCCAAGGAGGGCCAAAGTACTTCAAATGAAGGCTATCAAAGGGCCCGAATTGCTCCAGAAAACGTTGCCCTAGATGTAACCCCTTGGAGGGCTGAGGAATGCCACAAACCTGATCCAATTGTCACGAAAAACGGACCCAAAAGCTCAATAAAAGTGTCATAGAAGGATACGAGATTATTCCCTACCATAGGGGCTGATTATCCACAACAAATAACCCTAGATTTAGACTCAATCTTCCATGAAAAAGGGCCTCAGGAACATTCCAGATTTGGCTAAGAAGAGGCCTAATGGCCTAAAAAAGAACTTGGTTTCCTAGCCAATGACCATAACCAAAAGACATAAAATTAAGCCCAAAACTTTCATCAATCTTCAACCTGTTGCTCAGATAAATGTGACTACTCAAGGCCCCAACAAAAGCTGTAGTAGATATGCTAGATCAAGTGCATAAGATAATCATTTGAGGGTAGACAAATGAGAATTTATAGTGGCCGAGGCCACTCCTTGAGGGGGAAGTTCAATTGAAAACTAGAGGGAGCCAAATTGAAATTTTAATTTTAAAAGTTAATTTTGGAGCCAAAAACCCCACAATCATTTTAATTCATTTTTTTGGTTATTTTTTCCTTGATAAAAATTTACTTTTGATTAGAATAGGATAAGAACAACTATTTTAATTTTCTTGAATGAACAAAAAATTCTTGTAGCATCTCCTTTAGGGATTGTTGACCAAATATTACTTGTAGCATCTCCTTTGGGGATTTTGACCAAAAATGGGGCTCTAATCTTTACAGAGGCATATAATCTCGATCATCAAGAGTTATGAGGAGTACCACCTATCGTTTGAATTGACACGAAGAGGAAAATCAATTAATGATGATCTCTCTTGCAATATCGTTGATCTCCCTTGCCATTTTTGTTACTAAAGATGAAGCTTCTTTTGGGTTGACATCAATGAAAATCCAAGTTTCAAAAATGCAAGCCATCCCTTGTCATCTCAAGGATAACCATCATCATCCATACTTTGGAATAAAAAATGCCCATAAAAAGGTGTCAAGGTCATCTTGTGGGCATCTTAGGTCCATTTTTCAACATCATCAATACATCCAAAGCCAATTCTCATTGGCTTAATGTTTCAGCATATTCGGCTACTCAAGGGAGGAAACTAGCATGTGGAACCATCTCATAGCCCAATGCTCTCTTTTGGGTGGGGAACACTGCAACGACAAGGTCAAACTTGCTCTTTGGACTAGATAAATCAACATCTAGAATGTTGCTAAGTGAGATGAGAATCATCTCTCAAGAGGCCTCTACTGTTGTGATAACACCACTTGATAAAACCCTCTCAAGGTCAAGTCAATAATCATTAGGGACAATAAACATAAATGCATCATAGTGGACCATAGATAATGTTTGGGGAACAATAATACTTCACACATAGCTCAAATTAAAATGTCTAACTATATCAGGACATGTAATGTAGTTACCTCACTTATTATATTATGGATAGTTAGGTCAACAAACCTATTAGGTGTTTCCAACCCCCAAGGGGAGTGACATGTCCTAGGTTAGCCCATAAATCCATAGGTGTATGTGATAATAATGGTTGCCGGGTGGGAAATACTTTAGGAAAAAGTGCCATAGCCATGTGACCAACTAATGGTGGTACAACATTCTAAGTGTATAGATGTAGGGAGGGAGCAATTGTGGAAGCATGGGTCACCCCTTTCCTTGACCCGCTTTTCCCACCCCTCTAGTGAGCCATTTACTTCTTTATGATTTGTTTTTATTTGAGTTCATAGTTGAGGAGCCCAATCTTTCTTTTGAAATTTTCCATTACCCCTTTAAGATGAAGTAATTATCACTCATCGGGTTGGGACATACAAGAGTTCCTTTCTTTTGATTAATCATCAAATGCTTGAGGAATTGGGTGATGGATAACAAGGGGGTTAGATCTCATGCTAGGATTTTTCCCGCATGCTAAATAAATTTCTCAACCATATTTTTCATTTTACATTATTATTTCATTGTGACTTTCTTATGTTTTTGCCTTTCTTTTAGCTGCATTAATCGTTAAGGATTAATTTTTGGGCCCAAACTCAAGCATGAGGATGAAGGGTGCCAATCCCAATGATCAATGACCACTAAACCAAAGAATGGTGATGAATAGGGGGGAATTTGGAAAGTTGTAAGTATGGATTTCCTTGGACACACTACTTCAATCAATTCTTCCCTAGTAGTGCCCTTCCTAAAATAATAAGGCCTTAGAGAAGGTCCCACTAGAGTCAAAGACTAACTTCCCAGGTGAAGTTAGGGAGCAAGAATACAATCGAGATTGGTCAATCATTTAGTTTTCCCCTTGATCCATATTAGTATGCCCATAACATTAAGTTAAGGCATATAATTGCAAAATTGTTAAAGCACTTGTTGATTGATGACCCACCTTCCTTCAAGAAGGAATGCCAGATGGGAGAGAAATCTAACTAGAGCAAGAAGTTGCGGGTCTTGACATGACGCTATGTGTTGATCACATAGGGATACTAGTTGGTTGGCTGTCCAAAGAGGAGAAATATTTTCTTCTATTGGTACCCACTTTTTGGTGGGTAACAGAACCAATTATTATTAATCAAAACCTTATGTATGCCAAAATGTTGAAAACCATTTTTCTCAATTGATATTTGACTTATGTAGCATCGTGATTGTGATTTTGGTTTCCAAAGAAGTTCCTGCTCCGCCTTCAGTGATAGATTTAAGTGAGCTTAAATTATTTCTAGATATTGATTATCCAATGGAAACATTCCTTGATAAACTCTACAATGGCGTCACATTCCAACTAGATTCAGTTCTATGAACTTAAATTCTACACCACATTTTAAGTGTTCGCACAACCCTATGACTTTTATGGGTTTTCAAACTAAAAATTCAAGAAGATTATTATGTAAACCATAGAGATTTTTGTATCCACTTGCATATGAGATGGTTTGCTTTGATTCACATTTGATTTAACCTTATCTAACTCTCACTGCACTTAATATGAAAACTCATTCATCTAGTTTTGTAGTCTGCCTTAATTACCGCTGCCATAAAATAATATTTCTTGAAAAAAATGTGTCTATCTTCAAGTTTACAACATAAAGTGAGAATTACAGATTCCACAACTCTCTAACTTGATCCATTGATTTCTTTCTATGAGCTCCAATAAAAATATAACAACCATTGCCAAACATATATGCTCAAAACAACACATTTCCACTAATCAATATCTCTCAACAAAGTTGCATTCATTGTAAAATTTTGTATTAGCTTAATCCCATGATTTTCTATGGACTCCAATAAATGATGACAATTGTTGTCAAAATTATATACTTAATTAGTACATCTTTTCCACTAACTAGTATCTCTTAGCAAAGCTGCATTCAACTTGCAATTTCATGCCAATTGATAAAAATATTAAACATATAAAATACATGACAGAGGTGAATGAAGTCCATGTTACCCACCAAACATGGGTAACCCCACAGGAGAAATTTTTTCTCCTATCTTGTACAATTATATAGCCAACAACCCTACGCATCGCTTAGTTATGATGATATGCCACATTCCTCCACAATTTCCATGAGTCATAGGTTATAGGAATGTGTTGAAAATGGCAACAAGAAATGCTAAAAATAGCAATTTGAGTACCAATGCTAGATTGAGCAACAAGGAATGAAAAATGGAAGTGCTAAAAATAGCATTCTATTTTTAGCAGTTCAGGATGGATTCCTATTTTAGTCAGTCCCTGGACTAAAAATAGGAAGTAAAATTCGAATTTGATATTAACAACAGTTTGTAAATTAATTAATTAATTCATCTTGAGTTAATTAGTTAAGGAAAATCAAACTTGAAGTCTATGTGAGGACATGCAACAGTTTATCTATTAATTGAGGAATTTATCCATTAGTTAAAGAGATAAGGATGAGTTGTAATTAGTTGGCTCAGTTAACTGAGTCAAGTCCAGTTAGATTGATTTAAACAGTTTCTTTACATTAATGTGAGTTTAGTTAGTTAATGCAGGCTTGCATATAACTGCTGCACTTCAGATAACTGAAGATTCTCTCATGAATAACTCATGCATGTCAGTTCAGACAGAGATCCAGTTGAGATTAGAGAAGGGACAATGTACTATCAGTTGGATGAATTTTTTCCTATAAAGGAAGCTCATCCATGGAGAAGGATTTATCTCCTTTAGGACTGCGTAGTTGGATCAGAGGTTAGTGAGTGTGTGAAGAGGCCAATTCACACAAGTGGCTACATTGGACCCCAATCAGAATTGCGCAAAGAAATAGGACGCTTGGAGGGCAGACCAGAGGTTACATAAAGGCCTATGAGCAGCAGAGGTGTTGTAGAGAGAGAAGGATAGATTTTGAGCTGATTCTTTTTGTAATACTGGCTATATTTCCACTTGTATGATAATACAGAGTTGGGGTTTTAGGCTGAGGCTTTCCCTGGGTAAATTCCTCTGTGTTATGTGTGATTGATTCCTTCTTATCAGTTAAATGTGTTCTTATTGATTTTTCTCATGTTCGATTAAGCTTCCGCTAAATTGGTTGTAGAAGTAGATCAAGTATTTTGCTTTAGTCTATTGCATTATCATGTGATCTACAGGTGGGAATTTCTACATGGTATCAGAGTACAGGTGATCAATGAAGAATAGTATACAAGAAGGGAGAAGTTGAAGTTTGTGGTTTATGAATATTGAATTGAGTTCTTATCACATCTATTTCACCGATGGCGTTCAGTGGTTCAAGACTTGAATATGCCCTTGATGGCAGTTCGAATTATATAGCTTGGAAGGATCACATGGATGTAGTATTAGAAGATAACGGTCTAAACGACTTCGTTGATCAAGAAGTCCAGAAGCCGACTGATGCTACTCAACTAGCGGAATGGAAAAAGTGTGTGGCTAGATCAAGGAGAATCCTCCTGGAGGGAGTTCGAGATCACATTGTCTCGAGCCTCCATGGGAAGGAGACTCCATTTTCGATGTGGAAAACATTGAAAGATATTTAGTAGAATAGCAGTGATCAGAGGAAGCTGGCACTGAAGGAAAAACTTCAAAAGATCAAGTGTGAAAAGAGTGACATGATCTCTATGTATTTGAACAAGCTCACCTCATGCAGGGATGAGCTTGGAAGTGTATGGATCGTGACAGCTGATGATGACATGGTGAATCTTGCACTCCTTGGTCTTCCTAAGAGTTGGCATAACTACCAGGACTCGGTTAATGGAAGAGAGAAACTGCTAGATTGGGAACGAATTTGGTCGGATTTGATGCAAGAGGAGATAAGAAGAAGAACCAGAGATGGTTCTTCATCCATGGAGGATGAAGAAAACTGTGCCTTAGAGAGTAAGGCGAAGAAGGGGGAGGAGAAGTTTTCTCTTTCCGAATCCAGTTCTTCCCATGTTGAGAAGAAGTTTTACAAATACAAAGTGCGATGCTTTCTTTGTCATGAGGTGGGCCATTTTGCTACAAATTGTCCACAGAGGAAATCCAATAAGGGATCCGGCGAAGGATCTAAGGGTGAGGCACTTGCTTCATAGTTCGAGTTGGATTTCAAACTCTTCGCATGCATGGTTTCATCCATGGTGGGAAGTGGTTGGTTTCTTGACAGTGGAGCTTCTTTCCACATGATCGACGACAAGAGTTTGTTCAGTACTTTGGAGGAGAAATATATCCAGATACTCATAGCAATGGGTAATGAAGAAAAGTACAATGTCTCAGGTGTAGGCACGGTTATTTTTCAGAGGGAGCATGGAGCTCACCTTACCTTGACCGATGTTAAGTATGTACCAGGACCGAAGAGAAACTTGGTGTCGATTGCGATACTAGAGGACAGAGGCTATGATGTAGTCTTCATTAAGGGAAAGGTTTTCCTTAGACACATCATCACTAGACAGGTGAAGTAGATCGGTTCACGGGTCAAGAACCTGTATGCTCTTGAGGTTCAAGATGCATGCAAATCCTTGAGCAGCAAGGCAACTGATGGAGACTTGGTGGTTGAGAGGGAGAGTATATTACCTCTCAACATGCAGTGCCAGAATAAGTCTCAGACGATTGTGGAGGAGCCATGACTGGTGTAGCAGCTTCAGGAGGTTGTGGAGCAGCCACAACAGGGGAAGCTGAGAGGAGATCGAGTAGAGACATCTACTCATGCAGAGACCTCTAGTAGGGGGAAATTTCGAGCCAGGTGGGAAGAGGGATCACATGCATCCATACCTCCAGGTAGGGGGTGGGACAATGTGGAGTGATCGTCCCAAGAAGGCTGGAATAGGGGCAAGATCCTTGAGGTACCCAACCTCTTTGATTCGACTTTGCTACAGGAGCCCCGATGAGGAGTAGTAGGACTGGCTGATTGGGTAGAGACAAATGCGGATGGAGCGGTAGAGAGAGCTACAGTGCAGGAGTCCCAGGACTGTGTAGAGCTAGCAGGCTGCAACAATGCGAGAGGCACAGGAGTGTTGCACTAGTGCAGGATGGCACAGAGAGGTGTGCAATGGTGCGAGATGCATGGAGTGTTGCAGCAGCTCAGAGGTCAGAGAGGGAGCACTTGTCAGCAGCAAGTAGAGCTTCAGCATCAGAGTATGTTTCTAGCCCAACAGAGAGGTCAGTTGGGAGTTTTTTTTGTTTCTAGAGTTGCTGGAGCAACCACACTTGGTAGGAGTGTTGCATGTAGAACGTTCTAGAGGTACAAGATCGGGTTCGAGTTGAATGCCTTTCTTGTTCAGAGGGAGTGTTGAAAATGGCAACAATAAATGCTAAAAATAGCAGTTTGAGTACCAGTGCTGGATTGAGCAACAGGGAATGCAAAATGGAAGTGCTAAAAATAGCATTCTATTTTTAGCAGTTTAGGATGGATTCCTATTTTAGTCAGTCCCTAGACTAAAAATAGGAAGTAAAATTCAAATTTGATATTAACAATAGTTTGTAAATTAATTAATTAATTCATCTTGAGTTAATTAGTTAAGGAAAATCAAATTTGAATTCTATGTGAGGACATGCAACAGTTTATCTATTAATTGAGGAATTTATCCATCAGTTAAATAGATAAGGATGAGTCGTAATATTGAGTTGTAATTAGTTGGCTTAGTTAACTGAGTCAAATCCAGTTAGATTGATTTAAATAGTTTGTTTAAATTAATGTGAGTTCAGTTAGTTAATGCATGCTTGCATATAACTGTTGCACTTTAGATAACTGAAGATTCTCTCATGAATAACTCATGCATGTCTGTTCAGACAGAGACCCAGTTGAGATCAGAGAAGGGACAGTGTACTATTAGTTGGATGAATTTTTTCCTATAAAGGAAGCTCATCCATGGAGAAGGATTTATCTCCTTCAGGACTGCGTAGTTGGATCAGAGGTTAGCGAGTGTGTGAAAAGGCCAATTCACACAAGTGGCTGCACTGGACCCCAATCAGAATTGCGCAAAGAAATAGGAGGCTTGGAGGGTAGAACAAAGGTTAGATAGATGCCTTTGACTGTCTATGAGCAGTAGAGGTATTGCAGAGAGAGCATAATAGCTTTTGAGTTGATTCTTTTTGTAATACTGGCTATATTTCCACTTGTATGATAATATAGAGTTGGGGTTTTAGGTTGAGGCTTTCCCCGGGTAAATTCTTCTGTGTTATGTGTGATTGATTCCTCCTTATCAGTGATATGTGTTCTTGTTGATGTTGCTCATGTTCGCTTAAGCTTCCGCTAAATTGGTTGTAGAAGTAGATCAAGTATTTTGCTTTAGTCTATTGCATTATCAGGTGATCTACAGGTGGGAATTTCTACAGAATGACACTTGCAAAATTTGGATTGAAGTAGGGTGTCCATAAACATTCCAAACTTAACACCTTTCATCATTCCCTAATCTCACATCCATCCTTTGGTTTATTAGGATTTGACACTCATACATCCACATCCTTGAGTTAGGGCCAAAAACATTTGGCTTGGAGGTTGATGTAGCCACAAGAAAGATAAAAGCATAAGATGACCACATTAAAAGAAAAAGGAAAGTAAAAATGAAAAATATGGCGGGGACATAATTATCGCATGGGAAAAATCATAGCATGAGCTCTACCCCCTTGATTAGCCATCACCTGGTTCCTGAGCGCCAAGTGCTCCATCTCTTCAAATAAACCTTTGCATGTCCCAACCTCGATGAGCGAGAAACTAACTCATCCTTATGGGGTAAATAAATGATATACCATAAAAAGCAAGCTTGGACACCTGAGCTATGCTCCATATCAAATTATTATAAAAAAGAAGGAAAAGGCACACCGAAGGGGTGGAAAAAGCAGTCTGAGGAAAAGAGTAACTCACAGCTCCATGATTTCTCCCTCCATTAAATCTATACACTTAGGATGTGGACCTCCATTAGCTGGTTCCATGACCATGGCACCTAGCCATGAAGTCTTTCCCCTCCATTTCCTTTATTATCACTAAAACTTATGAATTCAAGGGTTGGCCTTGGAAATGTCACCTCCCATTAGGGGTTTGAAGCACCTAATAGGGTTGATTACCTAGCCACCTTTAACAAGATAGGGAACACCTTTAGGGACTTGGTCTAGTTAGACGTTTGAAGGTGATTCCAATTTGACGTATTATTATGCCCTTAACAATTAAGTATGGTCCACTATGATGCATTTATGGTCATTGTCTCTAATGGGTGGCAATATTCACTTGAGTTTGAGATGGTTTTCCAGGTGGTTCTTCATAGAGAAGCAAAGGCCTTGATGGTGCACTCTTTCCATGCCTACTCCACATGATGCCTAGGTTGTTCTACACTTTTGGAGAGCAGTGGTGACCTTGTAGATGTAACATTTCCCTTCCACACCATAGCATTGGGCACTTTGATGATCCTGATAGTTGATTGTTACCTCATAGCACCCCCAAATGCTGAAACATTGAGCTCATTTTTCTTAGCATTAGAGATTCTTGATGATGTAATCAACATACCTAGTATGCTCTAGGTTGGCCTTGACATTATTTGATGGGCATGCCTTGATCCGAAGTCCAAATGATGATGATCATCCATAGGATTATTAGGAAGGGCTTGTACTACCTCATGGAGCCCGTTTGCTAGAGAGAGATTGTACCATGATGTCTTGATGGCACCTATGGAGATGATGCAAGGCACCTACAACTAACTTTTGGACACATGGAGATGTTTTGAGGATTGATTTAAGGACTCTTACTCAATTCAAGGGTGATTTACATGGTTGGAGATGTATCTAGCCCTCATCTTACACTTTTGGAGCCTTATAGGCCTTAAAAAGGCACGATGCCATGCTTGGAGAGGGTTTTCAACTCACACATGTGGGAAATTAGTGGCATATTTTATTTTATTGAGCTATTTGGTTGGCTTGTAACCCATTTACTTCATGTTTACTCAAAATCAAACTTGTTACAAGCCTTTTAGGCGAATTAATGGATGTGATAGAACTCATATAAGCAAAGGATCACTCCATTCTTATTTTTCATTATTGCTTGTGGATTTCAGCCTCCTTTAAAGATCTCGACTTAGCTTTGTTGTAACTCACTACTTGTGGAGAAGTGATTTTTTGGATCTATTTCTATTGGAGACTATTTTGTGTCTTGGAGATGTCTTTTTGGGATTGAAAGAAGGCTATTTCTTGAAAAAATTGTAAGTGTAATTGCAGATTTTTAATGGTTTTACTTGTGATGAATGCATGCCAGGGTTTTCCTCTTGTTCCATGTCTAAATGCATATCTCTATTGGAAAATCTTGTTTTATCATTGCATGTTAAACTTTTTTTCCTTGAATTCCATAAAGGACCTCCTAAATAGATTTCCTCTACTTAATTTTTTCCCTCATAAAAATATATCTAGGTTTTTTCAAGTGAAAACAATTGTTCCCCCCCTTAATCCAAGCATAGATTTGATATCTCTTAAATTTAGTCTTAAAGACTCCATCTCCTAAGTAGGGAAAGGAATTGAGAACTGTTGTGATGGTAAAAAACACATAAAAACATTATCTTTTCCTATATATATATATATATATTAAGCCCTTTAAGGCAAGCTGCAAGGGATAGGGCATAGGGATGAGTTCAATTAGGGCAAGCTTCTGATGAACATTGAAGCTCCCATAGTTTAAATTTACGTTGATTGATATTTTACACTCAAAATTTAACATTTTTCATCGTTGGATTTTCCCTAATAGGGATGATGTCATCTTCCCTAAGGAAGTTTTTCCCTAGTTAATGTTGAATTTTCCACAAGATGTACAATAGATACAATTTTTAACCACATGATTATTTCCTAATGATCTTCAACCAATATTTATGCCACTACTATCATTGATTAATTACACATAAAATCTCAATAGTAGATAGTAGAGATCATAAAAAGACAACCGTGCACAATAAAGAAAATATTTTTACCCTGGGAAACCCAACCTTGGGAGAAAACACAACTTTTCTTAGGATAAATTATTCTTCAGAAATGTTTACAAAATCAACAATTTTGTCTAGAAATATGTGCCAATAATCCAAGTCATATACTAGTCAAACCTGATCAAATCTTCGACAAGTCAATGGTGGTAAAACCAGCCAAAATATCAAATTTTTAGCACTGGTCAACTTGGCCTGGTCAAATAGGCTTGTGGTAAGACTCAGACCTATGATCAAATCCCTATGATCAACTGTGGTCAAACAGCCTATGGTCAAGCAGTCCCGCGTTCTGTAGTCAATGCCAAGTCAAAAATTTGGTCAAACAAAGATTCAAAATCTCGGTTAATGACCAATCAACTTAGTCAAACAAATCCTCCTTCTACACACATGCAATTATACAAGAATGCTAACGAGAGATAAAAAATACTTGCTCTTCATTGGTGGAGATAAAATGAGCTATCACATCTTCTATTTATACTTTTTGAGTTGGGTTGAAATAACCAAGGGACACACCCTTTCATTTGTTGGGCTGACTTGTCACTCCCAAGATAAATTTTATTTTGATTTTTCTAGGCTGACTTGGAGACCCCTTTAGCCATGCGGGAATACCTACCGATGCTACAAAAAATCAACACTCCCTCTTAGTGATGAAGGTATTCTTCTTAGCTACAACAAATTTCCTCTTAGATGAAATTTCTCCTCCACAAGAAAGGTTAATGAGCTTGCTATGTTGACGTAGTGTCTCCTCACATGCACGTCTATAAATATAGATCACTCAATCCTGGAGTAGAAAATGTGAGTAGCCTGGGCAATTTACCCCTGACAAAATCAACATGGCCCTTCATATCAACATGAGTTCTCAGGTAAATGTATTCATCTCCCTTGGTCAAATTAGCATGACCCGACAAAATCAACATGACTTCTTAAGAGAATCTATCCATCTCCCCTGGTTAAATCAACATGACCCAACCAAATTAGCATGGATTCTCAAGAGAAAGTCTACGCCTGGACCATTCACCCCTAACCAAATCAGTATGGTCCAACCAAATTAGCATGGCTACTTAGGTGAATGTATCAATCTTCCCTAGTCAAATCAACACGACCTCTCAGGAGAAAGTCTTTCTGATCCTGCCAAGACTTCAACACTCCTTCTCAATGAGGGAGACATTTTGCATCACACCAAGCTTGTATATGAAGTATACAAACTTCACTCTAGATAGAGGCTTGGTGAGAATGTCTGCAATCTTCTTGTTTGTATATATGTATTGGAGCTTCCTTGCTCCTCTCTGCACCATGTCTCAGACGAAGTGATATTTGACCTCAATATGCTTCGACTTAACCAAGTAATCCTGCAAGAAGCTTCTAAAGCCACATTGCTTCATGACTTGTGACACTAGAGACTTGTGACAACCATGCACAATAGAGACAATTTTTTACCCTGGGAAACCCAACCTTGGGAGAAAACCCAAAAAAAATTCTCAAGAAAAATTATTCTTCAGCAAGGTTTACAAAATCAACAATTTTGTCTAGAAATATGTGCCAATAATCCAAGTCAATCTTAGTCAAACTTGGTCAAATTTTAAGAAATCCAACGCTGTTCAAACCAATCAAAATATCATAATTTCAATGTTTGTCAACTTGGCTTGGTCAAATATGCATGCGATCATTTTCAACCATGTGTTCAAACTCGAACTTGCGGTCACATCCCTGCAGTCAATTGCAGTCAAACAACCTGTGGTCTACGGTCAATGCCCAATAAAAAATTTGGTAAATAGAGATTCAAAAGCTTTGTCAATGACCAGTCAACTAGGTCAAACAAACTCCCCTTCCACATACGTGCAACTGTCCAAGGATGCTAATGAGATAGAAGAAAACTTGCTCTTCGTTGGTGGAGAGAAAATGAAGTATCACATCTTCTATTTATACTTGTTGAGTTGGGGTGAAATAACTAAGGGACACACCCTTTCATTTGTTGGGCTGACTTGGCTTCCTGGGATGACACGTCACTCCAAAAATAAATTTTATTTTATTTTTTCTAAGTTGACTTGGAGACCCCTTTAACCATGTGGAAATACCTTCTGATGTTACAAAAAATCAACATTTAAACCCTAACTTTGGATAAAGGCTTCCACTTGGGGTTTAATTTGAAAGATTTCCCTCTCCTTGTTGATTTCATCATTGTACAAACTTTTAATTTTGCTTGTATGCCTAGACACTCATTTATTGATCTACTTCTTGAAACCCTAGGTGTCAAATACATTTCTAAGGCTTTGTGTGTGGTACGCTGCTCCTACACATCGAGAATTGTGCCCTTGTCCATTCAAGAAGTACCTTGTTTAATAATTGATTGATATAACCTTGAGCTTGACTAGAATATCCTTTAGGTGAAAATTGGGAAGCCTCTTGTTTGGTGAAATTCCACTGAAGAGCAAGAGGCAGATTGCTGAGGTGACAACGGCAATCCACCTCATTGTTGCATCTAGGTTTGGCCCTTGCTTTGTGAGGCCTATCACAAGGCCTGCTAGATTTTGAGGCAACATTTCTAGTGTAGTTGTCGGGGAGGATTTTAGTCTACCTCCTTGTTATTTGAAGAATAAGCTTCACTAAATTTTGGAGAGAATAACCTATGAACTACAACATAGATTCTGTCCTGGTGACTCCTAAAGTTGATCCTCATTTTCCCTAGTAGTTCGGCTAATGATACCATAACTTTAAGCAAGAAAACGACTTGTAAAACAACTACCGATACTTCCACATCTCCCTTAGTACAAAAGAATTATGTGTTTAGAATAATATTTGATAATACATCTCCATTTAGCACCATGATCAAAACTTAGCTCATTGTTGCATACAAACCATTGGATGTGAGTGGCTTCCCTAATGCTCCTCACCAATTTCCTGATAAATATGAAGACTGGCTACCCAAATTCGATGGCATTGATGTAGTCACAACTAAAAAAATATATGCATGAGTTATATTGGGTTGTGGGTGCTAGGTTGATCCAAGAGGACGATGTGGTTATGATGTTGTTTTCCTTGACCTTAGAAGGAACTGCTAGGGATTGGTACCTAGATTTACCTCAAGTTAGTCTTAAGAATTGGGACTGTTTCCACCAAGTCTTAGAAAAAAGATGAGCCACGATCAAAGAAAGAATACAAATTCTAAATAAATTCCATGAAGCAAAAAAAATTGAAAATGAAAATGTTAGAGAATTTACACAATTGTTTGATAAGCTACTCAAGGAAGTCCCTAACTTGTATAAGCAAACCGAACAAAATATCCTTGAGAGATACATAGAAGCATTTCCTGGACATTTATCATATGCTATAAAAGAGAAGAAGCCTAAGTCTTTGGATGAGGATAAAATATTAGCTATTGGTATAGAGCAAGAGCATCCAAAGTTGATTTACATGCTTACCCAAGGGCTAGAATTGAACCCAAAACTAAGACTAACACCTAGGTTGGCCCTGCCTTGCAAGCATTTGCCGAACAATTTGATAAATTTACGACTGAGCTAATGTAAGGACAAATGGCTATGATGAAAAAGCTACCGATTTTGGAAATATAAAGGAGATCTCATCAAAACTTCCCTCCTAAACCACAATTCAACAAAGAGAGACCTCCTAAGAATAATTTTTTTAATGGAAGCAATGTTTCACAACAAAGTGTATCCAACACTCTTGCGCCAACCAATATGGTTGGCCAAGAAGGGACCTCTTGGTGTCAAACATGCAATGAATTCCATACCCAAGAGGAGTGTCCTTACAACCAAGTGGAAGAGGAGGAAACTCCAGAGCATCTTAACATTTTTAATTATAATGCTCCTTTTAACACCTTGCTTGGAGAATCTTACTTTAAACAAAAACATGACAAAAACATTGAAGAAATCACCAGTGATTGTGATGAACCAATCATGGTTGTTGAGGAGGGAGGAATGTTCAAAGGGTTACATTATTTTAGAAGAAACAATGACCAAAACCAAGCAATTTCTAGTAGCAATAGTTCCCTTCAAAAGAGTGTTAGGGCACACCTACCTCCTAAAAACATCCCAAAACCCATTGCACATAGTTCGAACATGTCTTTGGATGTTGACTTAGGAAGTGTTATGGAAAAGAGGAATGTGCAAGTGCCTCTTTTGGAGTTGTCCAAGATGGAACCTCAAAGGTGGCAAGTGAAGAAAGCATTCGACCTTGTAAAAGATCCTGAAGACCCTCCAGTGGTTCTCCAAAACATGTATAATGATAGAAGGAATGGAGGGCATGCACCCTTCTTACTATCCCTAATGATAAAAAAATTGATTCTACAATTGTATGCTTGACTCTGGTGCCTTTGCGAATGTTATGCCTTTGAAATTCATGAATCAATTGGAAATGGAAATCACTAGGCCATATAGGAATGTGTGTGGCTTTGAATTGAAGTCTATCCTCGTGTATGGCTTGATAAAATATGTTAAGGTATCCCTAGCTACTAATAAAGATATCTCAGAGTTGATGGATATTGTGGTCATATATGTGCAGGATGCCTAGGGGATACTCTTGTCTATGAAATGGTGTGCCTCTATTGGTCAGAAATTACAAATGGTTTATCATACGCTACTATATCTACTATAGATGGGTGACCATTCATCCTATATAGAGAGCTTCACATGCTTGAACATGTGGAAGACATGGATACATTACCATTCCTTCAACTCATTGGAAAAGTTAAGGTTAATATGCCTTCAAAATAATTACACATGAAGCAAAAGAACTTTGAGCTAAAGGTTCTTGAAAGGCCTGAAGAGGCTGAATCATCATTGGGGAATGTCTTACAAGTCAAGAACACATGTAAGCAATACTGAAAAGTCAAAATTCCAAAATAAAAATAAATAATGGGTTTAGAGACAAGGTAAATATTTTCTAGTTGGTGGTTTGGTCCTTGCCAACAACAACCCCATTCCATTTAGGGTCCATGGAAAAGTAGGAATTGGATACTTCTATATTGCTAAACTTGATGGTGAACTCCTACCTTCCCGGGTGGGAGGTAACCACCTTCATTCAATGGAACTTGATGCATTTTTATATAAGTAGTTGCATTGCACTTGTGTGTTACATTATTGTGTGAACATTCTAATGATTCGTTTCTCATGTTGTTGTGTTGCATTTTACATTAGATTGCCTTTGGCTGAACTTTTTCTTTTTAGTATGGACTTGTTATACCATATGAACACAAGGGTGACGATCGAAAACCTATACACATGTTATCGAACAAGGTGATTTGAGTGTGTTGCTAGCAAGTCTACGAGCCTAGGAATTACTGGGTTTCTAATGAAATCCCCGTTCAAGCATATGGATCATGTTCTCTATGGTGAGCACATGTCCCTAAGTTGGAGCCAAATGTTACCCATCAAAAGTGGGTAATCCCATAGGAGAAAATTTTTCTCCTATCTTGGATAACTGGCTAGCCAATAGTCCTACACATTGCTCAATTATGACGGCATGCCACATTCCTCCACCATTTGCACGAGTCGTACACATCTCACCATCTAACATTCTCCTTGAATGAAGGTGGGCTACCACTCAACTAGTACTTTAACCATTTTACAATCAAGTGTTTTTACTTAATGTTTTGGGCATTCTCACATGGATAAAGGGGTGATATGGATGATTGACCGATCTTGAATGTAAAATTTTTCTCTCACCTTACCATGGGGGTTATTCTTTAGCCATAGTCCAACGAGACCTCCTCTAAGGAATTAGGTTTATAGGAGGGGCACTACTTGGAAAACTTGGATTGAAGTAGTGTGTCCATAATCATTCCATACTTAACACCTTTCATCATTCCCTAATCTGACATCCATCCTTCGGGTTAATTTTCATTGGTTCATTGGGATTTGGCACTCATACATCAACATCCTTGAGTTAGGGCCAAAATATTTTTCCCTCGAGGTTGATGCAGCCATAAGAAAGATAAAATCATAAGATGGCGACAATAAAAGAAAAAAAGAAGTTAAAATGAAAAAGATTATTGGGACATAATTGGTGTGTCAGAAAAATCCTAGCATGAGCTCTACCCCTCTTATTAGCCATCACTGATTCTTGAGTACTAGATGCTCCATCTCATCAAAAGGAACCCTTGCATGTATCAACGTTGATGAGTGAGAAAATGACTCATCCTTAAGGGGTAATTAAATGTTGTATCATAAAAAGTAAACTTGGATAACTGAGCTATGCTCCATATAAAATCATTATAAAAAATAAGTAAAAGGCACATCAGAGGGGTAGAAAAAGAAGGTCGAGGAAAGTTCTAACTCATGCCTCCATGATTTCTCCCTCCATTACATCTATATCCTCAGGATATGGACCTCCATTAGTTGGTTCCATGATTGTGGGACCTATCCATAAAGTCTTTCCCCTCTGTTGCCATTATTATCACTAACACCCATGAATTCACTTGGAAATGTTACCTCGACTTATGGGCTAGAAGCACCTAATAGGGTTGATTACCGAGCCACCTATAACAAGACATGGAACACTTTTACGAGACTTAGTCTAGTTAGATATTTGAAGGTGATACCAATTTGAAGTATTACTATGCCCTTAACAATTAAGTATGGTCCACTAAGATGCATTTATGGTAATTGTATCTTTTTATTGGTTTCTTTCACTTGAGTTTGAGATGGTTTTGTCAGTTCACAGAGAAATAGAGGCCTTGAGGGCACACTCATTCCATTCCTAATCCACATGATGTCTATGTCGTTCTACACTTCCAAAGAGTAGCAGTGACCTTGTAAATGCATCATTTCTCTTCCACAATAGAGTACTGGGTGCTTTGATGATCCTAACAATTGATTGAAACACCATAACACCCCCAGATGCTGAAATGTTGAGTTCAATTTTCATAGCATTGAATATTCTCGGTGATGTACCCAACGGACCTAGCGTGCTCAGGCTGGACTTGGACACTATTTGATGGGTATCTCTTGATATAGAGTCCAACTGATGATGATAATCCCTAGGATGATTAGGAGGGATTTTAATATCTCATGGAGCCCCAACACTGGAGAGAGATTGCACCACGTTGTGTTGATAGCAACCATGGAGATGACATAGAGCATTGAGATCTGCCTTTTGGAAACATGGAGATGTTTTAAGGCTTGATTTGAGGACTCTTCCTCCATACATGGACGATTTTTATGGTTTGAGATGCATCTAGCCCTCATATTGCACTTTTGGAGCCTTATTAACCCTAAAAAGGCACATTTTCATGCTTGGAGATGGTTTTTGGCTCACACGTGGGAAATTAGTGGCATATTTATTTTATTGAGCTACTGGGTTGGTTTGTAACCAATTTACTTCATATTTACTCAAAATCAAATTTGTTATAGGGGTTTTAGGTGAATTAATGGATGCGATAAACCTCATATAAATGGAGGATCACTCCATTGTTATTTTTCATCATCACTTGTGGATTTCAACCTCCTTTAGAGAGCTCAACTTAGCATTGTTGTAGCTCACTAATTGGGTAGATGCGATCTTTTTGGAGTTATTGCTATTGGAGACTAATTTGTATCTTGGATATGTCTTTTTGGGATTGAAAGAAGGTTATTTCTTAGAAAAATTGTAAGTGCAATTGCAAATTTTTAATGCTTTTTCATGTGATGAATGTATGCTAGGGTTTTCCTCTTGTTCCATGTCTAAGTGCATATCTTTATTAGAAAATATTTTTTGATCATTGCATGTTAAATTTATTTTCCTTGAATGCCATAAAGTACCTACGAGATATATTTCCTCTCCTTATAAAAAAGATAAGTAGGTATTGTCAAGTGAAAACTAGGGTTTTTCCCTTCAAGCATAGATTTGATCTCTCTTAAATTTAGACCTAAAGACTCCATCACCCAAGTAGGAAAGACACTGGGAATCCTTGTGGCAGTAAAAAACTAATAAAAACTTTATCTTTTCCTTTCTATCTATTTTTATAAACCCTTTAAGGCAAGCCTCTAGGGCTTGGGCATAGGGTTGAGTTTAATCAGGGAAAGCTTTTGATGAACATTGAAGCTCCTATAGCTTGAATTCACCTTGATTGATATTCTACACTCAAAATATAACATTTTTCATGGTTGCATTTTCCCTAATAAGGTTGATGTCATCTCCCTAAGCAGCTTTTTCCCTAGTTAAACCCTAACTTTGGATAAACACTTCAACGTGCAGCTTAATTTGGAAGTTTACCCTCCTTTATGTCGATTGAATCATTTTGCAAGCCTTTTATTTGTTATTGCATGCCTAGACACTCATTTATTGATCTACTTCTTGAGGCCCTAGGTATCAAGTACCTTTCTAAGGCTTTGTACATGGTATGTTACTCCTACACATAGAAAATTGTGTCCGTGTCCATTCAAAAAGGGCCTTGTTTAGCCTTTGATTCGTATCACCTTGAGCTAACTGAATTAGATATCCTTTAGGTGAAAACTTGGAAGCCTTTAGTGTGGTGAAATTCGACTAAAGAGGAGGCAAATCGCTGAGGTGACATTAGCAATCCACCTCATTGTTGCATATAGGTTTGGCCCTTTCCTTGTGAGGCCTCTCATAAGGCTTGCTATATTTTGAGGCAACAATCCATATCATAGGAGAGAAGAGATATGATACAAGTAATTATTCAATTCACATATTCAAACTATCGTGGATAGAGAGCTCTCACATAGATCTGCCCTACCAGAAGCATTGTACATTCCATATACACTACAACATTGATCTCAATATAATTCTGCGATGATGACTATCCCAATATTAATCAATTTTGATGACATCATTGTCGAAAATATTGGCATAAAAAAAAATTGACGATGGTTTAGAATGAAACTTTTCAAAAACATCAACAAACTGTGGCAAACATTTAAAAATAATTAAATTCATTTTTTTTTCTATTTTTTGAACATATAAATCAACAACATAAAATAAACATATTGGCACATAATTATGGAAAAAAAAAACACTGATGTATATGATGCCAAATAAAAATGATACATCAAAGCTGATCATGAATCCTAAACCATGATTGCTATCCAATTAAGGACTCAAATGCTGAAAACCAAAACAAAATGACATCAAATACATAAATTATTCCCATCATCATGAGTCATCTACAAATATGAATCTATAAACAAGTTATCTAGTATCAAATATATCTCCCCCTTTTATGAGAAAAGGTCATGGCTCGTTTTCCACTAGAAGGCCCTACATTATTTGTTTGATGTTGATTTTTTGGTGTTGTTGTATTAATTTGTATAAAAGGTGGTGTTAGTGTTGCCAGATCACCCTTTATGATTTCAAAGCGCACCTCTTTCCCGCATGCTTGTTGCTCCTCCCTTTCCCCTTGTTTCTATTGTTATTGTTTCTCCTCTAACCATGCAAGTGCCTCCTCCATAACATGCGTCTTGTACTCTACCATCCACTCAGACAATATGTTAATATGTCCAAGGAAATGATTCCCACATTAGGTATTTTCTCTAGTGGCCTCACCCATGGTCGAAGATTGTAGTGGACGTTTACCAAATAATTGAGATGTTGGAAATCCAACTTGCAAGAGGTCCATAATCAATTTAACTAGTCTTGAGGGTCATAAATATGTTAGATGATCATATATCCACCTTGAGAAGAACATGAAGAATTTTAAGGTCAAAATGTAAGAGGAAGAGGCAAATTAGGATCTTGTGGAATAGGAAGGGGGAGTGAAGGGCTTGGATAAAGATCCAATATCCAGTGCCACTATTGTAACCACTTTGGACCTTTGGTCATCTTGGGAGGGATTGTAGAAATAAAATCTATGATTTGGAAATAAAGGTGCTAATATTTTCATTGGAGGAACTTAACGTGAAAAGTTATCTATATCAAGCATAATGTTCCACAATGAGAAAATGAGGCGCGATACATATGTTCAACTCAAATTACATATTAGGAGGAATTATTTATAAGTATAGATGACAATTGTTTCGGTATAGTGATATTTTGAGATGATAGTACGTATGAGGTAAAAGGAAACAATTCAATTGCGATTCTTATAGTGAATGGTATGAAAATGTTTATTAATGATGAACAAGGGCCTTTATTTCATTGTTTGTTTTCTTCATTAGAGGAATCATTGTCGATGAAGACAACCTTATCCTCCCTTGTGTCTTTGTCACCTTGATTGGTAGAAGGTGTCTCAAAAGAGTTGTCACTTGAGTTGGAAGGGAGGCTTTGATCCCTTTCCTCTTCCAAATGTCCAATCCCTTGTTAGAATTCTCCAATTCTAGGCACCCATGACTTGAAAATCTTAATTGTTTTGTTTGGTTAGTCCTTAATTTTCCTTGCAATCTTCACTAAGGTTGGAAATCTCAACTTTGTTTCATTCCATTAGGTGATTGGCATTTGCATCAATCTCATCTAATTGAAGGATAGTCTCATGTTGATAATTTGTCATTATCCTCTTTAGGCATTTGATCTCCGCTTGAAACAAGGACTCAATGAATTGATATCCTCTAGGCATCATATCAATTTGTCTTTTTTTTTTTTACTACAATCTTCGATTTCTATGCCAAATTCCTAACATTGTTTTTGTTGATTTTTCTTGTAATATAAATTGATTTTCTAATTTTATAATTACTTCCAATGATTTACACTCAAGTTATCTTATGTCACTTATATCATTAAGAAATTATACATAGAAAATATTAACTGTAATGCAATAATAACCATAGGTTCATAAAGTGACAACCAAACACAAAGAGACAACAAAATTACCTTGGGAAAACCTAACCTTGGGAAAAACCCAACTAACTTTTCTTCTAAGGAGAATTCAATCTTCAACAAAGTTTATAATAGAAAAATGTCTAGAAATTTGTGCCAATTTGGTTGGGTAATAAAGGATTTTGACCAAATAGGTGTCTAAATTCACTTTTAAAGCCAAAAAGAACTTGGCTAGGTCGACCAAAATTGATTATTCCTAGAAAACTATAATATTAGACAAATATTCTCCTTAGAATCCAGAAGGACTTGGCTATGTCGACCAAAGGAGATAGATGAAATTCACCTTTAAATGCCAAAAGGACTTGGGTAAGTCATAAAGGACTCTGACCATAAAGGTTAATATTCCAAAGGCAAATATTCTTGAAAAGTTAAGTAAAATTTGATGCCTAGGCTAAGGTCATGACCAAAGAAGTTTGATATATTTTCCTGAGGAGCCATAAAGGAATCTTGGCCCACCCTGAATATTTGAAAAATATATAATTATGACATGCATCAATATGATGAGCTCATGAAACTTTTTTTAAGTACAATTCCCAGCTAAGGGAAATATGTTCCATGAGAATACCTCCCTCGCTGAGAGGGAGTGTTGATTTTTTGTAGCATCGAGAGCTATTCCTGCACGCCAAATAGGCCTATCAAATTGGATAAGGAAATTATGGAAAATAAAATTAAAATTGTAATTTGTGGGGTTCATGTAGGCTCCAAATCATCAAGTTAGCCCCACAATGAAAGGGTGTGACCCTTGATCATAAAACTCATTTGACTCATATAAATACACCATTTGACCTCCAACATTTGGATAGTTCGGATCTCTGATCATCCTCTAAAGATCTATACACACGTGTGAGTTAAGGAGGATGTTTTTATGAGTTTTAAACAATGATTTTTAAAGCTATTTTTTTACCATCTTTGACTTGCCAATTCATATTACTATTTGACTGATATTGGATGAGTTTTGATTGAGAAATAAGGCAAGTTTTGATTGTTGTATTGACCACTTTAATTCAAACCTATTTTGACTTATTTTGACTACAGTTAACTGCAAGCTACTTTGACCACTAAATTTAGGCCAAATTTCAACCCCTTTGACCAGAGTTGACTGTCATATAGTTTGAAGGAATTTGATCAACATTTTGACCACATTTTACTGGTATTTGTGCTTATTCCTTTCTGGATTCAGTAAATGGTTTGATAAATATTGCAAATACTTCATCATACCCTTCAATGAGGGAGACATCAAACATCATCCTAAGCTCATCTATGTCCACAATCTACTGATTTGTGGACATATAGTGGAGCTCTATTGCTCCTCTTTTCATCATGTCTCAAATGAAGTGATTTGGTCATTGCTTTATGACTTGTGATCTCCCCACAAATATTCACTTCACCTCATGAGACATTTCCATTGTACAACATAGGTACCAATGTACCATATATATATAAGTAGAGCACATATATAGTCCATAGATGTAGTCATGTACTTCTAAGAAATAAGGTAAAAATCCTTCATCTTAATCTCTGAAACTAACTCTTTATAAAATTGAAACATGTCTTCCTTGTGGTGATCTTAATACTTCTGTTACAACAACAATCCTTCTACTATTCCCTTTCATAAACAATTCCTCCTATCACTGTCGCTCTATCTTACATGAGAGATCCTTTTAGTCATAATTTTTCTTATCCCTTTTTATTCTTAGTATAACTTATGTTCCTACAAATCTTATTCAAGATATCATGCAAGCAACAATTATTGAGTGCAAAAACAAGGACAAAGGAATGTTTATGATCCATAAACTGTCGTGGATATTCCACTAGATAGTTCGTCACAACACATATGATAAAATTATATTTAAAATATGAAATTCTACACTATTATAGTGGTATTAGATTTCTGGATCAATAGATTTACTGTTAATAATGCATTCATGCAAATTAAAATTATGCACAAAAATATAGAACGGAAAAAAAACTCACACACACGTTTGGCACAAGATATGCTCTAGGAAACCCTTTCGGGGGAAAAGCCCAGCTAGAAGATGAGGTCGCTCCACTCTCTTTATCTGAATGGAATTATGGTTGCAACTATACCGAATTATGGCTTCTGGCCTGTGGGCTACTATTGTTGAGATGAGAGAATTCTCTAATTTTGCTACATAAGGGATGAGATAATCCTTGATTGATTCTATGAGGATTCTTTGAGCCCTTATTTACCCCTTCATATATTTCGCTAGAGCTTGAGCTTCTTATTTTGGTGGTTTATTGATTGAACCCTTAACATGTCCAAGGACTTCATTTTCTACGAGGATAAAATCTGTCCTCTTCTTCCATGCAAAGAAATTTGATGACCCAACCAATTTATTGCTTTCCTTGTAGAATGAATTCATTTTGATAGTAGATTCAGACATAGATATAAAGGTACTTGCTTGTTAAGTGAAGATTATTCTTTGATGATTATATCTTCAACTTGATGCCTTCTTGATTTTGATGATGATAGATGATGTTTCCTTCCTTTAAGATGACAATAATTCTTCTTCTAGCGATGTCTTTATTCAAATGTGCTTAAGATGTGATCCTTGCTTCAATGAGGGGGAGATCACCTTGATGTCTTTGATGATGATGGAAACACTTCTTATTTCTTTCTTGGATGATAGTGTAGAATGTGGAGGCTTCCCAAGGTGCTTCAAATGTAGAGTCCTTCTCTGATTGAGTGGAGGTAGGGTCCTTCTTGAAAGTAGAGTCTTTGAGGTCTTCTCCTTGATGTTGCTTCTAGATTGTACGATTCTTGTGATGCTCCTTGGATCCTTTCTTCAAGATGATGTGAAGACTATTTCTTCTTTGATGGTTTGATGTCCTCTTTAATGTCTTGGCTACCTTGATACTCCCTTTTGATGATTCTTATTTCAAGTTGTATTTCCTTGTCTTGTCACCTTAGCTCTGATTCCATGTTGAGAAATCTAGGGGCAACTAGATTAGGTGATTTCTATTACTTTGATAACTACTTGCGATGTATTTTTACCTATCTTGATTAGATTCTTCTTTAATTTGATTATAATTAGTGTTTCTTATCATCAAATAAATACCAAACAATAAATAACAATGAGACAAGAGGACACAAGATATAGGCTATTAGCCAGGGCCAAAACCTCTCCTCTTGAGAGGAAAACCCAAAAGAATTATTCTCTTCTTATAGAACTTCAAATGACGAATTCCAAGACCTAGAACCCTTATCAAAGTCCCATCCAAGATCAAGTCAGTCCTTCCTCTAACACCTTCAACCCCCAAAAACTTCTTCAGCAACTTCGACCCCCAACAACTTCTCCAACAACTTTTTCTGCAACTTTGACTGCAGAAACCCTAGATGGCACGTGTGGGATAATAATGATGAATTTGCTTTATTTTCTTCTTTGCTTGGATAGCCATCTCCTTCTTGATTACTCGGATTGCAAACATAGTCTTTTCCAGACTTGATTTTGGCCTCCTAAGGTAGTTGCAACTCAGTCTTACTGTTGCATTGATGCCCTAATTCTTTTTCACGTGTGAAGGATATTAGCCCAAAAACAATCCCAAAACTTTACTTTCTTCTTCTCCTTCTTTGTTAGGTACTCGACTTCCTTTTTCATTCTTTTTTTTTTCTCTTAGATTTAACTTCTCGAGAGATGATAAGAGAAAATTCAAATGAGGTCAATGTCTTCTTATATATAAACTTCTTTCTAGGTCGAATTACTGCCTTTTAGGCCGACTTGTTCATTCAAGAAGGTTGACTTGTTATTTTTATGATGACAACATATTGGAGGGTCTATTTGACACTTTTGACTTTTGTTACACCGAACAAATCTCTCTTGCGGACAAGAGCGATCTCCCTAGATCCTTGACGGAAACTAGAAACAAGCAAGACAATTGAACTGACTCTTTCCCTAAGTCGGAATTGTTTGAATTATAAGAATTAAGGCTAATGGATGAGCCTCTTACCTATTTCATGAAATGCTCGATGAAGATACCTTGTTGTGATTTGATGCAGCTCCTCAATGCTTGATAAGACCTGCAAACATCAACCATAAAAGGATCAAAATCACATGCGATATAATAATCCAAACAAAACTTAACCTAATGATCAAGGAAATTAGGAATTGAATTTGCCTTAATAAACATTATAAACAATTATAAACCATTCACCACTCCAATAAGAAAAATAAATGGGAGAAAGTGTTCATTTGTATTAATCAAAGATAAAGAGGATCCTTACAACCTTTGCCTTGATGCCATGAGGTCCCTCCCAAATGCCTTCAATCTCTTCCTTAGATGACAAGCTTTCCAATCTCAAACTAACAACATAAGTTTATCTTCTCTGAGTTCTGGCCTCCTCAATCCCTCTAGCCTCTAGTCATTTTATAAGCCAAGAGGAAGAAGTTTCATATCCAAAAGAGGAGTATGAGACTCCTTAATTGAGGGATTAGGTTTCCATGAGAAAAGGGATTAAGATGCATCATCTGGGGGTTATAGTTCAAATAGTCATCACCTGGAAGCTTGCAATTGGGAAATATTTGACCATGTTTCTAGAATGTACTTTTTATTTTTACTTTCTTGAATTCACCTGCATTGGTTTATAGTGGCATACATAGGGAAACTCTGTGTTGTTCTCAGAGTTAATTCCAGTGCATGCACGGGAAAATCTTGAAAAATCAGCATAGGTGAAACTTAACAAGGTGTGGCAACTATTTTCCCCAAATTTCTCATCTACTTCAAGATATTTTGGGTTGTTTGACTTCTAAGGGAGCTAATTCAAACATGTTCACAGACAGTAAAAATACCCGTAAACTAATCAAGTGTCATGGTGACAAATTGACATGTAATAGACTGCCCCCTAAAGTGCGAAGTCTGTAAAATAAGTTTAAAAGATTGAAGCACTTTATCATTCCAAGGATCGGATAAGAGGAAATAGTCAGAAACCTGCAAGGAACATTCAAGGATTACAGTGCAAATATGTATAAAAAATCATCATTGAGGTAGGCATTCCCATACTCAAAGTAAAGCGAACTCAATGAACAAGCATGGAAAAACCAAAATCATATAGATTTAAATATACACAACATGGGCGCATCCATCTATCATAATTGGGTCTAATCATGAATATACAATATCATCGCAACCTGGATTGATGAAACTAGATCCAGGGTCTTGATCTCCATCTCTTGATCCACAATACGGATCTAACCATGCGAGTGAATGTTTCAAAGTCGAACATGACAGAAACCACTTAATTACCGATCAATGATATGAATTGTTTAACAAGTGTGAGAGAAACCACCAATAATGACAATGGTTATCAAGGTCGAATAAGTGTGAATCTTTGATATGACATCGAACACTCATAGAATTGTTTGATCGCAGACCAATGATGAGAACCTGTCGTCGAAGGTGAGAAACCTGCCATTAAGGCATGCAGTTCTCAAGGCATTGAAGGTTTCTAGATCAACTTCCTAGATAATGAGCTGAAGTTGATAGGAAGCGACTTGTCATAGGAAATCCTACGACATGAAACACAATGTCAAGTTTTGAAAATAGTTTGCAAGGACTAACTCAAGGATGGTCGACACGATTGAAGGCTAGAATTTGCAAAGGGATTTTGAACTGAGGTTGAACTTCTCTTGAACACATAACGACATGACAATTGACTTGGAAACATTTGACTTAACGATAATACCAAAAACCATGAAGAATTTCAAATGAGGTTTGATTAATTGTAAGACAAATGGATTTCCCAACCCGGACATGAGTGCGATGGAGTGTCGTGTTCAAGAACAACATGCTAACTTAGTAATGATAATCTAAAATGGACAACTTTTCCCAATTTCCCCCATCATTACTGGAAAGTACCTCTTTATTTTTTACAATCTTGAGGAGGATAACATATGCTTGGACTGTAAGTTCATCCTTCGGATGAGTCCATCGAAGTATTTTTAACAAAGCCTAAGAAGGAATGGTTCGGTCTCGTTATGCTTAACGGTTCCTATACTGTTTAGTTTTTATGAGTCTAGTAAAGGAGTAACTCGATGTTGTTTTCTTTTAAAGAGTTTGAAAAGGACACAAAAATGAAACTCATTCATTTATTTTACTGTAAAATTTTAATGAGCCCAGAGAAAGTAAAGCTCGATGTTTTTCAGTTTTTAGAGAATTAGAAGAAAAACATAAGTAGACTCCATCAGGTTTTTTTTATGTAAGTTTTAGTCTCTCAGGTCCAAAAAAGGATAAAATAATACAAGAGAGAACTCTATTGACCATGTTCGGTCAACGTATACCTTTTTCGTAAATAGTCCTAACTCAGTCCGTAAAAGGGGTAAACTTATACTGAGTGGACAGTTGTTCATTTACTTTTACGAGTTAGAACAAGCAAATACTCGACAATCTTTTCATTTTGAAAGAGATTGAAATTGGCTTAAAAGAAGACTCCATGATTTTCGTTTTTCGTAATTTTTTAAGAGCATGAAAAATGATAAAAGTCTGCTAAATAGTCAAAATTACTTATCCTCACTCCATAACCTTTCCTACACATTCAAACTCAATAAATCGTCATAATTGCTCGAAAATATAATTTTCCCTCTTAAAAGGTTTTAAATAAAAAAAATAATATTTTTTAGCTACAAAAACCCTATAAAAGTGGGAACTTATTTTTCACCATTTACATTTTTACTGTTTGAGAGCAGAGAGAGGATTTTTTACCACCAAACTTTGAGGACTAATTCCGAGCTAACTGGTGGACAAAATCGTGTACCGCTTCTTCCAGGTACAAGATCTCTCCTTAACTTAGCTTTTCATCCATTTAAAATTCCATTTTAAGCTTTCAGTTTTTTTTTGGGGCATGATTCTGCTTACAAATGCGCCCTCAGCCATGCATTGGTTTCTTTCAGTCGGGCCCACGTAGGCAAGTAAAATTCTCCATACGGAAAATCGCGGCCTGCGCAGATTTTTTCTGGAAAAATCTGCGCAACTGTGCCCTGTCTGCAAAACGGCGGCAACGCAGGCGGCGAGGGTTTATTTTTTTACAAGTTTTGGGCCTCAAAAAACATGAGATGGTTTTCAAAAATGATTCTAATCCTTTTAAAATGGTCATTTCAGGCTATTTGATTGTTCAAAATGGAGTGGAGGGAAAGAGAGCATGAAGCCAATGATTTGGCAGCTTTGGCAGATCTAGCTACCATGCAGGCTCTAAGAACTTATGGTCTCCTAAAATACTAGCTCATTCTTGGGATGAAAGCTCAGTCGGATTTGATGACATGACTCATACGAACCTGGAATGTCCAGGAACAATGTTTCGTGATCGTAGATCATCGCATTACCATTGACGTCGATGACATCTATTTCTTGACTGGGTTGTCTCATTGGGGAGCCGACATTTCATTATTTGGACAGAGGATAGGAGGAGATACTACTGATGGGTATCTATGATGATTTTGTAGGGGTGCACCACCTAAGGATGGCAGAATTGATATTCAGACCATTGAGCTCTTGCCCCTAAGGACCATTACTTTCACTGTTAGCAAGATGTGTGACAACGCTAACCTTCATTTAGCCATGCAAGTACAGATGTAGACTACCGTGGAATGTTGGGAATCCATGGTGTTCAACTGGTGCGAGGCAGTGGTGGTGAACATGAAGGGACAACTGACCAAATGCAAGAATGGGAAAATGAAGAATTTTGGTTATGGCGCCATTCTTATTGCTTTCACCCTAAAGAGGATTCCTCTTCTCCAGCCACAACAAATTCTAGAAGATGAGGGGGGACCTAGGGATCGACGCATGATGAGGTGGGTTGCATTAATGGCACGTCATGGAGGCGATGGACTAGTAGTGAGGTATACTCCTAAGTTTTTTGACTAGCTAGGCCAATAGATTGTTCTTATCGAGGACTTTCCATATGTCAGGATGGATTATAGAGGTGATCCTGATATCCCATTTCCAGCCAGAACTCAGTGGGGTGATTTAGGTGAGAATTTATCATTTTGACATATTTCCAAATTTTTAAAATTTTTATGTGTTTTTGTCTTCAAAGGCTAATTATACAAAATGCATGTGTAGACATGGGCCCAACCCAACCATCAAGACTGAGGTGATTTGACAGACGAGGCAAGCAACTGTGGCAGCTAACCCGAAGGTAGAAGATATTCTGACAGATATGGAACACAAGCTTGAGAGGTTGACTTTGGATATCCCAGAGACTGGGATGGATGACATCCCTCACCCTTATTAGAGACATGTAGTTGGGGTTCCAGGGCATTGGAAATACTGGGGGGGGGGGGGTGAATCAGTATTCCTTTTAATTAGTATTATTAGTAATCTTTTAGAGCATTAGTTAATCTTCAATTATTATCAGTGTTTGTACAATGATAGCAGTAAACAAAAGGAACACAAATGCACACAGTTTTTAAGGTGGAAACCCCCTCCGGGAAAAAAACCACCTGAACGCTTTTCTAATAATTCTTTAATATTCAACTCCAATTGAAAAGAAATATCCAACTTCCTAGAATCTAGAAAGTCATTCTTCTCTAGCTCCCACTGGATGGACACTCCAACACCCGAGATTCTTCAGTAGTCAACTAAACGGATGCCCCAACACCCAATGAGCTACAACTCACCCTAGCACCACCCTACCACCCTGAATTTTTCACAGGCTTGAACTTGTTGGTGACTTCATGCACCATCCTAACACCACCCCACCACCCTATAGAAGAATAAAAGAAGAATGGACTCCCGTACCAAGGAAAATGGTCCACTTTACAATGATATAGAATGATGTAGAAGAAGAAGACACACTAGACCATAACCCCAACTATGACAAAACCACCTAATGATGATACTAGACCTCCCGAAATTGCCTCTTCAACTCTTGGCGCATAGACACTTGTACAACTTTTACAATGACTATGTACAATGATACTTTTACAATGGTTGTATGCAGTGCTGCCCACTTGAAGACTTCATGTGGTGAACTTCTTGTTGATGTTATGCACCTTGATTGTTTCTCTTGTCATGCTACCCTTTCTCACTCTTAAGAACATTATATTATGCATTGAATCTTCTCTTTATTAATATATAGTACCTGCAAAAAGTCTTCAACGAAATACCCATGACATGATAATAGCAAAACTTACCTCATCCTGCAGAGCATATGTCAGTGCTAAACAAAAACAACAAATTAGAATACAAAGAACCTAATGAAATTAAGAGATGAACGTGCATATATAGAAGATACTTACCTAGAGCATACCTCTGCTACATGATTTTGCTACAACTTGCTCTTTGCTACCCTAGAAAGTCTAGTCCTTTGCAACCCTTGACATCACTTGATCTAGTTTTTTTTCTTGCCTTCTAGGAGCACGATATTGAATCTGATGTATCTTTGTGATTTAAGATCCCCAATATGTGATCTTTGGTCCTGTAGTAGCCCTCTAAGTCTTCTTTCCAATGCCATAGGTCTGACCCAATTTGGATTCTTCAAGGCAAAGTTATGCCCAATTTCTCACAATGACCTAATTATGGATTAGTTCAGTAGAGTGAACTTGTACGGTGTGCCACATGTCACTATTTCCTCCTTCGGCTCTAAAATTAATAAAAATAAAACTAAAGTCCGTTCACTATCCACCACTTTTTACAGAATTCCAATATTCTTCTCAGAGAGAGAGTTATGATGATTTTCCCAAGGTCACCTCTTTGAGATGAAATTCGGGAGCCTACAAAAAGCCTAAATTCCACATATCATATCTCCTAAAATATAGTGAACCAAGATCTGAAATTTGGTCACAATTTTCATCAGGATTTCGGCTCAAATGGGTGTTCATTTCAGCATCTAATACTTCGCAGAAATAAAGTTATAGTGAAAATTCCACGATCACTACTTTTGGAGGATATATGAGATTTCATTTTATAGAGTTGAGAGTGGCTTCTATAGAGAATATTGGAGGGATTTTAGGAGCTTAAAAAATTATTAATTATTGACTATTCAATGACAAAAATCAATGATAAATGTCATGCCACAACCCCATGGTGTTTTAGCCCACTAATTGGGGTTACTAACTTCAATCTTGAATAACTTACAAACATGAGGAATTACGAGGAGAGCTATATACCGATAGAAATATATTTTTGAGTAGAGTATTGCTATAATGGTTATGAGACGAGAAGCCATGAATGATGATGCCCAATGTTCCATGGAAGTTCAGGGTCATCCTTGGTGTTGCTTGGGTTAACATCAATGACAACCTCAGATCATCTTTAGATCAACACAGGACCACTTAGATGATTACTACATCAAGTTGCTCATGCCATCGTTTTCTATCATGAGCATCATTATGCTTAGTTGTTCTAGTTTCTAGGACCACATTTTGATTTTTGGTGTCATCATATTCAGAAAATAAAAGGCCACGAGGCCTTATGTCCTTGGATGACATATTTTGTAGACACACTTTTATACAAACTCTATTTTAATGAAAAAATACTACTTTTGCCTACTGTTTATCTTGATCAATGTATGAATGAATATTGTTTTTAATTTACAAATGTTGCAAATGTATATTTAACACATGATTAGCCAATGCATATGTCAATGTGTTTAAATATCTCAGAATGTGTTGATATTCGATATAATCAAATTGCCTTTCCAAAAGATGGACCCGTAAAAATACTCTTAACATTGTTGGACTCCTTACTGTATAGACACCATTTAAATGTAATACTACGAGCTACGAATCTAACCTAACGATCAAACGTCAGATACCAAATGTGATGGCATCAGCTAATATCTCAATGACTGTGCTATATTCTGCTATGTTATTTGTTGTTTGATCGAGACATATTCCATGAATAGAGACTAGCTCATCACTGGGTGAATCGATAACCCAAACTACGTAAGATAAATTCCGAGTACTACTACTAGCGCCATCAACAAAGCCAATGTAAGTCTGAGAGAACGTCGATATTTGAAAATCAAGTGAAAAACAAGATAAACAGGAGACATAGTAGAAAATGTGAAAAACATTAACTATCACACATACCTAAAAAATGGTAAATAGTGTACAAATCTCCACCAACGATTTTTATGCATAATATTTCTTTAGGTAAAGACCATTTCTGGACTTTCCCAAAGGAATACCATCATAATCAACTAGCTCATAGGATCCTATAGCTAATACGTGTTTTATGATGTAAGGGCCATGCCACATGGGTTTGAACTTTCCCATGCCTAACTCGTCATGAGCTTGATCATAAACTAAGACTAGGTCACCTTCTGAATATGAAAGAGGATTAACATTTTGATCGAATTAAGCTTTGACATTTTTTTTGTGAGCTTCACTAGCCAGTGTGACGTCATGGAAATTTTCATCTAAATGTGCTAAATGTACAAAACGATCTTCGTCCACAGAGGTAGTAGGTAGTAATTCGATATCTAGTTTCAGGGATGGGATTCACATTCAATGGGTAACACTGTCGATGTTTTTGTAGTAGTACGGTAAGCCCACAGTGCTGAAAAGAGAATGCCAATTTCCTTTATGAATACCAACTATCCGTTTAATCATATTGGTTAAAACTTTATTGACATCTTCGAACTTACCATTAGCTTGTGGATAATAAGGAGTAGAGTTATCATGGTGTAGTCCAAGGTGTGTGATTAGTTCAACCATCATAAATTTACGAAAATGACTACCATGGTCTGTAACAATGGCTTGTGGGACACCAAACCAAGCAATCAAATGATTGAAAATGAAAACTACTGTAGTTTCACCATCGTCTCTATATGTAGGCATCGCCTCAGCCCATTTTGTAAAGTAATTGATTGCAAGGATAATATACCCATGCCCCCCTAGCCAAGTGAGGGTTACAGGTGACAAAATCGATGCCCCATTTGGAAAAAGGACCAATAAGTATGATAGGGTGAAGAGGAGTTGGAGGTGCTCGCATTTTGTGATCATAGATTTTGCAATTATGGCATTTGCGGAATGCAATAATTCAATTTTTAAACATTGAAGGAAAAAAATTACCATCACGTAATATATTTTGGGCAATAGCATACCCAGACATATGACTGCCACATGCTCCAGAGTGGTAGTCATTTAATGTTTTTTCGGCCTCTTGGAGAGTCAAACAACGTCTAAATATAGAATCGATACCACAATGGTAAAGAGTGTCACCAATAATCTTATATCATTGGGATTGGTATCGGATTCGACGATGATCATTTTTAGATAAATCAGGCCTAAAAGTTTGTGTTTGGAGATATATAATGATATTTCCATACCACAGATCTGACGTACTAATAATAAAGAGAGATTCGTTAGCAAAATAATCTTCTGCTATAGTTTCTATATCAGTATGAGGAAAGCCACACAATAGTTCGGCGAAAACCAAAGATTTCTTTGATTTAGATTTTTCAAATTCCAAATCAAATTCTTGTAATATAACTATCCACTTGGAGTATTTGCCTCCCAGAAATTTCTTAGTAAGAACATACATCATAGGGTTGCAATCTGAAATGACAATTGTTTTTCAGAGAAGTATATAGTGACGGAATCGTTGAACAACTTAGACAACTACCAAGGTTAGCTTCTCCACGTGTGCGTATTTAATCTCAGTTTTAGTGAGATTTCTACTCAAATAATAAATCACATGTTCGATGCTAGAACCATCCTCTTGGACTAAAACCATGCCAATAGTGGCATTGGTCATGGCTAAGTACAGAAAGTAATCTTGATGATAATCAGGTGGATGCAGTAATGGTGCATTGGTCAATGCATGTTTTAATGCATCAAAAGCTTTATCGACAAACTCATCCCCAAAAAAAGGAATTCCCTTTTTCAACAGTCGAGTAAAACCTTGGGTTAGTTCGACATAATTGTGGATGAATATATGCAGAAAATTTGCTTTCCCTTGCAAACTTTAGAGTTGTGTAAGGCTAGAAGGAGCAGGAAAATTCAAAACTACCTCCACCTTGAGGGGGTCAACGCGAATGCCTTCTTTCAAAATGATGAAACCTAGAAGCTGACCTGATTGCACACAAAAGACACATTTGTGCGAATTCAAGTGAATATTGTAATGTCTGCACCTAATGAAAATTTCTTTCAAGTGTAATGGGTGATCTCGCCTTTTCATTGAATGAGCTGATAGGTCATCTAAATATGGCTGAACAATATGCTTGATATCATGGAATGCATAAGACATTACTCGCTGAAAAGTTGCGCCAACATTTTTCATGTCAAATGGGAGTTTGTGATAAGTAAAAGTTCCCCATGGGAATATAAACACAATTTTGTATTGATCGAAAGGGAGTATGTTTATCTTATTGTAGCCAGAAAATCCATCCATGAATGAAAAATTTTCATTCCCGACACAGTGATCGAAAATTTGGTCAATATACAGAGTTGGATAATTGTCCATAGGACAAGCTTTATTAATATCTCTGTAATCAACACATACTCAAATAGTTCCTTGTTTTTTGTTAACGGGTACAATGTTTGATACTCGACCAGTCAAAGGAACAGGGTAAATGAATCATGCTTTCAACAAATTTTCAACCTCAGTTTTGATAGCGACAACTTTTCGTGGATGTATAGGATGTAATCATTGTCTAATAGGCTTAGCATCCAGATAAGTTTTTATTTCATGTACAACTATGCTAGGGTCGATTCCTGGCATTTCTTCGTATGACCAGGAAAAGATGTCACAGAATTCCTGAAATAGGGCTTTATAAGTTTGAATCTATTCTAAAGAATAAGAAGCTCCTATATAAATATTTTCAGTTATCCCAGGTTTCACTAAGATATATATGGGTATCGTTGCCGATATGTTCCCATAATTTTGTTCAAGATTGGAAGAAAGGGTAGATATTGGACATTGAGGATCACTAAGAGTCTCAGATGAAGACATAGATGAGAAATTATTCTCAATTTTTTCAAAGGATGCAAAGAAGGTTGAATGATGATGAGTATTGTTCCATGGCATTTCGTCCATGGTCATTACTTCCATATTCCCTTCATCAGTTAAGAAATCTGTGTTAAAAGAATCAAGCATAGAGATTGGTTCCAAGCATGAAAAATGAGAATATTCATCAATAATCATATTCATTTGATTGTTTTTAGATGTTGATGAGTTGGAAAAGGACTGAATCACCTCATAATCTAACTCAAAAGGGCTACGAGGCATCTCACTGCCATATAAGACCATTTTTTACTTTGAAGGTACTTTCCACGGATCTCTCGATTTTTAAAGTACTTGATGTAATCATATTAATATGGGAATCATTATGAGCGAAATTGGGTGTAGGGAATGTGAAAGTTCCCATCAAAGATGAGTCTTTGGGAAGACCAACAACAACTTCTTCACATGGAGTTGTTGATTTTCCAAGAAAAGGCACACTACTAGTGGAATTAGGGTATGAAGTATAGTAGGATAATTGGTCTACCTTCACAATTCTACCTTTGTGAAGAAACATGATCATCTTAAAATATGACGAGACTACTGCCGACATGCCATAAGTACAACACTAACCAAGCAAAATGTTATAGTCAAGTTGAGCATCAACAACCTCAACATCTATTGCAATCGTTTTACCCTCTAATTTGATTGATAAATCATTTAAAATACCATAAGGACAAAAACCTCTTCCATAAAGGGTTTTCAAAGTTGTTGGAGATTAATTGATTGTTGGAGAGCCTAAAGATTTCCAATAGGCAATGGACATAATACATGTCGATTCTCCTACGTCAATCATTGTTCGAAAAACTCATTGAGTTTATACATGAACTGGTATCTGAAAATCTAGTTGGTGCAGGAGACGTGGGACATGATTTTGAGATCGAAAACAATCAAATGGGAGTCATGAGGATCTAATGCTCCTATGGATGATAATAATAAATTAATTTGTGCTGGACAAGTCTTCAACACTTCAAGAGCCAACATTTCCGAAGGTGACATAGCCAAATCTTCGACAATGTTATAGTTTTGAGCAGTCCTAGCATGACGGTTAAAGGCAAACAGATTATCATATCAAGGTTTTGCTTTTAAATATGTAACGGTTTAGAAGAAGGAGGAGTATATATGGAAGCTTGACCAGTTGGATTGGATTCATCTCCATCAATACTCTTTGATGTGTAATCTTTGGATGTCGTTGCTACCATAACTTTGGAAGACATCATCATGATATCTACCGATAAGGATGAGGAGGATGGTCATGAGAAACCATTTTGTTGTCTTCGGGAGGAAAGGGGTCCTTAAAAACAATAGGAGGGGGTGAACCTTTAACAAATTTAGAAACTTCAGCCCGATGTGGGCACTCCTCGGTGTAATGATATTCATCACAAATTAGGCAAGGATAATGAGGTTTCTTTTTTTCATCAATGGTTCATTCTTGTCTATTTCTCCTTAGAGAGAGTGTCTTGTTTAGCTTTTCCTTTTCCCTTTTTCTTATTTCTGGATTTCTTACCCTTACCGATAGATTATTCTATGACATTAATTTCTGAAGTAATTTCGGGAGAGGGATCTTCTTCAGGTGAATCTGGCAGAGTCGAAATCTGAGTTTTCTTAGAATTTTTCTTTTTATTCTTAGATTTTTGGCTCATATAACCAATCATACCATCAATGAAATTTGATCTTGTAAGGGCTAGATTAGTTTGACCAGGGCAGGGTAAATCTGAGATCTTTTCATACAAAGTACTGAACTGAGTATAAAAAAGATCAAGGTATTGAGCACGAGAAATTAATTGCTCCTCAATTATAACACCTCCTTTGGCAACACCTTTAGTTATTACTAGTAAAAGAGATTTATGAACCATTCAACCAAAATCTGGTCTGGAATGTAAACTTTAACTAGGTGATGTCTTCGTCTCCATTCATTAATGTGATCTGAGATATGGGTTGACACTGACTGCTTTAAAGAAGTTAAAAGTTCGGTTCCGTTATCATATCGAATGGGCAACTAAAAATGGGTCAAAAAAGTTGTAGCAAGGGCATTAAATGTACTAAAGTAAGCGCGTGGCAATTCTACATGCCATTTGGCTGCTAAACCATTTAAGGTGCATTGAAAAAGTCGTAATCTAATAGAATCATCGATTAATGAATTGGACGTGCACCAAAGATGATAGGTCATCACTTGGTTTGATGGATATTCGCCCGACTTACCCTCAAGCTTAGGAATGCCACTGGGAAACTTAGTAGGAATGACTGTCCAAAATGGTAAATAAAGAAGAGGATCATTAGTTAACCAAGAGAGGTTAGGAAAATCCAAACTTGCAATGAAAGACAACTAGCGTTAGGATCCTTAGACAGATATTGATAACCTTGAGGGATGAGTCCTGTACCAGGAGGAGGATACCTAGGATATCCTGGAATAGCCTGATCAGTTGGAATCTGCATACCAATGGGATATCCAGGATGAGCCACACAATATTGAGGCTGTATAGGTACTTGAAACATATGACCTAGGTATGGCTGATTCTGAAACGAAAGACTCTGACCCATTTGACCTTGAATGAACTGTCCTTGAAAGGGTTGATTTTACAAAGGTTGACCTTGGATAAATTGAGTTTTAAAAGGTGGACCTTGAACAAATTGACTCTGGGGTTGACCTTGGAAAGGTTTCCCTTAGAACAACACTTGTATATATGGGACATAAGGGTTTACAAAGGGTATTTTGGGCGTGGACGTAATTGTAGGAATAGGTTGAACACCAGATACCTGAGGGATTGATTGAACAAAGGGTTGCACCGTTACTTGTGATGTAAGTGGGATAATTACCTGTGATACTCTTGGAATGGGAGATTGAGGTGAACCTGAACCTGGGTTCTAAATATTCGTTGGTACAACAAACTGTACCAAGGTTTGAGGAGTACTCGGGATAGGATGTTGGAGTGGTTGTTGGATAGGTGTCAATGGATTAACTTGGACAATCAGTTGGACTTGGAAAGGCATACCTTGAAAAGGTAATTGTTTTATAGGTTGTCTAATAGGTTGAACAGGTTGATGCATGGGCACTTGAGAAGCAACTGGAATTGACTGTTGATTTAATGAAGGGTTCCATATTGTATTCGTTCCAGGGTAAGGCATTCAAATGGTGGGTTGAGGCATAACAGCTTGACCAAAACCTGTTTGAGGCATTTGATCATAATTAAGATAATTTCTGACAGGGGGTTTCTCCCCAACTGTAGGGTAATATCCACCTAAAGGTTGTCCTTTGGGTGGAGGGTACGATGGTTTCCCCCCAGGTGGGTAATAACCACCTGTTTGGTTGATTTGAGGATTACCAACATTACTGGAAATCATATTAATAAACTGTTCAGATGTCAAACCTGCATTGGTGGGATTAGTTACACCATTTGACATTTTCGAAGATGAATTCGAGGAAGAAGCTCCTGAACAAGCTCCAGCAAGAGAGTGATATCCAGGCGGTAGAAAACTACCATACAATGTTGACTCCAAAGAAGTAGAAAACATAGATGTATCTGATGAGGTACTTCTAGAAGTCATCGTAGACCAGTCAAAACCTGGTATGGTAGAGTAAGGAGTCGTGTATCGTGGAATCCCTTGTCCTAAAAATTTCAAGGGTTTAAAATACCAAGGGTCAGGGTGAAGATATCTAAACAAAAGATCTGAGATATCTAATGGTTCACTAGTAGAAACTATTGGTTCTTCCTCTTCATCCGAAACAAGTTCTTCGATGCTAATGAGACCAAGAGGGACAATATAAGTAATAATAAGTTTCACACGCAGTGAATGTGGAGGATCTGGAATATGTGCTGTAGGAGGCTTATAAGTCTAAGGTTCAGAAATATTAGACTCGGGTTCGTCAATATCTGGTTCAGAAATGGGATTTTTATTTGAAAATTCTCTAGTATCTGATTCAGTTTGAATGAGTTCAGTAATTTCTAAATCAGTTCCTTCTTAGTGTGATCTTAATCTCTAAGTTTGATCAAATTCAGTTTTTATCACTTCAAGGCCTAAAATAGCATATGTTTTCGGTTAATTAACTTCAGTTCCTTTTACATCAGAGTCTATAATAGTAGAAATTTCAGTTTCTGCTGTAGTTCCAGATCCCAATGATTTAGATTTTTCGGCTTTTATCTTTTCCAACTGACTCAGTGTATACTCAGGAGGGTCCCCGAGTATACTATGTGATTGTCTTGGTAATTTCGCCACATTGAAAAAAATCAATTAATAAATTACACAATATCTAAATTACACCTAAAGTCTCTAAAAAGTAAAAAGAACAACACATAAAGTAACACACGCTAAAAAATCTAGGATTTCAAACCATACAAACTGACTCTTCATAGAGATCAATAATTACTAGTTGGTGATGAAATCCAACATTGCAGTGACTAAGGTGAAAAGTTTTATAGAAATGAGCTTTCTGAACCAGTTACCCTGACAACCTACTTAATGAAATAGTCTGGTGCAAGTAACTATGCTATAAACCATCTCGAGCAAATATTACCCTCCAAAAAGTCCAAGTGAGTCTAGTCAACGTCTGTTCCAGGTACAATAGGACCTTCCCTTTGCCGTCACCTTAGGTAGTGCCCTAGGATTATAGTTACTAATTTCACCAAATACAACAATTTTACATGGGGGGACATTCACAGATCGGACGTACACATAAGGGCAGAGTAACAAGCTCAATCCCCTTGAAGGCTCCTCCACATGATCAAATGGAGGTTTACTTTCAAGTGACCCCAAGAACCTTTCGCTACCATTGTAATACGTGAAAATCACTATATCTAGGCCGATGCAGTGGGTATGATCACTTTAGCAGATTCAACATGATCTCGTGCTTAGCTCATGTACAAGAAGAGCTTCCCAGAGAAAAATGGAAATAATTGGATTTTCTCTCCCTAACTCAGGATTCTATTGTTCGTTTGTAGCTTTGGAAAGTTTACTTCCTTCCCTATTTCAAAACCCTATACTTAAGCTATTGTAGGTGGCAAGAGCCCTAAAAAATGTAAAATTCTAGATGAATTTTAATTAACGTTGTATTATTAAGTTGTTCTTTACTCAACAGGTAAGGAAGGTGAAACTCATGATGTTATGACACAACTCAAAATCTTAATGCACTAAAAAATGCAATAGCAAATTTCAAATTCGATGAAATCCTATTTAGTGGAAAGAAAGAGGTTCTTTGATTTCATGAAATGAAATGAAAAACTCACAACTTTTCCAATTTTTCTAAAACAACCAATTTCATCTTAATGCAATGAAAATGAAGAAAACAAACCAAGTTCTATATTTCCCTAAATGTCAAATAAATCAAAATACCCTTTATCTTTTATCACTCAAAACTTTCAAGAACACAAAAATCAATCAAGAGATTTGGATAAAAACACATTTTCCCTATGAATGCTTTGATTTAATGATAATAAAAATGTAATTGTGAGAAATTTAAAAAATTTAAAGCAAATATTTCCTTTATCAAACAAAAATGACCACAATTTCTTCACAAAAGAACTAGATCTCAAGAAACCCTAATTTTCAATTCAAAATGAGTTTGATTACAAATAAGAAAAAAATTAAGGTTAACTGGTGTATTTTACAGAACAAAATAAGAATATCATAAGAAAAAGGACAACCTATCTTGTTTTGATCAATCAACAAATCAACTAGGAAAAACCCTAACCAGTTTCTTCAAAGAGACCTAATTCTCAAAAAATATTAACAAAGCACTCAAATGAGTTCAGAAGAGACATAACACAACCTAAACAAATATAATGACACTACTAGAAAAACAAACTCAGGTTTGGGTTGAAGCAAAAGCCAAATTTTCAAAAATACTCAAAGCCTGTGCAGGTCAGCAGTACAAAACTGAGTGCATGCACCTGGTTGCTAAGGCAAAACTGGTGCAGAACTGCACTCTGTTAGCGAATGAAAACAACGCAGGTGTAATAAACTCAAGAAAAAATTAAAATTCAAGGAATCAACCACACATACCTGAAAGGTCATTAATTTATAAAGACTCGGGTCAAGATAGATCAAAAGAATCAGAAAGAAAAACTAAGGAAAAAGAAGACAACAAAGACGTTTCCGAATATGGTCACCAATTTTTTACACTAGACAAATCCCTCTTGCGAACAAGAGTGATCTCTCTAGGTCCTTGATGGAAACTAGAAACAAGCAAGAAAATTGAACCGAATCTTTCCCTAAGTTGGACTTGTTTGAATTATAAGAATTAAGGCTAATGGATGAGCCTCTTACCTATTTCACGAAATTCTCGATGAAGATTCCTTGTTGTGATTTGATGCAACTCCTCAATGCTTGATAAGACCTGCAAACATTGACCATAAAATGATCAAAAGAACATGCGATATAATAATCCAAACAAAAGTTAACCTAATGATCAAGGAAATTATGAATTGAATTTGCCTTAATAGACATTATAAACAATTATAAACCATTCATCACTCCAATAAGACAAATCAATGGGAGAACGTGTTCATTTGTATTAATCAAAGATAAAGAGGAGCCTTACAACCTTTGCCTTGATGCCATGAGATCTCTCCCAAATGCCTTCAATCTCCTCCTTAGATGTCAGCTTTCCAATCTCAAACTAACAATGTAATTTTATCTTCTCTGACTTCTGACCTCCTCAATCCCTCTACCCTCTAGTCATTTAATAGGCCAAGAGGAAGAAGTTTCAAATCTAAAAGAGGAGGATGCGACTCCTTAATTGAGGGATTAGGATTCCATGAGAAAAGGGATTAAGATGCATCATCTTAGGGTTATAGTTCAAATAGTCATCACCTAGAAGCTTTTAGTTGGGAAATATTCAACCAACTATGTTTCTAGAATGCACTTTTTATTTTTACTTTATTGAATTCACCTACGCGGGTTTATAGTGGCAAACAGAGCGCAACTCTACGATATTCTCGGAGTTAATTTCAGCGCATGCGTGGGAAAATCTAGAAAAATCAGTGCAGGTGAAACTTAACAAGGTGTGACAACTATTTTCCCCAAATTTCTCATCTACTTCAAGATATTTTGGGTTGTTTGACTTCTAAGGGAGCTTATTCAAACATGTTCACGGATGGTAAAAAGACCCTTAAACTGATCAAGGGGCATGGCGACAAATTGACATGTAACAACTTTACATAAATTTTCTTTACAATATGTAACATGTCTAAAAGTGTTTTCGATGCATGAGAATTACTCAATTGAATTGTAGACTCAATGACAAGCCCTAAAATAACTCAATGGGTGCTTGACCTATAAATAATTTTTCCTTGAGCATGAAACCCATGCCTCAAGAATGACAATAATAAATTAGTTTTCCTCTTTACATTGGATACATAAAATCATGATTACATATGTCATTATGAAGACCAAACCTAATTACATATTTCAACAACTATAGTGCACAAATCCTCTCTATGTGTGTTATCTCCTATCCATCTTAGGTATTTTTTCTCAACTATGGAACAAATGCACTCGAAAGAAAATATAACCCCTTTTGCTTCTAGTGGTCTGGTTATATCACGACCCGATATCCTACTAGTGGTTAGGTTTGACTACCTCAACTCCTAACCATAGTTACAATATAAACTCTTCTAGATTCTTCTACATCATAATCATGTGGCTAGACACTTTTCCATGAATAATGGGAGCTGATTGTTGAAATTTGGGGCAACTATGGGACAAATTTCCACATAGGATCCCATGGAAAATCAATCTTACCCCAAAAGAGAATTAATTTGGTTAAAGGAAAATTATTTTTATTGATGAGATCAAATCGTCTTGGTATTTCCCCCAACAAAATCAAAGGAAGAAATTATGAAAAATCATAATTCAATTTTTTCCCTCCTATATTTGTTGGTCGGCCTCATATATGGTTAAGTTGGTCTACCCCAAAGGATGCAACCTTTCTGTTATCACTCAATATATATATATATATATATATATATATATATTTTTTTTTTTTTTTTTTTTTTTTTAAATTCTGAACATCAATTTTTTTTTAATTATAAAGGTTTGGTGTCAGTCCCTTTGCAGGTTCCTGTGGATGAAAGTCCTGTTTTTCTTCTCTATCGAGATTGGGCTTTTAGGCTTATATTTCTCAAGATATGGACAAAATTGGTATTACTGGGTCAAATGGCACCCCTTACAGATGACAACTGGCAAATAAAATTGATCACCGCCAAGCAGAGAGTGAAATAGATCGTATGGATTGGATTGAGAAAATAATAGGAGTAATTGTTTCACTTCTGTGTTCTCAAATACCAGAGCAGAAGCTGCCTTGTAATCTAATGAGCAGTGGATATCAACGCACAGCCAGTGAGAGCAGCTCATTGAGGGCAGCAAATGGTCTGGAGTCCAAAACCAAAGACAATTCTCGGGCAATAAGGGATGTACTGGAGAATGTGTGATTTACCTTAATTGTGGTGGTTGTAGCAATGCTGGTTCTGGCATTTCTCATTTCTGGCACTGGTATCATTTGGAAAGATGAAAATGTGAAAGGTAAAAAGAGTGCGGAGGATATAACGAAATGTGCTTTTCCGCAAAAGCAATTACTTCTTGCAGCAATTGACATGGCGGATGCAGGCTCAAAATCAGGAGGTTATGTAGTATACTCAACTTGCTCAATTACGGTTGCAGAGAATGAGGCAGTTGTGAACTACGCACTTAGCAAGCGTGATGTAAAAGTTGTCCCATGTGGTTTGGACTTCGGTCAACACGGGTTTATACATTTTAGGGAGCACCGCTTTCACTCATCTTTGGAAAAGACAAGGCGTTTCTATCCGCATGTTCATAACATGGATGGCTTTTTTGTTGCAAAGCTGAAAAAGATGAGCAGCACCAAACCAGTTCCTAAAGCAACTGAAGCTGAAGACAACATTCCTAATACTGTTGATGATAAAGACGGTGAAATAAATGATGGAAATATTGTGACTGATCAAATTGAAATTTTAAAAACAGAAACTGCCCCGATCAGTGAAAGTTCCAAGACTAACATCTTCGTTGGGTCTACATTGGCTTAGCACTCGTCTCAGAGCACTGCTGCGGTGGATGTCTTGGCAGGGTTATGTGGTGCTTTTTCTTGTGAGCCAGTAGGTTCATGTGTCACTACCACTGGAGTCGATCGATCTGAAAGTCTTCAGGAGAAAGTTTTCTCCAGTTAACACAGGAAGAAAAATGTTGATACTGATCATACCTTAACATCTGAGGCTGTTGAAAATATTGAAATACAATATTCTTCTGAAGAAAATTGTGAGGAAATCAATTTGGATTGGACGGATGATGAAAAGGCTCTTTTTATTAGTGCTGTGACCATGTTTGGTAAGGATTTTAGAAGAATTTGCCATTATGTCCATTCTAAAACTGAAGTTCAGTGTAAGACATTCTTTAGCAAAGCTCGTAAACGACTTGGACTTGATGAGCTCATACCACATGAATCAAATATCTCAGCAAAAAGAAATCATGGAAGAAAGGACGATGAAACAGGGCTTGATAAGATCTGTGCATTATTGTGGGATACAGATACTTCTGCAAAGGTGGGTGAAAGTCCATATTCAAATGCTTCCAGTGAAGCTGGGCCAAACAGCAAAGCTGGCATTGTCTTAAATGATTTCTGTGAGGGTCATCATAGGAGTGAAGTTGAGGATAATCAGAAGGTTTCTCTGAAAAGAGAAACTGAACTAAAAGAAAGTGCTAACCTCTTGCAAAATGCCACAGAGATGACTTCTGGGAAGGCTCTGGCTTCACCAGATGCACAACATTTTTGGTTTAACGGGTCATTGATGAACAGGAGGGAAGGCCTTCATATGTGTTCATTGGCAGACACACAGCAGAAAAAAGACAATCCAAAGGTCTTACATGCAGATGTCTTATGGCCTGACAAAAGCATAAAAAGTCAAGTCATAGTTGAGTCTTATGATAAAACCAGGGACTTTGTTGGTGATAGTGTTGAAGCAGAAGATCATAAACCTTCTGAGGCAGTTATCTCTTGTTCAGGGAAAAAATCATTTATCAATGATTTGGAAAGATGTCATGGTATGGTCAAAAGGGAAGTGTTTATTGATGGCGAAGCTGAATCCAGAAAATATGAAGAGGCGGGGTCATTGATGGAGCCAATATCTTCAAAAGAGGATATTAAATTGCCTGGCAACGAAATGAGGGATAAAAACCCAAGACAATGAACTTCGTTTTAGCCTCTTATGTCAGGCAGCTATTGAAGCTCCAAGGATTCTTAATCTCTCAAACAGTGAACACTTTAGTGGACCTTATGGGGAGGATTTTGTCTTCATTGCCAATGATTGGCATACATCTCTTCTTCCTTGTTACTTGAAGACAGTCAGATTTTGGGTTGAAACTGTGTTTTTGGAATTACCCAGCAGTTTCGTAGCGCACTACGAAACTGCTGAAGAGGATGCCTAACGCTCAGCAGTTTCGTAGTGCGCTACGAAACTGTTGAAGCTACATAATTTAAACTCAGTCAACCGATTTTGTGAGACCGAGGGAAAAGTTTTGAAAAAGGAATATCCTCAAAGGGTCATTTAAAGGTATCAACAGTCAATTAGGCAAGACAGGTGGACGCTTAAAAAGGTTTAATATTCAAATCCAATTTTTGTCGTCAAGTGAACACCTTTACCACAGTTCAGGGTATATCAAACAGTTTGCCTGCAAGAAACTTTTGCTTGCACACATGTTCATGGGAAAATCTTACAACGCATCAGGGACGTGGCAGTCTTCTACATTTGGGTAATTAAAGGCTAAAGGTCATGCTTCTGTGCACTCGAATATTTTGGGGAAAACTGAAACCGAGAAGCAAGGGTAATCTCCTAATATTTCTGAGCAGTTAAAAAGATTCAGCATCCAAGGTCAGCATGGAGCATTAATATTAAACACCCATCTCAGCTAAACTAGAAGAGGGCCAGATGTCAAAGAATGAGGAGAAGTCATCATGCATGTAATATGGAGTTAGAGTCATAGTTGATTTAGATCTCTAAAAAAACTCCAGTCAGCACTTTGTTGTATTTATTAGTTAGATGAATGGTTGATAGGTGTCATTAGAAGTAGTTTTCGAATTCCCCTCATGCTGGAGGAGGAATATCGATCAGTTAGAATAAAAACTCTATATATAGCTGAAACAACAATGTAATCAAGGTTGGAAAACTTTATAACAGAGCATAGTATTTGGCTTATGTAAAGATTCACTTTCAGTAATATAATTTTGGTTTTACTTCTTAGGATTCATGAAGGATTTCTTATATTCAGAATGTGTGATGTTGTCTTTTTCTTAGTTTTGTTTACAGTGGTATGGATGTATAATCACTCAGAATTCACTGAATGTGCTCTAATTTCCTGTATGCATCTATAAACTGTGTGGTTCCATATGAGTGTATGTTCTGAATATTCAAATGTTGAATGCCCTGACTTCCATGTAAGGTCAACATCTTTGTTGTATTGAAGTGTTGTTGACTCCATAGGCCCAATGGATACTTGTTTAATGTATTTCCAGCATTCATATTTGTCACAGTTGTTCTACAAGAGTTAGCCATCTTAGTTTTAATCAAAATCATTATTACACCAAGAGAGAGCCCTCTCAGGTTGAGGAGGCTAAGCCTCAGCCTAAAGTAGGTCTGAAATAGTTACTTGAAGTCTTCCTGGTCTGCAGCCTTCCAGGGCCTGATTTTGAGATAACACTTTCACACTTAGAATCAACTATAAATTGGGCCTTTTCCTCTTCCATTCGGATCATGAAAGCTTGAGTTTGTGGCACATTATAATCACAGTGGCTTGTATTATTCATTTGAAGCTCACATCTAAATTTTGTGGCTCACATTTCTCTTCTTGTGGTTTGTATTCTTTATACTATGACGCACATTTATGTTCATGTGATCTACACTCTTTATACTATGGCTCACTATTCTCTATGGAAGATCACTCACACTATGTGGCTCAAAATTGTTACTACACTGATTCACAATGTTTTAGTGGCTCGCATATATAATTTGTAACTCGATTCTATGGCTCAATACTTGTTATGGATTGTTGAGTCCCAAACCTGCACTTCCCTATATACACTTTCAGCCTTCTTTTTCCATTTACTTCGTCCACCAAGCTGTCAAATCGTTGCATAATAGTTTAAAAAGAACTTATGGAATGGTTTCCTAACTATGCTTATGACTGTTGTTTGATTTAGATTTTTGTTCAAGCAGCTGCAGAAACTTGTCACTTTCCGCAGCCAGCCCACGTTTCCGCAGCCATTTTGTTAAAGGCTATGCTACAGGTGTCCGATGGAGAAACCAGCCACATGGGTAAGCTGCACGTGACGTGTACATGGGGTGTGTCCCCTCAGATCAGCCAAATCATTCATAAACAGTCGCGGTCAACGATGGTCAAAGGAAGGGCCAAATGAAGAATTTCGCGGTGGCACGGCTCTGTTTTTCCCACGTGAAGGTTTGCGGGGCACGACCCTTAGTTTTCGGAGGTATTTTCACACCTGGAGAGTAGCCCGTGAACTAAACCAAGCAGCCACCACTCCATGAATTCATGACCACCACGCTAGATCTCGGATCAAGGGATTTACATGTCTTTTAGCGGCATAAATCTAGTAATTAGTTACAACATATTTTTCTTATAAATAACGCGTTGATATACGCTGAAGGATTAGCTTTCATATTGTAATTTTGACTGTTGTCACCCACTGTACTGCATTTCACTTTAAATACATGAGAAGACAGTTTTTCTGAATCGGATTTGTGACTAAGTGATTGGCTGGTCGAGGTTGCAGAGGGCCCCTGTACACCAGAGCCTTGTATAGTTTCTACTTGATTTCATTTACTGTTTTCTTTCAATCATTGCTTGTATATATAGTGTGCTGTTCTAATGATCATTGCTGTCTATATTTCCTTTATGTTTCTTTTCTAACTATTAGCTGATTAGTGCTTCTTTTACAGGTTTTGTTGTAGGTAGCCCGGGCAGATTTACATATTTTTTAGATAACTACTGACATATGAGATCATCTTGTCCTTCCTGCTAATTTTCATTTTCTGAAGTTTAATTCCAGAACTGTCATTTTTCAATTTTTGTTTTGCTTATTTATTTTTCTGCTACTTAGACATCATACTACTCATTTGTTTATGGTTTCTTTCTATAGTCAAGTGACTATATTAGTAAGGAATTAGAATATTACTTATTGTAGTGTGATTTAATTTAATTTCCTACAATTTAGATATCATATTGCTTAACTTGTTCATGATTGATTCCCATAAGGCAGATTGAGTTGAAGGGTAAAGGATCAGAAGAGTTGAAGTAGTGTGATTAGTTTCCTTTATGCAATTTAATTTCCTGCAATTTAGATGTCATATTGCTTAACTTGTTCATGATTGCTTCCCATAAGGCAGATTGAGTTGAAGGGTAAAGGATCAGAAGGGTTTAAGTAGTGTGAATTAGTTGCTTTGCTTTCAGTCTTTTAGTTGCTTTAAGTTCAGTTTTTACTTTCTTTTTCATACAACAGCAAGGATACTGGGTCATTGTCATTAGTTCACTGTTTGATACATTTACTTCCTCTCAAGAATTGATTTCATTACAGTTAGTTTAGAGATTTATTTTTGAACACTTTTAAGTTTGGAAAATCACTGTAGAAATCACCATTACCATCCATACTTAACTTTCATTTTCACCATCACACACACTAGGGAATCCATAAAAGATAAATCCTAAAACAAACTAAAAAAACTCAAAAACGACAAAAAGGCTAAGAAAATGGTTATCTTGTACATATAGTACACTTCACTTCGTCAGTTTACGAATTCCGGATTGACATTTTAATCAGCAATTTAGAACACACTAAATTGACCAAACATTTTGGCGCCGTTGCCGGGGAAGTGAAACTAGGTAGCCAATTTCTTAAAAAAAAAAAAAATCAAGGAAAATTGATAACCTCTCAAAGTATGCTCTCCTCTTGCACTTAGTGTGATCTGGAGGATCAGAAAAGAGAAAGTTATTGGTTTAATAGTTTCTTGAGTATGCTCTATTCTTGCACCTAGAGTGACCTGGAAGATCAGAAAGAGAATTATTAGCCTGACTTGAAGAAAAATAAAAATGATATGCATAGAGCAAGAGATTCTAGGGGAAGGTTTTTAGCTAGAGCCAAGAGTTCGATTTTCACAACTCCTTCTACCTCAAGGAATAGACAAGAGACACCTCCATCATCTCCAAACTACACTCCTAGCCCTAGGATTCCTGGAATTCAAGAGGCAGTAGTTGAGTTAGGAGACTCTTCCTCACCATCCAGCGAATCTGAATTAGGAAAAGATCCTTTCTTTTCTTCTACAAGGAGACACATTGTAATTGAAGAAGTAGAATCATCTGAGGAAGAAGAGGGAGAAATTCCTCCTCGTTCGCCATTAGTAGAGGAACCAGAGGACTCTGAAATCTTTGAGAAAACTACCATGACAGAAGAGGGAGTTAACGGATTTGGTAGAGGTAGAGGTAGAGGAGGGGGAGGAGGAAATAATGGAGGAGGTAGAGGTAACAATGGGGGAAATAGGGACGGAGATAACGCATTTGGATTTCCTATAGTCGATGAGGATTCTCGAGCAACAATGAAAAATATTTCACCATCTGTCCTCCCAAACTTTCATGGGTTAAGAAATGAAGATCCTGAAACATTTCTATTTGAGTTTGAGGTCGTGTGTCGAACCTATGATTATCTGGAAGACTCTCAAAAACTCAAACTGTTTCCTTCAACATTGAAAGGAGCTGCTTTGAAATGGTTCATGGGATTACTCACTCAATCCATTAGGACTTGGAATGATATGAAACAAACATTTCTGGATAGATACATGGATTATTGTATGCCTACTAACCACAAGGATGAAGTATTTAAAATGGTACAAAGAGAAGATGAAAACTTGGAGGATTTACTTGAAAGATTCCAATACAATCTGAAAAGAGCAAAAATGAGTAACTTAGATGAGGAAACCTTGAAATCCCTTCTATTAAAAGCCATTAGAGATGAATGGATAGATATTTTGAACATGATGGGAAAAGGAGACATATCTCAACTTCCACTTCATGATATAGCAGAGCTGTGTGTCCATCTCTCAAGAGGAAAATCTAAAACTGGAAAAGGGCCTAGAGATCCTTCTCTCATCAGAGCAAACAAATCTGCAATTGGATCAGTAAGTAGGGCTGAGATTGGCAATATGATTGATGAATTCAAAAGTGATATCTTAGGGAGTCTTAGTGAGCAACTAGACACTCTTAAGATCCACAATAAGCAGAAGTTGAAGCTTTATCCATCTTTTGCCCAAAATGTAAAAAAAAACATGCTCTCAGGGAATTTCCCTTGGATGCAAAAGTTGTAGAAACATGTGCGATTTGTTCAGAGAATCATGAGACCAAGGATTGTCCTTCAATTCCTGGGCTCAAAGCTGTCTTCCAAAAAGATCCAAATACAATTGAGTCTCTCTATTTTGTTGCAAGGAGACCTTGGCAGGGGCAACAAAACCAAGGGTTTAATAACTCTATGAACTTTCAAACCCCACCAAATTGGAATCCTTGGCAACAACCTTGGTCCCAACCTCAAAATTCTTTTCAATCATGGGTACAAGGCATGCAAAATCCTTATGGGAGATTTTCTCAATTTTATCAATATCCTCCATCTTTTCAAAACCAACAAGCTCCACAACTTCCAAATCAAAACCCACAACTATCATTTCCATTTCAACAACAACAACCGTCTCAACAGAACCCAAATTCTCAACTCTTGCTTCCATTCCAACAGAAGTCAAATCAACTTCCTTCTCAGCCATTGCCAAACCCCAATAATAAAAACCCTCAAAATGCTTACATGGTAGAAGGTCAACAATTTCCTACCTATATGATTGTTCCTCTCAATGATGTACAACTCAGATCTGGTAGAGTTTTAGATAAACCTTCTATAGATGCCCAAAATCAAAGCATTTCTGAGGAAGATTCTCTTGAAGCCAATAAGGGTTCTGAAGCATCTCTTCAAAACCCAAACACTCAGAAAGAAAAAGAAAAAGAGCTAACCCCCACAACTCCTATAGTTGAGCAACCTGCATCTTCATCTACACCTCCTTTTCCTGAAAGATTACAAATTGACAAAGGGGTGGAAAAACAAATCTTGTTGCCTGACTATGATTTTCTAGATGAATTGAAGAATGTCTGTATCAAGATTCCCTTGGTACAAGCCATTAGAGAGATTCCTATTCTAGTAAAAACAATAAAGGAGTTGAGTCTTAAAAGACCAGGAAGGAAACCTAGAGACACAAGAAGAATCCACCTGGTAGGGAAAATTGCAGACATCATGATGGGAAAAATTACTATGCAGAAATATGTAGATCCCGGTAGTCCAATTGTCAAAACACATATCAATGGGGTAGAAATTCCAAATACTTTGATTGATTTAGGGGCTGCTATCAACATTATGAGTAGACAGACTATGGAACAACTGAAACTTCCTAATCTTCTCTTTACACCTACTTTGCTGCAACTTGCAGATCGATCAATTATTAAACCAGATAGTGTATTAGAAGACATTTCAGTCTCCTTAGACTCTTGGGAATTGTTAGCGCTGCTATGCAAAAGGCATAAAAATGAATTTAAACACTCTCGAAGGCTGCAAATACCTTCATAATCATCCCGAAGGATCCATCGATGCTGTCAAAATCTTCATTGTTGGGCCAAAATGATCTATCGGGAGGCCTGAGACACTCCGAGACAAGCAAAAATTTAAAATCGCAGGCCTAGCAGTTCAAATGAGTGACACCCGTTTGATCCGGCCGATCATCGGTCCAGATCGCATCGGCGGGTTGCAATCGGAGGCGGCAGCGGCAGTGATGTGGTATCACCGATGAGCGATCGCCAATATCGCATCGGCATATCGCATCGGCATTTCGCTGTCGGGATGCCAAAGTGGACAAGGTCTTTACCTTCAGTTATCTGCCGATGCGATGGGCCGGATCCGATGGGTGTACTGAGGTCCTTTTTATAAATTTCAAATCCGCGCTTAAGCCACTTTAATGATTTTGGGCGCATTTTCTGTGTTTAATGAAATATAAAAATACAAGGGGCGGACCCGATAGAAAAGATATATGTGTGAGGGCCTTTGACATTTAAAAAATAGTAAGGTGGGCAGTATTTATAAATGGCGCGGAAATGATTAATGCAAGCATGCAGCAGTACAGCGCAGTAGGTAGCTGTCTTCAATCGACAGTATGGCCTAGCAGGAAAGAAGATGTGCCCAAAACAGATCAACATTTATCAGTCATGATTGACCCGTGGTTGGGACTTTCAAGTCCAGATAAAGCATTGTGGGCGGGAATGAACAGTGTAGCAGTGTTTCAGTGTCGCCAAGCCAGGCAGTCATATTAGAGCCGTTCAATAATTCAACAGCATCATTTAATTAGCAGTATGGCCGAGGAGGAAATAGGACGCCACAGATCCAGTCAAAGCATTCAGTGGTTATGGGATTTTCCCATACTTCGTCTCACCTGCCCTAGAAGGATCGCAGAGCACCAGAGAGGGACAAACCTATTCAAAGCACTGCCAGATTTGTACCAGAGGCCCATTCTTGAATGTAAATATGGTTGGTGGGCATTTATAGGCTCCTCCACGCATTGTTCAGCAGAGATATTTTGTATTGTAACAGTATATATACCCAGAACAGAGATGTAATGGATTGATGAGTGTTTGATGAATGAGAGCTTATTGTAGCCTTTTAACTTCTGGAGACTGTAAATACTATGAGACCTGCAGCTTCTGGTCTTGATTTCTATTAATACAAGCTTCTTTTGCTATCACCTGCTCACTTTCCACTTCTTCTTCTTGTTCTAGACTGCGCCTGCTTGCATTTATTTGATGTGCTGTGAATTTTTGGCATCGGAGGGGCTGTCATCCCACCTCTATGTTAAAATTTAGTAGTTTATTGAAACTTGTTTGCAGGTTGCTATTGTTCAAATAGCAGAGAGCTGTCATCCTCACTGCCTATTGAATAATAGTCGTGCTGATCCTCTAACTGATTGCAGCTGGCCATCGCAGAGCTCTGTGCATCTGCTGGTGCAATCAGTCTTCTCCATTATCACTTTTATCTTAAACTGTGAGTAGTTGGTGGTTGAAAGCCTTGTAGTTTGGGGGTCTTCACCCATGCCTGGGGTAAATCATAGTAGGAGTAGTTATTCAGCTTAAAGGTGCTGCACATCTCCCATTTATCCATCATTTTATCCAACAAAAACTGTTAAATTTTTAATGTTCCTGAGCATCACTGATTTACAACCTAGGTGAGTTTCTTGGGGTGATAACATTAATTGGCGCCGTTGCCGGGGAGAGGAGAATCGAAGCTCAGCTTCCCTGGGAGACGACACAGCTTCAAGATTTGATGACAGACAAATTTTGAACACATAGTTTGGTTGTAATCATCTGTCTGGCGACTCCGCTGGAGGAAGGCCATCCTTTGGCGACTCCACATTGAAGTTCTGGCGCAGTTTGTGAGGCATACTAGAAGAAATCCGCAGAAGTCTCCAGCTGTTCTAGTGCCTGACCCTGAAAAGATTGTTAACCCGAAGAAAAAATTGCAGAAAGGAGCGTCGGGATCAGGTAAGCCCAAGAAATCTAATTTATCTCTGTATGAGGAGTTTTTAGTTGAAGATACACAATCTGAAGATTTAGAGCCTAGTACTATTAAGGGAGAAATACATACAGAGATTCATAAAGCTCCTTCTCCATTTAGTTCCCATTTGAATCTGAGTCCGAAGAAAGTTTCCCATACTGTCCAAAACATCCCAATATCATTCCCATCCATTACATTATCTCCTACTGCTCCATCTGTTAGTATTCTTCCGCATATTCCAAACATGGCAGGACAGCAAGCACCTACTAGGATTGAAAGGATTGTTGCTGCTAGATATGGACCTTTGATATTGCCTACACCTTTAAATGCCATGCCTACAAGAGAATATCAAAAATATATGCCCAAATTTACTGGAACAGAAGGAGTTACAGCAGAAGAACATCTTGAAGCTTTTTATAGTTATGCTGATAATTTAGACATAAGTGAGAGTGATGTATGGATGAGAGTTTTTGTTCAGAGTCTTGATGGAGAGGCCAGGAAGTGGTTTAGAGAATTACCCCAGAGATCTATAACAGATATAGAAGCATTAGATGATGCATTTTTGAAGCAATGGGGAGATAAGAAGGACTTGTTGTATTATCATACAGAGTTTGGAAACTTGAAAAGAGAAAAGGGTGAGTCTTTGCCTGACTTTAATAAAAGATTTAATAGAATGTATAATAAAATACCAGTTGAGGTAAAGCCCACCCCTACTGCTGCCAAACTCACATACGCCAATGCTTTTGATTCTGACTTTTTCTTATTGTTGAGAGAAAGACGATGTGCTACGCTGGGTGATATGCAAGAGGCAGCCTTGGAGGTGGAATCAAATATTATGGCAGCTGAAAAGTTAAAGAGTCAAGGTGACAGAAGAAGGCCGAGAGGTGAGGCTTCTTCTTCCACTGCATCGACTTCCGAGCCTAAGATAGACAAAATGACCAAAATGATAGAGTCATTGGCTGCTGAAATTTTTAGGTTAAAAGTTGATCAGACCTCAGGCAAAACAAGGCAGCAAAACACATGTGTCCCAAGAAATCCAAACCCCTTCAGAAAAGCAAATGAACAGCTGCAGATTATGCAAAGGGGTGAAGAAGCAAGAGAAGATCATAAAGTAAAAGCTCCCTTTCAGAATGCAGTCATGGAGGGGGAACAATATGAAGAAGACGAGGATGAAATTCACTGCTTGGAGGATAAAGGGAATGCTGCATTTTTAACATTGGCCGAATATGAAGAGTCATTGCTGCAAGGGCAAAACAGCCAGAGGTGGGACAGTGGTGCTGTTCTGCAATCTGATGAACAGCAGCAAAGATATAATCTAAGATCCAATGCAAAGAATGTCAAAGAAAATACTGCGCAAGAAGCAGCTGCTCGAACAGTGCCACAAAATAGCAGGCAAAGAAGACCAGCAGCTGATCCTGTCACCCTCAGAGCTCCAGTTCAAGAGGTAAAAACTGCTGATAAAGTATCCTCTTCTTTTAGTTTTGTGTCAGAAATTCAGAAGCTGAAAATAGCTGTCCCTCTGGCTGAGTTGGTCAAGAGCGAATTGTTTAGAAAGCCCATCCTTGAAGCCCTTGAGCTAGAGCCTAACCAATCCTCCATTGACTCTGTCAATTTGCAAGACGACAAGCCTGCTATTGTGCTTAGCCCCATGATTGAACCTGCAGATGATACTTCTCCATCTTTCTACGTTTCATTAACTATCCACGATAAAATCCTCCACAATTGCCTGCTAGACACAGGGGCCAGTCACAATTTAATGCCTAAAACTGTCATGGAAGAGCTAGGCCTTGATATCACCAGACCCTATCATGATTTGTTCTCATTTGATTCAAGGAAGGTGAAATGCCTTGGATTAATTAAGGATTTGGCCATTTCCCTAACCCAGTTGCCCATGAAAAGTATGATGATGGATATAGTGGTGGCCGATGTTCCTCCTAAGTTTGGTATGCTGTTGTCTAGAGGGTGGATTAAGAGACTAGGAGGGACATTACAGAATGATCTGTCTTATGCAACTGTCCCAGTGTTTGGAGGAGAAAGCAGGAGGTTATATAGAGAAGCACAGCTGGCATATGTTATTAGTGATGAGAAGAATCCTACAAACCATCCCATATATGCAGTGGACACTGATTTTGGGGCTTGCATCCTCCAAATAGAAGAATCTCAGAAGGCTGCATTGCATATCCGGAAACCAGCAGCTCAGGCTGAACATGATATGGGTGGTCAGATTTGGGAAATGTTTTTTGATGGAGCATGTACCAAGGAGACTGCAGGAGCAGGGGTGGTGCTAGTATCTCCACAACAAGAAACAGTTCAGTTATCCCTAAAGCTGGTTTTTCAGGTGACAAACAACATAGCAGAATATGAAGCACTGCTGTTGGGCCTTCATGAAGCCAAAGATAGAGGGATAAAAAATTTGAAGGTATTTGGAGATGCTGACCTGATAATTCAGCAAGTAAACAGAACGTTCCAAGCAAAGCATCCAAGGCTGAAGGCTTATAGAGATGAGGTATGGAGGCTCAAAGAGCTCTTTGATTTTTTCTGTATTTCATATATTCCTAGAGCCCAAAATCAGCTTGCTGATTCCCTTGCTGTCTCTGCTAGTTTATTCATCCCTCCATTGCCTCCCAGACTAGTTTATGAGGTACAAATGAAGTATAGGCCCTCTGTGCCTGATAATGTCCACCATTGGAAGGTTTTTGATGATGATAATGAGTTAAGTAGGTTCCTTCAAGTCATTGATGAGTTCTCTGAAATGCAAATTGACCAAAACGATGATGCTTTGTTAGAAGATTCCAAGTCCCAGCTTAGAAATAAAATTGGCAAGAATAGCATAGTCCAGCTTCCTAGTAACCATATTCCTAAGGGTCTAATTCCTCTGGAGAAATTGTTTGACTACAATGATGTGCCTTACAGAGCTGCCCAAAAAGAAGATCAGTCTCAAGTATGCAAGCATGATATAGGAGGTCCAGGTCAGCCCAAATTCATAAATTTGTCCACGAGTCTATCTGCTGATCAGAGTGTTGAATATTGCAAATTAATGAGGCAATTTGCTGATGTGTTCGCTTGGGAATACAGTGATCTAAAAACATATGACAGAAGCATAATACAGCATAAAATTCCACTTGAAAAAGGCACTATTCCTTTCAAACAGAAGCTGAGGCCAATGAACCCTATGCTCCTTCCTCTGGTCGAGAAAGAAATTAAGAAGTTGTTGGCGGCCAAAATTATAGTGCCTCTCAGATATTCTAAATGGGTGGCCAATCTGGTTGTTGTGAGGAAGAAGAGTGGAGAAATCAGACTGTGTGTTGATTTCAGGAATCTAAATAAGTGCTCCAAAAAAGATAATTATCCCTTGCCCAAAATGGAGCATTTGTTGCAGCAGGTCTCAGGTGCCAAAGTGATGTCTTTCATAGATGGGTTTTCAGGCTTCAATCAAATCGCTGTGCATCCAGACGATCAATAAAAAACAACATTTACCACTCCTTGGGGCACGTTCATGTATGCAAAAATGCCGTTTGGGCTAATGAATGCTGGAGCCACCTTTCAACGCGCTATGGATATTGCTTTTGTGGGTGAAAAGGATAAATTCGTGTTGATTTATCTTGATGACATAACTGTTTATTCTGGCAGCCACCATGATCATTTACAGCATTTAAGAAAGGTGTTTTCGAAGTGCAGGAAGTTTGGAATTTCACTCAATCCCAAAAAGTCCCATTTCGCTTTAGAAGAAGGCAAACTGTTGGCGCATGTAGTGTCTGCTGCAGGTGTTCAGATTGACCCAGAAAGGGTAAAAGCAATTTAGGCCTTGACTCTTCCACGATCAAAGAAAGATATACAGTCTTTTCTTGGCAAAATTAACTTTGTACGGAGGTTCATCCCAAATTTGGCAGAGCTGGTCAAGCACATAACCTCTATGTTGAAAAAGGGAGCAGAGGTGAAGTGGACTGATGCGGCCAGAAGATCTTTTGAGTCCATTAAGATGGCTATTGTAGAAGCTCCCACTTTAATAAGCCCTGATTATAGCAAGGAGTTTCACCTGTTTTCATTTGCCTCCAAGGATACCATTGCAGCTGTCCTGTTGCAGCAAGATGAAGCAGGTCAGGAGCATCCAGTTGCCTTTTTCAGCAAAAATCTGAGGGATGCTGAACTAAGGTATGATATTATTGAAAAGCAGGCTTATGCGCTTATCAAATCTTTAAAGGCTTTCAGAGTATACATATTGCATTCCAAAATAGTTGCATATGTCCCTTCTGCCGCAATAAAGGATGTTTTAACGCAGCCTGATGCCGATGGAAGAAGAGCGAAGTGGATTGCAAAAATAATAGAATTCAACATAGAGCTGAAACCCACCAAGCTGGTAAGAGGTCAGGGGCTTGCTAAGCTGTTGGCTGAAGAAAATTGCAGGTCTTTGGACATTGATTTCTTGTTCAATATAGCAGAAATTGGCCAAATAGAAGAACATGAAACAGCCGAAACGCAGAAAGGACAGTCGGTGGCCGAGAACCTAGCTTCATGTAGCTGGTATACTGCAATAATAAATTTCCTGCTAAATTTAGAAGTTCCTTCAGAATTTTCTCAAAGTCAAGTAAGAACGTTAAAGCTCAAGGCAACGAAATATTGCATCAATGGTAGCTTGCTTTATTGGAGGGATCCATCTAGAGTGCTTTTAAGATGCCTGGATAAACAACAGTTAATAGAAGCTATGCAGCAGTTCCATGACAGCATGTGTGGAGGACATCATCATTGGAGGACTACAGCCCAAAAGATTCTCAGAGCCGGGTATTATTGGCCCTTTTTATTTTCTGATGTATTTGCTTTTGTTAAATCTTGTGACAGGTGCCAGAGATTTGAAGGTAAGCAGCAGCTGAAATCCCTGCCCCTAAAGCCAATCATTGCAAAAGGACCTTTTCAGCAGTGGGGCTTGGATTTCATTGGTGAAATCAACCCACATTCCAGTGGCCAGCACAGGTGGATATTAGTCGCCACTGATTATTTTACAAAATGGATTGAAGCAATCCTAACAAGGAAGACTGATCATAATGTGGTAATGAAATTTTTATCAGAAAACATTTTCAACAGATTTGGTTGCCCACATAAGCTTATAACAGATAATGTAGCAGCCTTCAAGGCAAAAGAATTGGTGGAAATGTGTGATTCAATGGGCATTAAACTTGTGCATTCCACCCCCTATTACCCCCAAGGGAATGGTCTAGCAGAATCCTCTAATAAAAGTCTGATTAGGATTATAAAGAAGCTGTTAGAGGAAAATAAGAAGAATTGGGATGCCAAGCTCAAATATGCACTTTGGGCAGACAGAGTAACTATCAAAAGATCCACAGGTTGCTCTCCCTTCAAGCTGGTATATGGTACTGATGCCGTTTTTCCCATTCAACTTACCCTCCCTGTGGCAAAGTTGCTCCAAACAGCGCATAATGAGGAAGATAACATGGCCAATAGAATCACTGATTTAACAGAATTATATCAGATCAGAGAGCAGCTGATTGAAAAGGCTACAACACATCAATAGAAGGTCAAGGAAGCCTTTGACAAGAAGACAAAAAGAAACAATTTCCAGGTTGGGGATTTGGTCATGAAATGGGATGCTTTTAAAGAAAAGAAAGGAAATCATGGGAAGTTTGATGCTCTCTGGACAGGTCCTTTCATCATTTCACAGATTCAAGGGAACAATACCTTCATACTGAAAAGTATGGGAGGAGAAACAGTCTTTGATGGCCCAGTTAATGGGCGGTTTCTGAAGAACTATGTGATTTAAGGTCTTTTGGCCTTAAAAGTTGTAAATATTCTGCTTTTATCGGTTTTAGTGTAGCTGTAATAGACTCCATGCCCAATGGAACACTAGGAATTTTGGCTAATTTGCTTGCTGCTGGAAAGACATTGATCTGCAGGTTCTTGAGACCTCACAGGGAGGATCTCATCCCCAGAAGGAGCCAGTGTTAGCGCTGCTATGCAAAAGGCATAAAAATGAATTTAAACACTCTCGAAGGCTGCAAATACCTTCATAATCATCCCGAAGGATCCATCGATGCTATCAAAATCTTCATTGTTGGGCCAAAATGATCTATCGGGAGGCCTGAGACACTCCGAGACAAGCAAAAATTTAAAATCGCAGGCCTAGCAGTTCAAATGAGTGACAACCGTTTGATCCGGCCGATCATCGGTCCAGATCGCATCGGCAGGTTGCAATCGGAGGCGGCAGCGGCAGTGATGTGGTATCACCGATGAGCGATCGCCGATATCGCATCGGCATATCGCATCGGCATTTCGCTGTCGGGATGCCAAAGTGGACAAGGTCTTTACCTTCAGTTATCTGCCGATGCGATGGGCCGGATCCGATGGGTGTACTGAGGTCCTTTTTATAAATTTCAAATCCGCGCTTAAGCCACTTTTAATGATTTTGGGCGCATTTTCTGTGTTTAATGAAATATAAAAATACAAGGGGCGGGCCCGATAGAAAAGATATATGTGTGAGGGCCTTTGACATTTAAAAAATAGTAAGGTGGGCAGTATTTATAAATGGCGCGGAAATGATTAATGCAAGAATGCAGCAGTACAGCGCAGTAGGTAGCTGTCTTCAATCGACAGTATGGCCTAGCAGGAAAGAAGATGTGCCCAAAACAGATCAACATTTATCAGTCATGATTGACCCGTGGTTGGGACTTTCAAGTCCAGATAAAGCATTGTGGGCGGGAATGAACAGTGTAGCAGTGTTTCAGTGTCGCCAAGCCAGGCAGTCATATTAGAGCCGTTCAATAATTCAACAGCAGCATTTAATCAGCAGTATGGCCGAGGAGGAAATAGGACGCCACAGATCCAGTCAAAGCATTCAGTGGTTATGGGATTTTCCCATACTTCGTCTCACCTGCCCTAGAAGGATCGCAGAGCACCAGAGAGGGACAAACCTATTCAAAGCACTGCCAGATTTGTACCAGAGGCCCATTCTTGAATGTAAATATGGTTGGTGGGCATTTATAGGCTCCTCCACGCATTGTTCAGCAGAGATATTTTGTATTGTAACAGTATATATACCCAGAACAGAGATGTAATGGATTGATGAGTGTTTGATGAATGAGAGCTTATTGTAGCCTTTTAACTTCTGGAGACTGTAAATACTATGAGACCTGCAGCTTCTGGTCTTGATTTCTATTAATACAAGCTTCTTTTGCTATCACCTGCTCACTTTCCACTTCTTCTTCTTGTTCTAGACTGCGCCTGCTTGCATTTATTTGATGTGCTGTGAATTTTTGGCATCGGAGGGGCTGTCATCCCACCTCTATGTTAAAATTTAGTAGTTTATTGAAACTTGTTTGCAGGTTGCTATTGTTCAAATAGCAGAGAGTTGTCATCCTCACTGCCTATTGAATAATAGTCGTGCTGATCCTCTAACTGATTGCAGCTGGCCATCGCAGAGCGCTGTGCATCTGCTGGTGCAATCAGTCTTCTCCATTATCACTTTTATCTTAAACTGTGAGTAGTTGGTGGTTGAAAGCCTTGTAGTTTGGGGGGTCTTCACCCATGCCTGGGGTAAATCATAGTAGGAGTAGTTATTCAGCTTAAAGGTGCTGCACATCTCCCATTTATCCATCATTTTATCCAACAAAAACTGTTAAATTTTTAATGTTCCTGAGCATCACTGATTTACAACCTAGGTGAGTTTCTTGGGGTGATAACAGGAATATCCAGTAGATTTTATGATTTTAACCCCCAAGAGTAATTTAGGAGGACACCCTCTCATCTTAGGAAGACCTTGGCTAGCCACAGCCGATGCTTTCATCAGTTGTAGGTCTGGGGATATGTATATTTTTTATGGTAATTCGACAAAGAAATTCAATCTGTATCCTCCAGCAAAAGCAATTACAGAAATAGGAGATAATGAGTGGATTGAATATGAAGATACTATACAACCTGTCTTTACCATTTCTGAAGTTAGTGAAGATAGTCAAATTCTGAACACATTAGAAAACTTTGAAACATCTTCAGAATATGACCACACACAATTTCAGTTAGATTCTGACATTGAGTATTTATCATCTAGACAAATGTCTCTTTTCTCTGTGGAAGAGTTTGGTAGTTACGCCATTGAGATCTTTCCAGGAAAAACATTGAATATCAACAAAAATTTGGAAAGATCACAACAGGAAGAACTAACCAAAATCTTGCAAAAACATTCTACTGCATTTGCATGGGAATATACTGATATGAAAAGTATTGACCCTAAGAATTGCATTCATCACATCTACATTAAGGAAAACAGTAGACCAATCAGACAACCTCAGAGAAGGATGAATCCAAACCTTAGGGAGATAGTGAAAGAAGTGCTCCAAAAGTTACTTAATGTAAACTTCATTTATCAAATTTCAGATAGCCGATGGGTTTCTCCTTTGGTTATAGTACCTAAAAAGAATGGTAAATGGAGGGTATGCATTGATTATAGGGAATTGAACAAAGCAACTTTGAAGGATCACTTTCCTTTACCCTTTATCGATCAGGTATTAGATACTTTAGCAGGCAAAAAGTATTTTTCATTTTTGGATGGTTTTAGTGGCTACAAATCAGATTCAGGTAGCACCTGAAGATCGGGACAAGACCACATTTACCTGTCCATGGGGAACTTTTGCTTACCGAGTACTTCCTTTTGGATTATGTAATGCACCCGCAACATTTCAAAGGGCAGTACTAGGAATCCTTTCTGATCTAATCCATGATTGTGTAGAGGTTTATATGGATGATTTTACAGTTTATGGTAATTCGTTTGAAGAGGCATTAGAGAATTTGGAAAAAGTCCTTATAAGATGTAAAGAAACAAACCTATCATTAAGTCATGAAAAATGCTTTATGATGTTTATTGAAGGGATTGTTTTAGGACATCATATTTCAGGGGATGTGATTAAAGTTGATAGATCAAAAGTTGAAGTCATCTCCAAGTTGCCTATTCCAAATTGTCAAAAAGATGTTAGAAGTTTTCTTGGATTTACTGGATACTATAGAAGATTTATTGAAAACTTCACCAAAATAGCATCTTCACTCTTCAAATTACTTACAAAAAACTATGAATTCAAATGGGATCCTGATTGTCAATCTGCATTTGAAACTTTCAAAACAAGAATATCTGAAGCACCCATTTTGAGAGGGCCAAATTGGAAACTTCCTTTCCATATTTCCACAGATGCTTCAGATACAGCTCTAGGAGTTGTGTTGGGACAAAAGGATTTAGTTCTTTATGCCATTTACTACACCAGTAAAAATTTGACTCCCACTGAGTTAAAATATATTGTGACTGAGAAAGAGTTCTTAGTTGTTGTTCATGCAATCAATAAGTTTAGACACTATATAACTGGCTATGAAACTTTTGTCCATACTGATCATTCTGCAATTAGATATCTCATGAATAAACCTGTTACTAATGGCAGAGTTACAAGATGGCTCTTACTTTTACAAGAATTCAATATTACTGTGTTGGATAGACCAGGGAAACAAAATACAGTAGCTGATTTCTTGTCTAGAATCCAAAATACTAATGAAGATTCTCCTGTAGAGGATAAGTTCCTAGATGAGTATTTATTTGCAATAACTACTAAGACTCCTTGGTATGCAGATATTGCTAACTATTTGGCTACATGAAAGCTACCTCCACATCTATTTCCTGGTGAAAAAAAGAAAAATTATTCAGGACAGTTCAAGTTATTCATGGATTTCTAATGAATTGTTTAAAACAGGGCTAGATTGTGTGATCAGAAGATGTGTTCGGGAAGATGAAATGCCTGACATCCTCAAGGCATCTCATGATGAACCATGCGGTGGACACTTGGCTGACAAAAGGACGGCCTATAAAATCCTTTCTTTAGGATATTATTGGCCTTCCCTTTTCAAAGATGCAAAACAATATGTCAGAAGGTGTGACAGCTGCCAAAGAGTTGGGAGACCGACTCTTTCAAATGAAATGCCATTACAACCATAGGTACTCATCGAACCCTTTGAAAAATGGGCTTTAGATTTCATTGGACCTATTAATCCACCATCTAAACAGAAAAAGTATATATTGGTATGCACTGATTATGTCACTAAATGGGTAGAAGCTAAATCATTGCCTTTTGCCACTGAAAATTCAGTTGTTCAATTTCTTTTTAAGGATATTTTTACTTGTTTTGGTGTCCCAAGAGAAATTGTGACAGATCAGGGAAGTCAATTTACATCTAACTTGATGGAGAAGCTGATGGAAGAATACAAAATCAAGCACAAAAAATCTACTCCTTACCATCCGCAAGCAAATGGCCAGGTGGAGTCTAGAAACAAAGTTCTTGAAAGCATCATCACCAAAACTGTTCATCTACACATAAAAGATTGGGCAAAAAGGCTTCCTGAAGCCTTATGGGCATGCAGAACTACATGGAAGAATACAACAGGACATTCTCCCTATGAACTTGTTTATGGGAAAGAAGTCCTGCTCCCCATTGAGTTTCAAGTCAAGACTTTCAAGATGGCAGTCCAGTTGGGGATGAATCTATCAGAAGCCCAAAAGCACAGAATGGAGCAGCTGAATGAGATAGATGAAATCAGACAAGAAGAAATTTTAAAGACTGATCTAGTTCAACATCAAAGAGCTAAATGGCATGACAGATACATCAAAGAGAGAAAGTTTCAAGAGGGAGATTGGACATTACTGTTTGATTCCAAGTTCAAAGACTTTAAAGGTAAATTTCAGACCCATTGGCTTGGGCCATATGAAATTGACAAAGTCTTTAATAATGGAGCAGTAAGAGTCAAGACCATTGATGAATTTCAGATTTCTTTTCTTGTGAATGGCCACCGACTGAAAATTTATCATAAGCCACTCTCAAAAGAAGAATTTGTCAAGATGTTCCAAGAGAATTCTGCAATAAGGCTGGTGGAGAAGAATCCTTCTTCCCCACCAGCCTAGCCTTTTATTCTTTTAGTATATATATATATATATATATAAGCCTGAAAACCAATCATAGATTGGCAGTCTTATACAGAAAATATGGAGTGAAAATCAAGGACACTTGACACTCTATATTTTCTAAAAAAAATCTCCTCTCCTTCTCTTTCCATCTTCACTCCACCTCATTTGCCATTTCACTTCACCTCCATCTTATTCACATTTTCTCTTCACTTCACTCCGCTTCATTTTCATTCCATTCCACTCATTTCGTTCTCATTTCATCAATAAAAGTTCCTTTCAGAACTATTTCCACTCAGTTAGTTCTTTTCTAACCACATTTGTTCAGCTAAGTAGGTGATGTCCCAGTTTCCACAGCTGGGAGTAGTTTCCGCAGCCAGAAACGATTTCCGCAGCCACCATCACTCTGTTTTTCAAATACACAGTCAAAATGTTAGTACAGAAATCATGAAAATGCAGGTGTAAGTGAGAAAATACCATGAAGACATGGAGCATCTCCAAGATATCAAGAAAGAACAGTTGGCTAAAAGTTATGGGCAAGAAATGACAAAGTTCCCAAAGGTACGAGCAATTTTTTTTATCAAATAGCAATTAAAGTCTTGATTATGCATAGTTATCAAACCATGAAAAGTTCTACTATGTGCAATGATTCGATATAATAGCTCTATTACCACTCCTATCCCACGACATTACTCCATACACCAAGCATTCATTTCTTAACGGTCTCATGATGGGTTTTTCGGGTTTAAACTCAAGTTAACTGCACTTCATTTGCCACCTGCGCACATGAGATGTGACCAATCTCCTTACGGCTCTTCTTCACCGTATTTTCCGCAGCTATCTATTAAAAACATGTGATCTCCCGTACGCAGCTGTTAATTCAAAAAGATCTCGCCTCCACTACTGGTCACTTACCATTTCATTTAAGACCTTCCTTTCATATACACGCACTTCAGTTTGTAAACCCGTTCACCACTGTCTATCCTCTGTTCTGCCTGTAATCTGAAGCATTCCCGTCACCTGTTATCGATTGCAACCATTACCTTTTACCATAAACCCTTCAATCAAGCTACTGTCCTCTGTTAAAAATTGTATCCTCAGCCGAAATTCGAAACAGGGAAAGAAATGGGAAAACTACTCAGGGCAGAGCCAGAAGGACCAAAATACTTAGAAGGTTACCCTCAGGCCAAGGATTTACTGAAGAAAGCTAAGTGGTTACGGTTCATTCAAAGGTTTAAAGGCTATAACAAAGAAGTAACCAAGGCTTTTGCACGGTCATTTGATGGTCAGAAAGTGGAGATTGGAGATTTGAAGCTTACAGTGACCGAAACAACGGTAGCAGCTGCTACAGGCTAACCTCAAGAAGGAGAAAGATGGTTCAAAAATAAAAGCGTGGATGAAAAGGCATGGAGAATCATGCTAAGAAACCCAGGTATGGACACTACCATGTTTACTAAAGGAATCCTTTTTCATGCATTAAAGGAAGAATGGGCTAGCCTACTATTAGTTATCCAAAAATTTGTCACCTGTGAAGGACGCTTCGGTTCAATGTATATGTACCATGCTAGACTACTGATGAATTTCTTAGAAAATCAGGCTCTTAATTTGCCTTATTTCTTGCTCTTGAGTTTGAAGAAAATGAGCATTACAGTCCAAAAACACATAGGCAATATAGACCCTCATCTATACCTTCATGGACTTATAAAAATTCTTATTGAAGACCACTTAAGGAAAAACAAAGATACATGGGAGCAATTTTTGATAAGAAACTACTTCCAAGAACCATCTGAGGCCTCTGGAAGTAGCACACCGAGGACACCAAGGAAAAATAGGAGGAGAGAAAAGAACACTACAGTCCAAGACTCCCCTACTATAGAAACTCAAGAAACTAACCAAAACGAAGAAGAAGATAAAGCTAAAGACAAGAAACAGAAGAAAGAAAAAGGCAAAAGAACCATCCAAGAAGTCTATCCATCCCCTGAGCAATCCATAGAGGAGGATTATCAACCACTGTCAGAAAGATTAGTACATCTTCAGGCTGCTGCTATAGCAAAGAAAAAGGCAAAAGGAAAACCGAGTATACAAGAAAAGAGCACTAGTCCACCATACTTAAGGAGAAGCACAAGGTTAAGAGGAAAATGGAGTAAAACACAAATAAAACGGCCCCACTTCATTGACTTAGGTGGAAAGACACCTGAGAAAACTCCATCTGGCCGTAGTCCACCTCATCCTCAAATAAGCATTGAAATCAGTCCTACACATGATGAAAGCCCTTCTCGGCCAGAGTTGGAGACCAGTCCTCCTCCTCCACTAGATTTTGAACTCAGTCCAAGAAAGACACCTGAAGTAGACCCCAATCAACAGGAAGTATATGACTACTTGGAATCATTAGAAAAATCAGCTGCAGGTCCAAGCACCACTCTGCCACTAGATGCACAAGTTCAGTCCTTGAAAGAGGAGGTATTTGAATTAGAAGTCCTAAATAGGCATATCAAGCAGGAAAATGAAGCACTCAAAGAGCAGAGCAAGGTAGGTAAGATTATCCATGATAACACTATGCTCCATTTAGGACTATGGCAAAAGAAAAACAAGAAGTTGAAGAAAAAGTGCAAAAAGTTGAGCAGAGCATTGATTAATCTCAAGTTCAAGTGTCTAATAAGGAAACCAAGAATGGTGGTAGCACCAAAGAAGAAGAAAAGAGGGCTAGATGTCCTAGCAGAAGCATCAGAACATATGGATTAGAAAGGGGTGACTAAATTTTGGTTGCATGAGGACATGCAACACCTTCACAGTGGGGGTATGTTGAGTCCCAAACCTGCACTTCCCTATATACCCTTTCAGCCTTCTTTTTCCATTTACTTCCTCCACCAAGCTGTCAAATCATTGCATAATAGTTTAAAAAGAACTTATGGAATGGTTTCCTAACTATGCTTATGACTATTGTTTGATTTAGATTTTTGTTCAAGCAGCTGCGGAAACTTGTCACTTTCTGCAGCCAGCCCAAGTTTCCGCAACCATTTTGTTAAAGGCTATGCTACAGGTGTCTGATGGAGAAAGCAGCCACATGGGTAAGCTGCACATGACATGTACATGGGGTGTGTCCCCTTAGATCAGCCAAATCATTCATAAACAATCGAGGTCAACGATGGTCAAAGGAAGGGCCAAATGAAGAATTTCGCCGTGGCACGGCTCTGTTTTGCCCACGTGAAGGTTTGCGGGGCACAACCCTTAGTTTTCGGAGGTATTGGCACACCTAGAGAGCAGCCCGTGAACTAAACCAAGTAGCCACCACTCCATGAATTCATGACCACCACGCTAGATCTCGGCTCAAGGGATTTACGTGTCTTTTAGCAGCATAAATCTAGGAATTAGTTGCAGCATCTTTTTCTTATAAATAACGCGTTGATATACGCTGAAGGATTAGCTTTCATATTGTAATTTCGACTGTTGTCACCCACTGTACTGCATTTCACTTTAAATACATGAGAAGACAGTTTTTCTGAATCGGATTTGTGACTAAGTGATTGACTGGTCGAGGTCGCAGAGGGCCCCTGTACACCAGAGCCTTGTATAGTTTCTACTTGCTTTCATTTACTATTTTCTTTCAATCATTGCTTGTATATATAGTGTGTTGTTCTAATGATCATTGCTGTCTATATTTCCTTTATGTTTCTTTTCTAACTGTTAACTGATTAGTGCTTCTTTTACAGGTTTTGTTGTAGGTAGCCCGGGCAAATTTACATATTTTTTAGATAACTACTGACATATGAGATCATCTTGTCCTTCCTGCTAATTTTCATTTTCTGAAGTTTAATTCCAGAACTGTCATTTTTCAATTTGTGTTTTGCTTATTTATTTTTCTGCTACTTAGACATCATACTACTCATTTGTTTATGGTTTCTTTCTATAGTCAAGTGACTCTATTAGTAAGGAATCAAAATATTACTTATTGTAGTGTGATTTAATTTAATTTCCTGCAATTTAGATATCATATTTCTTAACTTGTTCATGATTGCTTCCGATAAGGCAGATTGAGTTGAAGGGTAAAGGATCAGAAGAGTTGAAGTAGTGTGATTAGTTTCCTTTATGCAATTTAATTTCCTGCAATTTAGATGTCATATTGCTTAACTTGTTCATGATTGCTTTCCATAAGGCAGATTGAGTTGAAGGGTAAAGGATCAGAAGGGTTTAAGTAGTGTGAATTAGTTGCTTTGCTTTCAGTCTTTTAGTTGCTTTAAGTTCAGTTTTTACTTTCTTTTTCATACAGCAGCAAGGATACTGGGCCATTGTCATTAGTTCACTGTTTGATACATTTACTCCTTCTCAAGAATTGATTTCATTACAGTTAGTTTAGAGCTTTCTTTTTGAACACTTTTAAGTTTGGAAAATCACTGTAGAAATCACCATTACCATCCATACTTAACTTTCATTTTTGCCATCACACGCACTAGGGAATCCATAAAAGATAAATCCTAAAACAAACTAAAAAAAACTCAAAAACGACAAAAAGGCTAAGAAAATGGTTATCTTGTACATATAGTACACTTCACTTCGTCAGTTTACGAATCCCGGATTGACATTTTAATCAGCAATTTAGAACACACTAAATTGACCAAACATGGATCTCATATATTCCTGTGATGGCTCGCATACTTATTATATATTGTGATGCCTCACATTCTTTGTGGTGACTCACATACTCTGTTCAATGACTTACATTTGGCTCACTCTTCTTTTTATGGTTCGCTTACATTACTTTGTGGCTCGTATTGTATCTACTATGGCTCAGACTTCATTTTGGTAGCTCACTTATTATATTATGTGGCACAAATCTATTATGTGGTTCACTCAATGGGTCGGTTCTGTAACTCACATTCTAAGATTCGATTCTATGTTCTAGGGCTCAAATCCTAAGTCTTAATGGTCTCTATTACTCTCTATAGTTGGCATCTTGTGTTTCTAAGTCTCGCAATTCAACCATGGCTCGTGCAGTGGCTCTTATACTCAATCATATCTTGCATAAGTTTCTGTGTGGTTCATCAATGACTCACATTAGTTTCCTTGTGGTTCGTATAATCTAATTGTGGCTCGTTATTCTTCTTGGTGGTCCGCACATCTCTAGGGCTCGTTCTATGTTATCTGTGGCTCACAGGCTCGCTCTACATTTCAGTGACTCACATGTATCATTGTTATGAATCACATACTTTATGATTCACATACCCCTTTTGTTTTGTGTACCTTTATGTTATGATTCGTATAATTTATGTTATGGTTTGCATCTATGTTATGCCTTGTATCTTGTAGCTCTTGTGGCTTAAAATATGATGCAAGGAAAAGGAACTATATACAATTAGACAGTGGTAAATACAATGTGAGACAATGATCTATATGTATGGAAGTGGCTTTAATACATGATAGTAACTAGTGACCCTGCTATGGCAAAAACCCAATGACCTTGATCTTATAGTATGATACGTGATAACAATGATACATGATGATAGTGATGATACTTGATGTATGACCTATGACATATGATGACAGTGATGTATATGTTCATTAGACATGTGAGCTGTGATAGTGATATTCCTCTTATGATACACGTGGCAGTGACCTTGCTATTATGTTATATCATGTTAGTGAGATATACGGCGATAATAAACTTGATGGAGGTGACCTTGATGTCATTAACCTCGCTCTTATGATACATGATGACAACAATTATGACACTAGATAGTGATATGACAACAACTCTCTAGAGATTAGATTGTTTGGTTCACAAACGAAGTTGTGAACTCACTTGGGTTGGGCCTAGGTGATCCAAATTGGATCATTATATTGTTTTTCATCCATCTCAATTATTTTGGAGAGGAAAAAATGGAGGAATCAGCTCATGGTACCATTTTTACTGGCAGGACCTAGTTTGGCAAAGCGGGTTCTGAAACCTTCCGGGGGTGTTTTGAGGCATCAAACGATGTTTTTTGGGGGTAAAAATTTGTCACTTAAGTACAAAGCCTTTTCATGCTATTCTACACACAGAAATATTTCCAACGACATAATAATCACGTCAATCGGAGTTCGTATGCAAAAGTTATGCCACTCAGAAGTTGACCTTCTTGTTTTCACACCTACAGTTCGAGAGCATGCCATGTCGGCCCCCATTATTCATGAAAAGGGGCTATCCATGTATTTGTGATGTAAAAGACTCTAGAAGAGTCTATTTTGTAACTCTAGTTAAGAGTTCATGTAGTCAAACTTAACCACTAGTAGGCTATCGGGCTATGTTATAACCGGGCCACTATGAGGAAGAGGCATTTCATTCTTTCGAGATAATTTTGTTCCATAGTTGAGAAAAGATAGCCAGGAGAGATAGGAGGTAGAGCACACACAGAGGATTTGTGCTCTATAGCATCCCATGGACCACATACATTACTTCTTTGTATCTGCAACCATATTTTTAGACAAAGAAAGAGAGCGAAGCAGCCTCACCTTCCAGCTGAGTTTCCTCACGAAAGGGTTTCCTAGAGAGCATATCTTGTGTCTTATGTGTGTGTGAGTTTGTTTTATTCGTTCTCTACTTTTATTCATAATTTATATGTGCATGCATGCACTAATTACAGTCAAATCTATAGATCTAGAAATTAAATAAAACTGTAGTAGTGTAGAATCTCAGATTTTTTAATATAATATTATCAGATCTATTGTGATGAAATGTCCAGTGGAATATCCACGATAGTTTACGGATCACTAAGAGGCTTTATGTAATTAATATATCTTGTTCTTATTGTACTTTGTATCTCAGTTGAACATTTGATGAATATTTAAGAAGAAAAATATGGTCTGGTTTTCCCCCTTAAGGGGTTTTGCCTTGGTCTCTGAGCTAAATCCCGATGTCTCTATTATGCATGCTTTTCTTTTTTTTTTGTCACTATTCTACTACATTGTTGATGTCATTGTTCTCTTTACATAATTGCTATTGATGTTATGATGTTATGGGGTGAATGTAATATGTAAATGATGAAAAAGTTTGAAAATGTAATTGCGTTGAGCGATGCTCTACAACCCAATATAGATGATATGTGTAGATGTAATGTAAGAAAGTTTATCAACATATTTAAATGTGAAGAAAAAGATGTAGGTTTCATATGTTTTAATTAATAGTCAAATTAAGACATATATAAATATAATATGTAAAATGTAAACAAAGTCAAATAATTTCACCTAAGAATGATTTATATTGATCATCTTAATTTATAAAAAGAAAATTTAACATAAAAAGATTAATAAATTGGATAATAAATATAAAATACAAAACGATGGGCTCTAACAAAACCATGGGAAAAAACTAATATATTAAATAAATATAAAGTACACAATCAAATCCAACCACTCAAAATGAATGGTTTAGTAAGTTATAGACTCAAGTGATATTTATATATAATATTTAATTTAATAGAAATTAAAAATCATAATTTAATAATATTTTTAAATCAATTATGATTAATAAAAATAACTAATATTAATGTAGGGTAGTTGAATTTGACCATCAAAATTTAACAAAGTAATAAATTTATTATACAAATTATGTGTGTGGTCCATTAAAATAATTAATATAAAATATTACTATATATATTAATGATTTAATAAATGCAAATATATGTAAATGAAAGACCCATTAAACACTTTAACAATAATTATAGTAAATAATGTTTATGAAAATGTCCATTTATAACTAAAATTAAAAAAAAATGTCAATAAATAAATCAAGTGCCTCACGGTTTTTTAGGGTGCATAATCAATTTAAGCATTCAAAAGTATATTTTAAACAATAACAGATCACAATCTTGCTAAAATTTGTATTGCCAAATTACAGCCAAAAAACCATTTCATCTATTAGTTAGACTACATCAAATTAAATTTAAGATAATAACTATTTTTTATTAATTAACAAGTTTGAATTTCAACAATTAAAAATTAATAATTTAAAGAAATAATAAATGAATATTTATTATTCTTTTTTCAAAATTTTCAACATAAATTACTATTATAATTTATATTAATTTTTAAAAATAATATTTAACAAACAAAACACTAATACTTAATACTTAAATATATTTGAGACATGGAATGAAAACTATAAATTATATTATTTTTAAAACCAACCTAGATCCATCTTAACTCCGGATCTACCAATCACTCAGAGGGATCAAATCTCTTGAGATATAAACTTTTTTTAAAGTCAAAAGAGATCTAATCCCTCGACGCTTGGTAAATTTGGAGTTAATATGGATCTAGGTTGGTTATATACAACATAGAAGAATCTAGTCCTAAAAATTAACATGGAACCACAACTAGATTGAAGAAAAGTCATTGAAAATCACCCCCGTGAAGATACCTATGATGAAGTTCATGACCAAAGCAGAGTGAAAGGGATGAAGATGGCAAAGACCTAAAAGAATGCTAGGGTTTGAAGGAAAGCCTTTGTTCTTGCAAATATAAGCTAGGGTTTGGGATAAACCCTAGGAGTGGCCTTGATATGGAAAGGCTTGGAACCCTTGTGTGACTTTGATCAGTGAGAAGCCTATGATAGCTTCAGATAAACCCCAGTTGGACTTGGCTCAATAGGAGATGATATGATATAGATCCAATGACCATATTGTACATTGATAAGTTGAGTTTGGCTATCGATGAAACGGATCAAGGATACAATTGGTGCTCAAGAGGAAGAATTTATTCTTTTGTAGATGAATTCAACATATGGTTGATTGTCCATAGTGCAGGATGAAGAGGGAGTTGATAGCTTCCTACAATCCTAATTAAAAATAACTAATTTAAAGACTTATGCGCTTGTTTAGATTTATTGGTTTTAGATTACTATTTATTTTTTCCTACATGATTATTTGAATGCTTCTTTCACGAACTTCTTGGATGAGGATGTGATCAAGGAAAACAAATCCTTCTTGAGGATCATCAAGATGTAGAACATTGCAAGAAGAGTTAGCTCTAAGAGGGAGTTGTTACAGGAAAATGAAGGAACCACTCTCATATCTAGAGAAGAAATCTAATCTTGCCTCATCACAAGGTACACTTTCGTTGTGATTATTTATTTTGCTTTTGTTGCTCTTTCTCTTTTTCTAGGATCAACAGGAACATCTTACGAATGTGAGCACCCAGTCCTCTATATCGAGATTGAGAAGAATGTTGGGCCATCCCATGATAAGAGTTGCACTTGATAAATGAGCAATATCTTAAGACTTGAAGGAAGGATCTCATCTCTCAAGTTGATATCTATGATTGAAGATGCTTCATATTCAGAGGGAGAAAACTGTCATGTAAGAATGAGATATTATGAGATAAGAAAAAATATGAGAAGCAATATGTCCTTCATGCAAGGACCATTCTAGATAAAAAAGGCAACAATTTCAGATGCCTCAACAATGTTAAAATTCATTTGTAATAAGGAATATGCTCTCTGAAGGAGAGGATTGTAGCCCCTGTTACAAGATGCACTAACATCAGATGTATGTGAAGTTAGAAGAAGCATACCTGGAGTTGCCTTGGGGATTTGAGTCACATGAGAAGAGACTCATGATTTCAAATTGAAATAAGTCCCATATGGACTCAATCAAGTCCCCTGGACTTGGCATACTTGGATTGATGGACATTTGATGTGGACTCCAACCTCTCTTCATGATTGAAGGTATGTCTCTGCTATTTGGTTATATATATGCTAAGAGTTTGTTTTTGACGGGGTCAGATCATCTTAATGTTCAGTGCCAGAGGGAGTTGACCTTTGAGCCCATGTGATCAACTACTTGAGATTAGAAGTGTAATAGAGAGATAATGAGAACACTCTTGTCAAGAGGAGTATATTGACAAAGATTTTGCATGATGATTTACCTTGAAGTAGTAGACAGAGAGTCCTCTTCATATTCAGATTTGATGGATTCTATGAGTAGGCCGTCAGATGGATCCCTTGCGTTGCATTATGAACCTTGAGCTTGATAGAGCCTGGACATGTATATTGGGTTGCTTCTAAACATGTGTTGAGACAACTATTAATTATGGACTGAGACACATTACCAGAAACTTGATGGATACACACTGATGCTGACTAATGAAAATGTTGTTGACATGAAAAGCACATATGGTTGTTGTTGTGGCTCAGGGTCTACCATTATTCCCTGGATAATCCTAAAGCAAAAGTCTGTTGCTTTGAGTACAAAATAGGTAGAGTACATTACTGTTAGCATGGCTAGTCGTGAGGCAGTGTGATTGAGAAAGCTCTTTGAAGATTTGTTTGAGCATGTGTTGGACATGACTGTGATATACTGCGATAATATGAGTGGGACTTGAATTTAAAGAAATCACATGTTTTATGATCAGTCCAAGCATATTGATATTAGATATCATCATATCTGGGATATGTTACACAGAGGGAGAAATGAGGCTCCGAAAATGATTTATTATGGAATTAAAGCAATCAGGCTTCAACTGAAAAGAAAGTTGATGACATTCTTACCAAGCCTTTACCGAAAGGGAATTTCTTTGTCTTCAGAGAGAAGCTTGGACTAGTATATGTGACCCTCCTTGGAAAGGGTCACGATTGATCAAGAACATTAAGCTATGCTCTTCCCCCTTGTTTGAGCTCCAAGGGAGAGGAATTGAGCCTAAGATCTCTTAGGGTTGAGGGAACTTTGGACAATAAGTGTGTGTGATCCCTACCCTTTGTGGTAGGTTGGGTATCTCCCCTATTGTCACTATAGGGTGTGTGTGATCCTTGTCATTCGTGATAAGTTGGGTATCTCCCCCTATAGGACTTGGCAAAGTATACCCCAGTATGCATCCTACTAATAAGTTGGGCTTGTTGGGATTTCCATCCATCTGGCCAATGGGTGAGGAGGACTTGGGTTTGGACTGATCCTTACTAGACATGGTAAGTGATATATGCCCCCAAGGTATAGGATGCAAGTATTATACCACTTGACTCTTGAGGGTTAAGGTGGGAAGATCAATGAACAATAGAATGGTCGTGATCCTTATCTCTCATAATAAGTGGTATCTCACCTTTTGTTGATCAAATATATAGGGTGAAAGATTAATCTCTCCTATTCTCCATGGATATAGGGTGGAAGCCAAAGCTCCCCTATGATGATTCTTTTACTTTAGATTGAGACATCATTATTCAGCTAAGATGAAGGTCATAAAAATTGACTTGGAGACCAGTAGGGTTTCGCAGATCTAATCGATCTTCCCTATTGTTGGTTGTGAATTATTCTTCTTCTATGAAATAAGACAAGATAAGACGAGATGAGATGAGCTATTATGCAATAGGCATGTACATCCGAGATGAGACTTATAATGAAGATGGAAATTCCTCCCTAACTGAGTGGGAGTGTTGAAATATGGGGCAACTATGGGACGAATTTCCCCATAGGGTCCCATGGAAAATCAGACTTGCCCCCCAAAAAAATTAATTTGGTTAAAGGAAAATTATTTTTATTGATGAGATCAAATCCTCTTCGTATTTCCTTCAACAAAATAAAAGGAAGAAATTATGAAAAATCAAATTTCGAATTTTTCCCTCCTATATTTGCTAGTCGACCTCATATATGGTTAAGTCGGTCTACCCCAACGGACGCAACCTTTTTCACTTAGAATCAAATATAAATATGGCCTTGCCCTCTTCCATTCAGATCACGAAAGCTTGGGTCCATGGCATATTATAATCACAATGCCTTGTACTATTCATCTGAGGCTTACATCAAAATTTTGTGGCTTGCATTTCTATTCCTGTGGTTCATGTTTTTTATTTTTTGGCTCGCTATTTTATGTGGAAGCTCTCTCACACTATGTGGCTCAAATTTGTTACTACAATGGTTCACAATGTTTCATTGACTTGTATATAACTTGATTATAAGGCTTGATACTTGTTATGGATCTCATATATTCCTGTGATGGCTCGCCTACTTGTTATATATTGTGATGGCTCACATTCTTTATGGTGACTTACATACTCTGTTTAGTAACTTGTATTTGGCTCGCTCCTCTTTCTGTGGTTCGCTTACATTAATTTGTCACTCATATTGTATCTATTATGGCTCACACTTCCATTTTGTATCTCACTTATTATATTATGTGGCATGCATATATTTTGTGGTTCACTCTGTGGCTCAGTTCTGTAACTCACATTCTAAGATTCGTTCTATGTTCTAAGGCTCACATCCTATTTCTTTGTGGTCCACATTACTCTCTGTAGATGGAATATTGTGTCCCTAGGTCTCACAATTCAATTGTGGCTCACATAGTGGCTCATATACTCAATTATAGCTTGCATTAGTTTCTATGTTGTTCATCTATGGCTCGCATTATTTTTTGTCGTTCATATAGTCTAACTGTGGATCATTATTCTTCTCGGTGGCCCACACACCTCTGGGGCTTGTTCTATATTATCTATGGTTCGCAAGCTCACTCTACATTTCAGTGACTCAAATGTATCATTGTTATGGATCACATCTATTTTGAGGCTCACATACTTTATGGTTTGCATACCCTTTATGTTTTGCATAACTTTATGTTATGATTCATATGCTTTATGTTATGTATTGCATCTATGTTATGGCTCATATCTTGTAGCTCTTGTGGCTCGCAATATGATATAAGGACAATGAACTATATACAGTGAGGAAGTTGTAAATACAATGTGAGACAATGATCTATATGTAAGGAAGTGGATTTGATAAATGAAAGTAACCAGTGACTTTGGTATGACAGAAACCCATTGAACTTGTTCTTATAGTATGATACATGATAAGGGTGACCTTATTCTCTTGGTAGAAATAATACATGATAACAATGATGATACTTGATGTATTACCTATGATGTATATGTTCATTAGAGACATGTGAGATGTGATAGTGACCTTGCTCTTATGATACATGTGACAATGACCTTGCTATTATGTTATATGATCTCAGTGAGATATATGATGATAGTAAACTTGATGGAAGTGACCTTGATTTCAGTAACCTTTCTCTTATGATGCATGATGATAGTAATGATGACACTAGACAGTGATATGGAAACAACTCTCTAGATATCAAATCATTTGGTTCACAAATGAAGTTGTGAACTCACTTGGGTTGGTCCTAGAAGGCATGATGTAACTAACATATCTCATTCTTATTGTACTTTTCATCTCAGTTTAACATGTGTTGAATATCTAAGAAGAAGAATGTGGTTTGTTTTCCCCCTTGTGGGGTTTGGCCTTGTTCTCTGACCTAAATTCTGGTGTCTCTATTGTGCATTCTTTTGTTTTGTTGTTCCTTATTGTTTCGCTGCATTGTTGATGTTATTGTTTTCTCTACATAATTTCTATTGATGTTATGGGGTGAATGTAATATGTAAATGATGAAAAAGTTTGAAAATGTAATTATCTACATCAAAGAATAATATAGCCCTAAAAATTAGCACTCACATGGCATCCTGTCAAATTATAGTTTTGAAAATAGGAAGGTCAACTTCTGAGTAGCATAGCTTTCGCATACAGACTTTGATTGATGTGATTCTTGCATCGTTGGAAAGGTATTTGTGTGTAGAATAAGAAGAAAAAGTGTGGCACTAAATCAACAAATTTTTACCCCAAAAAAATGTCGTTTTATGCCTAAAAACACTCCCGAAAGGTTTCAAACCCTGTTTTTCCAAACTAGATCTCGCTGGTAAAAAATGGTCCTATGAGCTAATTCCTCCACTTTTTCCACTTTGAAAGCATCGAGATGGATGAAAAACAACATAATGACCCAATATGGATCAATTCAAGATATGGAAATAAATTTAATCAAAATAGAGGGATATAAATTACTTACTCTTTTAATTTGGATTTGTTAACTCCCTCTTGATCCTTGCTCCCTTACTGAAATCCACCTGCAATTTTCATCAAGCTTATGCAAATTCCTTATAATGCATTCCAAATCCATTTCTAAGGTATCCCATAAACCCTAGAATTTACAATATGCCATATTTTTCCTCCAATGTTATTCATGTCATGAAACTGGGTAATTATCAATCTGTTTATGAGCGGGGCAACAATATAGTTATTGTTCTCTCCCTTTTGTAGGAAAATCCTTCTTCCTACTATGTCGCTTTGTACTTTTTAATGCTTCCATAAATCATTGTAATGGTAGCCTTCACAAGGATACTTATTTATAGGAAGGATTTATAATATGATTTTAAAGAAAGTACCAAAGCTATGCATAAAAAATTAAAAGAACAAGAAACTTGAACAAAAAATAATTATTTTTGATTGTAAGAATCCTGACTTCCTTTGAGGTGGTTGGTTATCTTCTTCAACTACTAATGTATGTTGGTTGTCTTTCCTTCCTTGCATGATCTAGGGTTTCTTCATTCAACAAAATCATTGACCTAGGTCTAGATTTATGGTTTTATCCACAAGCCCAAGTGCTTTGTCATCTAAGTCTTCTAGTCTTCTAGGGTTTACATAACCTTAGACTTCCAATTTTCATTGGCACATTTTGGAAGTCCAACAAACTTTGTCATATCCTGTTGTGAATCTCATTGACACATTTTTTAAGTCCAAAAAACATATCATATCCTAACTTGGATCTTATTTCTTTATAGGTGAAAAAACCTTTATCCTCAACTCTCTTTTATTCTAGAGAAACTTCCTCAACAACTTCAAATCATTTGATCACTAAGCATTTTAAATATATTGTGGAAATACATGTTGTGTCCTAGTTCTACCAATCTTCCACATAATTCTTCATGAAAGTAAAGTGTCTTCAAAGGAGGGAATAGGATTATGGCATTCTAATGTCCTCAATATATTTACAAGAGAACTTGCTCCATCAACCAACCTTTAATAGATGAGAAAGTAACAATCTTCAATGATCCAGCCTTTCTTTGCAGAAGGGTCATTAGCAAATTTTGTTCACAAAAAAATACTTGGAATATTTTAGATGAACATTCTCGACCCTTCCAATTTTCCCAACCTCCTCAAAAACCATTGTAATAGCAACAATTTGTCCTTTACAAGGAAAACTCCAGCTCTGAAATGATTTGACATTCAAAAGAGAATTTTGGTTTCCAAACCTGATGAGGAACTCAATCTCTTCTTTACTATAAACTTACAAATGCCCTTGACTTAGACATATCCGTTTTCATTTTTAAAGGTATAGATTGCACTCGAGTTTGAGGTACTTGTCAACCTGTTCAATCTTCCAAGATTCACTTCTTCAAACAATGGTGAGTGTCAATATGAGAATTAGGAACTAAATATTAGCTCCCTTTGGTTTCTTGAATCAAATAATCTTCCATCCTATTCTGGAAAGTAATGGCACCTTTTTTTAAGGTATTAGTCAAATTGCATCCTTGACTTATAAGGAAGGTTATTTTTGGTATAGACTTGAGGTCTCTCTTCTTCTTCACCTCCTGAAATCATCCTTAAAATGTACTTCTCATTCTCACCTTGTTATAAGCTTATTATTCAAGAAATGTGCCATCTTAAAAAAATGATCAAAAATTACAAATTTTGATTTATGTGCTTTTTGGATTGCATGTCAACTTATTTTCTCGAAGTGGACCAGTGATACCTTTCCTCAAAGAAGCATTTGATCCTATTATCTCAAAGTGATATGTTAATTACTGTTCAATTTCTTAATTAATTTTTTTAGGAATACATGAATACCTACAAAATAGCTTAATTTTCCACTTCGATTTCTATAAAATTCCACAATATGTAGGAAATTTATATTCTAACCAACTCATTGTTCATGTATTTGACATCAAGGCTTTCTTGTTCAATGCATTAGATCATTCAACCCTTTATTAGTCTTTCGTCATTCATCCCTCAACTTTATGCCTTGCTTAATTCGAACTGTTGTATAAATATGAGATTTGAGGCGTCTTTCTAGAGGCTTTGTGACTTACTTATCTACAACTTTGGATGCCTAACTGAGGCACTACCCATGGCCTATACTTTTCCTTTTCTTCCTTTCTCTCTTTCAAAACTTTTCATAGACTTAGGTTAGTCCCTCTTTATAGGGCTTGTTTTTCTCATCAAAGCTTGGCTTCTTCAAGGTACTAAAGTGGTTTCTCTTTCACCTAGGCTCTGATACCATGTTGAATTTTATTATAATAGAAACTGATTTTCTAATATGATAATTACTTCCAATGATTTACACTCACATTATCTTATGTCACTTATATCATTAAGGAATTCTATATAGAATATATCAACTGTAATGCAATAATAACGATAGGTTCATAAAGAGACAACCAAACATAGAGGCAACAAAATTACCTTGGGAAAAAACCAACCAAATTTTCTTCTAAGGAAAATTCAATCTTCAACAAAGTTTATAATAGAAAATTGTCTAGAAATATGTGCCAAGTTCTAAGCACAAATCTTGACATTTTATATAGAATTTATTACGATCAACGGTCATACCCTTGCATGGTGGGGTCGACTTGATGATTTGGAGCCTACATGAACCCCACAAAAGTACAATTTTAATTTTATTTTCCATAATTTTCCTTGGCCAATTTGATAGGCATATTTGGCATACGGTAATACCTCCTCATGCTACAAAAGATCAACAATTTTTTCTTTATTTTCTCAAGTTTGCACTCTATGATACCTTTCATATGATATTATAGGAGTTTACGTTCCTCAAAGTCATCATTTCTCCTTAATTACAAATTTCTTATTGTAAGATCAACTCCTATGCTCTTGAGCTTGTTTGTTTTGCCAACAAATTCCCGTGGGATGTGATAAAACACCATATGTTCAATAGATTGCAATACTTATTTTGTTTTAATTACATTCCTCTCAATCAATATTTTAGAAGGTGTAGCCTTAGTTATCCTTAAATCTATCATTAACTTTGAATACCCTATGCAACAAAGATTAACAACACCTAAATTATTTGCTAGGATCAAACCTTGAAGTAACGATGTCACCTTTGCTATATTATTATATTTAGTTCCAATTATGAAATTTTAATTATAATTACAACAAAATACAAAATTAGCCCCCGTACATACTTGAAATATTTGGTTACCACTATATCTAAGATCTATTGCACTTCCTTGGCCTTTTATTTTCATAAAAGACAACAAATTCACCTTTGCTACAATTTTTTTTTTAATTCCAATCTTGACATCTTAATTAGAATCTACAAAAAATACAAAATTAGATTGGTGTGTACTTGTAAGATTTTGTTACCATTGTCTCTAAGATCTATTGCACTTACTTGGACTTTTACTTTCATTAAAGACAACAAATTCTATATAATATCCATATCCAAAAGTTAGATACAAAATTATGGCTAAGCTAAGCTATCTTTACAATTCCAACTAACATATCCATAAGAATTCCTTTCTTACAAAAATTCAATTGTAAATCCTCATAATGCTACCTCTCGTTATTTTGGATTGAGCCCTTGACACTCTAGAGACACCTTGATTTCTTTGGGGATACTAATAGTCTGAGCTTGCAGAGTAACCAATGCTCCTCTTTTTTATAAACCCTCTTTATAGGGCAGTCTACCAATGTTGACTTGTAGCAAAAACTCCTTAAGTTCTTATGTTAGGGAGGCCCAAACCTCCTTTATCCTTTCGTAAAGTTAAAATATCCTAGTCCATTAGAGGTATCCCTTTCACCCTACTTTGTTTGCCCCAAAGAAAACTTCCAAGGAGTCAATAACTTCTCCAGTTCTGTACAAATTTCTTTAGAATGGAAAAGATAAGTGGAATAAAAAATGTGATTTGTTGTGAGAATTTTGTCAACAATTGAAACCTAATTGGCAAGTGGAAGATTGAAAAGTGATTTGGGGACGACCTTAAAAGCGTAAAATTTGTATTGACTAGTGAAGGAACCTTTGGTGGAGGTTTTCCTTCTTGTAAAACCTTGTACACATATTAAAGGAACCTTCAGTTTTTGGATATTCAACTTGAAGGACCATGGGGTTACATCCAAACCTTACTTGTTTGATGATTTAAGCATTGGGAGGCGTGGCAGGTTAAAGGGTCCATTTATAAGACAATATGGAGGGCAGAGCATGGCTATTGAATCCTATTGGAATTCTTTGGGAATGCTTTAATATTGTTCTATTGTTTTCATGGAGGAGGAGGAGGAGTTCTTAAAGGGCCTTTGTAGGGTAGGCATTGCACCCACACCCTATTGTTTCCATTAATTTGTGGAGAGGGGTCATTTTTTTAGGGCTCAAGCCCCTAATTTTTGTACATGTGGCACTATTAATTTGTAGAGAGGGCCTTTTTCCCCTTCTTACACTAATTTAAGGAATTTTATCTTAGAAAATATTATTTTATTGTTATATTGAGTTGAGGTTCTCTCTTATAAATAGAGAGCGCCTGGAGTATGCCCTAAACCTACTTATGCTTGGCTAAGATCTCATCTTTCTTGGACATAAGGAAACATGTTAGTGTCCCAAGACCTAGAGGCATATGGAAAGAGTGAAATCATGCCCACTTACAGACCACCAACGGGTAATTCCAGGTGGCATGATTCTCCTTGAATAGCGATGATGAGTCATCCTACATTCGTGGATAGAAACCAATGATGGTTTTCCTCACTACTAATCTAACAATTCAATTATGATAGGTTTTCCCACTGTGTAAAAAGAAAAAAAAGAGTGATCTCACCTCATTTTTCATGGAGTTTTGGGGGAGAAATCCCATAGCTAGTCAAAAAATTTCTGCAATTTTTCTCTTGTAAATTGGCTATAGACATTTCAAGTTGAGAAAAATTGTTTTTACAATATATGTTGATTGGATGGTTCTCTCTCTTATATGATTATTTGTGATTCTTTGATGATATGTGTTAATTTATTGTGAGTATCTTCCTCCATCTTATGCTTGTTGAGGAATTAGGGTTTTAATGAAATTTTCACTGGTGTTGATGAATGTTTTATGGTTCTAACATCTCCTTGAGCAATATTTTCATCAATTTTCTCTTGAGGAACATAAGTGTATCTTCCTCTTTCTCCTTGAAATCACTTCCATTGTTCTCTTCCATAGATTTACTCCTTCGTTTGAGTCAAAATGTCCATAAATTCATTTTTAAGGAGAGGCATTGATCCTTCATTCTCCATCATTTTATATCTTTTTGTAAATCACAAAAAAAAAAAAAAAAATTGATAGTGTTCCACTCTCTAGGGAGTCTCATGGTTGTGTATGTTTGAACATTCCCTTTGAACTATAACCCTGATCACCTTAAAGAAAACTTTGAGGTCATATCTTCCACCCTGGCCCTAATTGGTTAAGATCGCTTGATTGGTGGAGTGTGAAGTAAAAGCGTTGCAAAGTTGTTGACTTGGTTTGACTGGACCATTTGATCTCTAAGATCTATAGGGAGAACCCCCTATGAGCTAGAGGAGAGCTAGCTAGAAGTGAGAAGAGGGTTAGTGAGGTGGAAATGCCCCCCTTTGAGGTGCAACAAATCTTGTACTTTATCTTTTGGACTTTATCTTGAGAACTGCAAGATTTTATTGTAACATAACCTATGGCCCCCCTATTTGCACCATGCCTTGAGTCAACGGTTCAACCACTTGATCCAATTCTTAATTTTATATATATATGAAGCATAATAGTAACCCTAAGTGGTTAGTTAATTTGGTTTTCCCCAATGTTGTTAAGTATTTGGCTATTTGCATGCTAGGAGGTGTATATTTTAAATCCATTTGAATGAGGCACACTAGTCTATGCTGATGATTATACTAGAGATGCCATCCACGAATTTTGGAAAACATCCCTTGGGTTTTCCTGCAATATTTTTGTGGGAAAATGTGTGTATGTGTGTATGAAGCACAACCATTAAACTAGTATTAAAAGGGGGAAGAAATGAATGACGAGGAACTAGTTGATTTTATGTAGGATCCATTTTAGGATTTTTTAGGTGGCTACGTATTTACTACATAGTAAAGGGTAGTGTGGACTTGGAAAGGAAAAGGTCTAGTTTATTTTGAATATATTTCCCCTCAACATATGACATGGAAGGTGGAATCACTGGGTTAAAAAGGAGGAGTCACTTCTGGTTATTCATTTCCCCTTGGTTTTTGGAGAAATTAAATAAAGAAGATTCAATGATGGGATTATTTAGATGTAATAGAGGGGGACAATTCACGTAGAAGGGGGCTTGCCTTTGGATTTTACCATGATTTATAATATCCTAGATGGGATCATCATGAAGAAGAATGATTGATCCTAAGGAGACACCTAGGTTTATTGGTTTCCCTTTGGATTTCAAGAAATCGAATTAGGAAGCAAACTCAATGATGGGAGGGGTTACATATGACAAATGTGACACTTAATGTAGAAGGGTGTTTGTTTCTAGATTGTACTATGAGTGATAAAAACCCAAATGGAATCATCACAAAGAAGGATGTTTGCTCTCTAAGGTAAAGGGTGATCATGAAAGGATAACCCTTAGCTTAAATAATGATTGAATTTACGGTTCATCTAATGATTCAATTCGAAGGGATAATGAGAAGGTTTTTACTTTATAGTGTTGGAAAATGTAATTAGTTTTGGTCTTCATAATTTTTATTGTATTGTCTTAATGTATACTATATGTAAAAAGAAAAGGTAGAAAGAAAAATATTATTTTTCAAGCATATGTTTCATGCTCAAGTTGATTTTATCTTCTAGGTCAAGCATGTTATTCATGCTTCTATTTTCAAGTCAAAAGAAAATTTGTTGAGCCAAAGTCCCATTTGGACTTCCTAAAATAAAGAAGAAAAAGGATTTTATTTGTATTAAAAGGAATAAATTTATCCCCAAGACCAGGTCAACCCTCCAAGATGATCAGGTTTGCCTACCCAAAGGATGCGACCTTTCAAACTCACGAATCACTATAAATAGCCCAATGTGTTCCTCCATTTGAAGACTAAGTTTTTCATGGATCATTTGTAGTAGATATGTGAAGTTGCAAGGGTAGAGGATGCAAAGTCTCCAAGGAAGGATATGTGATCCTTCCTGAAGCTAATATTCGATAGTATGATGCGAATTTCTGGCAAAGAGGAGATTGTGGTCCTATAATAAGAATTGTGACAACTAGTAGACAAATTGGAGGGAAAATGTGGTGCTTGTGGGGGATAATGGTTTTGGTCTTGGGTTCTTGAATTTATCATTGGAACTGATTCTATAAGAAGAGAAGATATTCTTTATGGGTTTTCCCTTGGCTTGGAGCCTACATTTTGTCTCCATTGTCTTAATTGATCTTCATGTTTTATGTTCTTCACAATTGTTTGATGAAAAGAAACTAATAAATAAAAACAAGAAGATAATATAAGTTCACAAGAAATTATTAAGGATAAGGAGAATTGTTTAACAACCACCTTACTAGATTCTCCAACATAGAGGACTTTAGATAAATTGTACTATTTCGTTGGGTCTTTAAGAAGTTAGGTTGTTTCAGGCATGAGTACTTGATGAGAAGTCCAAGTTTGAGGGTGATCTATGTTGTGTGAATGAAATCTTGGTGATTGATAATTCTTATGCACAAAATTCATTGTTCCAACCATTTTTTAGTGCAAAATTTGGGAGCCTAGATTTCAATGAATATTGCATAAAAGAATCCATGGAGGCTAGTAGGAAGAAGGTTGTGTGTGGCGTTGGAGTTGGTGGGGAACCTACTTGAAAGTGGAAATGGATGCCTATTACTTGAGAGAAAGAATAAGGCCTACTAGTCTAAGAATAATGCCTAGGATCACTAAGAGGTCTTGCCTTTTTTATCTTTACATGGATTTTCGTAGCAGGTGGTTGTTGAGTCTAGTGAAATGGTTTAATGACTAAAATGTAATAGTTTATCCACTTCTTTTCTTGTGGAAGTGTTATTTCATGTGAATAATGAGGTGGTAAATGAGCGATTTGTAAGGTCCACCAAAAAATTGTCTTTGGGTCATTTGTAGAGTGGTTGACATTCAATTTGCTATTGTCCATACCTAGTAACTCATAAGTGGAAATGTGGGCAATGCTCATCATGGGAGGAACTTATAAAAAAATCATTTTCCATTCTAACTAACTTCTTAGGGTCTATTGTGGCTCCCTAAAAAATTCTTACCTTGAAATTAGGTAAGACGTTGTATTAATATATGTATTGTTAACCATGTACCTATACCCTCACAACTTAGATTTAATGTAATCTTTTGGAGTATTTTAAAATATTATATGGTACAAATAACATTAAAGTTTAGACTAAATTTAATTATTCATGTAAGCATACAACCACTAAAGCAACAAACTAGATTGACATCCACCTACTATGCCTACTCCTTAAAACATTGGAAAGGCAAGCCCTGATGGGGAGACACAATAGTACATGATCATTACGAAGTCACTATAAATCACGTCATTTCGTACACCTTGTAGAAGGCTAAAATTCAATCATGCCAAGAATTCCCAAGGAATTTTTCATGCGTAGCAAAAAAAAAAATATCATTTACTAGATTTTTTTCATGACTATACCTTTTCAAGATGGCTCAAGCCCACATTTACAAGAATGCCTATACACCAAGGAAAGGAGAGGAGACTAAATGAATTTGATGGTTTGCGGCATGAAGAAAATGAGAATCCAAAACAAAACAAAAAATAAAAAAAAATGGGGTTGATGTTTGTCTTGTGATGTGATAGGGCTCTTTCATATGAATAAAGATGAAGAAATCATTAAAAAAAAAGTGAAATTAAATGTGTATTTTCTGGTTTTCCATGAAGTTAATGCATTTATAACTATTAGTTAAATTTTGCAAGTTCTACATCTAGTTTTGAATTTAGTTTAAATTCCACCTCATTCAAGGATGTTACTTCAACAAAATTTAGATCTGGTAATCATATCACTCAATTCATTGTTAGTTGTAATCAAGCTAAGATGATCCAAATGGAATTAGCTCAACTCATAATTATTAATCCTTATTGATGCAACATCTTACCTAGAAATTAGGTCCACATAATCCATTTTATTCTACGAGACTAAATAGCAATGGCATACCCAAGACATGTGTGTGTGTGTGGGGGGGGGCATATGTGCATGTTTGTGTGTGTGTGTGCATGCATGCATGCACGTGTGTGTGTACCATTGATATCAAAGATATTGCATAAAGGTGTGTGTGTGTGTGTGTGTTCCATTGATATCGAAGAATTTGTATAAAGTGTTAAATTTCACACTGCTATATGTTATTTCAATTACTTTAGCACAATTTAATTCTTCAATTAGAAATATTTTCAATAACAATTAATATTTCCAATCATCAATAATAATTGAAGATAGAATAGTAAATGCAATGGCAAAGGAGACAATCAACACATCAACAAGAGACACTAGATTTGGTAAAAGACTAGGGAAAATCCCCACAAGGGGGAAACCCCTTTGAAGAATCTTCTTCTATTAGATTATCATAAAATGTTTAGCAAAGCGTACAACGAGCCCAATAAAAAATAATCCAGCAAAATTATCCCAACAATATTAAAAAATATGTTCCCAACATCAATATAAATTGGAGACAATTTTTCCTGTCTATGGTCAACTGTGGTCAAATGTCAAATTTTAGCCCTAGATCCCAACAACATGGAGGAAAAAGGATGTGTGCAACTAAGAGATTTCAACCACACCCTTGATCTTGCAAGCCTATGGTTATAGCCAAAAAAAAAAAACTTTTGACGAGCCTGCAGTTGTGACCCAAAAACCATAGAACACGTGCGAGCTTCAGACCCTATATTTTTGGACCTGTATGAACCACTTTCCCTAACCCAACCTCAAACTTGTACGAACCAATCGATGAAGAAGAGAAAAATGATGATTCTTGGTGATGTCCAAATGATCTTGAGGTCACTTGTATTTATAGGCTACCAAGGGTGACCAATTTCCTATTAGGGTCGATCTGCTTAAATGTGCATATGCACATTTTTCTTCATAAGAACACTTTCCCTTATCCAAATTGAGCGCTTCAATAGTCAAAATTTGACCTATAGAAAAGAGGAATCTAGTCCCATGGTTGGAATTTGTCATCGAGCTACCAAATTAACACTCCCTCTAAACTAGGGAGGAATTCCAACTGCATCATGTAATAATCATATGTATCATATTTTCATATCATGTCCCATCTTTGCTCAACTCTATCTGCAGAAACATTCTCAAATATAAAGAAGAATAACCATTGAGGAGAATTATCTACCACCCTCTATAATGTCATAGAGCACATATCAACCTGAAACTACATCGGGGAGCACATCTCAACCTGGAATCTCATGGGGTAACTAAACACCTTCAACCCCATATCGAGAAATAGGTGATATAGGGAAGAAAAACTCAACCCATCCTATTGCCCATTGGTCTTCCCAACAATGACCCTTAAGATTCATGTGGTAAAACACCTGCATCATAATTATCTTGGGTTGTAAACCCCCAAGTACACTCAACCCATTGGCCAAACAGGGAGTGGTAATCCCAACAAGCCCAACTTGTGGTATGATGCCAAGCAGGGTATACTATGCAAAGACCAAGATAGGGGAGAAACATATCCAACCCTATGGGTAACATATAGGGGAGCAACATCTAAAACCCTATTTTCTAGATATCCCTCAACACCAAGAGCCCTACATCTCAATTCCTCACCCTAGGAGCCTAGACAGGGGGGAAGAGTCGGCTCAATGTTCTCGATCAGTGATGCCCCTTATCAAGAGGGTTCACATACATCATTCCAAGTTTCTCTCTAAATACCAAGAAATTCCCTTTCGATAAATCCTTGGTGAGAATATTCGTAATCTTCTCATCTATGGAGTCTAACAACTCCTCTCTGCACCATGTCTCGAATGTAATGATATTAAATCTCTATTTCCTTGGACTTGTCATGAAATATGATATTCTCTGCTAGATGGATCCCACTATTGTTGTTGCAATATATCATTGTAGTGTCTAGGACCTTCTCAAATATCTCTCCAAAAAGCTGCCACTATGAGACTGCTTCACAACTAGCAAATATAGTAGCAATGTAATCTTCCTCAGTGTTACTCGATGCTACAGAATTTTGTTTCCTACTCATCCAAGATATCATGGCAGATCAAAGGCTAAAAAAAAAATCATATGTACTCTTCATGTCGACAAAATTTCCTTCCCAGTCAACATCGGTATATCCATGAAGTCAAACATTTCTATAATATCTCACACCGAGGGTGATCGTCCCATGCAAATATATCAAAATGTGTTTGGCAGTGATCCAATGTGCATGGAGAGAGTCAGTCATGAATTGAATCAACGTGTTCACTGCATATCATGTGTCTGGATGGGTGTTCACTAAGAACATGAAAGCCCCAATCAACTGTCTATATTTGGATGGATTCGCTAAATCGGATCTTGCAGCTTCTCCACATCAATTATTGAAATTCATTTCCATTGGTGTGGGTAGGGACTTGCATTTTTTCCTTCCAAATCTCTCCAACAACTTCGCGACGTATTTTCCTTGTGAAAGGAAAATCTCATTTGGCACTTGCCACACCTCAAGGCCTAGAAAGTAGTGCATGAGTCCAAGGTCCTTCATCTCAAATTCAGAGGCTAGCTCCCTCTTACACTCGATCATCATGGGATCACTACCTGTCAAGAATAGATCGTCAACATATAAAACCAAAATCAATGACATACCTTGGACTACCTTGAAGTAGAATTTGGGATCAACATTGCTTCTTGTGAATCCCAACTTCACCAGATAACTGTCTATGCGGGTGTCCCATGCTTTAGGGCCTTGCTTCAAGCCATACAATGCCTTTTTCAACCTACGAACATGTGTATTTTGATCCTCTACTTCAAATCCCTTTGGTTGCTCAACGAACACTTCTTCTTATAACAAGCCATGGAGAAATGTTGTCTTCACATCCATCTGATGAATGGTCCATCCTTGACTTGCGATAAGGGAAACTATTGAACGAATGGTTGTATCTCGAGCCACAGGTACAAATATATCATCATAATATTCTCCCTCTTTGTGGTATAATCCTCGGGCCATGAACATTTGCCTTATATTTCTCAATTCTACCATCGACTCCATGTTTGATCTTGAATATCCACTTTGAAGTCACCACAAATTTTCCCTTTGGTCTCAGTGCAACATCCCATACATCATTCTTCATAATTGATTCATATTCTTTGGCCATAGCATCCTTCCAAAATTGTTTGAAAGGAGATTCTTCAAAGGTGGGAGGTTCGACTTGAATCATAGTGCTCATGGTTGCAACATATCCCTAGTATTTTCATGGCTTCTTGCTTTCTCTAAATGATCTTCAAACAAGAACTCATCTCTCATCATCCTGTAATGTGTCACAAATCCAAAGTGACCTCTTCCTCGCAGGAGGATCACATGGAGGGGGATCTAAGGGATCCATGGGCTCCATGGGATCATCAACAATGTATGTCTCAGATTCAGGCATAGAAGGACCATCTAAAATATCCATATCATCATTTTTCTTCTCAGGAGGAGGAGGTAGAGGAAGGTCCCTTTCTTGCCCAAGGGTGACATCTTCATCGAACATTACATCCTACTAATTTCAACCTTCCTTTGACGATGAATATATATTCTAAAATATTTAGAATTTTCATAGTATCCAACAAACGTACATTTTATTCCCTTGTCTTCTAGCTTGTTTCTTTTGTCCTTCGGCACATGGAAATATATGGGGCAACCAAAGATACTTGACACCTATGAACACTTCTCTGTGGGTCTTGTTGTCCAATTCTTGATGAGGCACCCTGTTTTGAACATATACGACAAAATTCGTTACTTCTCCCCAAATGAACTACGACAATTTTTTATTGTGGAGCATGGCACAAGTGACTTCTACAATAGACCCATTCTTTCTTTCAGCTACTCCATTTTTTTTCAGGATTATAGGGAACAATCGTCTCTTTCTTGATACCTTCCTTCTTGCAATAATCAATGAATTCATTTGAAATTTACTCTCCACCATTGTCAGACCTGAAGATCTTAATTTTCTTTCCTGATTGATTTTCGACCAAAGCTTTGAACTCCTTGAATATTTGAAGGCTTCATCCTTGTGCTTCAAATAATATATCCACGTCTTTCTTGAGAAATCATCAATGAAGGTGATGTAGTAAATATGGCCACCAATATAATGCATGGGCATCAGACCACATATGTCAAAATGAATGAGATGGAAGATTTCATTTGTCTTGTTATCGCAAGAGGGGAATGGTCCCCTTGTCTTCTTTCTACTGGCACAACCTAGACATACTCCATCATGTTGGGCTTGAAAATCAGGAATACCATAGACCAGTTTCTTTAATTTCGTAAGAGAATCATAATGTATATGGGCCACTATTTTGTGCCATAACTCACTTAGATGATTAGTATCATGGACCAATGCTAGAAGATGTCTTTCAGTGACTTTATAGAGTCCTTCAAATCTCGATCCCAATGTGAATACCTCTCTTATAGTTGATCCAACAGGGCAAGTAAGAAACTTTCCCTTAATGAAGGAAACCATCATCCCTTTGTCTTCCAAAGCGAATATTGATACCAAATTCTTGTTCAAACCTAGCACATACATCACATCATGAAGCAAAAAAGATTCCCTAGAATCCAATTGAAAATTGATGAACCCAAATCCTTTGACGGGATTAGTGGAAGTCTCCAAGAATAATTTTAAAATTTTACTCCCTCTCTACCAAATTATAAAGGACTTCCTTATGCCTAGAGAAATTATGAGTGGCCCCACTATCAACCAACCAATTATCCCACAAATCCAGAGGAGAATAACTAGTGAGAGTAGAAATAATAATATATTCAAATTGATTACCAACATCAATTTCATACTTGGAGTATCTTGACTTCTTGAGGACGATGATCTTATTCATGATCACTTGAGCATCTCTTCTTCTTCTTTCATCTCTCCCAATGCGATCATTCCTTCAATTGTCTCTTCTTCTTCTTCTTTGATCATCAAACTTCTTGTTGTTGCTTCTAGTGTTGTAGCGTGGACCATTATTCTTCTTGGGGAAATCTCGAGCATAATGAACTTTCTTGTGAGTATTATAACATTCAATGTGAGATGATGCTCTATCGTTCCTTCTCTTTGTATTTCGAGGAGAAGGTTTTCTTGAATTTGATGTACCTCCTTTTCCTTTCTTCTTGTTTTGAGTGAAGGATGTAGTGGGATGTCCCTCTTCATGCTTTTGAATCCTTCCTCTTGATATCATCCTTAGTTCTTCTTTAGTGATATTTATAAAAATCTCATCAAATGACGGGAACATATTTTTGTTTATTATAGTAGTAATGAAGGTTTCCTAGATGGGAGGGAAATATCTAGGAGTTACAATCACCAATTCCCTTTCAGACACAATTTCTCCAACTCTTTTCAATCGATCTCTAAGATGAGATATCCTCATAATGTATGATTGCACAGGCTCTCCTTTGTTCATGTTCATGTCTTTGAGTTGATCTTTCAAGGAGATGATTTCATTCAAATTGTTGACTTCATACATGTCGGCTACCTTATCATACATGTCCTTAGACTTCCTCAAATTTCCAACATATGAAAGTAAATTATCTTGTAAACCATCAACTATAATGTTATTTCTTTTAACTCACCTTTATTGTACTTATTCTTGGTAGCAGGGGAAGCATTCTCCAGAGGCTCAGGTACTTTTCCTTGAATGTATTCCAAAACATCATTGTTATCATCTATAATATCCAACCCGATCTTCCATGCAACAAAGTTAGATGAGTCACCCAAATTATCATTCTCCTTGAATAAATAGGAAGACATATTGACTTGTTTAGATAGGCTCCTTCAACTTTCCAAATATGTTGCTTCAATGCTTGTCTCCTTTTGGGCTTTTCCTTCACCTTAGCTCTGATACCATGTTAAATTTCACATTAATCTATGTTGTTTCAATTACTTTAGCCCAATTCAATCCTTCAATTAGAAATATTTTCAATAACAATTAATATTTCCAATCATCAATAGTAATTGAAGATAGAACAGTAAATGCAATGACAAAGGAGACAATCAACACATCAATAAGAGACACCAAATTTGGTCAAAGACCAGGGAAAATCCCCACAAGGGGGAAAACCATTTGAAAATTATTCTTCTATTATATTGTCATAAAATGTTCAATAGAGAGTACAATGAGACCAATACAAAATCATCTAGCAAAATTATCCCAACAATATTCAGAAATATGTTCCCAACATCAATATAAATCAGAGACAACTTTTCATGTTTGCGGTTAACTAAGGTCAATTATGTTCAAATGTCAAATTCTAGCCCTAGAGCCCAATCACACGGAGGAAGAAGGATGCGTTCAACTAAGAGATTTCAACTGCACCCTTTAGCCTGTAAGTCTGTGGTTAAAACCAAAAAAAAAAATTGACGAGCCTGCGATTGTAACCAAAAAACCCTAGAACACGTGTGAGCTTCAAACCCTGTATTTTCAAACTTGTAGAAACCACTTTCCTTGGCCCAACCTTAGACCTATGTAAACAAATCAATGAAGAAGAGAATATGATGATGCTTGGTGGTGTCCAAATGAGTTTGAGGTCACTTGTATTTATAGGCTACCAAGGGTGACCAATTTCCTGTTAGGGCCGACTTGTCCAAATGTGCATATGTGGGATTTTCTTCATAAGAACACTTTCCCTTGTACAAATTGAGTTCTTCAATAGTCAAAATTGGTCCTCTCGAAAAGAGGAATCTAGTCCCATGGTTACAATTTTTCACTGAGATGCCAAATTAAATAAATGTGTGTGTGTGTACGCACTCCATTGATATCAAAGATCTTGCATAAAGGTGTGTGTGTGTGTACGCACTCCATTGATATCAAAGATCTTACATAAAGGTGTGTGTGTGTGTGTGTGTGGGTGTGTGTGGGCCATTGATATAAAAGATATTTCATCAATGAGTGTATAAAGAAGGAAAGAGGGAATGACCATCGTAGTACCCCCAACCTTTACATTTCGACAGACCTATTATTGAGCCTATATTTTGTACATTTTTTTACTATCTTTTCCTTTTCATCATCCATCATTTTGCTTGTATGAACTATATTGTGTGTGTGTGTGTGTGCCATCGATATCTAAGATCTTGCATCAATGAGTGTATAAAGGAAAGAGGGAATGACCATTATGGTACCATGTTGATGGTGTTGGAACCGCCAACATATCAGGGGATCTCCCCTGTAAGAATTCCCAACTAGACCTCAGACAGTTTGGAGTAGGAGTCCCAACAATGGGTAGTACAATAGTGCCTTGACTACGGTAGCGCACAGAGGTAAGTATGATAACTTTGTTGGAAGCAAGTGTGTGACCTTGCAGCGAGTCAAGTGAGATGCATGGGGGTTCTAACACACATAGGGGAAAAGGAAGTGTGTCCCTTAGAAGCCTGTAATAGTACATAGCCTAAAAGGAACACACGAGTTGAATGACATCACAGGCTAGAAGCAGAATAGTCCACAATCCAAAGTGATGGGTTAACACAACAACACGTCTTCAACAAGATTCGTACAATCGTATATAAAATAGTTCATAAACAAATGTGTAAGTGAAATAACATACATTGCTAAAGAAACTAGAATAGTCGAACTACAATAGCAACACATGCATGAAAACGTGTTGGCTCAATTATATTATTAAGTGAAAGTTCCATCTGTACATACACCATTGACAGCCACTAGCCCCAATAGTGGAACATTAGAGTCAACATCGCCTGCTCCTCCAAAGAGATGTACTCGCTCTACGTTGTTTAGAAGACAAGGCTCATCACAATACTCTCCAAGCCTTCTTTAAGCAATGCCTAGACAAAATCTTGTACTATGAGTTATGAGTTTCTATATATAGAAAACGGTGGGTTGACCCTTGACATTCCCCTTTGAATCTTGGACTACCCTCATGACTCTTCACATTACATAGTGATTGTTCACATTCACTAGTGACACTTGGAATTTCACTTACAACATATTTATAATTATACAATTTCCACATATACCCACATTGGACAAAAATAGGCTTGATTCAGCCTAACAAGGCAAACAACATCACTAGGTGTCTTGGGAAATGACCAACTCGGTAACCTCCTCGCGATGGTCTTCGATGACAAATTGATACCAAGATTGGTATTGGGCTATCGTGTCCCCATATTGTTTGGTGATGTCTTTATCGAAGTAGATTCTCGCCTCCATTGCTTTTGGGTATATGGTTCTGAAACCTTTGTCCATATCATCCTGAAGCATGCACAGCGCTGTCCTAAGTGTGGCTGGACCATTGATGTACTTCTTCATGTTCTCTGTGCTTAGCTACAAGTCATCACTAGTGGATTCGTGCATCAACTGATATATGTACCCATCAACCTCCATCATGAAGGTTTCCTCACTATGACATCTAGACTCTTGTACAACCGTGCATAGGAAGCCTCAATGTTGGTGATGAGCAGAGGGAGATGCTCATAGTTATGGATCAACATCTAAATTTGTGCTTTGTCTAGCTCTGCCTATGGCTTCATCATCTTGTGCAAGTAAAGCAGGGCCCCCTTGTACCTCATTGTCCATTCATGTACATGCGCAATGGCAATGTGGATGTCTCTGAGTTTGGGTTTTCTTTGTGCACTGCTGCTGAAACCCATATCGATGGAAAACCACTTTGTGCACAATGAAAAATCTTCTATACAACGTCCACATGGTGGTCTCCAAAGTTGATATCTCTACAAGTATTGCTTTCTTCATTTCTTCCATAACGGATCCTGTGGACTGTTATGTTCTTTGCCTGGCCTCTTGCAAGTCCTTTGCCATCCGATCATTCTCTATTATCAAGAACTTAACCATCAAACTCGTGGCTTCTACATGAGCGTAAGAAGCCTCGGCCATGGTAGCTAGATGTCTTCTAACATCTGATACAATTACCCTTTCCTCTATGTGCACAGGTGATGTGTGATCATCCGAGAGTTTCTTTCTCCATGCATGTAGAATCTTGTGTTGTGACTTGTCCAATGACAGATTGTACACATCCATCTCCAGACCATCATCAAGGAGAACAACCTCTCCTTGCTAGTTTGGGACCGGTTGTGATTCTCGAGGTGGCGGAGACAGTGGTGCAACCTCGGATGCTCTCGACATGAGATCGGTGTCTTGGTCCTGTGGCTCCTATTCCATCTCCGTGTTTGTTTCCTCAACCATCTGCTCAACCTGCTGAGAAGATTCCCGAACTTGCACTTGCTCACCCTCTTCTTCATTTTTTGGCTACTCTGCTATCTCAACCTGTATAGGTGAAGTTTTCTCTGTCAGTGTGCCTTGCTTTTCCTCCTATTCATGTTTCTTCTTTTCTTCCCTTTCTCTCCTCTTGAGCTCTTGCTCTTCTTTCAGCTTCTTTTATATTCCCTGCAACTTCCTCTCTACATCCTCCATCCTTTTTTTATCTCTCTTCCTCCATTCTACTCTCCTCTCACACTTTCACCTCTATTTCCATAGCTACTTTCTCAACAAGAGTATCTTGTCTGAACTTGTAGCTTTTCTTAGCCCTTGCATTGTCAGCAATATTCCTCTTGCCTTTGTCTTGCACCAGTTTGCTGCTCATTGTTGGTGTTGTTGTTACTTCCTATGGTGTTGTTGCCTGCAGTGCTACTTTCCATTCTATAGCCATGTTGACCAGTTCATTGAGCTTATAGGAGTTGTAGCAATACCTCCAAGGATATTCTTCTGGCCAATGACATGCCTCGTGGATCCATGGGTAATACACCTTTGCATAGTGGTTCTTGCATATGCAGTGGGGATCGTACGGATTGAAACTCTTGGTGTCGAACCCAAACTTCTTCAACTCCTTGGCCTTGGCATCCACATCCTTCAAGTTATAGATCTCTTCAAACCAATCCACAAAGGAAGAGTAGTCCATGGTTCCTTCTTCCTCTTGTGCAGTCATGTTGATAACCCTGTGGAGATTTGGTATGCAACCTATTGCATGACCATCTTGTATGTGGCAAACCTCAGTAGCTCATGCAGAGGCCTCTCTGCACCAAACATCCTTATGAAGGTGCCACCGAGTGAGGCATACCAATCTGCAATGTTAAGCAATGCCTGCATCACTTCTTGGGACATGCAAGGTGGATATTGTTCGAATATCGTCTTGTACAACGCGTGATGAAGTGGTCATACAACCTTGCCATGAATCCTCGATAACTGCACTCAGAGAGAAACTTGCAATAGATGTTCACAGCATCCTTTGATGGTGTCCATGTCCAACCCATGCCAAGGAACTGCTGTTGGGCACAGATTGCATCAAGAAGGTATTCAGACATAAAGAATCTTGCTTGCTTATCCTTAGGCGAACTCTAGGCATTAGACACATGCACTTTCAACTGAAGAGCCAACATGTCAGACCAGTTGAATGGCCTTCCTTCACTTGCCAGCTGCTCCAACATAACCACCCAACTCTGCGGGAAGGTCTCCATGCTCTCTTGGCCATACAAGCAGCATGCAAAGATGACGAAGAGTTGGTAAGCCTTCTTGAGTTATTTTGTCTTGTAGACCTAGTTGGGTGTTGCTTTGAACTTCAATGGCTCTTCTACCCAACACTTCATGATGTCTCTAGTGTTTGATTGTTGTTGGGAGTGTAGAATAGTTCATCCATGTAGTTCACCAACTGCTGAAAGTGATACATATTATGGTATTTTTCTGTCCTTAAGGTGGCAAGTTGTGTTCCATTGGTACTGCTTAGTTTCATCATCTCGGTATTGGTATGTGAAACAATCCAGTGAATGATATCCATGCACAGGAAGGTGGGGTACCTGCATTCAACCATGTACAAGCCTGACTTGTGAATGTTGACATAAACTTGTCGATCTTCCAGATCTTCCTTGAAACAACATGCAAATATGTCCTTTATTTCTTACCATGTAATATTCATGTCCTTCTCTACGGACAGTTGCGTGTCTGCATAGATGGGCAAGTTCATTGGCACTTGTTCAACTACATCTCTAGTGCTTCTCTCTATAGTATCCTTTGATCCAACACTCTTGGAAACCATGATTCGTGTACTACTGAGAAGTTGCTCAACAACTGATGTACCTGGAGATAGAGCGCACACTCATGCCAAGAAAATTTCATCTTAAAAACACAAAGCACTTCAAGAATCGATCATGCGACAAATTGGGTAACTGTTGGGAAAGATTCCGCAGTTGTGACTCTTAGAGGTGAGAGACAGTCAGTTGGATCTACGCATTGTGCAGTCCCATCTACCACTGAGAGGTACTGATGACTGGAATTGTGCAGAGCGCAATCCAATATGGCTTACTGTGGACTGGAACTACGTAATGCGTGGTTTAGTCTGGCTTGATGCTAGTTGGGACTATAAATTGCGTAATCCCAGTGGGAAAGACTAGGAACTGTCTCTTGAAATTGCACAGAGCGCTACTAGAGCCAGTCACTGGCCTCTGCGCAATTCTTGGATCCAAGGGAGAGCCTTGAGTTCCAAAAATGTGTAGTGCATGCCGGGAGAAGCTAGATCTGAGCCAAGGCAGCCCAGATCTGCCCAAAGGCAACTTGAAACGAGTAGATATGAATGCATGAGAAAAGGATGGTGTAGATCTAAGTAGATGTTCATGCATACAATCAAAGCAAGTGAAAAATCAATTCAAACGGATGAACAACGAAGCTGGTGGGGAGAGTCATCGCAACAGCAATGGTTAGTGCAAAAACAGGGTTATGCATGCGATGTTTAAGAAAGACAATGCAAAAATTGAAACACCACATCTACAAGTTAAAAAAAAAAAACTAAAAATCCAACGTTCATCCAACAAAACATGCAAAACAACACTCACACAAGCCAAGGAAACAAAAGCGACATAAAAAGCAACAAAAGAATTGAAAAGAAAAACTCACATGGAAAAGTTACGTCGATCGTGCTGAAGGTTCCTAGATGCTTTTGGAATTCTAGAGCTCTAAGATCGAATGTGCAAATGAGCTCTCGCAATGTCCATTAAATAGATTTTATCGATTTAGGGTTTATGACATGCATGCCAAAAATATAGGAAAAAGCAACAAGTGGCAACAATTTCTAAAATTGACTCAAGTGTAACTCCGAGTGCTAAAAATAGACCCCTATTTTCTAGGGATTCTTTTTGCATTTTTTCTTTTTTTCTTTTTTGGGAAAGTTTGTCATGCATGCATGGAGAAATTACACAGTTTTAAAGGGAACCGGGCAACCTGCCAGCACATGCGTCAAACAGCAACTGAGGGAATTTTTATGCACAATTCCTGGGCTAAGTGGCTCTAGCTACCTCTCATGCTCTGCGCAATTTCCCAGCTGAAGAAAAGCTGTCAGCTAGGCCTACACAGTTCTAGAGCTGAAGCTCATTGCTGGGATGATCAATGCAATTATTGAGAGCAAAGCTCGCTGTCGAGCTGCTCTACGCAATTCCTGAGAGAAAGGTTGGTTTCCCTGTAGGACTGTGCAGTTTGCCAAGGAAATACAAGAACTATATTAACCAAGTCACGGGGGTTAGGTTGTGGTTAGACTACAAAGAAAGTAAGCGAACACAAGCTGCAAAGTAACAAATAAATTCAAATGAAGCACAAGTACCTGAGAAGTGCAAGAAAACCTACTAATATTTAAGGAGGGAGGTTCCCAAACAAAGCAAAGGAAAAATTTTGGAGGGTGGTTGTAGCCGCTACAACATTGGCGACACACTAGTAGGACTCCAGCTCTCTATATGGACCTTGTCTTGTGTAAAGCGAATCTAACTCCTCTGGAAGTATTGTTCGATTCTTTGATCATCATGGCTTCCTCACTAGCTTGAGTTAAAGATATAGTCCCTACCATTCTCTTGATCGTTCAACACACATACCAAGCCAAGTCAACTGATTTGTTTCAATTGGGGATGAGGGGTATATTGATGCAGAAGTTGTAGACTATCAGAATTTTAGTTTCATCTCTGGTGTTGCTCCGGTGCCAGCAAGCTTGGACAGTAACCCGATGGAATCACTTCAAGAACACAAGCATCACTCCGCTGCCAGTGAGCTTGGATAGTACCCCAGTGGAGTTTCTTGCTTCACCTCTTTGTGCAGGAAGCCTTGCTCTCATTTCGCCTTATTTTTTTTTCATTTTTCATTTTTTTTTTTTTTTTTTTTTTTTTTCAGAGAACTATGCATAGGCACTTATTTATTTTCATGAGGCAGAAGAGGGATACCAACTTATTGAGTACAGAAAAGGTTTTCCCTTCATAGAAGTGTGTTATATATACCTCTGACATACTTGTTAAGGTTTTCCCCCTCACCTTACTCTAATTTATTGAGTTGACAAGGGTTAACCGAATATAGAAAAATCGATTAGAGTAGGAAGTACTAGTTAAATTTGCAAACATTGTGTTTTCACCAAGACTCACTCTGAACAGAACGCATTTTCCATCAGGGTATCATCGACTGAAGAACGCAAGCTCTTCATAAAGAGAGGTGATAACATATAACCAAATTTTTATCATTGTACAAGTCCTCTTGTACTTCCCCCTGCTTGTCTCAAGAGCCAAACACGGTTTCATGTGAAACTAAACCTATGGGTGCATAACAAGCAAACAAAGCAAGCAAAGGAAAAAAGTAAAACAAAAGAAAACAAGTAATCTAAGCAAACGTGAAAGCAAGGCAAACAAGAAAGAAAATCAAACAAGAAAGCAAACACTACTCCTATTCCTAAACTAAATAGTGCATGGGCCTACTCATGTAAAGTGATATTTCCAATACAACCATCGACGCATTGGTTGGCCCATGTTGGTGAAGGAAAGGTTGACAATAAATATATTCAGGTAAATCAATGCACAAGAAAGATAAAACAATGAATACCAACACACTCGAAGTTTGAATGTGACCACAGAAAATAAAAAGGTGAAAGCACATGACAGACACTTTGTGGATGTACCATGGTGTGACAGTGCACTGTGTGCAGACAACAATCATGTACACTCTTTTGACCTTGGCATACGAACAAACATGCATAAAGAAGAAAACTTTCATTTTGAAACATGACTTGTTACATATGAATCCTTCAATGCATGAGAGATAGGATCGTGAGTTTCTAGTGGAGGGTGTAATATGTGTAGATCAGATTGATTTTCAATGTGCGTGAGAGAGTGATGAGGAGCCTAAGCTGGTTCAATAGATTTCTGATCGGCAGTAGAATTGACCTCAAGATAGTGAGAACCTGACATAACCATCAGCTCGGGCTGAAGTGCCTCAACATCTTGAGGGGTTTCCACTTCGTCAATGGGTTAGATCATCAAAGACCGTTGGCTTGGAAAGATCAACAGCAAGTGAATCAGAATCTTGACTAAATGAATGAGCAAAGAGATCACAACAGCCACAATAAGAAAATTCGAGATGTACATCGACATCCTCATGATCTGACGAATCATCAGAGGGATTGATGAGAAACAAAAACTTTCACCCTCTGAATTTCCAGAAAGAAAAGATGACATATTGGGTGGATTCAGAAAGGAATATTTTTCCTCTCCACAATCAAATGATAGATTGTCATCCTATGCATCCTATGAATGATCGGGAATAGAAACATCCAGGAATGAATTTTCACAAGAGAAATCAGAAATCGCAGGATCGCAAAAGATGGCAGGATAGAGCGGATGAGGTGCAGACAAAAGGGGGTCATCCTCCACCGCAATTTCTTCTTTAGATTCCCACACACTCATAAAAAATGACAACGCAGGTTGGTTTCTCAACACTAACTCCATCGACGAATTAATCCTCATGAACATCACATGCGGAGTCCAGAATGGACGAACACAAGACACCAAAATCTGGAGGATCAACAGAACGATAGGACGGAGGTTGAGAAAACAAGTTCACGTGACAACCAACATGCTCGCAGTCCACATCTGCACAGATAACTAGAGTAGGTGGGGTGGGAGGAGGTGACAGTTCAACATATGGGTTCGCAACTTTTCCCACCTCGTCCTGCAGAGCTATAGCTATTTGATGAGGAGCGAACGATGGGTCACTTGTGACAGTAACCTTTTCCGTCTTAGCTTTGGTAGCTCTAACACCAAGGTATGATGGGAGGGTTTCAAATGATTCTAACTCGTGAGGGTTTTCAGATACATGAAGAAGATACTGAAACCTTTCCCTCAGAAATTTTCAATCAATTTCATATTCAGGGACATGAAAATAAAGATTACAAAAGTTATCCCAAAATTGCGCAATATATCCATCAAGTGCTTTCCGTAATTGCGGATTTTTTTTTATTGAGTGCTTTACGGTCATAATGATAGAAAGCAAGGAATAACTCATAAAGCATGTGAACATAAGAGTGAATGGATGTTGTAGGAAATGTATGACACCATTGCTTGACGCACCTTTCGAACGTATAAGCGAATAGCCCAGGTACAATTTCATTTGAGGGGACTTCATTCATGTGACAGAAGCCTGGGAAGGCAACTCTACTCTGTGCCTTAGTAGGGCTGCTCCGCCTTCACTATCATACTTAAATTGTGACAAGTCATCAATGACGTCCTCCGACACTTTGAAATCGTGTGCATGAGAAAGACACACAGAAGTTGAGATTGTAATGTAAGTCATGAATGATGTGCAGGGATTCAAAATAGACTTTGAGGGCTCAGCTTGTCATCTGGCCCTCCTTCTAGCACCAAAAATGTTGACGGCGTTAGACCCGCCAACATGTCAGGGGATCTCACCGGTAAGAAGCCCCATTTAGACCGTTTGGAGTAGGAGTCCCAGTGGTGGTTATTACAGTAGTTCCTTGACTGCATTAGCACACAGAGGTAAGTATGATAGCTTTGTCGGAAGAAAGTGTGTGACCTTGCAGCGAGTCAAGTGAGATGCATGGGGGTTCTAACACACAAAAGGGAAAAGGAAGTGTGTCCCTTAGAAGCCTGTAATAGTACGCAGCCATAAAGGAACACACAAGCTCAATGACATCACAGGTTGGAAGCAGAATAGTCCACAATCCAAAGTAACAGGTTAAGTGACAACAACACGTCTTCAAGAAGATTCATATAATCGTATACAAAATAGTTCATACACAAATGTGTAAGTAAAAAAACATAGATTGCTAAAGTAACCAGAATATTCGAACTACAATAACAACATATACATGAAAACGTGTTGGCTCAGTTATATTATTAAGTGAAAGTTTCATCCATACATACACCATTAACAACCACTAGCCCAAATAGTGGAACATTACAGTCAATACCGCCTGCTCCTCCAAAGAGATGTACTTGCCCTATGTTGTGGAGAAGCTAAGGCTCGTCACAATACTATCCAAGCCTTCTCTAAGCAATTCCTAGCCAAAGGCTTGGCTCCCAAAAGTCTGTACTATGAGTTATGAGGTTCTATATATAGCAAAGGGTGGGGTGACCCTTGAAATTCCCCTTTGACTCTTGGACTGCCCTCATGATTGTTCACATTCCACTAATGACACTTGGAATTTCACTTACAACATATTTATAATAATTCAATTTTCACATATACCCATATGGGACAAAAATAGGCTTGAGTCATCCTAGCAAAACAAACAACATCACTCGGGGTCTTGGGGAAAGACCAACTCGGTAACCTCCTCATGATGGTCTTTGGTGACGAACTAATACCAAGCTTGGTGCTTCACTATCATGTCTTCGTATTATTTGGTGATGTCTTTATCGAAGCGGACTCTCACCTCCATGGCTTCCGGGTGTATGGTTCTGAAACCTCTGTCTAGCTCATCCTGAAGCATGCCTAACACTTTCCTAAGTGTGGCTGGACCACCGATGTACTTCTTCAAGTTCTCTGCACTCATCTACAAGTCATCACTAGTGGCTTTGCACATCAACTACTCTATGTACCCATCAACCTCCATCATGACTTTGTTCTTCCTCATGGCTTGAGTGAGGGTTCTTATGGAAGGGATCATGTTTGTCCTCACTATGACATCTAGACTCCTTGTTGATGCCCCGAAAATCATTGTATCAACATTGGGGGATAACCACCTGGTCCGGACCTTAATACAGCTCCTTTTTCGTTTGGAATGGTGGCTCCGACTGGGGATATTGGGACTAGTTTCCCAGTAATGAATAAAAGGGGTGGATGAATGATTGATTATCTAATCTAATGATAGGTGAATAACTTAATCTATCAGCAAAATAAAAGAACTACTACTAATCCCGGGAACTATTGTACTTTGAAATGTAGCGCTTGATGATCTATGTCTATTGACAGGCATATAGATGACTCTATCTAATAGACATGGACATTTATTCATTCAAGGATTACTTTGCTTAAATAGTTAAACAAAGTGATTAACACAATATTGCTACACTTATCATTTATATCATCGATACATATATGATCAAAAGAAAAGCATACTATAAACATCCAATAGTGGAAGGAATAAAGAATGCTGTTAAAACACATACATATATCCGATAATAGCAAAAGCGATCAAATGACAATTCATATAAAAAGAATGAATTCAGACATAGATAATAGTACCATATGAGCTGCTAGTCACTCCCAATATCAATCGCTATTTGAGATTCTTCTTCCGACTCAGAAATACTTTCAAACAAAGACAGTAGTGCACATTCGCATAAAAGCTTCCTTGTCAAAATCAGAATAATTGGTCCAGTTTTATAAAAGAATATGCCTGAAGTACAGTAGTGCAACTTCAGGTTTTAAGTCAGGTACAAAAATTACGACCCTTTCCAAATACAATGAAAGGGTCTATAAATACCTAATTAAGCTAACTATCTATGAAACTGAAATCCTACTTAATTGGTATCAATTGATCTTGAATATCTCCTTCACAGCAATCTGGCAAGTCGGTGGCATGAATCATCATTTAGGCTGTTTGCCTTTAAACCTGAGCTGACATATCGCAAGCATTGGCTCCACTTCGAGCGGTCTGTTTAGGCGAGAGTTGAGTTGGGCGGCATAGGTGGCATCCTGAATATCGGGAATGATATACCCGATTGCATCTGTAAGGCATTTGAGGGCGGCTCTCTGGCTGTGTGGTTTGACTAAGAAGAACCAATAGGCATCCCATATCAAACTATTAATTCCTGCGATTAATCTCCCGTTTTTCTCTAGTTCCGGATAACATATCTGCTCCAATGTTTTCGCCGCTGTCAATTTACCTGGAGTGCATTGGGAAATCATGTTAGACAAGTAGAGAGTATTATTAACCAATTCAACCAAATTACTTGTGGTTGATTTGCATCTTGAAATTGCTCTCTCTACTTTCATTAACTGGGACTGCCATTCTGTAAATAATATTTCCTTATGTGATTCTAAAATCTTTGGTAAATTAGCCGCCTGTCCCTGATCGGTATCTTGCCACTCAAGAAAATTAGTTAATGTTTCATCAGCTTGCTCCAAGTCTGTTCTAGCTTTTTCTGATTTTTCACTTATTGATGTCGTCAAATCGCATAATGGTTCCGCCTGGCGATTTGTTGAATTCGGCTATCTGTGGAAGATTCTTTGTTTTCTCTAGCTGGGCTGATAGTTGAGCAATCTGCTCATCTTTTGACTTCAGCATTTGTTCATTCGCTGCTTTCAATTGTGTCAATGCCTCAGAAAACTCTTTCTGCTTTTGGACTGCACTGTGATCAATCCTTTGTTTCTCTTCCTGCAATTGTTGAGTTAATTGATTATTTATTTGCTGTTGTGTTAACAATTGTCATTCTGCCTGCTCCGCCTTCTGTTGTGCTTCTGATAGTTGCGCTTGCAATGAAAAGATCTCCTGGTATTTTGTTTTTAATAAAAGACTCACCTCTGATGCCTTATCTATTGTTGCTGCCGAATAGGCTCCAACATATTGTGATAGTTTTGTTAGGTCGTCAGAGGGGTCAAATTCCTCCTTCCAAACCACATTGCCCGTCACCGTTTGTTTTGGGAATAGGGAAGGTTGATCATTCCTTCTCCTCTTCCTCTGTCGTTTTACCACAGCTTTGTGTCTTGGGCTATAGAAGACATCTAAGGGAGGAATTTCTTCTATTTGCAAAATAATCTGATCGGAGGGATCCTTTGGGATTATCTCTACTTCTTTCGAACTGGGTAGGCCGCTGGTTCCACTTGGAACCTGTTTTGAAGTGGTCTCCTGTGTATCTGCCGCTTTTGATGTTTCAGCGTCCTTAGAGCATTCAAGATTACTGATAATTGAATCGAATTGCTACCATTCCTGGAGCAATTTCGGGTCAATTTGAGTATCTACATTCACCTCTATGCTGCTCTGTTCCTGCTCTTTCGTCTGGGTTTCCTCTTGTCTTTTCATATGCACTTCCTCCTGTTCTTTTGATGTAACAGGAGGTTCCTTAGTAAGTCGTTGTTCAGGCTCGCTTGATTCTGTTGCTGGGGTTGTTGCTAACAAATCTAGAGGCAGAGTTTGCAACCTCTGTTCTCTAAGTCTGTTGAATTCAACTAACCCGTCATCTTTGTATTCCATTCTGGCCAGTTATTTAACTTGGGACATCGACTCAGCTGAGGAGAACAGGTCATCAAACTTATCTTCTTTATGATCAAACTTTGTCAATTTGGCCTGTTCAAGTGCATTATAGGCGACTTTGTTTGGATCAAATCGCCTATTAGGGAGAGTTGCTAGATTTAATGACTTCATCTTTGTAGATTCTTTCTCTGCATGTTTGAAATCATGCAAAGTGTATACACCACATCTCAGAGGAAAAGAGGGCCAGACCTGCTTCTTATTTTTCTTTATAGTTTTTGTAACTCCTTCAGAGATAATCTGATAGGCTATCTCCCTCGCCAACAGTTTATCAGGTATGTACAAAGTAAGGACATGAGGTTCGGCTTGGCTGCCGAAAATTCTTATATAAGTAATTTTTCCTCTCCGAACCATCTTCCTATTGATGTCAAATCAATCCCTGCTTGGTAGGAAATCTTGGGAGCAGGTTTATCAAAAATAGAGTAATGAATGGGTAACATAAAGCCATTGCAGACTTGGTATAAATGGTGCTTATAGGAAGTTTTCCACAATTTCTGATGGTATATGTGAATAGGCATGGGGTCTTGTGAAGTCCACCTCCAGCCGAGCACGGGAAATTCAGAATTAAAACACAGGGTGTTTAGTATATAAGCATTGTAGTAGAATGGGGGAATAAGCCTTTCAGTGACACGGGTTTTGGTTCTAAAATCAAGAAGTGTTGTTGCTAGCTTATCTGAGAGTATAGTTTCCCAATCCATTATTTCACTATTACACGCCGCTTCCATCAAGGGAACCATTTCTATAGTGAAATTAGCGGAATCGTGCAACCCCCACAATCTACACATCATTATCCCAGCATAACAATAAGGAGAACATAGGGAATCAACAGAGTAATTACCGGAAGATTCATGCTTGTGTTTTGCCGAATTTTGCCTCCAATCCCGAATGGGTTCGGATTCAGTTTCATTCTCATTTCGGAATTTCTCCATAAATGCCTTGTTGTACTTCTTCTCTGGCACAGGCAAATGATACATTTGCCTCAAATCATTAGCCTAAAATGAACCGAAGATTCTCCCATCTCTGGTGTAGAAGGTTCTGTCTGTGATTGGGATTTCCTTAATTGCCCACCTCACTACATCCGTATATGGGAGAATTTGTTCCCGAGCTGCTATCCGATGAAGGAAAGAGTCGGCTAAGTCCTTTAAAGTAGCATCAGATTTTCGATTGGTATCTGCTGTGGCTTGTACTGCTGTCACCTCTGGTTCTTCAGCCTCAATCAAATTATAGGTACTTTGCCAAGTAGTTTTGCTGAGTCCTAGACATGTAGTATCGGATATCAATCCCTTTTTTTTAGTTCCTGGATCGGCGAAAGCGGAAGCGATTGCAGTTTTCTTAGACTTCTTCCCCATTCTGCTTGAATCTATTACTTCGGAAGAGTTCTGCACAGGAGTGAAAATGAACGTAATACAGAGAATTGGTAGCGAAAACCAAATACGAGCGAGATATATTTATCAATGCACGATGAAGGATTAACTTAAAGTGGCCGCAGATACAATCTGTGAAAAGATTTTTAAGCTTACTATTTCATTAAATGGCCATTAAAACCTGCCAATCCTTTAAATACCCATCATATCGTTTATTGGCCGAATGATTTGTTTAAGCGTGCCTTGGATATTTTGGCAGTTGAGCGCAGGTGAATCATTGTTTGGAAGATAAGGCCTTTAATACGAATGAATCGTAATATCCCTGCTTTAACAATTCTTTGAAGTTCGCGCTTTTGGCTTTATCGCAATCGGGCGTCGGGGGTGTTAGCGCTTGAAATTCCACCTCAGGCTGAGAAAGGTAAGCCTCAAGACAACATCAAACCATTTAGCCTCGTAGCTAGCCCTACGGGGCAGGAGAAGGCTCTCTCCGGTCTATCTCGGTAAAATCTTCAATGGATGAGATGACCAATAAGGTAACACTGATATTAGGCTAGTAAACTGATCAAAGAGTTTGATTTCGGGTTTTTTGGGTTTTTGGTGGCAAATTGAGGAGAGGGCAATTTTGGGTGCGGGGATTGGACACAGCTTCTGCAGGGAGTTCCTTGGGGCGAGGTAGGAGACAATGTTGATGCCTTTAACTGAGGTGGATGGTCGGGAATGAAAGATGAAGAGCTAAAGAGAGCAAACAATAACTTTGAATTCTCTTTAGACAGAAGAAAACATTGAAATTAAACAAACTTAAAAGCAGAGCATGGCAAGCATGAATTCTTACTTTAACACTTCATTTGTTTAATGTGCAGAAGTAAAAGAAAGGAAATGAATCACATAAAAAGCTTACAAGAACATTGAGAAACACACCATCAGCACATGAGTCCACAAGAATCCCAAAGAGGACTGCAAAACCCTGGTCTTCCTTAGCCAAAAATTGCAGAGATACAGTGAATAATACAATGATAGCTTCTCCCTCAAGAGTGCAACCATGAAAATGAGCAAGAAAGTACATAATATAGATGATCTAACCTCTTTCCCTGCCTCCATGGGTCGAGCTCACTATCCTAGGAGCTGTTTCAACCACTTCTAAACTAAGAACTACAAACTAGGCAGTCAAAACAACTTGCCTCTATAAACTTGGAAACCAATTCATTCATTTAATATTTACCCTTTTCATGAATGAATGTTCTAGAAGTGTTACATAAGAGTAAAAGTGTCTAAAAAGTACAATAATTACATCAAAGAGGATCACATTTCATCCCAAAAAGTCAAACTGAGTCAAATCTGCGTTTTCTGGGCTATACAGTGCATTTTTGAAAAAATCTGCCTGATGGGTCGCACGCCCCTGCCTGACGGGTCGCGCGCCTTTGGAGCCATCTTTGGGGCACTTTCAGGTGGCCAAATTGAGAAAAAGTAGGCTTGTTGGAAAGGTATGTGAGTCTACTTTCCAACCCAACTGCAATTTTTGAATTTGGAGTTCATTTGCCCCATCAAAAATCAATTCTCCCAAGACTGCTTTCTGCAATTCAAAAAAGTGGCAGAAAGTCATTTTTTGCTAGTTTTTTGACTTTCTGGAGGCACAAAACTTCACCAAATCTCAAGTCCATCCATGAGCATATGTAACTTTGCATGAAAAATCTGGAAATGCTGATTTTTGGTCAAAAGGAGTTGCCATGATGAAGGGTCGCGCGGGGGGTGAGACCCGTTAATGGGAAAAACCTGCAAATTGCACAAAAAATTCACAAATGACAAAATTTTCTCCAAATTTCTTGAAATTTGGGCTGGGAGTCCCCAATCAAGTACCATGCTCAATCAAAGAGACTTTGACCAAAATTTGGAGTGGATCGGGTCTTTTCCGTCGTTTTAGTGCCTTGGCCAACCTCCTTGGATCCGGCGATTGTAATTTTGACATTTCTCTAAAACCATGACACCTGTGCAAAAAGTGAAGGATTTTTTTCTTCTTTGGCATGTTATGGACAAAAACCTCTCTCAATTTTGCAAAATGCATCTTTGATTGCTCTGAAACATCATTTGAGTGAAACTTGCCCCGATGTGTGAAACAAGGAATTTTGTCGAAATGGAGTGAAATGAAGGGGATAGGGGGCTTCTAAATTCTTGGGGAAATTTTTGGGAGTGGGGAGGGATGTTAGGAAGTAGGGGAAAGTGGAATCTCAGAGATTGAGCGAGGGGAAGGGGTCCAAAAGGGCAAAACACAGGCCAAACCTAGAAAATTGCCAGGTTGTAGCTAGAAACTAAGGTTTGTGCAAAAATGAGGAATTTGGGGGATCTCAGTGATGGGAAGTGTTTGATAAGGTACTTTAAGGATATGGGAAGGTGTATGAACATCAGGATATGATTTTTGCCGATGATTTGGCCGCCCAAGAGAAATTGCCTTCAAAACCCTAGGAGAGGGAAATGACCTTGCCTAGGCGCAACTAAAGCATGAATAAGCTGTAGAATGACCCTATGGAACTTGACATGATGATGACAACCCTCTGAATGATGATAGACTCAGCTAAATGGTGACATGAATTGGCATTTTGACAACTTTAAGCCCAAAAGCACAATGGAGACTTTTACTTGCAAATGAAGACCTTTAAAAATACAATCATGATCTTCTTGAACTGTAGCAAGCAATAATTTTTCATGATGGAGGGCCTACCTTGCAAAATTTGGCAATTTGTGGCTCCTTGGTGAATTTTCAGGCGGTTTTACAAAGAGGGCATTGACGGGTCGCGCGCCTCACCCAACGGGTCGCGCGCCTCTTACGGGTCGCGCCCGTTATAATTTTGCACTGGCGGAGGGTGCCTGACGGGTCGCGCGTCTATCAAGCTCACAAATTTCACTCAAACTGTCTTGCAATCAGTTGCTCTATCACTTGGATGCATAATGAGGCTTGATAGAGGGAGATTAGGGCTTTTATAGCCTTGTTTGAATTAATTTCATGTCACAACCCACATGGTTTCCTTTTATCCTGAAAGTGGTTGATTTGATGCTTTTCTTTGATAATTTTTTTGCAGGGACAGCATCTGAGGGATCTTGGCAAGGGAGCCAGGGTTACATGCTGTCTCTGGAAGTTTTTGAAATTTCATCACTTTTTACAAAAATTTAAAAAATGACCTTGGCTTTAAAAACAGAGTTTTTAAATCCAAGGTAAAGATTTACTGTACAAGATTGAAATTTGCAAAGAAACACCTTTAAAATCATCCCTCTGGCTTGCTGAGCACTTATTGACCTTCAAAGACATGACCTTGTAAACAAACTTGACCAAAACCCTAGACCTAGGAATTTGACCTCAAGCCAAGACAAGACAAGCTTGAAAGTGACTAAGGACTGAAATAACTTGATTCAGCTGCCAAGAGGGGGACAAAGACACCAGATCCTCCATCAGGGTTATGGCATGCCTAATGGGATGCAAAAATTGACACTGATGAGACACCTACTTATGCAAATGCAAAGAGCTTTGATCGCTGATGGAGGGCTACAAGACCGACTCTAACAGGGGGAAAACTTAAATCGTTATATTGGTTCCTTTTGGAATCCCCGATTGCCGATAGCGATATCGCATCGCATCGGGAGTATTAATTGAGCACTTTGAAAAGCATGCATGGTACATCCCCGATTGCCGATAGCGATATCGCATCGCATCGGAGCGAAAGGGACTTTATCGCATCGCATCGGAGCGAAAGGCACTTTTGTTATGGTAACTTATTATTGCCGATATCTGATAGCCTATTGCATGTTGTCACGTCGAAGAAAACCAATGGGTCTTTAAATTATGCCTCCTTTGTCATTGCGACATGCGATCTTGCGATCGCTTTATCGCAATGATAAAAGATTAATCATTTATATTATAAGACCAAATAATTGGTTTATCAAAAAGGTTTTATAATGTTTTCATTTTGTTTTCAGACCTTTTTGAGTAATACATAATTGATACCAAAAATAAAAAGGGACCCATTTCATATTATAGTTTTGTGAATAAAAATGACATGAAATGGGGGGGGTTGTTGTAGAGCACAACACTCCTGTACAACCTTTCATAGGAAGGTGATGAGCCCAAGAAATGGGTAATTATATGGGCTCATTTGGCCTCCTAACTCAGCTTAATCCACCATTCTCATTAGTTTATTGCATTTTTTTTATTATATTTATGCTAATAGAGTGAATTGGGTTAGTCATTATGCCATGAAGTCTAATGTGTACTTTATGCATATTTTTGGTCAATTTTGGGACAAAGTCAAAGGATTAATGAGCATTTGGCAGCCAATATTCGAGGAAAACAAGGAAAAGGATTTGTAGGAGGGTGTCCCCCTCATTTATGACTCCCTACCTCGAATCCTCCATCAGAAACTCGGAGCACAAACAGCCACATCGATGCATCCAAGGGGTAGTCGAGCAAGTCAAGAAGAACTGTTGTCTATCTCTAGTTTTGGGAAGCCGAGTTCCTTGATTTTAGGAGGGTTATTGGGGGAATCCATTTGTATAAATAGGGGGTCTTAGAGCCTCAGTAGTTTAGCCAGTTATTAGTAGAATTTTTGCACTTTTGTGCAGCTCTTGTTCAACTCATTTTCGAGCTTATTTTTGTGAACAGTTTATGTAATGTGACTTTTATTTTGATAGTAGAGATGACATATTTTTTGGGCCAGCACTAATTTCTTTCAGAGGGCTGAAGCTCTTGGGTTAGGGCCCAACCCAAGCTGCCCAACACCTCTTGCTTTGTACTTATATGTTTTTGCTTCAGTTCATGAGTTAATTTATGTTACATAGATTCATTTTACCTTGTTTAGAATAGGTTGCTTTTGATGGTTTGCAGAGCTTCTTTTTGTTTCAGTTGCTGAAGTAGGCTAATACAGTGATAGGCTAAGATTCAAAAAGGCCAACGATAGGCCCTAATCTCCTTTCTTCCTTCCTGGGACCATGATTTGAGGTCAAGGCACCATCGCTGCCACCAAAAACACGGTTTTGCTTCTTCCATTCAATTTCTAGTGTGATGATTTGATTTGAAAAGTTGAAGGGTTGCTTCAAATTCATTTTGACAAGATTATTTCCTATTTCTGTAATAAATCTCTTTGCAAGATTTTCTATTCATGGGGTATTGTTCAGCACTTCATGTTTCTAGGTCAAAAATTAGGTTAACAAGAGATATGATTCTATTTTCTTGGTGCAACTAGTCCTTTTCTTGCTCAGTTTCGGTAGTTAAATGTGCAGATCTATTACAACACACCTCAGCTCACAATACATCAATAAATCAGCCAACATCATCTCATTTCTCATAGGTTTCACAAGTCATTCACAGTCCTTCACGAATTTTCCCTAATTTCTGCACTTTTTCCATAAGCTTTCCTCTCGTCATTTGAACAAATCTAACCATCATTTTCTTTCCTGATCCTCCTTTTTAAGCCCCAGAAACCTCAACACATCCCTCTAGTCTTCAGCTACCCTTTCCCACCATTTTCCACTCTTAAAACCTCTAAAAATAGCTCTCGGCATCCTCCTATAGAGCCCCTGCAACCTCCTGTAGAAATTTCTGTGAGTGATTTTTCGAAGTCCAATTGCAGGGGAAGTCTTCATAAGGTTACCAGATGCTTCTTAGGACCCCTCCACACCTTCTTACATCTTTGAAAAAACCAAATCTACCCTCCATCGCCACCAAACCTCTGCCACAGTCACAAACAGACAAAATCACATGCATAACAATTTCACATAAAACACATAAAAACGCAAAAAGATGTTCTTTTCTCATTTTCTTCTAGGAATAGCTTGAATAGATGTAATTTACCTTTTCAGTAGTCAATGGCACTCATTTCATCAGTTTTCATCTCTTTTTCTGCAAAAGTAGGGTTAGTTGGAAAAATTAGGGTTTGCTTTACACTCCAATCTTCTTTCTCTTTCTGCAAGTAGAATAGTCTTTGTAGAGTTAGATTTCTTTCATCACAGTTAAAAGCTTCTTCTGGAAACTCATAGAAGTTTGCTTGAGCTCCTAGTGATCTTGCACCAGCCGACCAAGTGACAGCCTGCAGTAAGAGCTAGTACTTGTGCATACAACATCGTCGCTTCCAAGTTTGTTACGAACTACCGGGTTGATAAAAGTAAAGTAGGAAGCCCCAGGAGTTGCAACATTCTTGCTGCAATACTGGTGCTCACCACTTTTTGGTACCTTTTCCGGGGAAGCGTCAGAGTATTTTGTGATTACTGCTTTTCTTCTAATTTCTACTACAACATTATGCTAAGTAGTTATTTCAGCAAAAGTAGAGTAGTTGTTCTTTCAATTTCTGCATTTCCTTGCTTTCATTTCAGTTCTGCAATCTCTATTTCAGCAAAAGTAGATTAGTCATTTCAATTCTACAATTTCCATTCCAACAAAAGTAGATTATCCATTTCCTTGCTTTCATTTCAATTCTGCAATTTCCATTCCAACAAAAGTAGATTAGTCATTTCCTTACTGCATTTCATTTGCTTTCCTTTTTCAGTTTTGCAATTTCATTTCAGCAAGTTCATTTTAGTTAGTTTCAATTTGTTTGTTCAATCAATTTCAGTTTTGCAGGTTTAAGCAGTGAAAAAACAAAAATCACCCAAAAACGAGATTCCCTTTCATGCCTCGTAGGAACAGAGATAATTCAGGGAAATTCCTACCCAACACCCCCACCACATCACAAAGCCACCCTTTTCTCTTCTTCGGTGGCAGTGATCCAGAAGATCCTTTAGGAGAAAAACCTGAAATATTTAAAGAACCTATAGGAGAAGAAGAGGAAGAAACCATCCCTCCTGATACAATGGCTGAAAATAGAAATGTTAGGGGAAATGGAGAAATAATAGAGGGTACCTTTCCCATCCGAGAGACCAATGGGGACACTAAAATGAAGAACATAAGCCCTTCGGCCCTATCTCACTTCCATGGATTAACTACAGAATATCCTGACACCTTCCTATTTGAGTTTATTGTTATTTTTCAAACCTATGACTATGCAGAAGACAAGTAGAAGTTGAAATTGTTTCCTTCTACCCTCAAGGATGCAGCATTGCACTGGTTCATGGGGTTACCTAGCAACAACATCACAACTTGGGCTCAGATGCAGCAAGCCTTTAATAACAAATATCGGGACTACTGTAGGTCAAAAGATACCAAGGAAGAAATCTTCCAAATGACCATGGGAAGTGATGAATCCTTGCAAGACTATGAAGAGAGATTCCAACTTGGTTATAAAAGGGTCAGGTGCACACTTGACCCCAAATCACTAAATTTGGTCCTGCTTAGAGGAATTCCGGAAGACCTTCTAGACACCCTCCATTTACTGGCTGGGGGAGACATCTACCAGCTACCTTATGAAGACATCAAGACTGTCTTTAGAAACCATTCTAGGGCAGCCAGAAAGAGAGGTAGGGGGAGTCAACCCATGGCCAGTACCTCCTCCTCCAGTTCATCCCTCAAAGGTGAATTTGGAAACATGTTGGAAGATTTCAAGAGTGAGATGCTATAGACTCTTGCCATGCAAATGGATACCTTGCATATCAAAAGGAAACAAGAGGAAGCAAAGAGGGCTTTGGCCATTTTTTGTCCTAGGTGCACCAAAAGGCATCCTAGGAACGAATGCCCATTGAACTCTATAGAGGTGTGTTTAGTCTGTGAAGAAGATCATCCTACAAATAAGTTCCCTTCCTTGCCTGGACTTAAAGTTGTATACCAAGGGGCCGAAGGAGCCACTGAACCACTCTATTTCATAAACCAAAGGAGGTTGCATGGACCTAGACCTTACCAGCAGGGAATGCAAGGGACATCCCAAGCATACTACAACCCCAATCAAGCCACTTCCATGCCTTCTTGGGGCCCCCCTGCTCATCCTTCCTGGTCCACACCTCCTCCTTGGGCATATCCATCTCAATATCATGCTCAACCAGCTGCTCATTCATTTCACTCCTATGCTCAGCCATAGCCTCAGTGGAATACACCTCATCAGGGGTGGAGGCCCCTGTACAACTCTAATCCCGCTCTTTTGCCTCCACCACCTACTCAACCACAACCATTGCCTCCTGCTCCACCAAGGCAACCCAAAATGCCTACTTAATTGAACCTGAACCTGAATAACAAACAGGCTCAGCAAGTATATCGTGGGGAACCATCATGCCCAACCTATGCTATGGAGATTTAGGAGATTAACCTATGATCTGGGAAGGTTCTCCCAGATAGCCAGCCTCCCCCTAAGGAGGATGAGGGAGATAAAGAGGATTGTGAACCAAAATCAATTCCACCCTTTCCTAAGAGATTATCCAGAACAACACAGCCTACCCCAGAAGAAACTGAAGTTCTGGGAGAATTGAAATAATTATGTGTAACGATACCAATTCTCCAAGCCATAAAGGATGTGCCTATATACAATAAGATGATCAAAAAGAAGTGCTTTAGGCATCCAAGCAGGTGCAAGAGAGATGCCCCAACCATCAATATCATAGGACAACTGTCCGACCTGATGTTGGGGCAAGTAATCTATCTGAAGTATCTAGACCCTGAAAGCCCAAAGTCAATGTCCACATCAATGGCACCATGATCCCCCATACCCTGATTGATTTGGGGGCTTCCATTAATGTGATGACCAAGGACACGATGCTTAAGCTCAACCTCTAGGGCTCCCTAAGAAATACCAAAACAGTACTGCAATTAGCAGACCACTCCATCGTGACCCCTAAAGGGATTGTGGAAGATGTAATGGTCTCCATCGATTCTTTGGAGTACCTTGCGGATTTCCTGGTTCTCCAGTCGAAGGCAAAGCTCATTGGGTATCCTCTCATCCTGGGAAGACCCTGGTTGGCTACTGCAAATGGCCATATCATTTGTCAAGCTGGGAACATGACAATCAAGAATGGGCATATGTCCAAGCAGCTAGTCCTATACCCTCCTGCCCAACCTTTGTTAGAACATGATCTACCTCTCTGGTTGGAGGTGGAAGATGAGGATGAAGTTTATTCTGCACCACTATGTGCAGTAGAAGTTACCATGGGGGGGGAACCACAAACTGAGGATGATATTATTGAAAACTTAATTCAGAATCCACCCCCCGGTATGTTTCCATTAGAAGAGCTAGTGAAAGAAACCCAAGACAATCCTTTAGTGTATTTCTGTGTGGCCGACCCAACCTCTCTCCGAGTTAAGAATATAGAGTTAGGCCCAGAAAGAACCTTGAAAATCAACTCATCCCTATCCACCTCTCAGGCGAAGGAACTATGTAGCTTATTGAAAAACCATTCAGATGCCTTCGCTTGGAGCTATAAGGAGATGAAGTGAGTGCACCCTTCAGTCTATACTCATCACATTTACATTAAGGAAGATTGCAAATTAGTCAGGTAGCCTCAAAGGAGGATGAATCCAACTCTTAAAGACATTGTCAAGGAAGAATTGCAAAAGTTACTGGATGCATGATTCATCTACCCCATCTCTGACAGTGAATGGGTCTCTCCTTTGGTGCTAGTTCCAAAGAAAAATGGTAAGTGGAGAATCTGTGTCGATTATCGGGAACTGAACAAGGCCACCAAGAAGGACCATTTTCCTTTGCCTTTCAAAGATCAAGTGTTAGATGGTCTAGTAGGGAAAAAGTTTTTCTCCTTCCTAGATGGGTTTAGCGAGTACAATCAAATCCAAATCAGCCCAGAATACCAAGATAAGACCACTTTCACTTGTCCTTGGGGTACCTTTGCATATCGGGTCCTTCATTTTGGTTTGTGCAATGCTCCCGCCACTTTCCAGAGCGCAGTATTGAGTATATTCTCTGAACTGGTTCATGATGCAGTGGAAATATATATGGATGATTTTACTCCTTATGGTTATAACTTCCAAGAAGATTTTTCTAACATGGGAAAAGTTTTGGGCAAGTGTATTGAAATGAACATGTCCCTCAGTCCAGAAAAGTGTGAATTCTTGATGACTGAAGGGACCGTGCTAGGTCATGCAATCTCTCAGCAAGGATTACAGGTGGACCCCAACAAAATTGCCATCATCCAAAGGGTCCCACCTCCTCAAAAGGTGAGAGATGTTCAAAGTTTCCTAGGCTTAGTGGGATATTATAGAAGATTCATTAAAGATTTCAGTAAGCTAACCTCTCCATTGTTTGGTCTTTTGGGGAAAGATGTCGAGTTCATATGGACTGACAACTGTCAAAAAGCCCGAGATACCTTGAAAAGTAAACTTGTGACTACCCCAATTTTGAGAGGTCCCAACTGGGCCCTACCTTTCCACATTCACATAGATGCCTCAAAAAAAGCAATAGGAGCAGCCTTAGGGAAAATCGATGAAAAGTTACCTTATGCTATATACTTTATAAGTAAAAATTTGTCAAAGGCAGAGTTGAACTACATAGTAACCGAGAAGGAACTCCTAGTTGTAGTACATTCCTTAAATAAATTCAGACATTAAATCACAGGCTATCAGACCTTTGTACACACTGATCATGCTACAATTAGGTATTTAATGAACAAACTAGACGTAAATGCTCACATCATTAAGTGGTTGCTTTTATTACAGCAATTTGATTTAACCATTATTGATAAGCCGAGTAAGGAAAATGTTGTTGCTGACTTTCTGTCCAGAGTAAATATGCCTGTAGGTGAGAAAGGAATGGTGGATGATCAAATGCCAGATGAACACCTATTTGCTATTTTAGTACTCTCTCCATGGTTTGTTGATATAGCATATTACTTGGTTTCAGCACAGTTCCCACCACACCTATCCTCAAAGGAGAAGAGCAAGGTCATGAGGAAAATTGCTCCTTTCACTTGGGTTGGGGGTAATCTCTTCAAACTTGGCCCAGATCAGATTTTAAGACGATGTGTCAAGGAGGAAGAATTTTTTGACATTCTCATGACCTGTCACGATGGGCCTTGTGGAGGCCATTTTGCAGCAAAGAGAACTACCTTCAAAATTCTGCAAGCAGGTTACTATTGGCCCACTCTTCATCAAGATGTGAGGAGATATATCAGCCAATGTGATCGGTGCCAAAGGATGGGGAAACCTACTCCAAAGGATGAGATGCCCCTGCAACCTCAAGTGACTTTTGAACCATTTGAGAAGTGGGGCATGGACTTTGTGGGTACTATCAACCCTCCTTCAAACCAGAAACAATGTATCATTGTGTGCACCGATTATCTGACCAAATGGGCAGAGACAGGCAATTAAGGCAGCAACAGAAGAAAAATTAGTTGAGTTTTTAAGAGAGAACATATTCTATAAGTTCGAGTATCCAAGAGAACTAGTTACAGATCAAGGCAGTCAGTTCACCTCCAATCTGATTGAAGACCTGCTCACACATCATAAAATCAAGCACAAGACCTCAACCCCCTACCATCCACAAGCCAATGGACAGGTGGAAGTCACCAACAGAGCTTTAGAGGGAATTTTGACTAAGGTAGTGAGCAGCAGCAGGAAAGATTGGGCAGATCAATTGGTTGAGGCCACCTGGGCCTACAACACCACATGGAAGACCACCACAGGGTTCACACCCTATGAGCTGGTCTATGGAAAGAAGGCTCTGTTGTCAATAGAATTTGAATACAATACACTAAGGATGGTAGCTCAGCTGGACCTAGATCTCAACCATGCACAAAGGGAAAGGTTACTCCAGCTTAATGGATTGGATGAATAGAGATTGCAGGCCCTTCTCCACACAAAAGTAATCCAGCTGCAGAGGAAGATATGGCATGACAGAAGCATCAAGGAGAAACAATTCCAAGAAGGAGATTGGGCGCTGCTGTATGACTCAAGGTACAAAGATTTCAAGGGCAAGCTGCAGACAAGATGGTTGGGACCATACATTATAGAAAAATGCAATGACAATGGCTCAGTTCTGATCAGGACTATTGATGAGGAAGCCATCCCCATGCTTGTCAATGGGAATAGGTTGAGTCCCATCCTAGGGCTGAAAACCTCTCTTGAGGCAGCCCAGAGATGACAAAAAAAATGAGGAGAATAAAGATCCCTGGGTGAAAGCCTCCCCTTGGAGGCGCCTAGGGCAGGCAGGTAGAGTGAAAACCTCTTGGAGGTGCCCTAGCTGTCTCTTAAAAAAAAAAAGAAAAAGGAAAATTAACTACTTTTGAGTGCATTTCAGGTTGCAGGAGGACCACAGAAGGAAAGGGGACATGCCACAAGCCTATTACATCTCTTCTAGACCCTCTTCCATCGTTTCTGTCTTTTTCCATCCCATGGTATTGCTTTCTCTGAAATTTGTGCATTTTACAGGAGGCTCTTGTAGAAATCACAGAGAGCTCGAAGTCAAGTCAAAGAAGGGATTGAAGAGTTGGAAACTTTCACAAAAGGCCTGTGGGCCATCCTACAGCCATCCATCATCATAACCCTCCATTCCATACCTGTACCACCACATTTCTAATCGTTTCTTTCCTCCCTGCGCATAAAACAAAAAAATCTTGTTCTTTTTTTTTTAAGGAAATAAAAAAAAATAGCACCCCTACCACTTACCTACTGCCTACCAACTGCTTCTCCATGACCATCAGAATCTTCAATAGACTCCTCCCAATTCCATGCATAAGCCTCAGCTAAAAATTTTAGAGGGAGAAGTAGTTACAGGAGTTCCTGTAGAATTCCTGTAGCAGCTGATTCCCTTAAAAATCAAGCTCCAAAAGCAGAATCGGTGCAACCACAGGTATGTAAAACACGTAAGAAGCCAGATCTTGATCGAAGATCACCTGTACAAGGAAATTGAGCTACCTATCTAGAAGCCATGAGCATATAGCAGCAAAGATAAATGAATATAACACCAAAGTCTAGGCATGCAGTAGCACTGTAGCGTGCACATTTCGACTTACAGGTAAGTGTCTAAACCCGTTCCTATGTTGCATCTGTATGATCCAAAACTGCATGAACAAATGGGATGGTTGAGATTAAACTAGATCGGTGGCCAGCTAACTGGCCACCCTCGTCTAGTTCAACAGTGCTCAGCCGGAGTTCACTCTACATGTGTGTCCAATCAAATCATAAGAATCTCAAAACAGGTAGTGGCAGATATTTTGAACTCCAACGCGAATGATGGAAATGATTGCGGGAAGGCGGCATAAAGTTTCATGATGACACTGCAGTGGGGACCAACGATCCGAATGAGGGTAATGTACCCTTCCTGCCACCTCATCTCATCACCACAAACCTCTCCCGTAAGCTTAAGTACACTCTCTCAAACGCACTCGCCACCTTTGTTTTCATTTGTATCATTGTGCTCTTGACTGCAACAAGCTACCTACCATCTCCAAAGCCTCGAAATAATCGCTCTGTCATTTTCAGAACCGTTCTACCTATCGAATTCTACAGGAACATTATCGGGATCTACAGGAATAGAAATAGATCCTACAGGAGCCCTTTCTACAGGAGGGCCAGTGAGCAGTCTCACAGAGGAAAAATCGGGGTTTTATGGCAAATTCAAGCTCGAAGAGGTAGGCTCTGGTAAACCCACTCTGCATATTCGTATATACAAGGGGTGATGTGATTTCAAGCAAAGGATTGAGTGAAAAGAAAGGAGAATTGAAATCAAAAGTTTGCCTGTTTCTTTAAACAAACACAGTCTCTTTATCTGCTCTTTGTGCTAAAGTGTTGTCTCTTTCTCCACCATGGTATTCTCCTATACAAAGGAGCGATGCAATTTTAGAAAAAATTAAGCCTGTAAATCAGGAAATTGCATTGAAAAGTTTGCCTATTTCTGAAGAAAAAACACAGTTTTATCTACTCTCTATTTCTAAGATATTGTCTCCTTCACCACCTTCATACTCACATATACAAAGGAGTAATGCAAGTTTAGAAAAATTGAGCCTGGAAGGAAGGAAAATTGCATTAAAAACTCTCCTTGTTTCTTGAAAGAAAACCTCAGTTTTTTCTCTGTTTTCGGGTTTGAAATTTGTTGTCTCCCTCTTCACCTGAGATATTCCAGAAGACTCTGAACATCATGATAGGGGGATTTATGAGGAAGGAACCTCTGAACTCAACCAGGCTACATGAACACCCAGAGGTGGTAGCCCTTTTTACTAGAGCAAATTGGATGCCCTTCTTTGAAAAGCTTCATGGGTATGATGAAGAAGTAACAGAGGAATTTTCCTTGTCTTTGACACCTCACTCAAAAACTCATGCCACTGTCAGTTTCAGGGGTCTCACTATAGAAATCACCCCAGAATTCATCAGCAGGGTTACCAGTCTCCCACTTGGACTACCCTGGAGCAAGGAAGAAAAACCACTGGGTCAAGTTGCCAAGAAAACCTTTTTCCAACCTAATGAGCATCCTGTGGAGGACAAAAATGGCATCAGGAGAACAAGCATACCTTACCCCTGGGATGAGGTCAGCTATCAGATTATCAAGTACATCTCTTGTGAAGGAAGGTACAACATAGTTTATGGGTACCATTTCAGACTTTTGCATGAATTAAGGTATGGCATGGACCTTCCTGCACCCCAAAAACTCAGTATTCCCTATTTTCTCCTCCAATCCTTAATAGAATCCAGCATAAAATTGAAGGCAGGAGGTCCAGATCAGTTGGCTCACCATGGGCTAATTAAATTGTTGGTGGAAGATGCCCTCCACACTTTCACAATCCCCATAGCCTGGGAGATTTTCAGAAATATGACCAAGGAGGATGATATAAAATCCCTCACTTATGACCTCAGTCCATTTGAGAGTGAGGAGGAAGAACAAAAAGGGGAAGCTGAGAAGGAAACCCAAGAAGAGGAAAGGAACACCCAAGTGGAAAGAAAAGAGTCTAAAACAGAGAAAGAGGAAACCCAAGCAGAGAAGAAGAAACATGACACCAAGGGAGATAAGTCTAAAACAGAAAAGAAAGAGGAAATCCAAACAGAGAAGGAGAGACATGACATCAAGGGAGATAAGTCTAAAACAGAAAAGAAGAAGGAACCAAAAACAGAGAAGGATAAGACCACAGCAGAGAAAAAGAAGAAGCCTAGAATAGAAAGGAAAAAGCCTAAGACAGTCCAGAAAAAGGTTACCACAGAGAAGGCAGAAACTAAGCAAAAAGAAGAGCAAACCAAATCAGAGATAGAAGAAACAAAACCTACAGAGGCAGAAAAGACAAAAGAAGAAGAAATAGAAGCACCAAAGGCAGAAGTGTCTCCCGAAACACTGGAAAGGGAGGCAGTAGCTGTTCTTGCTACACTCAGCACCCCAGCCAAGCACAAACCAAAGAGAAAAGGCAACCATCCATTTATTTCAAGGTTCGAAAGAGCATCAGAATAAAAACAGGGAAGCCACAGCCACCCTCAAAAGAGCCTATCACTATTGAAGATTCTCCTATTGTCAAAAAGGAGGAATCTCCATCCAGAACTCCCATCACCTATGAAAGAGGAAGCCCTAGATCTTCCACTTGGAGGGAAAGGATAAAACTACAAGACTCTAAAATTGTCCTACATGAGGCACAGACCGCTCTACAAGGGACCTTGAAAAAGCTACAGGAGACTGAGAAACTTGAGAAAAGGGCAGAAGAGCAGATAAAGGGGAAGGATGAAACAGCAGGGATACCAAAACCTGACCCACAGCCTAGTTTAGGCTCTTATTACAACCTTCTGGAAGGGGGGAAAATCATCCCATGGAAGTTTGCAGTCCCTCTTTTCTTTGATCTGGAAAAAGAAAGGGTAAGGAGCCATAGATGGATGCAAATTGCAAAGTCCAAAGGGGTGGAAGACATTGGCCACATGGAGAGCAAGATTAGAGAGATGGGCAGAAAAAGTAGATTAGTAGATTAGTCATTTCAATTCTGCAATTTCCATTCCATCAAAAGCAAATTAGCCATTTCCTTGCTTTCATTTCATTTCTGCAATTTCCATTCCAGCAAAAGTAGACTAGTCATTTCCTTGCTACATTTCATTTGCTTTCCTTTTACAGTTCTGCAATTTCATTTCAGTTAGTTGCAATTTGTTTGTTCAATCAATTTTAGTTTTGCAGGTACAAGCAGTGAAAAAACAAAAATCACCCAAAAAAGAGATTCCCTTTCATGCCTCGTAGGAACAGAGATAATTCAGGGAAATTCCTACCCAACACCCCCACCACATCACAAAGCCACCCTTCTCTCTTCTTCAGTGGCAGTGATCCAGAAGATCCTTTAGGAGAACAACCTGAAATATTTGAAGAACCTATAGGAGAAGAAGAGGAAGAAACCATCCCTCCTGAGACAATGGCTGAAAATAGAAATGCTAGGGGAAATGGAGAAAGAGTAGAGGGTACCTTTCCCATCCGAGAGACCAATGGGGACACTAAAATGAAGAACATAAGCCCTTCAGCCCTACCTCACTTCCATGGATTAACTACAGAAGATCCTGACACCTTCTTATTTGAGTTTGTTGTTATCTGTCGAACCTATGGCTATGAAGAAGTTGAAACTGTTTCCTTTTACCCTCAAGGATGTAGCATTGCTCTGGTTCATGGGGTTACCTGACAACAGCGTCACAACTTGGGCTCATATGCAGCAAGCCTTTAATAACAAATATTGGGACTACTATTGGTCAAAAGATACCAAGGAAGAAATCTTCCGAATGACCATGGGAAGTGATGAATCCTTGGAGGGCTATGAAGAGAGATTCCAGCTCAGATATGAAAGGGTCAGGTGCACACTTGACCCCAAATCTCTGAAGTTGGTCCTACTCAGAGGAATTCCGGAAGACCTTCTAGACACCCTCCATTTACTGGCTAGGGGAGACATCTACCAGCTACCTTATGAAGACATCAAGATTGTCTTTAGAAACCATTCTAGGGCAACCAGAAAGAGAGGTAGGGGGAGTCAACCCATGGCCAGTACCTCCTCCTCCAGTTCATCCCTTAAAGGTGAATTTGGAAACATGCTGGAAGATTTCAAGAGTGAGATGTTTCAGACTCTTGCAATGCAAATGGATACCTTGCATATCAAAAGGAAACAAGAGGAAGCAGAGAGGGTTTTGGCCATTTTTTGTCCTAGGTGCACCAGAAGGCATCTTAGGAATGAATGCCCATTGAACTCGATAGATGTGTGTTCAGTCTATGAAGAAGATCATCCTACAAATACGTGCCCTTCCTTGCCCAGACTTAAAGTTGTATACCAAGCGGCCGAAGGAGCCACTGAACCACTCTATTTCATAAACCAAAGGAGGTTGCATGGACCTAGTCCTTACCAGCAGGAAATGCAAGGGACATCCCAGGCATACTACAACCCCAATCAAGCCACTTCCATGCATTCTTGGGGCCCCCCTACTCATCCTTCATGGTCCACACATCCTCCTTGGGAATATCCATCTCAATATCATGCTCAACCAGCTACTCATTCATTTCACTCCTATGCTCAGCCACAGCCTCAGTGGAATGCACCTCATCAGGGGTGGATGCCCCAGTACAACTCTCCTCCCACTCTTTTGCCTCCACCACTTGCTCAATCGCAACCATTTCCTCTTGCTCCACCAACGCAACCCCAAATGCCTGCTCAACTGAACCCAAACCTGAATAACAAACATGCTCAGCAAGTATATAGTGGGGAACCATCATGCCCAACCTACGTTGTGGAGATTCATGAGATTAACCTATGATCTGGGAAGTTTCTCCCAGATATCCAGCCTCCCCCTAAGGAGGATGAGGAAGATAAAGAGGAAAGTGAACCAAAAGCAATTCCACCCTTTCCTAAGAGATTATCCAAAACAACACAGCCTATCCCAGAAGAAACTGAACTTCTGGGAGAATTGAAACAATTATGTGTAAAGATACCACTTCTCCAAGCCATAAAGGATGTGTCTATATACAACGAGATAATCAAAGAGAAGTGCTTCAGGCATCCACACAGGCGCAAGAGAAATGTCCCAACTATCAATGTCATAGGACAACTATCCAACTTGATGTTTGGGCAGGTAATCTGTCCGAAGTATCTAGACCCTGGAAGCCCAGTAGTCGATGTCCACATCAATGGCACCATGATCCCCCATACCTTGATTGATCTAGGGGCTGCCATTAATGTGATTACCAAGGACATTATGCTCAAGCTCAACCTCCAGGACTCCCTGAGAAAGACCACAACAGTACTGCAGTTAGCAGACCGCTCCACCGTGACCCCTAAAGGGATTGCGGAAGATGTAATGGTCTCCATCGATTCTTGGGAGTACCCTACTGATTTCCTGGTTCTCCAGCTGAAGGCAAAGCTCATTGGGTACCCTCTCATCCTGGGAAGACCATGGTTGGCTACTGCAGATGCCTACATCAGTTGTCGAGCTGGGAACATGACAATCAAGAATGGGCATATGTCCAAGTAACTAGTCATATGCCCTCCTACCCAACCTTTGTTAGAACATGATCTACCTCTCTGGTTGGAGGTGGAAGATGAGGATGAAGTCTATTCTGCACCACTGTGTGCGGTAGAAGCTGCCATGGGGGGGGAACCACAAACTGAGGATGATATTATTGAAAACTTAATTCAGAATCTACCCCCCAGTATGTTGCGATTAGAAGAGCTAGTGAAAGAAACCCAAGACAATCCTTTAGTTGATTTTTGTGTGGCCGACCCGACCTCTCTCCGAATTAAGAACATAGAGTTCGGCCCAGAAAGAACCTTGAAAATCAACTTATCCCTATCCACCTCTCAGGAGAAGGAACTATGTAGCTTATTGAAAAACCATTTGGATGCCTTCGCTTGGAGCTATAAGGAGATGAAGGGAGTGCACCCTTCAGTCTATACTTATCACATTTACATTAAGGAATATTGCAAACCAATCAGGCAGCCTCAAAGGAGGATGAATCCAGCCCTTAAAGACATTGTCAAGGAAGAATTGCAAAAGTTACTGGATGCAGGATTCATCTACCCCATCTCTGACAGTGAATGGGTCTCTCCTTTGGTGCTAGTGCCAAAGAAAAATGGTAAGTGGAGAATCTGTGTCGATTATCGGGAACTAAACAAGGCCACCAAGAAGGACCATTTTCCTCTACCTTTCATAGATCAAGTGTTAGATGGTCTAGAGGGGAAAAAGTTTTTCTTCTTCCTAGATGGGTTTAGCGGCTACAAATAGATCCAAATCAGCCCAGAAGACCAAGATAAGACCACTTTCACTTGTCCTTGGGGTACCTTTGCATATCGAGTCCTTCCTTTTGGTTTGTGTAATGCTCCCGCCGCTTTCTAGAGAGCAGTATTGAGTATATTCTCTGAACTGGTTCATGATGCAGTGGAAATATATATGGATGATTTTACTCCTTATGGTTCTAACTTCCAGGATGCTTTGTCTAACCTAGGAAAAGTTTTGGACAAGTGTATTGAAATGAACCAGTCCCTCAGTCTGGAAAAGTGTGAATTCTTGATGACTGAAGGGACCGTGCTAGGTCATGCAATCTCCCAGCAAGGATTACAGGTGGAACCCAAAAAAATTACCATCATCCAAAGGGTCCCACCTCCTCAAAAGGTGAGATATTTCTGAAGTTTCCTAGGCTTAGCGGGATATTATAGAAGATTCATTAAAGATTTCAGTAAGCTAGCCTCTCCATTGTTTGGTCTTTTGGGGAAATATGTCGAGTTCATATGGACTGGCAACTGTCAAGAAGCCCTAGATACCTTGAAAAGAAAACTTGTGACTGCCCCAATTTTGAGAGGTCCAAATTGGGCCCTACCTTTCCACATTCACACGGATGCCTCGAAAAAAGCAATAGGAGCAGCCTTAGGGAAAATTGATGAAAGGTTACCTTATGCCATATACTTTATAAGTAAAAAATTGTCAAAGGTAGAGTTGAACTACACAGTAACCAAGAAGGAACTCCTAGCTGTAGTACATTCCTTAAATAAATTCATACATTACATCACAGGCTATCAAACCTTTATACACACTGATCATGTTGCAAATACTTTATAAGTAAAAATTTGTCAAAGGCAGAGTTGAACTACACAGTAACCGAGAAGGAACTCCTAGCTATAGTACATTCCTTAAATAAATTCATACATTACATCACAGGCTACCAAACCTTTGTACACACTGATCATGCTGCAATTAGGTATTTAATGAAAAAACCAAATGTGAATACTCACACTATTAGGTGGTTGCTTTTATTGCAGCAGTTTGATCTAACCATTGTTGATAAGTCTGGTAAGGAAAATGTTGTTGCTGAGTTTTTGTCTAGAATAAATCTGCCTGCAGGTGAAGAAGGAATGGTGGATGATCAGATGCCAAATGAACACCTATTTGTTATCTCAGTACTTGGTGGGCTCCAGTATTGTAGCAATAATGCTACAATTCCTGGAGCTTCCTATCTCTAATTTTATCAACCCGGTAGTTCGTACAAACTTGGAAGCGACGGTGCTGTATGCACAAGTACTAGCTCTTGTCGCAGCTGTCACTTGGTCAGCTGGCACAAGTCCGCTAGGGCTCAAGCCAACTTCTATAGGCTCACAGAAGAAGCTTTATGAATGATGGACGAAAGCTAACTCAAAGGAGGCTAATCTATTTGCAGAAAGAAACTGAAAACCAACAAAGCATGAAAACCCTAGTAAACCTTAATTTGACTAGCTAGGCCCTTACAATGCAAAATTGTGAATGAAACTACTACCAATAATGCCATTACTTGCAGTGAGCTGAAATACATGCATCTAAGCTACTTGCATCTGAAAAGACATGTTTTTGTATTTTTTCATTAAGTGGTTGGATTTATTGTGATGATGCTTTTGATTAGGGTTTGGTTGTGCAGGAGTGGTTTGAATGGAAGGAAAGCATGGGCAAGGTCAGGATGGCTAGGGGAGGTCCCAGAGGGTCTCTAGCATCATTCCTCAGAAGTCTACCACGTTCAGATGCTCAGCAACCGAGTTTGCAGGCTTCTACAGGAAGTCTGCAGGGGATCCTACAGGAAACTCAGGGATTCTACAGGAAGTCTGTGCAATTCTACAGGATGTTCGACCGTGGGAGTTTTGGGAGATGGTGAAGTGTTGGAGTGGTGTGGGAGGATAGGTGAGATGGAGATGGAACTGGTGATGGCTCAGGAGCAGAGAAGTCAGATGGAGAAAGAGTGCATGCAGCGGGTTGATGGCTGGAAGGATGGGATCAATGAAAGGTTAAGTAAATGGAGCTATGTGAGTAATGGGAGAGCTGGAAGGTAAACGAGCTGAGCAGAGGTCGGTTGAGTGGCTTCAGGTGTGGTTGAAAAGACGAGGAAGGTAATGGGATGGTGTGGAGCAGTGTAGATGAAACAAATTGTCTATGAATGTCACCAAAAATGAGAAATCTTTAACCTATGTTAACTGTGCTATTTTGAACCAATGAACAGCAGTGCAATTTGTGAAAGAAACCCTTGCATGGAAGTGGAATGGAGAAGTAATGATCAAGTCCAAAGTGCATGAATGGATCTACGACGAAAGTAACTGTTGCAGCTTGCATGAACGTGAGAAGAACTACGTTTCTTTTTGGTGGTTGATATGGACTGCACCCCAATCCCTAAGCAGAGATGGCAGTGATCTCTAACAACCTTTTTCTGGAGCTCCTGTGTATTACAAACCTCCTATCGAATCTAAGCAACTGAAAGCAAAGTAACCATAAGCTAATCCTACTCAATCACACAAAAACTAAATCAGCAGACTGTAAATTCGAATTGCATGTCAAAGTAAAGAATCAAAGTGCTGGAACGAAAGGCAAATAACATTACAACACCGAGGAGATCTATTGCTCTCAGGTTGGGCCCTAACCTGAGAGCTATAGCTCCCTTAGAAACTCAGAATGAGATCAAAATCTGCCTGCCTTTATTCATAACCAAAAATCTGATGTCATGCCAAAACTGGCTTACAAAAAGAACCAACACCGAGCTGTAGCTCGTACTTCCAAATTACAAGAGTAATGCAAAAGTTCAAAAAGCTTCTCTCCAAGGCTACGGCCTCAGTATTTATGCAAAATGATAGTCCAACAGGTTTCCTTGATTTGTGGAGCGCGGTTGTCCAACTGAAGGTTAAACTGCTGATCCTGTAGAACAGTTGTAACTGTTGTTCCTGTAGAATAGTTGGCTGCCTCTAAACTCGGTGGGGAGATTGGTTGGAGCTCGGAGCTATGGTGGGAATCACGAGGAAGGTCCCCAAGACTGTGGACATCCTCTCCTAAAAACCAGCAGTGCCACCTTACTGTCTCCTTGTCTCCTTTCTCGTGGTCTTTGCTCCCTTTTAATGCCAAAAACCTGAAATCATCATGTATTAGTCACGTAGATAGAATGCCTACCCTTCTTCCTACAAACAACACGAATAAACCAAGAAATGAATGCATAAGCAATAAAAAATGAATAGTTTGAGCAGAGCAAGTAGGCCAAATGAGCCCAAATTGTACCAAAAATTGGGGCTCATCAGTACTCTCTCCATGTTTTGCTGATATAGCGAATTACTTGGTTTTAGCACAGTTCCCACCACATCTGTCCTCAAAATAGAAGAGCAAGATCGTGAGGAAAAGTGCCCCTTTCACTTGGATTGGGGGCAATCTCTTCAAACTTGGCCCAGATCAGGTTTTGAGAAGATGTGTCAAGTAGGAGGAAGTTTTTGACATTCTCCTGACCTGTCATGATGGGCCCTGTGGAGGCCATTTTGCAGTAAAGAGGATTGCCTTCAAAATTCTGGAAGCAGGTTACTATTGGCCCACTCTTCATTAAGATGTGAGGAGATATATCAGCCAATGTGATCAATGTCAAAGGATGGGAAACCTACTCCAAAGGATGAGATGCTCTTGCAGCCTCAAGTGACTCTTGATCCATTTGAGAAGTGGGGCATGGACTTTGTGGGTCCTATCAACCCTCCTTCAAACCAGAAACAATACATCATTGTGTGCACCGATTATCTGACAAAATGGGCAAAGACAAAGGCAATCAAGACAGCAACCGAAGAAAAAGTAGCTGATTTTTTAAGTGAGAACATATTCTATAAGTTTAGGTACCCAAGAGAACTGGTTACAAATCAAGGCAGTCAGTTCACCTCCAATCTGATTGAAAACCTGCTCCTCCATCATAAAATCAAGCACAGGACTTCCACCCCCTAACATCCACAAGCCAATGGATAGGTGGAAGTCACCAACAGAGCTTTGGAGGGAATTTTGACTAAGGTAGTGAGCAGCAGCAAGAAATATTGGGAAAATCGATTGGTTGGGCCACCTAGGCCTACAACACCACATGGAAGACCACCACAGGATTCACACCCTATGAGCTAGTCTATGGAAAGAAGGCTCTGTTGTCAATAGAATTTGAATACAATACACTAAGGATGGCAGCTCAACTAGACCTAGATCTCAGCCATGCACAAAGGAAAAGGTTACTCCAGCTGAATGGATTGGATGAACAGAGATTGTAGGCCCTTCTCCACACAGAATTAATACAGTTGTAGAGGAAGATATGGCACGACATAAGCATCAAGGAGAAACAATTCCAAGAAGGAGATTGGGCACTGCTGTTTGACTCAAGGTACAAAGATTTCAAGGGCAAGTTGCAGACAAGATAGTTGGGACCATACATTATAGAAAAATGAAATGAAAATGGCTCGGTTCTGATCAGGGCTATTGATGAGGAAGCCATCCCCATGCTTGTCAATGGGCATAGGTTGAAAATCTACAAGAAGCCCCTCTCCAAGAAACAATTCATTGAAGAGCTGAGTAAAACAATGTTGGTAGTGGAGCAAACCTCTACCTCCACTTCACCCACTCATTATATATATATATATATATATATATATATATATATATATATATATATATATATAAAATAAGGACTCAAGTGAAAACCTCTATGAGGCATTTGAGTCCCATCCTAGGGCTGAAAACCTCTCTTGAGGCAGCCCATAGATGACAAAAAAAAAAAAAAAAATGAGCAGAATAAAGATCCCTTGGTGAAAACCCTCCCTTGAAGGCGCCCAGGGTAGGCAGGTAGGGTGAAAACCTCCTGGAGGCGCCCTAGCTGTCTCTTAAAAAAAACAGAAAAATAAAAATTAACTACTTTTGAGTGCATTGCAGGTTGCAGGAGGACCATAGAAGGAAAGAGGACATGCCACAAGCCTATTACATCTCTTCTAGACCCTCTTCCATCGTTTCTATCTTTTTCCATACCCTGGTATTGCTTTCTCTGAAATATGTGCATCCTAAAGGAGGCACTGTGTGTTCTATAGGAGGCTCTTGTAGAAATCACAGAGAGCTCGAAGTCAAGTCAAAGGAGGGATTGAGGAGCTGGAAACTTTCACAGAAGGCCTGTGGGCCATCCTACATCCATCCGTCATCATAACCCTCCATTCCATACCTGCACCACCACATTTCTAATCTTTTCTTTCCTCCTTGCAAATAAAACACAGAAATCCTATTTAAAAAAAAAAGGAAATAAAAAAAACAACACCCATACCACTTAGCTACAGCCTACCGATTGCTTCTCCATGATCATCAGAATCTTCAATAGACTCCTCCTAAGTCCTTGCATAAACCTCAACTAAAATTTCTAGAGGGAGAAGCAGCTACAGGAACTCCTGTATGATTCCTGTAGTAGCTGATCCCCTTAAAAATAAAGCTCCAGAAGCAGAATCGATGCAGCCACAGGTATGTAAAACACGTAAGAAGCTAGATCCTGATCGAAGATCACTTGTACAAGGCAATTAAGCTACCTATCCAGAAGCCGCGAGCATATGGCAGCAGAAATACATGGATATAGCACCAAAGTCTAGGCATGCAGCAGCACTGTAGCACGCACATTTCGACTTACAGGTAAGTGTCTAAACCCGTTCCTTTGTTGCATATGTATGATCCAAAACTAGATGAACAAATGGGATGGTTTAGATTAAACTAGATTGGTGGCCAGCTAACTGGCCACCCTCATCCAGTTCAATAGCGCTCAGCCGGAGTTCACTCTGCACGTGTGTCCAGTCAACTCATAAGAATCTCAAAACAGGTAGTGGCAGATATTTTGAACTCCAACGCGAATGATGGAAATGATTGCACACAGGCGGCATAAAGTTTCATGATGACACTGTAGTGGGGACCAACGGTTCGAATGGGGGTAAGTTTCATGATGACCCTTCCTGCCACCTCATCTCATCACCACAAACCTCTCCCGTAAGCTTATGTACGCTCTCTCGACCGCAGTCACCACCTTTGTTTTCATTTTCATTGTTGTGCTCTCGACTGCAACAAGCTACCTAACACCTCCAGAGCCTTGAAATAGTTGCTCTCTATCAGTTTCAAAACCCTTCTGCCTATCAGATTCTACATGAACATTATCGAGATCTACAGGAACAGAAATAGATCCTACAAGAGCCCTTTCTACAGGAGGGCCAGTGAGCAGTCTCACAGAGGAAAAATCGGGGTTTTATGGTAAATTCGAGCTCAAAGAAGTAGGCTCTGGTAAACCCACTCTGCATATTTGTATATACAAGGGGTAGTGTGATTTCAAGCAAAGGATTGAGTGAAAAGGAAGGAGAATTGAAATCAAAAGTTTGCTTGTTTCTTTAAAAAAACACAATCTTTTTATCTTCTCTCTGTGCTGAAGTGTTGTCTCTTTCTCCACCATGGTATTCTCATATACGAAGGAGTGATGCAATTTTAGAAAAAATTAAGCCTGTAAAGAAGGAAATTGCATTGAAAAGTCTGCCTATTTCTTAAGAAAAACACAGTTTTATCTGCTCTCTGTTTCTAAGATATTGTCTCCTTCACCACCTTCATACTCACATATACAAAGGAGTAATGCAAGTTTAGAAAAATTGAGCCTGGAAGGAAGGAAAATTGCATTAAAAACTCTCCCTGTTTCTTGAAAGAAAACCTCAGTTTTTTCTCTGTTTTTGGGTTTGAAATTTGTTGTCTCCCTCTTCACCTGAGATATTCTAGAAGACTCTGAACATCATGACAAGGGGATTTATGAGGAAGGAACCTCTGAACTCAACCAAGCTACATGAACACCCAGAGGTGGTAGCCCTTTTTACTAGAGCAAATTGGATGCCCTTCTTTGAAAATATTCATGGGTATGATGAAGAAGTAACAGGCGAATTTGCCTTGTCTTTGACACCTCACTTAAAAACTCATGCCACTGTCAGTTTCAGGGGTCTCACTATAGAAATCACCTCGGAATTCATTAGCAGGGTTACCAGTCTCCCGCTTGGACTACCCTAGAGCAAGGAAGAAAAACCACTGGGTCAAGTTGCCAAGAAAACCTTTTTCCAGCCTAGTGAGCATCCTGTGGAGGACAAAAATGGCATTAGGAGAACAAACATACCTTACCCCTGGGATGAGGTCAGCTATCAAATTATCAAGTACATCTCTTGTGAAGGAAGGTACAACATAGTTTATGGGTACCATTTCAAACTTTTGCATGAATTAAGGTATGGCATGGACCTTCCTGCACCCCAAAAACTCAGTATTCCCTATTTTCTCCTCCAATCCTTAATAGAATCCAACATAAAATTGAAGGCAGGAGGTCCAAATCAGTTGGTTCACCATGGGCTAATTAAATTGCTGGTGGAAGATGCCCTCCACACTTTCACAATCCCCATAGCCTGGGATATTTTTAGAAATATGACCAAGGAGGATGATATAAAAGCCCTCACTTATGACCTCAGTCCATCTGAGAGTGAGGAGGAAGAAAAAAAAGGGGAAGCTGAGAAGGAAACCCAAGAAGAGGAAAGGAACACCCAAGTGGAAAGAAAAGATTCTAAAACAGATAAAGAGGAAACCCAAGCAGAGAAGAAGAAGCATGACACCAAGGGAGATAAGTCTAAAACAGAAAAGAAAGAGGAAATCCAAACAGAGAAGGAGAGACATGACATCAAGGGAGATAAGTCTAAAACAGAAAAGAAGAAGGAACCAAAAACAAAGAAGGATAAGACCACAGTAGAGAAAAAGAAGAAGCCTAGAACAGAAAGGAAAAATCCTAAGATAGTCCAGAAAAAGGTTACCACAGAGAAGGAAGAAACTAAGCAAAAAGAAGAGAAAACCAAGTCAGAGATAGAAGAAACAAAACCAGCAGAGACAGGAAAGACAACAGATGAAGAAAGAGAGGCACAACAGGTAGAAGTGTCTCCTAAGACACTAGCAAGGGAGGCAGCAGTTGCTCTTGCTGCACTCAGCACTCCAGTCAAGCCCAAGGAAAAAAGGAAAAGGCAACCATCCATGTACTTCAAGGCTCAAAAAAGCACCAGGATAAAGATGGGAAAGCCTCAGCCACCCTCAAAATAGCCTATCATCATTGAAGATTCCCCTACTGCCAAAAAGGAGGAATCTCCATCCAAAACCCCCATTACTTATGAAAGAGGAAGCCCTAGATCTTCTACTTGGAAAGAAAGGATCAAAATTCTGGACTCTAAAACAGTCCTACAGGAGGCGCAGACTACTCTATAGGAGACCTTGACAAAGCTAAATGAGACTGAGAAACTTGAGAAAAGGGAAGAAGAGCAGATCAAGGGGAAGGATGAAACAACAAGGATACTAGAACTTGACCCACAGCCTAGTTTAGGCTCTTATTACAACCTTCTGGAAGGAGGGAAAATCATCTCACAGAAGTTTGTAGTCCCTCTTTTCTTTGAGATGGAAAAAGAAAGAGTAAGGAGCCACAGATGGATGCAAATTTCAAAGTCCAAAGGGGTGGAAGACATTGGCCACATGGAGAGCAAGCTTAGAGAGATGGGAAAAGAGCTGGCCACTATAAAACATGCAGAAGCAATCAAAAGATCTCACTTGGAAGCAGAGAATGAAATGTTAAGAAAACAGGTGCAAGAAAGGGAATACCCAGTAGAAACTGAAGTGTTGAGAAAACAACTGCAGGAAAGGGAAACCCAGGTAGAGATTGAAATGTTGAGAAAAAAGCTACAGGAAAGAGAAGCCCCATTAGCCTGCGTGGTTAGCTCAGCTATGGAGGCACTACAATGCAAAAAGCCAGCCAAATCATATGCAGTATACCTCAAAGATCAGTGGCTCCAGTTCTAGATCAAGACTCTGGCCCGGAGAGGCACCACACCTTTTCAGGATTATGGATAATTCATGGATCTATGTGACCACAGTTCAACAAAGGACAAGGCGAAGTTGGCAGAGTTTTATTTACATAACATGGCCCTTACTGATATGAACCTATGGGACCCCAATGTTGTGTTAGGAGACTTGCAGCTGATGGCCATGGCATCTTGGATGAGCCATGAGGAGAAAAGGGCAACAGAAATCAAGAAGTTGATGGAAAAAGAGCTAAATGAACCCTTAATGATCCGAGCTAAGCCAGCAGACCCCATGGCTCTCATCAGTGCCCACCAACACCTTGTAGATAATCCTCAAAGTGTCCCTAAGTATATCAATGAGCAGGCCCAGGCTATTGCACATTTTGAGGACATGGAGAGATTGTTTGGAGATGACTGCATTCATGCCTGCATGAGAAGGTGGAACACATTGCCACACAGCCTACAGATCAGGGAGTATCACTCCCCAAATAGGATGAGAGAAGCCTTGAGGAGAGTGCCACTGTATAAGCACTCTATGCAAAGTTTGAAGGCCAATTGGATTGGCCTCAAATTCAGACCTCCACTGCTACTAGGACTACTGGAAGGTGTAAAAGAAGAAGAACAACAAAGAAAGTGGGAAGAGGTGGATAGAAAGGTAGGATTCCATGGTAAAGAGGAGGATATCACATCAGAAGCATGGGATGTTAGGGAATCCATCAGAGCCATCAAGGATGAGGAGATAGACTTATTGCTCAGAGGATGAGCAACCCATTCAGTAGGGGGTGATGATGAGCCCCATAAATTGGTAATTATATGGGCTCATTTTGCCTCTTAACTCAACTTGATCCACCATTCTCATTCGTTTATTGCATGTTTTTAATTATATTTATGCTAATAGAGTGAATTGGGTTAGTCATTATGCCATGAAGTCTAATGTGTGCTTTATGCAGATTTTTGGTCAATTTTGGACAAAGTCAAAGGATTAATGAGCATTTGGCAGCCAATATTCGAGGAAAAAAGGGAGAGGATTTGTAGGAGGGTGTCCCCCTCATTTGTGACTCCCTACCTTGAATCCTCCATCAGAAATTCGGAGCACAAACAGCCACATCGATACATCCAAGGGGCAGCCGAGCAAGTCAAGAAGAACTATTGTCTATCTCTAGTTCTGGGAAGCCGAGCCCCTTCATTTTAGGAGGGTTGTTGGGGGACTCCATTTGTATAAATAGGGGGCTTAGAGCCTCAGTAGGTTAGCCAGTTATTAGTATAATTTTCGCACTTTTGTGTAGATCTTGTTCAACTCATTTTCGAGCTTATTTTTGTGAACAGTTTATGTAATGTGACTTTTATTTTGATAATGGAGATGACATATTTTCTGAGCCAGCACTAATTTCTTTCAGAGGGCCGAAGCTCTTGGGTTAGGGCCCAACCCAAGCTGCCTAGCACCTCTTTCTTTGTACTTATATGTTTTTGCTTTAGTTCATGATTTAATTTCTGTTACATAGATTCATTTTACCTTGTTTAGAATAGGTTGCTTTTGATGGTTTGCATGGCTGCTTTTTGTTTCAGTTGCTGAAGTAGGTTAATACAGTGATAGGCTAAGATTCAAAAAGGCCAACGATAGGCCCTAATCCCTTTCTCCCTTCCTGGGACCATGATTTGAAGTCAAGGCACCATTGCTGCCACCAAAAACACAGTTTTGCTTCTTCCATGCAATTTCTATTGTGATGATTTGATTTGAAAAGTTGAAGGGTTTGTTCAGATTCATTTTGCCAAGAGTATTTCCTATTTCTGTAATAAATCTCTTTGCAATATTTTCTATTCATATGGTATTGTTCAGCACTTCATGTTTCTAGGTCAGAAATTAGGTTAACAAGAGATATGGTTCTGTTTTCTTGGTGCAACTAGTCCTTTTCTTGCTTAGTTTCGATAGTTAGATATGTAGATCTCTTACAACACACCTCAGCTCAAAATACATCAATAAAGTAGCCAGCATCATCTCATTTATCACAAGTTTCACAAGTCATTCATGTAGAAATTTTGAATAATATGACACTTATTCACAGAGATTATCCCAATTATACACTATTGCGGAATACATGCATAATACATAACCTCCTCTACGTTGATCATCAATTTAGCAGCATTAAAAACAATGAAACATCAGTCGCATGCACACATTAACACAGTATGTAACCCGGGGAAAGCATACAGCTGAAAACCCCACACTATCTGTATATTATAATGATTGAGAACATGTAACAATATATGGTACAATACTCCTCACAAGTACTCAGTACTATCTCCACCTGTTACACACAAACTACCTCAGATCTGATGCCTCAAATCTCCTCCACTGTTTGCCTGCCTCCATTGCGCAATCCTGCATGAGAATCAATCACTATGTGAAATCAAATTCCTTTGGTTATACTGCGCAAGCCTCAAGGGCAATCTCCATCCATGCATGTGCAAAAAACATGCACAACTATAGTCACAACTGATAGCAATCTCAACCTCTAACACCTGTCTCCATTGAACTGTACATGCACTGAATTAACTTATGTATTCTTTAGTTTCTTTATGAGTTAATAATTAGTGAATTAATTAACAATTAATTCACATCACTCATCACTAGTGTATTCTGCAGTTAGACTAAATACAACTAGTTTAACCAAGTCAAACTGAACACAACTCCATCAACTCCACAATCAACTCCACCAAAACTCAACCACTTGAGTTCTAACTGAATTCCACCATGCAATAGCTCAACTGACCCATAAGAAAAGGGTATTTCCTTTTGACAGCTGCATGTGCCACATCTATAGCTGAAACTGAAGTGCTCCAAGAGGATAAGATAATGTTTATAGTCCAAATATTATTATGAGCTAATAATATTCGACTGTTCTATTTTTAGCCTGGCAGTCTAAAAATAGAAACCGCCCATATGTCTAAAAATAGAAGTCCATCTATTTTTACCAACATAGCCAATCATCCACAAATAGCATCCTGCAACTCTTAGACCATGATCCATATGTCTAAAAATAGACTTTGCGCCAAAAATAGCTTGTGGGCCCACTTAGTGAAGGTGACTTCTTTTCACTAAGCTCCATCATCTTGTTGAATTTTCAAAATTCCCTCTAAACAAGATATGGATTATCTGCAACCCCTATCCTGCAACTCTGGAATGTTCTGCATGCGACACATTTTCCCGGTCCACTTGCTGCAACAACACTTGGAACAAAAACACTCCCAACTGACCACTCTGTTGGGCTAGGAACATACTTTGATGTTGAAGCTCTACCTGCTGCTGACAAGTGCTCCCTCTCTGATTTTTGCGCTACTGCAACATCTCCATGCATCTCGCACCATTGCACACTTCTCTGTCCCACCTAGCACTGTGCAAAACACTTGTGCCTCTCGCATTGCTGCAGCCTGCTAGCTATGCGTTGTCCTAGGATTCCCTACACTGCCACTCTCTCTGCCACTACATCCGCATCTGTCTCTACCCAATCAGTCAGTTCCTGCTACTCCACATTGGGGCTCCCGTAGCAATGTCTCATCCAAGAGGTTGGGTACCTCAAGGATCCTGCCCCTCCTCCTTGGGACGATCAATCCACATCACCACACCTCCTACCTGGAGGTATGGCTGCATGCAATCCCTCAGCCCACCTGGCTCGAAGTTTCCCCCTACAAGAGGTCTCTACATGAGAAGATGTCTCTACTCAATCTCCTCTCAGCTTCCCTTGTTGTGGCTGCTCGACAACCTCCTGAAGTTGCTGCACCAATTGTGCCTCCTCCACAATCATCTGAGACTTCTTCTGGCTCTGCATGTTGAGAGGTAATATGCGCTCCCTCTCAACCACCAAGTCTCCATTAGTTGCCTCACTGCTCAAGGCTTTGCATGCATCTTGAACCTCAAGAGCATACAGGTTCTTGACCCGTGAACCAATCTGCTTCACCTATCTAGTGATGATGTGTCCAAGAAAAACCTTTCCCTTACTGAAGACTACATCATAGCCTCTGTCTTCTAGCATCGCGATCGACACCAAGTTTCTCTTCAGTCCTGATACATACTTGACATCGGTCAAGGTAAGGCAAGCTCCATGCTCCCTCTGAAAAATAATCGTGCCTACACCTGAGACACTATACTTCTCATCATTACCCATCGCTATGAGTATCTGGAGATCTTTCTCCTCCAAAGTACTGAACAAACTCTTGTCACCGGTCATGTGGAAAGAAGCTCCACTGTCAAGAAACCAACCACTTCCCACCATGGATGAAACCATGCATGCAAAGAGTGTGAAATCCAACTCAAATTGTGAAGCAAGTGCCTCACCTTCAGATCCTTCCCCGGATCCCTTCTTGGACTTCTTCTTTGGGCAATTAGTAGCATAATGGCCCAAATCATGACAACGAAAGCATCTCACTTTTGACTTGTCAACCTTCTTCCCATCATTGGAAGAATTGGATTCGGAAAGAGAACCCTTCTCCTTCCCCTTCTTCACCTTACTCGCTAAGGCACAGTTCTCCTCATCATGCATGGATGAAGAACTGCCTCTGGTGCTCTGTTTGATCACCTCTTGCACAAGATCCGACCAAAGTCTCTCCCATCCTGGAAATTTCTCCCAACCATTGATAGAGTCCTGATAGGAATGCCAACTCTTCGGAAGACCAAGGAGAGCCAAGCTCACCAAGTCCTCATCATCGACAGTCACCCCCACAGTTCCCAGCTCATCCCGGTACTAGGTGAACTTCGTGAGATACCTGGGCATACTATCTCCATTCTCACACCTAATGTTTCTAAGTTTATCCTTGAGCACCAACTTCCTCTGGTCACTCTTGCTTTGGAATAGATCTATCAACGCTTTCCACATCAAGTATGGAGAAGCCTTTCCATGCAGGCTGTATACAATGTTATCCTTCACGCCCTCCAACAGAATCCTTCGACACTTTGCTGTCTTCTTTTGCCAAACCACAGCTTCAGCAGCATCAGTAGGCTTTGGGACCTCAGCCTCTATGAACTCCTTCAGCCCATTGTCATCTAACACCGCCTCCATCCTGTCTTTCCATGCAATATAATTCAAGCTGCCCTCAAGAGTATACTCCAATCACAATCGTTGAAAGATATTTCAACTTTGACACTAAGAAAACACTACTACAAATTCGAATTCCACCAGCTCAAAACTCAACCACTTCTGATCTAGAATTCGTGAGAACAAAGTATTTCTCATATATAGATTGACTGTATGGGATTTTACCGGATATCTCACCTTCCAAAGGAAGGATGAATCCATAGGCTACCTGACCCGATTACAGACTCTGCCTGAAGAAATAAAATGTAAACACTTTCTGAATAATAGATCTGATGATCAATAGCTCTGATACCATGTAGAAATTTTAAATAATGACACTTATTCACAGAGATTATCTTGATTATACACTATTGCGGAATACATGCATAATACATAACCTCCTCTACATTGATCATCAATTTAGCAGCATTAAAAACAATGAAACATCAATCGCATGCACACATTAACACAGTATGTAACCTGGGGAAAGCATACAGCTGAAAACCCCACACTATCTGTATATTATAATGATTGAGAACATGTAACAATACATAGTACAATACTCCTCACAAGTACTCAGTACTATCTCCACCTGTTACACACAAACTAGCTCAAATCTAATGCCTCAAATCTCCTCCACTATTTGCCTGCCTCCATTGCGCAATCTTACATGAGAATCAATCACTCTGTGAAATCGAATTCCTTTGGTTATACTATGCAAGCCTCATGGGCAATCTCCATCCATGCGTGTGCAAAAAACATGCACAACTATAGTCACAACTAATAGCAATCTCAACCTCTAACATCTGTCCCCACTGAACTGTACATGCACTGAGTTAACTGATGTATTCTTTAGTTGCTTTATGAGTTAATAATTAGTGAATTAATTAACAATTAATTCACATCACTCATCACTAGTGTATCCTGCAGTTAGACTAAATACAACTAGTTTAACCAAGTCAAACTGAACACAACTCCATCAACTCCACAATCAACTCCACCAAAACTCAACCACTTGAGTTCTAACTGAAGTCCACCATGCAATAGCTCAACTGACCCATAAGAAAAGCATATTTCCTTCTGACAGCTGCATGTGCCACATCTGTAGCTCAAACTGAAGTGCTCCAAGAGGATAAGATAATGTTTATAGTCCAAATATTATTATGAGCAAATAATATTCGACTGTTCTATTTTTAGCCTGGCAGTCTAAAAATAGAAACCACCCATATGTCTAAAAATAGAAGTCCATCTATTTTTACCAACATGGCCAATCATCCACAAATAGCATCCTGCAACTCATAGACCATGATCCATATGTCTAAAAATACACATAGTCTAAAAATAGACTTTGCGCCAAAAATAGCCTGCGGACCCACTTAGTGAAGGCGACTTCTTTTCACTAAGCTCCATCATCTTGTTGCATTTTCAAAAATTCACAGTCCTTCACGAATCTGACCTAATTTCTGCACTTTTTCCATAAGCTTTCCTCTCGTCATTTGAACAAATCCAACCATCATTTTCTTTCCTGATCCTCCTTGTTAAGCACCAGACACCTCAACACATTCCTCTAGTCTTTAGCTACCCTTTCCCACCTCTAAAAATAGCTCTCGGCATCATCCTGTAGTTCCTCCTATAGATCCCCTGCAGCCTCCTGTAGAAATTTCAATGAGTGATTTTTCAAAGTCTGATTGCAAGGAAAGTCTTTAGAAGGTTACCATAGGCTTCTTATGACCCCTCCACACCTCTGCAAAAACCAAATCCGCCCTCCATCACCACCAAACCTCTGCCACAATCACAAACAGACAAAATCACATGCATAAAAATTTCACATAAAACATATAAAAATGCAAAAAGATGTTCTTTTCTCATTTTCTTCTAGGAATAGCTTGAATAGATGTAATTTACCTTTTTAGTAGTCAATGGCACTCATTTCATCAGTTTCCATCTCTTGTTCTACAAAAGTAGGGTTAGTTGGAAAAATTAGGGTTTTCTAGGGTTTGCTTTACACTCTAGTCTTCTTTCTCTTTCTGCAAGTAAAATAGTCTTTGTAGAGTTAGCTTTCTTTTATCACAGTTAAAAGCTTCTTCTGGAAACTCATAGAAGTTGGTTTGAGCTCCTAGTGATCTTGTGCCATCTGACCAAGTGACAGCCTGCAGTAAGAGCTAGTACTTGTGCATACAGCATTATCTCTTCCAAGTTTGTTACGAACTACCGGGTTGATAAAAGTAACGTAGGAAGCCCCAGGAGTTGCAGCATTCTTGCTGCAATACTGGTGCTCACCACTTTTTGGCGCTCACCAATTTTTTTCAACTCTTATTCAGCTCATTTTCGAGCTTATTTTTTTGAACAGTTTATGTAATGTGACATTTATTTTGATAATGGAGATGACATATTTTCTGAGCCAACACTGATTTTTTTAGAGGGATCAAGCTCTTGGGTTAGGGCCCAACCCAAGCTGCCCAACACCTCTTGCTTTGTACTTATATGTTTTTGCTTCAGTTCATGAGTTAATTTCTGTTACATAGATTCATTTTACCTTGTTTAGAAAGGTTGCTTTTGGTCGGCTGGCGCAAGATCACTAGGAGCTCAAGCCAACTTCTATAAGTTTCCAGAAGAAGCTTTTAACTGTGATGAAAGAAAGATAACTCTACAAAGACTATTCTACTTGCAGAAAGAGAAAGAAGACTAGAGTGTAAAGCAAACCCTAACAAACTCTAATTTTTCTAACTAACCCTACTTTTGCAGAAAAAGAGATGAAAATTGATGACATGAGTGCCATTGACTACTGAAAAGGTAAATTACATCTATTCAAGCTATTCGTCGAAGAAAATGAGAAAAGAACATCTTTTTGCGTTTTTATGTGTTTTATGTGAAATTGTTACGCATGTGATTTTGTCTATTTGTGACTGTGGCAGAGGTTTGGTGGCGATGGAGAGTGGATTTGGTTTTTCAGAGGTGTAAGAAGGGGTGGAGGGGTCCTAAGAAGCCTCTGGTAACCTTCTGAATACTTCCCCTGCAATTGGACTTCGAAAAAATCACTCACAGGAATTTCTACTGGAGGCTACAGGGGATCTACAGGAGGATGCCGAGAGCTATTTTTAGAGGTTTTAAGAGTGGGAAAATGGTGGGAAGGGTAGCTGAAGACTAGAGGGATGTGTTGAGGTGTCTGGGGCTTAACAAAGAGGATCAGGAAAGAAAATGATGGTTGGATTTGTTCAAATGACAAGAGGAAATCTTATGGAAAAAGTGCAGAAATTAGGGCAGATTCGTGAAGGACTGTGAATGACTTGTGAAACCTGTGACAAATGAGATGATGCTAGCTGCTTTATTGATGTATTTTGAGCTGAGGTGTGTTGTAAGAGATCTGCACATCTAACTACTGAAACTGAGCAAGAAAAGGACTAGCTGCACCAAGAAAACAGAACCATATCTCTTGTTAACCTAATTTCTGACCTAGAAACATGAAGTGTTGAATAGTACCCTATGAATAGAAAAGCTTGCAAAGAGATTTATTACATAAACAGGAAATAATATTGTCAAAATGAATCTGAAGCAACCCTTCAACTTTTCAAATCAAATCATCACACTAGAAATTTCATGGAAGAAGCAGAACTGTGTTTTTGGTGGCAGCAATGGTGCCTTGACCTCAAATCATGGTCCCAGGAAGGGAGAAAGGAGATCAGGGCCTGTTGTTGGCCTTTTTGAATCTTAGCCTATCACTATATTAACCTACTTCAGCAACTGAAACAAAAAGCAGCTATGCAAACCATCAAAAGAAACCTATTCTAAACAAGGTAAAATGAATCTATGTAACAGAAATTAACTCATGAATTGAAGCAAAAACATATAAGTACAAAGCAAGAGGTTTTGGGCAGCTTTGGTTGGGCCCTAACCCAAGAGCTTCAGCCCTTTGAAAGAAATCAGTGCTGGCTCAGAAAATATGTCATCTCCATTATCAAAATAAAAGTCACATTACATAAATTGTTCACAAAAATAAGCTCAAAAATGAGTTGAACAAGAGTTGCACAAAAGTGAGAAAATTCTACTAATAAGTGGCTAAACTACTGAGGCTCTAAGCCCCCCTATTTATACAAATGGAGTCCCCCAACATCCCTCCTAAAATCAAGGGGCTCGGCTTCCCAGAACTAGAGATAGACAGCAATTCTTCTTAACTTGCTCGGCTGCCCCTTGGATGCATCGATGTGGTTGTTTGTGCTCTGAGTTTCTAATGGATGATTTGAGGTAGGGAGTCATAAATGAGGGGGACACCCTCCTACAAATCCTCTCCCTTGTTTTCCTCGAATATTGGCTGCCAAATGCTCATTAATCCTTTGACTTTGTCCCAAAATTGACCAAAAATCTGCATAAAGCATACATTAGACTTCATGGCATAATGACTAGCCCAATTCACTCTATTAACATAAATATAATCAAAAACATGCAATAAACTAATGAGAATGGTGGATTAAGCTGAGTTAGGAGGCAAAATGAGCCAATATAATTACCCATTTCTGTAGCTCATTGAAGGCTCAATGTTGGTGATGAGCGAAGGGAGATGCTCATAGTTCTGGATCAATACCTGAATTTGTGCCTTTTCTAGCTCTACCTGTGGCTTCATCATCTTGTGCAAGTAAAGCGGGGCCCCCTTATACCTCATTGTCCATTCCTGTACATGAGCAATGGCAACATGGATGTCTCTGATATTTTGGGTTGTCTTTGCACATTGCTATTGAAAACCATATAGATGGACAACTGCTTTGTGCACGGTGACAAATATTTTATACAGTGTCTGCATGGTGGTCCCCAAAGTTGATATCTCCTTAAGTATTTCTTTCTTCATTTCTTCCATAGAAGATCCTGTGGACTGCTCTATTCTCTACTCGGCCTCTTGCAAGTCCTTTGCCATCTGATCATTCTTTGTTATCAAGAACTTGACCGTCAAACTCGTGGCTTCTGCATAATCCTGAGAAGCCTCGGCCATGGTAGCTAGATGTCTTCTAACATCTGATAAAATCACCCTTTCCTCTATGTGTGCAGGTGATGTGTGATCATCCAGGAGTTTCTTTCTTTGTGTATGTATAATCTTGTGCTATGACTTGTCAAATGACAGATTTTACACATCCATCTTTGGATTATCATCAAGGAGAAAAACCTCTCCTTGATTTGTCGCGACGAGTTTTGATTCTGGAGGTGGCAGAGAATGTGGTGCGACCTCGAATTCTCTCGACATGAGATCAATGTCTTGCTCCTATGGCTCCTATTTCGTCTCCATGTATGTTGCCTCAACCATCTGCGCAACCTGTTGAGTAGATTCCCAAACATGTACCTGCTCACCCTCTTCTCCATCTATTGGTTGCTCTGTTGTCTCAACCTATATAGGCGAAGTTTGCTATGTCAATGTGCCTTGCCTTTCCTCCTGTTCATGTTTATGATTTTCTTCCCTTTCTCTCCTCTTGAGCTCTTGCTCTACTTTCAGCTTCTTTTCTATTTCCTCGAACTTCCTCTCTAAATCCTCCAGCCTTTTCTTATCTGTCTTCCTTTGTTCTACTCTCCTTTAGCATTTTTTCCTCTTTGCCTCTATCTCCAAATCTACTTTCGCAACAAGAGTATATTCTCTGAACTTGTAGCTTTGCTCAGCCTCTGTGCTCTCAGCAATCTTCCTCTTGCCTTTGTCTTGCACCAGTTTTCTACTCACTGCTGGTGTTTTTGTTGCTTTCTGTGGTGTTGTTGCCTGCAGTGCTTCTTTCCATTCTACAACCATGCTTACCGGTTCAATGAGACTAGAGGAGTTGTAGAAATACCTCCAAGGATCTTCCTCTGGCCAATGACATGCCCCATGAATCCATGGGTAATACACCTTCACACAGTGCTTTCGTGCATATGCAGTGGGTATCATACAAATTGAAACTCTTGGTACCGAACCCAAACTTTTTCAATTCCTTGGCCTCGGCATCTTCATCCTTCAAGGTACGAATCTCGTACAACCCAATCTGTAAAGGAAGAGTAGGCCATGGTGCCTTCTTCCTCCTGTGAAATCCTACTAATAACCCTATGGAGATGTGGTATTCAACCTCTTGCATGACTAGATTTTCCGTGGAAAACCTCGGTAGCTCATGAGGAGCCTTCTCCATGCCGAACATCCTAATGAAGGTGTCACCGGGTGAGGCATACCAATCTGAAATGTTAAGCAATTTCTGCATCACTTCTTGGGACATGCAGGGTGGATCATGTTTGAATATCATCCTATAGAGCAGGGTGATGAAGTGGTCAGACATCCTCTTGATGACTCTTCGGTATATGCACTCAGAAAGCAACTTGAAATAGATGTTCACAACATCCTCTGATGGTGTCCATGTCCAACCCATGCCAGGGAACTGTTGTTGGGCACAGATTGCATCAAGAAGGTATGCATACATAAATAATATTAATTTCTCATCCTTAGGTGGACTCCGGGCATTAGACACATGCACTTTCAACTGAAGAGCCAACATGTCAGACCAGTTGAATGGCCTTCCTTCACTTTCCAACTTCTCCAACATTGTATAAAATCTTGTAGATTCACAAACTCATGCAATGTACTAAAGCACAGGACATGAATCTACTTCTAATTTCAACAAACGGAAGCCAATAGATCGATGAAAAAAATATGAACAAGAAGAAGATAAATCAATGGAACATAACACAATATGTATCTGGGGAGATCCACTACTCAAAACCCCACTATCCATATTGCATATATCAGAAATATGAGTGAAGATACAAAGCTTGTTCTCACTAGAAAAATTTCGCAAAAGTATTCTCAACTCTCTCAGCTCACAAGCTAGCGCTTGGCCAACACGTAGCCAATTATGTAGCTCTCCAAGCTTCTAATCTCTTTCGTATTTCCTAGGATGAAGAGCCTATATTTAAAGGGAATTCATGCTTCCAAAACTGCACAATCCAAACATATGATCAATCTTTTATGCATGCATGATATTTACACTCCAGTAAATAATACCACTAATATTACATTGTCCCTGCACTCTAGTCTCAAATGGGTCTTTCTCTGAACTGACATTTATGAGTTTCTCATGAGGGAATATTCAGTTAATTGTAGTAGCACTAGTGGATGCACTAGTGCACCAATTGACTCTTAGTCCTCTATTAGTTCCAAAAACAATTTGGAACTAATTTAACTGAACTTAACTCAATAAAGTGATTGATCTAATTTCCATCTCAATTTAAACTCATATTGGATCCCTAAAACTTATGGAGAACATATACATGACTACAGAAATACTTCCAACTCGAAATTCCTAAGCTAATTAAGTTAATTAAACTTAATTAACTATTTACAAGTTACTATGAGAATAGAATTTGATTTTAATTCTCAGTTTAATTCAAGGACAAATTAAACTGGAATTTATTGTTTCCACTTCTCAACACTCCATCTCAACAAGAAAGGGATTATCAGCTACCTGATCCTATCTCTATGAAACTCAAATTTACATCTTGACAATGCCTTTGTAAAAATGTCAACATCTTACTCCTCTGTGGGAATGTACTCTAACAACATAATCCGCCTCAATACACAATCTCTGAGATGATATCGGATATCAATATGCTTGTACCGATCATGAAAAACTGGATTTTGAGAGAGTTCTATACAACTCTGATTATCGCAGTCAATAATAGTTGGATCCATATTTTGACCAAACAAACCAACTAGGATCTTCCTCATCCAGATGGCCACACATGTTACCTAAATCGCAGGCATGTACTCTACCTCTACCAAATTGAGTCCAACCGATCTTTGTTTCCTGTTGTACCAAGAAATTGTCATTGATCCTGTTAGACTCCGTCTCATGTCAGAGATTGATTCTTCTTCAAAACAGGGTTTTGAAGAAGAAATCATTTAAATGTTGCTTTTTAGATTATGTAATTTGTTTTTCAGCTCTTCAACTGGCAGCGACTTCAAGCTCCTACCTCTGTAAAAGCACAAAGAAAACAAAGCATACATCAGACTCTACTGTTGATGAATTTGGTCAAGTTTTATCTTCATATGGTTTCAACTATCATGGCACAGAGGTTCCCTACAGTGGCACCCTTGGCACAGAGCTTACTTGTGAAATATTCATTGGTCCAGTTTACTATCAACGACTTCAACTTGCAAGTGTGTTGGATGAAGTTAGAGAGGGGTCGCGTGGGAAAGAATTCTTCTGGAAAATTGATGTTGGAAAATTGATGTTTCCTGTTGGGTCAGTTGGGCAGATATCCTCATCACCTCGTCTTCTAGTCGCTGCTCGTCTTGTTTCAGCTGGTGATGCTGATATTTATGAATACTTTTGTTGGAGAGAAGTAATAGGCTTTGACAAAGCAAAGTGCTCAGAACTCTGAGCAGCAAAATTACTGCCAACATCTTCTCTGATTGTTTATCTGGCGGCAAGTCAGCACCATCTTGCCTCAATGAAGCCCTAGTTTGAAGATATAATTACAAATGAAACTGTTATGACTACAGGTGGTCTGAACATGTACAATAACCAAAAGAAGACACCTCCTAGCATTCGGGATGACCATGCAATGACTCCACGCTTGTTCAACAGTTTCAAGAAGAGAAAAGGAATTGATACAGCAATAACAAAGGATATAGCAGGTGACCTGAAATTTGATGAGAGAAAATCAGAGAAATCTAGACAGACTTCATACAGGAAAGATGACAATGCCAATGATGTCAAATTTCTGGGACGGAATCTGATTTGTGATGACATATCAAGTGGAACAGAAACATTAAAGATACCATGCACTAATGATATAGATTGTGAGTCAGTTCCACTGTTTGAGTATATCAGTGAAAACAGGTTCTCAGCACTTGTTACTGCTATTCTGGAGAGTGTGTGTTCCAACAAAGAAAAGCAAGCAAAAGTATGTGATGGTTGTGACAGTTTTGACATTGATGATCCCGAGGCTAGTATATCTGCCCATGTAAATTTGAATGGAGGCACCCGTGATCAAGATGCTCGACTTGATTGGCAAGGAGAGCCTATGCTAGGTCGTCTACCATATGATCGGTGTGGTCGTCTCCAGCTTGGGCATGATTCACGGGATGTGGTGGAATGCAATACCAAGTGCCCGTGTGGATCAAAGTGTTTGAACCGAGAACTTCAGAACGGCCTCAAGTTTGCCTTGGAAGTTTTTAAAACAAAGGAGGGATGGAGTGTACGATCTCTTGAACAAATCCCAAGGGGAAAGTTTGTTATTGAATATGTTGGAGAGGTGCTATCTCAGAATGAAGCCCTGGAACGTGCTCAAATGTGTGATGAATACAGCCTCAGATATCTTTTCAGTATGGATCATCCAAGTGTTGCTGAAGAGGATCAACTGGTTATCGACATTTTTAGAATGTCAAATTTGGCATGCTTTTTTAACCACAGTTGTGCAGGAAATTTATTAATTTACAGGGTTTACACAGAGACTTTAGATACTAGAATTTATCGGATGGGTATGTATGCATGCCGCGATATAGAACTTGGGGAAGAACTTAAGTATGATTATAATGTGTCAGTGTAAGTATATGCCAACAATGGAGGCATCCAGGCTACCTCTCAGCAGCTATCAAATGCATGTGCCAGGTTAAAACTTAAGACATACAACAAAATTACAAATTTTTACTGTCAGCCTGAACTCAAAAATTTTGCCTCCGAATTTCTGGTCTTTGAAAATATTTAAGTATTTTCTTTGGCAACTTCTATCTCTGGGAGGTTCTCTTTTTGTTTATGCCTATTGAATTGAAATTTTCTGCTGTTCAGTTTAGGGGTGCTTGTTAAGTTTTTGGTGAAAGCATCTGAAGTCCATTCAATCTAGGGCTGGGCCATCATTGAGTGCATATAACTATGATAGTGTTTATGGAAAGAGGGCTCTTCATATGATGTATAAAGCTATCATTGTGCAGAGCGATCAACCTGTTTTACCTTCGAATTGCTTAGTTGGAGAGCGTGAGAAAATTCAAGAATTTCATAGTTCTGAAAAGGCAGCATTGATATCAGTTGGAATCATTAGGGATGCAATACCTGAAAGAACTGGTAACGATACATGGAAATTGTCAGGTCGGATACTTGAAGGAACTGATAAAGATGATGTTGGTCGTGTCTTGAATCGCATTTTGGGATTGACACCTGATATCCAAAAACGGATTTTTGAGTATTTTACTCTGTTCACATTAATGATTGATCGTGGAATGACATTTGAGGCTATGTCTGGGTTGTTAGATCAGAATGCTAAGATTGTTGGCTGTCGAGTAATTGATGATCGCTGCAAGGCTTAGAGTGTGGCGAAATGGTGAGATGGTGTTTGAAGGGCATATAGCTGGGCATTGACCTGTAGTGATTTTCTCCTATTAAAATGCGCTTCAAGGATCAGCTGTATTGAAAAAATCGGTTTCATTCAACGGGAAGAGTGAACAGTCATAGAGTAAACGCCTATATTTAAACAAAGACATCAACCGCAACAGAAAAATAGGAAACAATTTCCTATTTCAAGACCTCAGAAATCAAAAAGATTTGCGCTCCATGTTTATTAGTCATCAGAGGATTTTTAGAAAAAACGCTCTTTTCTATTATTGTAAAACAGCGCCCTGATTGTGGGGTCGATCTGTTGTTTTTGTTTTAAGTTTATAAAAATAATCATTTGTAATAAAAAGAGGTTAGTCAGTGTAAGAGAGAGTTAGAGGGGAGAATTATGAGTGCTGAGTGCTGGAGGAGAACTGAGCTCCATTGTACAGTCCTTGACAGATGGATTTTTAATGAAATTTCACAGCTCTGACTTCTGAGATTCCTGTGGTATGATAATTTAGCATAAGTTTTTCTCTTGTTTCATATGTAATCTGTTATGTTTCATTTCACTGCATGATCATTTCTAACTGAACAAATGAAGTGTTTAGGTAAGAATTCATGCCTGCCATTCTCTGCCTATAAGTTTGTTCATGTTTAATGTTTTCCTCTGTTTGACAAGGATTCATCTCCTATGCCCTTGTCAGCTCCTCACCAGTCTTGCCATCCCATTTAAATCTAGATTTGATGCTAAATTTCTTGCCTACCTTGCCTCAGTCGATAACCTGTGTTGTTCATTATATTTCTCTGTTTCAAGCTGTGATTTTGCCCATACAGCCCAGAAAAACCCCGTTATTTAATTAAAAACCCCAAAATCAACTCTTTGATCAGTTTACTAGCCTAATATCAGTGTTACTTTAGTGGTCATCTCCCTAATTGAAGATTTACCGAGATTGACTGGAGAGAGCCTTCTCCTGCCCCGTAGGGCTAGCTACGAGGTTGAATGGTTTGATGTAGCCTTGAGGTTTACCTTTCTCAGCCTGAGGTGAAATTTCAAGCGCTAACAGATCCAATACTAAAAATCCCTCCTGATGCGATTTTCTAGTCGGATGGACTCCCTGCCCAATCTACATCAGTGAAGCCTTGAATCTTCACTCCCTCTATCCGTCTATACCAAACTCTCTTGAAAGGTCCTCCTTGCAAGACTTGATCAGTTGATCATCACCTGTCAGTATGAGATCATCAACATAAAGTACAATGATCAACAGTTTACCTTCCACCACTATGTGGTACAGGTTCACATCCGCTTCACTCTTTGTGAAGCCCAACCCGGTGAAGTAGCTATCTATCCTGGTGTACCAAGCATGAGGTGCTTGCTTCAGCCCATACAATGCTCTCTTGAGCCGGCACATGCGACTCATGGTCAAAGGTCTCAAAACCTTCAAGCTTCTCTATGTACACCTCTTCCTCAATCATGCCATTAAGGAAGGTTGTCTTCACATCCATCTGATGTATCTTCCAACCCATCTGCACTGATAGTGCCAATATAGATCTGATCGACGAGTACCTTGCAACAGGAGCAAAGGTCTCATCATAGTCAATCCCCTCTACCTGTGAAAAACCACGGGCTACAAATCTATCCTTATGCTCCTCCACACTACCATCTACAGCTTGCTTCAGCTTGTAAAGCCAATGGGAGCTCACCACTGACTTGTCCTCCAGTCTCGAGACCACATCCCAAACATTTTTACGAACTATGGAGTCATACTCCTCCACCATGGCATCAACCCAAACCAGTTGTTGCATTGATTCTTTAAAGAAAGATGGCTTTATCACAACACATTCACCCATAAGATCCATGTATCTAGTGTACCTCTCAAGTGACATCCTTTGTCTGTACTGAGAATTGGGTTCTCCCACATTCTCCCGTGCATCATCCAACAATTTTTCAGCCTCTTTGGTGCACTTTCTTCCCTCTTTGGAAGACTCTTCCTGAGTAGATGTTTGCACTCCCAAATCCCCTGCATGTGGCTACTCCACATCAATCTAAGGCTCTTCAACCTTAGGATCTAAAAGCTCCTCATTTGCATGTAGATCAAGCTCCCTCTCAAGAGAAACTTGCATGGCCTTCTGCTCATCGAAGTTGACATCCCTGCGAACCACTTTCATCATGTTGGTCATAAAGCACACCCGATAGTTTTGAGGTGTATCAGTGTACACCACAAATATCCCCAACTTTTTTTTTGGCTCAAGCTTCTTCCGTGCATCTTTGGTCACATGGAAATATACCTGTGGCCCAAAAATCCTGAAGTGACCAACATCTGGCCTCTTACCGAAATAAGCCTCCTCTGGTGTCTTCATCTCAAGTATCCGATGTGGGCTACGGTTCTGAACATAAACCATTGTGTTGCATGCCTCAGCCCACAAGTGTAGTGGTAAGACCTGATCATGCAACATCACCCTTGCTGCCCCTACTATGCTTATGTTCTTCCTCTCGACCACCCCATTCTGCTGAGGGTTATGGGGTGTTGTCAACAATTGTTTAATCCCTTCTGTTGGACAAAATTTATTTAACTCATTTGAGACTTACTCACCACCGTTATCACTCCGTAGAGCTTTAACCTTCTTGCCCACCTCTTTCTCCACCAATTCTTTAAACTCACAAAACTTTGTGAAAGTTTGATCCTTTTTCTGCATGAAAAATGTCCATCATTTACAAGAATATTCATCAACAAATATAACATAATACCTATGTTTATCCATGGATGCTGTCAAGAATGGTCCACGCACATCTGAATGGACTCACCCTAGAATAGCCTCTGCTCAATTGTCTCTATCGTGAAAGGAAGACTTGGTGTGTACACCCCTTGCATGTATCAAATTTATCAAGCATACCTTTGGGAAGACCGGTAGAGATCTGCTGCAATATCTTCAAAGCCCCATGATGCAATTAGCCTAATCGCCTATGCCATAACTCACCAACATCTTGGCTCTACACCCTTTCTACTTTTTTTCTCAAAGCATCACACTCCTCTACCTCCATCTTATACAGATTCTTCACCTGAATCCCTATCTTCTTTACTTGACCCGTGGCTATGTGTCAAAGGAACACCTTTCCTTTCAAGAAGATCACATCATATCCTCTATCCTCAAGCATGGCAATGGATACCAAGTCCTTCTTCAGCCCGAGCACATACACAACATTCTTCAAGGTGAGTGGATCCCCATTCTCCCTCTGAAAAATAATCATGCCCAATCTAGTATCACTATACTTCCCATCATCACCCATCTCGATATGCATCTAGAGATCTTTCTCCTCCAGGTCACTGAATAACTCTTTGTCGCCAGTTAGGTGGAATGAAGCTACATTGTCTAAGTACCATACACTTCCCATCATTGATGACAACATGCATGGAATGAGGGAAAATTCCAATTCGAATTGAGAGGCCAAAGCCTCACTCGTCACTCCTCCTGAGGACTTCTTCTTAGACTTCTTGAGTGGGAAATTTGTAGAAAAATAGCTCAGCTCATGAAAATGAAAGAACTTAACTTTCTTCATGTATTTCTTCTTACCTCCTTGATAAGAATCTGATTTGGAATGGGAATCTTTCCCTTTCCCCTTCTTCGCCTTAATCTCTAAGGTACAGTTCTCTTCATCATCAATATTTGATGAAGAGCCATCCCTGGTGTTCCTCTTGATCTCCTCCTGCATCAAATCTAACCACATTTGTTCCCAATCCAGTAGCTTCTCCCGACCATTGATAGAGTCTTGATAACTATGCCAAATCTTTGGGAGTCCTAGAAGAGAAAGAATCACCATATAATCCTCGGAAACCGTGATTCCAACACTTCCAAGTTCATCGTGACATTGATTGAACTTGGTCAATTATTTTGGAATAGTCTCTCCTTTCTCCGTTTTTATTTTTCTAAGTTTTTCCTTTAGTGCCAATTTCCTTTGGTCATTGTTGTTTTGATACAAGTTTGTCAATGCTCTCCACATAGCATACGGAGTTTCTTTGCCATGGAGACTCGAGACAATGTGGTCTCGAACTCCCTTAAGGATTATCTACCTCGCCTTCACCACACACTTCTTCCATTCGGCCAAATTATGTGCATCTGATGTTATTGGATTAGGAATATGAGTGAAGATACAATGGCACATAACACAAGATGTATATGGGGAAAGCCACTTCTCAAAACCCCACTATTTGTATTTATAATATCAGAAATATGAGTGAAGATACAAAGCTTGTTCTCAATAGAATAATTCCACACAAGTATGCTCAACTCTCTCAACTCACAAGCTATCTCTTGGCCAACACTTAGCCAATTCTATAGCTCTCCAAGCTCCTAATCTCTTGCGTAATTCCTAGGATGAATAGCTAGTATTTAAAGGGAATTCATGCTACCAAATTGCACAATCCAAACATAGGATCAATCTCTTATGCATGCATGATATTTACACTCCAGTAAATAATACCACTGATATTACATTGTCCCTGAACTCTAGTCTCAACTGGGTCTTTCTCTGAACTGACATGCATGAGTGTCTCATGAGGGAATCTTTAGTTAACTGGAGTAGCATTAATGCACCAACTGACTGTTAGTCCTCTAGTAGTTCCAAAAACAATTTGAAACTAATTTAAATGAACTTAACTTAGTAAACGGAGTGATCTAATTTCCAACCCAATTTAAACTCATACTAGAACCCTAAAACTTAGGGATAACATATACATGACTTAAGAAAGACTTCCAACTCGAAATTCCTAAGCTAATTAAGTTAATTAAACTTAATTAACTATTTACAATTTTCTATGAGAATAGAATTTGATTTTAATTCTCAGTTTAATTCAAGGACAAACTAAACTGGAATTTCTTGTTGCCATTTCTCAACGAACATAACCAACCAACTCTGCGGGAAGGTCTCTGTGCTCTCTTGGCCATACAAGCGGTATGCAAATATGACCAAGAGTTGGTAAGCCTACCTGAGTGACTTCATGTTGTAGACCTGGTTGGGTGTCACTCTGAACTTCAATGGATCTTTTACCCAACGCTTCATGATGTCTCTAGTGTTCACATTGTTTTTGGGAGTGTAGAACAGTGCATCCATGTAGTTCACTGGTTGCGACAAGTGATACATCTGATGATAGTTTTTTGTCCTGAAGGTTGCAATTTATGTTCCACTGGTATTTCTCAATGTCATCATCTCAGGATCAATATGTGAGACAATCCAGTGAACGATATATGTGCACGGGATGGCGGGGTACCTGCATGCAACCTTATACAAGCCTGACTTATGAATGTTGACATAGACTTGTTGGTCTTCCAGATCTTCCTTGAAACTACCTGCAAATATGTCCTTTATTTCTTACCATGTAATCTTCATTTCCTTCTCTACAAACCGTTGTGTGTCTGCATAGATGGGAAAGTTCATTCACACCTATTCAAATACATCTCTAGTGCTTCTCTCTACAGTATCCTTTGATCTAGCTCTCTTAGAAACCATGATGCATGTACTACTAAGAAGCTGCTCAACAACTTATGTACCTATAGAATGAGCAGACACTCACGAAAAGAAAATGCCAGCTTAAAAACATAAAGCACTTCAAGGATTAATCATGCAACAAAATAGGTAATTGTTTGGGAAATATTGTAAAGTTGTGACTCTCAGAGGTGAGAGATTGTCAGCTGGATCTGTGCATTGTGCAATCCCAACTACCAGTGAGAGGTACTGATGACTGGAACTATGCATAGTGCAGTCCAGTATGGCTTGTTGTGGACTAGAACTATGCAATGTGTAGTTCAGTTTGGCTTGATCCTGGTTGGGACTGTGCATTGCGCAATCCCAATGGGCAAGACTGGGGAATGTCTCTTGGAACTATGTAGTTAGTAGCTGCAGCCAGTCACTAGTAGCCTCTGCGCAATGCTCGGAGCCAAGGGAGAGCCTTGAGTTCCAAAAATGTGCAGTGCATGCTGGGAGAAGCTAGATCTAAGAAAAGGCAGCGCAGATCTACCCAAAGGAAACTTGAAACGAGTAGATCTGAATGCATGAGAAAATGATGGTGTAGATGTGAGTGTATGTTCATGCATGCAATCAAGGAAAGTGCAAAAGTCAGTCAAACGGATGAACAACGACGCTGGTGAGGAGAGTCGCCGCAACAACGACCATTAGTGCAAAAATAGGGTTATGCATGCGACGCTTAAGAAATACAATGCAAAACTTGAAACATCACTTCTAAAAGTTAAAATAAACTAAAACGCCAGCGGTCGTTCAATAAAACATGCAAAACATCACTCACACAAGCCAATGAAACACAAGCAACAGAAAAAGCAACAAAAGACTTGAAAAGAAAAACTTACCCGAAAAAGATGCACCGATCGTATCGAAGGTTTCTATATGCTTCAGGAATGCTAGAGCTCTAAGATCAAATGTGCAAATGAGCTTTGGCGGCACCCATTAAATAGATTTGATCAATTTATGGTTTATGCGCGTATGCCAAAAATCTAGGAAAAAGCGACAAGTGGCGGCAGTTTCTAAAATTGACTCAAGTGTAACTCCCAGTGCTAAAAATATATCCCTATTTTCTACGGATGTTTTTTTGCTTTTTTGCTTTTTTGCTTTTTTGGGAAAAGTTACAATGCATGCATGGAGAAATTGCACAATTCCCGAGGGAACTAGGCAACCTGTCGGCACATGCATCTGACAGTAGTTGAGGGAATGCTTCTGCACAATTCCTGGTTTGAGTGGCTCTGGCTGCCTCTCATGCTCTACGCAATTTCCCAGCTGAAGACAAGTTTTCAGTTGGGTCTACGCAGTTCTGGAGCCAAAGCTCACTGTTGGGTTGATCCGTGCAATTCTTAAGAGCAAGGCTCACTGTTGGTCTGCTCTGCGCAATTCCTGAGAGCGAGGTTTCTTGCCCTATAGGATTGCCCAATTTTCCAAGGCAGTACAAGAACCAGATCAACCAATTCATGGGGGTCAACTTGTGGTTAGACAAGAAATCAAGTAAGTGAACGCAAACTGCAAAGTGACAAATAAATTCAATGAAAGCACAAGTACCTGAGTGGTGCAAGACAAGACACTAAGATTTAAGAAGGGAGGCGCTGAAACAGAGTGAAGGAAAAATTTTGGAGGGTGGTCGTAGCGCTACAACATACCCCCAACCTTATTATTGGGCCTCTTTTGTGGATATTTTTAACTATCTTCTCATTTTCATCATCCATCATTTTGCTTTTATTCTATCTTGTCATTACTTAATTTTCTAATTAGTTTGAATATGAAAATCCCTAAAGGTATATTTAATTTCATGTCTAATTCCATGAATTTTTGCTACTCATAGGCAAGTGATAGATATTTGAATTTTCTTTGGTTTTAACTATGCTTGTGGAATATGTTACAGAACTATTGTCAATTACTACTGAACCTCATGAAATATAAGATTGAGTAATGGTTGTGGAAGATGTCGTAGAATCATTGGTAGTTATTGCCAAACTTTATAAAAATGAATGCAAAATTAAGAAATGAGTATTAGGAGATAGTGACAATCATGACTAGATGTTAGCATATTAACAATCCATGTGACACTTTAAACACCATTGCAAAATGTGTTATGTTTCCTTTTTCGGCACAATGGTGAATTGGCAAGTAATAAGAGCAAACAAACTTCCTTTAATGCTCCTATAGTGGTGAATTGGCAAGTAATAAGAGCAAACAAACTTCCTTTAATGCTCCTATAGTGTTGGTGATTGGTTAATGATCTATTTGTATTAAACAAGACCTTACCATCTTCTGAAAACTACTTGAGAATTCATGATTCTCAAGTAGGTTTAATAGAATCCTTTTTGTTAAAATTATCATTGTTCTTATCTTAATTAAGGAAGACAATTTAATATATAAAACTTAGATGTCTCTAATATGGGGCTAATAATGATAATAACATATTTATTAGAGTATTAAAGAACCATTATATGATAATATAAATAAGTTCAAGTTTTGTCTCTTTATATGTGTTGTATGTGAATAGTAATTAGATTATTTACTTGTATCCAAGTTCTTTAGTAGTTAACGCCCAATGCTTCTATTTTGTGGAAGCAAGGCCCATTCAATAGAATAATATTGTCATCTTAAATTTCTTTTTCATGTTTGTCCATAGGATTCCTTGATTAATACATGGCTATTTGTTTTATTAGAAAATAACCTTCATATTATAAAAGAGCCTTCAATTCAAATTGCACTAGTGCAATTGTGGATAAGAGTAAATTTCGTTGAAGCATGGATTGTTCTTTGATTTGGAATTTCATTTAGGTTTGTAGGTGTGAATTGTCATTTTTCAAGTTTTCTTTTAGTTGAACCTTTAAAAGTGTGGTTATAATTGATTATGTAAGTTGAATTGCATGTAGAAATGTCATCTCAATTCCAACCCGTTTGAAATTAGTTTGCAATACGATTTTCTTTCTAGTTAAAAGTACAATTTCTTTCCATAGATTCCATGAATAAAAATGCTACACAAGAACCTATAATGTGCATGATATTTCATTAAACTTCTAAATCTCAAATTAATATTTAAATGTACAATTAATTTAATCATTTTTTCTATAATATGGAGGTGATTAAAATAACTCACATCCTCCTTTTTCTTGTTAAATTATAAAGGTATTGATGTTAAAATTTAGCAAAAGGATTAAGGATGGACTATGACAGGGAAGAGAGAAATCCCCTTTCCCAAAAGCCATAAATCTAAAAAAAATCTACATATGGTAAGAATAATTAAGGATGGACTATGAAAGGGAGGAGAGAAATCCTCTTTCCCAAAATCCATAAATCTAAAAAAATCTAGATATGGTAAGAATAATGAGTTTGTTGAAGTTTATAAGTAGAATGATTTTTTTGGAAACATGAAGAAATTCTTGATAACCATTTATCTTCAAACTTTATTAAAGAATTAAAAAAATCACATGCATACCTTAGTATTGAAATTTATGATATTAAAGCAATTTTACTACACTATACTAGAACGGATATCCAAGCATGGAGACTTATCAAATTTCATAAAGGTAATTCTCCAACATATAAGCTACCTACCAACCCTTACATTTTAATAGAATAATGATATATGTTTTATAATCTCCCTCCAAATTGAATATTTTGATTATCTTTCTGGACATATTATCAACGAGGGCACGTCCTTTCATTGGTCTATTTATGGAGGATAGGAGGAGCCATATATTTGTATTTTTTCGATATAATGAAAGTATAAAAAATACAATGAAAGCCTTTATAGATTCTTTGTGTTAAAAATATGCAACTATGGTCAAATTCCACTTTTGACAAGTCATTTGATGGATATGATTATGGAATTGAATTCCTCTTTTCGAGAGGACCAAAATCGACCTAAATATCACTCAAATCGGATAAGAGAAAGTATACTTATGAAGGAAAGCCCACATATGCACATTTGAACAAGGTTAGCCCCAAAGACAATTGGATACCCATGGAAGGATATAAATACAAGTGACCTCAAGCTCATTTCGACATTACCAAGCATATTCTTCTTCTCTTCTTCATTTATTGTCTTGCATAGGTATAAGGCAGGGACGACAAAAGAAGTTCGCAAAGGTTTGAAATTACAGGGTTCGAGGCTCGCATTTGTTTTAGGGTTTTGGTTATAGTCGTTGGTTTCCACAGGTAAAATTAGACCATAGTTGCAGGCATCATAGGCTCAAGGGAGTTAATGGAAGCCTTCAGTCACATGCATATCTCCTCATCCATGAGACCGGGAAGTTTGACTCAGATTTGACCGAGGACTGAAGTTGACCGCAATTGACTGCATACGGGAAAAGTTATCTTTGATATATTTTTATGTTGGAAACATATTTTTGAATATTCTTGGGTTATTTTTCTAGATGATATTGTATTGGGCTCATTGTACTCTATGTTTGACATTTTATGACAATCTAATAGAAGAATATTTTTCAAAGGGTTTCCCCCTAATGAGTTTTTTTCCCTGGTCTTTGACCAAATCTAGTGTCTCTTGTTGTGTGTTGATTGTCTCCTTTGTCATTGCATTTATTGTTCTATATTCAATTATTGTTGATGAATGGAAAGACTAATTGTATTTGGAAATATTTTTAATTGAAGTATTAAATTGGGCTAAAGTAATTAACACAACATAGAACAATCTGAAACATTAACATGGTATCAGAGCTAAGGTGGAGGACGAGCCCAAAAGGAGACATGCATTGAATAAATCATCTTTGGAAAGTTGAAGGATCTAATCTAGTCAAGTCAATATGTCTTATTACTTCAAGTAAAATGAAAAGTTGGGTGACTCATCTAATTTTTTTGCATGGAAAGTGTTGGAGATCATAGCTTATAACAATGATGTTCTGGATTACATTCAAGGAAAAGTGCTCGAGCCTCTGGAGAATGCTTCCGCTGTTGCCAAGAAGAAGCACAAGAAAGGTGAGTTAAAAGCAAAGCAAATTATAGCTTATGATTTACAATATATTCTACTTACATATGTTGGAAATTTTAGAAGATATAAAGACATGTATGATAAGATAGTTGGCATGTATGAAGTCAACAAGTTGAATGAAATCATATCCTTGAAAGATAAACTCAAAAACATGAAAATGAACAAGGGAGAATCTATGAAATCCTACATTATGAGGATATCTTGTTGTAGAGATCAATTACAAAGAGTTGTGGAAACTATGTCTGACAGGGAATTTGTGATCGTAACTCTAGGAGGTCTCCCTCTTGTTTTGGAAACCTTCATCACTACCATAAGCAACAACAATGTCCTCCCATCATTTGATGAAATTGTTGGAAAGCTTACTCAAGAAGAATCAAGGATGATATCAAGAGGAAGGATTCAAAATCATGAAGAAGGAGAACCCGCTACATTCATCACACAAAATAAGAAGAAGAAAGGAAAATGAGGTCCATCAAGAAAGCCTCCACCTCAAGATACAAAAACAAGGAATGATAGGACATCATCTCACATTGAATGCTACAATTGTCACAAGAAGGGTAATTATGCCTGAGATTTCCCTGAAAAGAACAATGGTCCACACTACAACACTATAAGCAACAATAAGTTTGATGATCAAAGAAGAAGAGATGATTGAAGGAATGACCGCAATGGAAGATATTGAAGAAGAATAAGAGTTGCTCCAAGTGACCATGAAGAAGATCGTCATCCTCAATAGAAGTTAAGATACTCCAGGTATGAAAGTAATCTTGGAAAAAAGTTTGAATATATTCTTATTTCATCTCCTCCGAATTCGTGGGATAATTGGTTGGTTGATAGTGGGGCCACTAATCACTTCTCTAGTTATAAGGAAGTTCTCTATAATTTGGTGGAGATGGATTCAAATTTCAAAATCATTCTTGGAGAAAACTCAACTCATCCTGTTAAAGGTTTTGGGTCTTTCAAATTTCATTTGAATTTGGGAGAATCTATTTTTCTCCATGATGTGATGTATGTGCTAGGGTTAAATAAGAATTTTGTATCAATATCCATTTTGATAAAAGGATGAGGGTTTCCTTCATCATGGGAAAGGTTCTTACTTGGCCTATTGGATCACCTACGAGAGATGCATTCACTTTAGGATCAAGATATGAAGGACTCTACGGGGTTACTGGAAGACCACTTCTAGCATCGGTCCATGATATTAATCATTTGAGCAAGCTATGGAACTGAAGATTAGCCCATCTACATTATGATTCTCTTCCGAAATTGGAGTAATTGGTCTCATGGATTCCCAAGGTTCAAGACCAACATGATGGAGTATGTCCAAGATGTGTGAGTGGGAAGAAAACAAGGGGACCATTTCCCTCTAGTGAGAATAAGACAAATGACATCCTCCATCTCATTCACTCTGACTTGGGAGGTCCAATGCCTTTACACTCTCTTGGTGGCCATCTCTATTATATCACCTTCATTCATGACTCTTCAAGAAAAAAGTGGGTATATTATTTGAAGCACAAGGATGAAGCCTTCGAAATGTTCAAGGAGTTCAAATCTTTGATCGAAAATCAACATATTCAAGCCCGACAATGGTGAAGGGTACACTTCGAATGAATTCATTGATTTTTGCAAGAAGGAAGGTATCAAGAAGGAAACGACGGGAAGAACAAAATGGAGTAGATGAAAGGAATAACAGGTCTATTGTAGAAGCCGCTTGTGCCATGCTCCACGATCAAAAGTTTCTAAGTTCCTTTGGGGAGAAGAAACATATTGATGTCATCCTAAGCTGCAAATACCCACAGTATGCAAATAACATTTCATGTCACAATAGGTGTGTCCCCGGAATTCCAAAGTATTCCTTACTTAGGAAAATTTCTCTTACATTAAGGTTTTAGGCTTCTTAATTAAACTTCATGCGGAAACGTTTCATATGACTAACCCAAAGTCTAAACTTTAATAACCCTTTGATTAATTTCACCTATGCGCTTATTAACCATACCCTGGTCTTAGACTTTGGTTAATTCTTATTACCCTGAATTCACCAATCCTGCTTATTTCTGTTATAACTCTCGTATAATAGAAATATTACATAAACCACTTAAACCTTACCTTTTCACCATTCCACAGACTTTTTCACATTTATCGATGCTCCCTTTATCGCGTTCAACCTCCACCATCGATATCACTCCTTCAGATCAACGGCTATCGCGTGATCTCCAACCTTAACCCATTCACCTGACGGAACTCAGAGAAGTTAAATTTATTTGAATAACTCATCAGGTGCACCCGAAATGTTAACCTGTGTGCTCTTTTCTACTTGATTACCATCCGATTAGTCAACGAATGAATGGTCTGGATGGCTGGAACTCAACAAGGTTTTAACCATTTTGTATAACCCTCATCGCGTATGTTTCCTGAATTAAGGTCAGCGCTTGTTTGCATGTGATATCCGTCCGATCAATCACCCAACAGGCGGCTGTGATCTATCCGAACTTCAACTGGATTTAGTAACATTTCATAACTTTCTCGAGTCAGTTTTTTAATTACCGCTTACGACTTTTAGACCGCGCGAGAAACAGCTTCCTACCTAAGAAAACCGCCTTTCCATTTTGATTAACGCCCATGCATATTCACCATGCGATGACCATGGATCTCTTTCCATCGGACAGCTACGATATTTTCTCCACCTTTCCTCGTTCATCATTATTATCTGTCGATCTAGACGATCCGAAGGTTTCCGCTATGCTAGTCAATCAACCCCATTCTCGATTGAAACTCTCCTCCGTTCGCTTATTGGTGGAATTTCGATAAACACACATTTACCTCTACGCTCTATCCCTCTCGATTTCGTTTGCACACACATATCTTATGCAACAACACTTTGTTTATAAATAATTACAATCTAGTCACATATGTACTCTACACAAGGTTGAAATTGAATTTATGTATTTGTAAACAAGTATTACACATGTTCTTCTCTAAGGCCTGATTTCCAATATCAGTGGCCTCTGTTTCCCTATCTGCCCATAGGCTTACAATCAAGCTATATCTAATCTCAGAATTCTAATTCACGCTCTAACTAACTAACTCTTCCTATGCCTTTTAGGCCTACATTTATACAAAAGGTTCTATGAACCAATTCTGGTTCATATCCTTGATAATTTCAACTAAATCCTAAGAATCTTCTCAATCCCAAAAATTATGAACTAATTCCTAATTTAAAATATACAATTAATTTCCAATCTATCAATCCCTATGAACTCTCAACTATCCTAATTCTCTCATGTTCCCCTTCATTCGAGAACATTTACAATATGCCTCTCAATACTTAATTAGATCCTATTCTCATAAAATCACTCAAAAACATTAAAATTACATTAATTTGATGCATAGGAAACCAACTTCCTTAAAACACAAGACCCTCTATGTCTACTAAAATACAATGATAATTCTAAGTCGAATGCTCCTGCATCAGACTCCCAAGGTTGAAAACATTCATGATCTCCTGATCATGTGTTCTCATGTGTTAATAAAAAAACCTCCAGGGTCCCAAACTTTAGCTTGTAACTGCCCAAATGCCTTGCACCTTTGTTGTTGTTGTATATCTATTGTCTTCTGGTTCATCTTCCTCTCTTCAATCAGTTTCAAATTCTAATTGATCACTCCTCCTGCTGTCATTTTCCTCAACCATGATTGTTTCATCATCAACTTGCATAATTATTCAATCTCCATCTCCAGCACATCCTTGAGCTGGTAACAAATCTTGCTTTTATTACTCTTCCACTTGTTGTTGTACTCTATCCACTCATCTTCAACCTGTTGTTTACTTTCTTCAACTTTTTCTACTTCAACTTCTGCTATTACTCTTGAGATTTCTCTAGGTACTGTTGTAGATATTTCTTCTACCCAAACTTCCTAAATATCCTTGAAGATATATCCCTCTGCAACATTTATTTTCTGCTCCTTGTCTGCAAATTCACTTTCCAATGATTTAATGTTTTTGTTCCATGGGCTAAGTACTATCATGGAATCTTCCTTTTCCTCCTTCATATCCTCAACAACTAATTATTCTGACTATCTGTCAGTCTCCTCATTAACCAAATGTGCATGTGCTCCCCCTTAGTTGTCCTCATGAGACAACATAGTCTCATTCTCCATCAGAATGTAATTCTGATCTTGCCTCTTTGAAATGTCTTTGTACATTTCCTTCATCTTCATGTCAACTTCAAGTGACTTCCTATCACCTGATTCTCCTTTATCCATATCACAATCTCTGTGTTTAACTTCATCTCTTTGGTCTTCATGCTGAACTTGTCCTCTATTAAGCAGTGCATCTATATATGTCTTTTGTATCAGTTCAAAATTGTCTTCTTCTGAGAAGTACTCATCATCATATATGGGCTTACAATCTTCTTCAATTTCTATGATACCTATAGAAGATTTTCCATATTTATCTACTTCAAAACCTACCTGCTTACACCAATTGTGAGAAACATGATATCCTTTTACTAGCATCATTTTTAACTTATCATTACACATGGGACATTTATTAGGCTTCTCATCTTCCTTAACATGTATAATAGTTTGCAATAATTGTTCTTCATTTGCTAAATATGCAACCACACACAAAATGTCATAAATAAAAACATTAGGCATGTCAGCCTTACTTATCATCATATCCATTTATTGATCTAAACTCTTCAAAGAGCTCATGAGACTTCCTACAAATCTCTCTTCCTCCTCATTCTCCAAACAACTTATAAGATCCTCAATAGATCTCTTCTCAACATCATCTGCTTCAATGATGTCTTCCTGCTCTTGTCCACTATAGTGAACTTCTTCATTCTCATTCAATTCTGATTTTACAACCTGAACACTTACTCTTTGGTTTTCTAGCCTTTTCTCCAAAAGACTTAACTCATGCCATAAATTTTCCATCTCACTTGGGATTCCTCCTAAAAGCTTTGTACAATCCTCACTATCTTCTTCTTTTTCACAAGTATAATTTCTTGGTGACACTACTTCTTCATTCTCGATCAGAATAAAATTCTGACCCTCCATCTCTGTGATAGTTTTAGATGTCTGTCCATCACTCTTCCTTTGGCCATCTAAGAAAATCAATTCCTCTTTGCCCTTACCAATAACAAATTCTTTATCATAAGATATAACTATCTCATCTCTACTGGAGATATTTCCTTTACTAATCAAGGAATTTATGAACTCCTACTATAATAACTCAACTTGATCTTCATTTAAAAGACAGTCATCATCATACTTTTCTTGGCAACTTTCAGCTTCACTCAAGGCAGTTCCATAGGATGGTTTGTCTTCTGCAATACCTGCATTCACACACAACTTGCCAATTTTAAAACCACCAGACCTCATGATCTCACTTGATGATTCAATCACCAAGTCCTCCTGTTGTTCCAAGTCCTTTACATGACTCAGAAATATTTCGATGGTCTGCTCTTCAATCTCATCAAGTCCTTCACTTGGTTGCTTGATATCCTTCCCTACTTCTTCTTGCTTTTGGCAATCATCGTGAGTCAAACTTCCTCTGCATTCATTCTTTGCAATATTCTTAAAAGTAAAACTTTTTCCCAACTGCGTACAGGCATTTACATGAGACCTATCGATCTCATCCTCTTTCATAACAGAATTTAGATTTTTCCTGTCTTCTTCCTCCTTTATGAAAATATCAGCAAATTTTCCTTTTTCACATGTTTCACCTACAAACATACACAAATTATCAGATTTAAAATCATGTGTCCTTTTGGTCTCACTTGAAGTTTCAGTCTTCAAGTCTTCATCTCCACCCAGAACTTCACCTTGTTCTGCTTCACAAATGGAAACTTCCATTTCCAACTCAACTTCTCTGAGTTCTTCCACCAGCCACTTCACTTGCCTCTGTTGTAGCCTTCTCTGTAACTTAGGCCATTTCACTGCCTTTTTCCTCAAGACCCAACCTTGTCTTTGGTTTTCCTCTAGTATCATCCTTAATACATTGAGTTGTTCTTTTAACTCAGCAATCTCCTTGTCAATCTCCTCTTGACTCATCCTCTTTCCATTTGCCTTGGCATCCTCCTTCTTCACTTTTCTTCTGTTGTGGTCTTCCTTAGAACCTATGCTATGACTATCAATAGTCATCTTCTTCTCCATCTCTATGAGTTCTTCAATCACTCACTATGAGTTTCACAAGTCTCTGTAACAGTAAGTCCTCCCTGTTGCATGATACCTCACTAAGCTTCTCTCCTCTAAGCTCAGTCTTTTGGCATCTTTATGGTTGTCTCTTCTAGAACCATATGAGCACTCCATGCTCTAGACTTCAACTCATCTGCACTTTTGAGAACACAATTGTCCTCTTGTATTTCAAACACAAATGAAATACTAGGTTCTGCCACTCTCTCTCAAAAACTCTTATTGGCTTCCTTCATCACTGCTCTTCAGGTTGTGATCTTCTTGCTGAGGTGCTTCACTAATTACTGCTACTTGCATATCAATGATATTTAAACAAAGATCATTCCAAGCTTTCAAAAGTTTGTTGCTGCCAAATTTCTATGGCCATTTTAAAATGCTTATGTTCAGCGTTCTTCTGAGAACACTCTTGTCCTCTCTGTCCAACCTTCAATCGGATTCTTTAGGTTCACTGCCACTTGTTTTTCTAGTCTTTCATTCACTTTGTTCTTTAGAACACATACAGCTTTCCTTGTCTATCTGCTTCTATCAATCTTTACTCTGTCTTTAACCTGCAAAAGTCAAACTAGAGTTAAATAAAACAATACATGTATGATTTCAAAAGCAGTCTCCATCCACTCTTCACATTTGAGTGAACCTCCATTTTCCTAAAGAAAACAAACATCACTGGGTTTTCTGTATGCTTTTGAAATCTCTTCTTAAGTGTATCACTTACTCTCATCTTATGTCATGCATTTTACCTATCAGATTCAAATAACCTGATCTCCTCTTCCTTTCGCAATCACACTTTCATTTTGCACAATTTTGCTTTCGTTAAAAATAGCTTTAACCAGCTCTTATACCAAATGATGCCAGCCTAAGCTAAAAATACCCACAGTATGAAAATAACATTGCATGTCACACTAGGTGTGTCCCCGAAATTCCAAAATATTCCTTCCTTAGGAAAATTTCTCTTACATTAAGGTTTTAGGCTTCTTAATTAAACTTCATGCAGAAACGTTTCATATGACTAACCCAAACTCTAAACTTTAATAACTCTTTGATTAATTTCACCTCTGCACTTATTAACCATACCCTGGTCTTAGACTTTGGTTAATTCTTATTAACCCGAATTCACCAATCCTGCTTATTTCTATTATAACTCTCGTATAATAGAAATATTACATAAACCACTTAAACCTTACCTTCCGCCATTCCACGGACTTTTTCACATTTATCGATGCTCCCTTTATCGTGTTCAACCTCCACCGTTGATTTCACTCCTTCATATCAACGGCTACCACATGATCTCCAACCTTAACCCATTCACCCGCCGGAACTCAAAGAAGTTAAATTTCTTTGAATAAATCATCGATTCTGCCCAAAATGTTAACTTGCGTGCACTTTTCCACGCGATTACCATCCGATTAGTCACCGAATGAACAGTCTGGATGGAAGGAACTCAACAAGGTTTTAACCTTGTTGTATAACCCTCATCGCATTCGTTTCCTGAACTAAGGTCTGCGCTTGTTTGCACGGATATCCGTCCGATCAATCACCCAACGGACAGTTGTGATCTATCCAGACTTCAACTAGATTTAGTAACAGTTCATAACTTTCTCGGGTCTGTTTTTTAATTATCGCTTACGAATTTTAGAACGCGCGAGAAACAGCTTCCCGCCTACGAAACCCACCTTTCCATTTTGATTAATGCCCATGCATCTTCACCATGCAATGACCGTGGATCTCTTTCCATCAGACGGCTACAATATTTTCTCCACCTTTCCTCATTCGCCGTTATTATCCATCGATATAGACGATCCGACAGTTTCTATTGTGCTAGTCAATCGTGTAGAAATTCCCATTGTAGATCACCTGGTAATGCAATGTACTAAAGCAAAACACTTGATCTACTTCTACAAACAATTTAGCAGAAGCTTAATCGAACATGAGCAACATCAAGCATGACCAGATATAACTGAAAATGAGAAGTAATCAACCATAACACAGAAGATATATCACTGGGGAAAGCACCAGCCTAAAACCCCAACTCTGTATTATCATACAAGTGGAAATCTTGTTCAAGTTACAAAAAGAATCAGCTCTCAAGCTATCCTACTCTCTCTGTAATCAAACAATATAGCTCACAGACTCAATAGACATAGAATATATCTTCCTCAAGCCCTCCAAGCCTCCTATTTCCTTGCGCAGTTTTGATTGGGGTCCAATGATATCACATGTGTGAATTGGCATCATCACATTCACTGTAACCTCAAGTCCAACTGCGCAATCCATAAGGAATAATATTCCTTCTGCATGCAAGGAATATTCATAAAGGAATATCCTAGCAACTGATAGTACACTTTCCCTCCATTTGATCTCAACTGGGTCTCTGATTGAACTGACATGCATGAGTTATCTATGAGTGAATACTCAGTTATCTGAAATATAGTAGTTACATGCATGCGAGCATAATATAACTGAACTCTCATTAATTTAACAAACTATTAAATTAATCTAACTGGACTTGACTCAGTTAAACTAAGTCAATTGATTACAACTCAATATTACAAATCATCCTTATCTCTTTAACTGAAGGTTAAATTCCTCAATTAATAGAGAAACTGTTGCATGTCCTCACATAGACTTCAAGTTTGATTTTCCTTAACTAATTAACTCAAGATGAATTAATTAATTAATTTACAAACTGCTATTAATATCAAATTCAAATTTTACTTCCTATGTTTAGTCCAGGGACTGACTAAAGTAAGAAGGGATCCCAAAATGCTATTTTTAGAAAAGTTATTTTTAGCACTTTCACTTTTCACCCATTGTTGCGAAGATCACCAATGGCTGAACTGCTATTTATAGTCGGGCTATTTATAGCAGTGCTATTTTTAGCATTTCTTGTTGCACACTTTTCAACACTCCCTCTCAACAAGAAAGGGATTATTAGTAACCCTGATCCTGTCTCTGTGTAACTTGAACTTGCATTTTGACAATGCCTTAGTCAAAATATTCAAGCATCCTACTCCTCAGTCGAAACATACTACAACATCATGATCCTCTTGACCACACAGTCTCGTAGATGATGGTAATGGATATCTATATGCTTTCACCTGTCATGAAACACTGGATTCTCAAAGAGTTTTATGCAACTCTGATTATCACAGTATAGCACTGTAGGATCCATCATCTGACCAAATAATCCCACTAGAATCTTCCACATCCAAATGGCCTCGCATGCTGCCTGACTGGCAGCCATGTATTCAACCTCTGCTAAGCTAAGTGCAATTGATCTCTATTTCCTACTATACCAAGAAACTGCAGTTGAACCAAGGTTGAAGATTCCTCCAGAAGTGCTCTTCCTGTCTGATGGACTACCAGCCCAATCCGCATCCATGAAGCCTTGTAGCTTCACTCCCTCTGTCTGTCTATACCATAATCTATACTATGTAGTGCCTCTGAGATATCTCAGCACATGCTTCGCTACCTTCCAAAACAGCTTGGTAGGCTGAACCATAGCTTGACTCAGTTAGTTCACCGCAAATCATAAGTTGGGTCGAGTGTTCACCAGATATATAAGTGAACACACCAGCTGCTGATAAATAGTAGCAGCTACTACCTCACCTAAAGTAGCATCCTCCTTCCTCCAGATCCCAGCTAGAGGAGTTTGCATGGGCTTGCACTTCTCCATGTGAAAGCACCTAAGTATCTCATTTGCATACTTGCCTTGAGACACAAATACTTCCCCATCTTTCTGCCACACTTCCATGCCTAGAAAGTAGTGCATGAGGCCCATGTCCTTCATCTCAAACTCTCTTCCAAGGTCCTCCTTGCAAGATTTGATCAGTTGATCATCACCTGTCAAAATCAGATCATTGACATAAAGTACAATAATCAATGGCTTACCTTCTACCATGATGTGGTAAAGATTCACATCTGCTTCACTCTTGGTGAAGCCCAACCCGGTGAAATAGTTGTTGATCTTGGTATACCAAGCACGGGGTGCTTGCTTCAGCCCATACAGTGCTCGCTTGAGTCGGAAAACATGTGACTCGCGATCGAAGGTCTCAAATCCTTTGAGCTGCTCAATGTATACCTCTTCCTCAATCTTCCCATTGAGGAACGTCGTCTTCACATCCATCTAATGGATCTTCCAACCCATCTGAGCTGATAGAGCTAGCATCGATCTGATAGATGAGTACCTTGCTACGGGAGCAAAGGTCTCATCGTAGTCGATCCCCTCAACCTATGAGAAACCTCGAGCAACAAACCTTGCCTTGTGTTTCTCAACACTACCATCAGCTGCCTACTTTACCTTGTAAAGCCATCGGGAACTAACCACTGACTTGTCCCCAGGTCTAGGGACAACATCCCACACACTGTTCCATATGATAGAATCGTACTCTTCTACCATTGCATCAACCCAGACTGGTTGCTGCACTGCCTCCTGAAAAGAAGAAGGTTTGGTCGCTACACACTCCCCAACCAGGGCAATGTAGCTAGTGTATCTCTCAGGAGATCTCCTCTGTCTGCGCTGAGAGGATGGCTACCCCACATTCTCTCTCGCATCTAGCATCAATCTGTCAGCTTCCTGCGATCATTTCCGCCTGTCTCTGGAAGACTCTCCAGGAGTGGTGGATCCTCTGCATGTGGTTGATCCACATCATCAAGAGGCTCCTCCTCCTTTGGAACTAAAATTTCCTCATTACCATGCAACTTGAGCTCCCTCTCAAGTGACACTCGCATGGCTCTCTTCTTGTTGAACTTTAGATCCCTGGGCACTACGGTCCTCTGACTGGCAGGCAGAAACACACGATAGTTGTGGGGTGTATTTGTGTACCCCACAAGCATCCACAACTCAGTTGTTGGGTCTAGCTTCTTCCAAGAATCATTGGTCACATGATAGAAAATTGGTGATCCAAAGATGTGGAAGTGACTCACATCTAGTCACTTCCCCGAAAAAGCCTCCATACGTGTCTTCATCCCCAAGATACGATGAGGACTTCTGTTCTGAAGGTACACTGTTATATTGCATGCCTCATGATCCAGATTTAAACAGGAATGCAACAAATTACAGAGATAACCATAAACACAAAGATGCAATGGAAATAATACTTCATTTCATTAATGTAAAATACTGAAATATGCTTACAAACAGAAATGGAAATAACCCAGCTAGGGCAATGGTAGCTTATCTCTGGGGAGAGATGTGGCGGCTACATGCCTCTGAATTCTATTCAAATGAGGCTTGAAGGCCTATTTATTGTTGAGAAATAGTGGAAAACCCTTAACATCCCAAAACCTAACCCTAGAAGATGAAACGCCAAATTGTGGGCCCCGTTTGGGTAAATTGGTACATCAATTTCCCGGGGTCGTAACTTTGGCACCCGATCTCCATTTAACGCGTACAATAGCTCGTTAGAAAGGTCTATCCAAGAAATATAACTTTGGGAGAGCAACATGGGTCCATGGACCCATGTTGCTTCCAAATTTCCCAAAAAACCTAGTTTAGGGCCTCAAAACGACTCCGGAAGTTCAGGGCCCGAAAAAACTGCTAAAAATAGTAAATTGTGCTACAATTACGGAAACTGAAAAACTGAAAGAGATAGTCGTGGGGGTCCAAATGGGATAGGTGGGTGGCCACCAACATCCACCTAGATCATTCCTCCCCCCTTAGGAAGCAATGTTCCCCATTGTGTTGAGTTCCTCCATCTGCTGAACTTGGCCCTTCATGAGTTATTCTGCAATCTCGGATGTGTCCAGTAATGGTGGGAATCATGGTCGAGGCCAGTACACATTGAACACTTGGTTCAGGTGAAGGAATGGAGGAATGTTGTGCTCCAAATCATTATTTCCCACAGCCTTAGTAATGGTGTAAGGACCATGTCGACGTGGTTGGAGCTTCTGATGGGCTCTTATAAGGTGTTCTTTCTGCAGATGCAACCAGACTTTGTTGCCCACCTGAAACTTGTGTGGTACCCCTGTGGGTGAGGAGAAGTTGTTCCTGTGTTCTTTCATGGCCGTATCCCTCTGTTGTTGCTGCTGCATGGTGTTATAGACATTTTTGTGCCTTACAGCATAGAGCATGAAATGTCAATAATCTAAGGGATCCAAAGTCCCTAAACATGTTGTTCTTACCCTTAGAGGAACAAGGTCAGCGAACCACAGCACTGCAAATCAGTTCTCCACTGAAAAACACTCAAAAACAGGTCAATTTTGGATCAAAGCAGCTGCTCCAAAGGCTACCTGCGCTGCATAGCAGGTACAACAAAGGCTACCTGCGTTGCATAGCAAGTAGGACAAAGGCTACCTGCGCTGGGCGTACTTGGACATGTGGAGGAATCTTTTTCTCAAAGTGCCAGTGTCCAAGAAGCTTCCAAAAAGACACTTGATCATAAGATTCGCCTAATGATGAGTTAAGAGCTTCTAAAACTCCAAGTGGAAGGCAGAAACTCTGAGTGAAGGACTGAAGAACAACTGGAGTTGAAGAGGACAACAAGTCACACATCAAGCTGACTTATCTTCACTCCAAAACTCTATATAAGGATCTCATCCCATGGGATCTAGGAGGCCGGAATTTTGTGCAAAGAATTGCTGTTGGTTTACAGTTGTGAGTATTGGGTGATTGCTTGAGGGAGGTGAAGAAGAGATTTCTCTCCATCGGGAAGGTGATGCTGGATTGGACCTCTCATGGTTGTGTCACCGCCTGAACCTTACTTCCATATATTAATAAAGCATTTGAGGTTCTTCTATTCGCATGTGTTTCAATGGTGTATTGTCTTACTTGCGTCTTTGATTTATGCTAATCCTTGAATCAGTTATGAATGCATGCTTCTTGTAGTTTCCTTTCTTTGTCTTGTTTGCAGGATCTCGTGTAGCTGGGCCCGTGAAAAGACTTGGATCTGGGAGCAAGCGGCAAACGAAGGAGATTGGATCGACCATTTGCGCAAGACATCGGTAAGTGGATCTCTTCCTTCTATCTCTTGCATGTCATAAAGAAGAAACTTTAGATAGCTTTGCTTTCAGCTGTTGCTAAGGAACTGTCACCCTTAGAGTGGGTTAGGGTCATTCCGAGTTGGATACTTTCCCCCACAACAGACTGGTGACTCCGCTGGGGAATCGTGTCTTGTTGGTAGCTTGTGTTTATTGCTATTCATTTCTTAAACAAAAAGAGTACCGAATCGAACTGCATGCGAGTCCTTCGAATGCAAAGTAGAGGGCAGCTACTCTAGCCCAGTGCTGGGCATGTTTATGATTTGAAGAGCTCATCCACAAGGACTCTTTTTAGCTCTTTGTGATAGTGTTCATCTTCCTTTAATCATCCTCTAGAGTATACTTGACTGATAGCAACTGATTTGGCCAAAAACCGTTCATTTTTTAGCAAACTGTGAGCCGGAATCTGAGAGAGACGAGAGTTGTCTCATCAGTGCAGCTGCAACAAAGGCTACCTGCACTGCAACGCAGGTCCCGAAGGGGCTACCTGCGCTGCATCTCAGATTGACAGTGCAGCACCTGCGCTGATCCAGTTTTGCCTTGTGCAACTTGGATTCTCCACTGTCTGTTGCCCAGTTTTCAGTATTGTTTTTTGCAGCTTGTTGTCAACCTGTATACCCAGCTGAAACCACTTCTCTTTGCCTTCATTCTGCCTCAGTTGTATGAAGAAACCGTGATTGTTCTTATTGTATTTCTTGCTGTCATTCACAGTTTCCCATAGCGAAAGTGAACTAGTCTTGCTATGACCTCTTGGATCTAGACCTGTGAGAAAGTGTCGTTGTGATTCTAAGAGCTAGTTTATTGTTGTTCATAGCTGCTTGAGCATTTGCTTTCGTTATATGGTTCGAATTTCCGTATTTCTTGTGTTGAAACGAGTGAATCTTAAGGTGTTCTTTTGATTATTGGACAAAAACTTGTTTTCTTTCACTTGAAATTGAATTCGAAATTATACAACAGCTTTCTTTTTGTAATACATCAACATTAAGGAAGAAGAAAAGAAATACTTGCATTGTGCATGTGCATTTTGATAGTTTGCATGTCGATTTAGGAAAAGTGCATCAGTGAGTGCTCTATGATCTGTTTGAAAAGATGATGTCTTTCTTTTCCTTCAGTAGTTAAGGTTTTCATAAGTTAAAAGAATTGAAAAAGCTTGCTTATCATTCTTAGACTGCATTTAGGAGTTGTATCATACATCACGTGGTGATCCGTAAAGGCAAACTGCTAAGCAAGATCAACCTAAAAAGAACTGAATTTATCTAACAACGCTTTGAAACATAACGAAACACAGTAGAGGTCTAGGTAGAGACGTGAACCGGCGTCGTTAAACATAGTGACTGTTGATCTCTACGAAGGTGGGTGATTCCTCCTGAGGGACGATAGCACTAATACGGACTTGTGCCCCCGCGTACCATCGCGTATATTGGGGGACCCCTATAGGAACAAAGCCTTTATCCATAGGAAGCTGTGTCGGCCGCCCTACTGATCGCGATGCAGTGAACACAGCATTCACAAAGATCGACCACTCGTACCGTAAAACGTATTATGTGGTTTCGCGAAAGGTTTGGCACACCCTTGCCTAGAACTCCAGAGTAGTTTCTTTTGGCCTTTTTCAAACTCTATAACTGAAAAAGTCCATCCGAGCATTTGTCACTTCGGGCTCGTTAATACATCGAAGGAGACTAGAGTCATCTTTAGCTTTTTCTCGACTCTTAAAAAGTGAAAAAGCAAGTTGTGTCTTAAAAAGCGTCGTCATATAAAATTCATTCTAAACGGAACATAATCACCCCTTATTCCTACGTTGATCTTAAGGTTGAGAACATGGAACACACCAACCAAGGGATTCCACAGCATGGGACCCCTAGCCCTTTCTCCTCTTGGGGAGAAGTTGGTGTGCCCCACATGGCCACATTGTCGCTTCCAGGACTGACAATTGGCCTGCCAGTTTGGCTATTCTCAACCGCTGTAGTTCAGACCACCACGATTCCTGAACAGTCGAGTCAACAGTTAGACCAGTCTAGAGCTACCCTCCAGCCTTCCACTTCTTATGAGCCTTCCTCCGATCCTTCTTCTTCGAAAGGTCAAGCCGCCAAAAGCGGAGCTCCCATAGAAAAGAAGAAGGAAAAGAAGAAGAAACAAAAGAAGCAAAAGGAGCCAAAGGCGCCTGGGGGCAAGCAAAAGGCATCTAACGAAAACCCACACACAGCACGGACCGGGCCCAAATCGTCATGTGTCATATGTAGAGGAGACCACTTCCACAGTGATTGTCCCAGTATTCCCCGGATACTAAGGGACTGGTCCCCTCGTTTGCACGATTCGGAAGCGTCAACCTCTGACAACCAGGTTGAATGCTTACCGTCGACCAACGAAAGTGAAGGTCGCAGACGACGAAAGGGAACGAGATTCCCCTGCGAACTGTGTGAAGGCAATCACACCCTCCACCGTTGTCCCTTTTTAGACGAAGCAAAGAGAGTTTTGGAAGATCAACCGGTTGCACCGGTGCTACTTCCTCCTGGATATCAAAAACTCGCGCCAAGTCCTTCGTTGGTCGAAAATACAGCTGTCCCGCTCATAGGGCCAGCTGAAGTGTCAGTCACTGAAAGTGAACCTACTGAATCCGGACCGAACAAAAGTCCAAAGGTCGAAACGGCAGTTGACCCGGTTCTCCCTTCAGAAGTTTCATCTTCAAATACCACAGTCACTGAGGATTCATCTTCAGTTGACACCCTCACCGAAGAGAGTAAGGATGACACCGTCCAGGTTCTCTTCATCAACACCGATTCTGATGAACATCAGGGCAATGTGCCCACTCCTTTATCGCAGGAAGGAGCGTCGTCAAGATCATATCCGGCCGTATATTCGGTCCCACCACCAAGCAACCTAGTTGTGTCCTTTGATTGGAACCAACTAGGCAGACCTCGGTTACCAGCCAGCATACCATTTAGAATTATAGTCCAAATATACAAAATGGTGATGGCTGGAACTATCATTGATGAAGGGGCATCTGTGAGTATCCTATCCTCTATTGCTTGGAAAGCACTGGGTTGCCCGGCGCTTTTGCCCGAGACAAGGCATCTCTCGGGTTTCGACAAAGGAACCAGTCGACCATTAGGGATTCTACCTAATGTGCCTATTACACTGAAAGGGAAGGCTATCAAGATAAATTTGATGGTCGTCCAAGGACCCTTGGATTATAACCTACTCCTTGGACGAGACTACATATATTGCATGGAAGCAATAGTCTCCTCACTCTTTCGAATAATGTGTTTTCCATACGAAGGAAGAATGGTCAAGCTCGTAGACCAACTTTCATTTCCGGGATCACGCATCGCAAATAGTCACATGCCTATCCTGAATGGTTTATTTGATCAAGAAAGGTCTCTACCTCCGGTTCTTCTTCCTGATGAATGCGAGTAATTCGGGAAAGTAGGGCCGGAACCCAGGGGGCATGCATCCTGGTCTGCTTAGGTCAGAGAAAACCTTGGGTGTAAAGTAGAATTTCCGCGGGAGAATATGACTAGTCCGTACCCCGTCCCCTCCTTCATCCTCGTAAAACAGAAGGGCCGGTAAGAGCTCTCATGCGGAAGAAGGGGCTGTTAGGAATGGGGTTGTTCTGGAAAAAGATTCTTTTGTTAAAGTTAAGTGTGTGGCAGAAGCGCCGTCATTCACCTTTGTCTAAATAAGTAGGCTCTGCCAAAGAAGGGGATCCGTTTGCGGCAGCAAGTAGTAACCATCTTTGGGTAAAAGGCAAGCCTCACCCATTAAAACAAATGTTTTGGAGGATAAGTAGGGGCAGCCTCCAAAGAAAGAGATTCTATTGCTGCAACAAATTGTAACCATCTTTGTGTATCCTAATGATAGACATCGCCGAAGAAAGAGTTTCCTTTGCGCCAGCAAATAAAACCAATCTTTGGGTAACCTGAAAGAGGTAAGCCTCCCTCAAACCCACCAATGTTTTGTCTATTGAGAAGTGTTCTTCTCTTGTCGCAAAGATCCGTTGAAAACTGGGCTGACGAGAAGACAAGTACCGCGTAAGACCCGCTAAAAATAACGAGAAGACAAGTATCGTTAACATTAGGACTGACAAGACGACAAGTAGATGAGAACACCCAAAGAAAAACAGAAGTGGAGGAGAGGAGGGGCAACCTTGAAATTATACTTTATACCTGGGGGCATGCAAACCTCTTGGAAGGCAAGCACGGGCGGCTTTTTAGTTTTAGGTAGGACTAACCCCTCTAACCCGTAGGATAGGCTGATACCCAGCTTGCATGAAGAGAGGATATGGAGCAAAGCGTAGGAAGATGAAGCTCCTTAAAAAATAGGAATCTTCCATGAGACCTTACTACTTTATGACTGGTAAAAATGAGGAGTTTTGGCAAAGTTCATGCTCGTTAAAAAATAAACGCAAGATCCGAGCAGTTTTAATGCGGAAATTCATGCTCGTTAAAAAATAAACATAAGCTTGTGAGCAGGCTTCCCCCAGTGTTCAAGCTCATTCAGAAAAAATGAACCGGTAAATAACCATTTGAGACCGTAAATTCATCAGCCATAAAAGCCTTGGTCGTGTTTGTGCACCGTCACCTCCACTTTTCATTTGGCCGATCATTCACATCCACTTGATTGTTTACCTATTTTGAGGAACAGCTGCGAAGAGTGATCCCACTTAGCCATCCTTGTAATACTGCCGTGATTGGAAAATTCCAACCTGTACCTGGAATCTGCTGCTATCCCTGTTTATCACTCGTTCCTCAAAATACGAGTCTTCTTTGAGCTCTTTTCACTGACTCGTAAAAAATGAAAAGTTTGCCGAGTTTTGGCCTTCCAGCTCATTAAAAGGACCGGAAGAGCTATCCCTCCTCTAGATTTTAATCTTTTTGGACCTGAGGGATTAGTGCACAAAAAGATCGAGCGCTTGTCTAGTTCGGCTCGATAAAGATATCGAGCATTCATCCCTTCTGTATTGTTTTATACTTTTTCGGACTTAAGGGATTAGATGACAAAAAAGGACGCCTGGAGTCTACTTTATGTACCCTTTTCAGACTCTCTAAAAATGAAAAGGACCGAGTTGTCTTTGTCGCTGGGCTCGTTAAAAATATTAGATAGCGACAAACTTGTCTTTAGACAAGAACGAGTTTCCCTATCGCTAGGCTCGTTAAAACATAGCGATGGGCTTGCCCGAAGGGCAGGTTATAGATCAAGCATATGTTATCCTCCTCAAGCTTGACAAAAATAAAGAGGTACTGGTCAGAAATGACTGGGGAAAAATTGGGAAGAACCTCAAAGCTTAATGGTAGCAAGTCGCTCTTGAACATGACACTTTTGCCTCCGTAAATATCGGGTTGGGTTATTATCATTCACCGGTCCCTTCACCATGGTCTCGCCATACCATCCATACATGGGGTAATGCTACCGATCCATCACATCAGTGTCGTTATATGTTCAAGAGGTGTCATTCAGAAAGTGTCAACCGGGTCCCATCCACTACCATACATCATCTTTCATCCTTCCATGACTGCCACCCTGAATCATATTTCACAGATCGTTTTCACCATCATCACTAGCTCCGTTCCGTGTCACTGATGTGGGATTCATTAAGGCCCTCCTTTGACGGATCACTTCTTGTCGACATCAGCTCATTATCCAAGAAGTTGATCTAGGAACACCCCCTCAGTACTTTGAAGCTTGCATTCCTCAATGGCAAGTTTCTCACTTCCGGCGATAGGTATACATTAATGACCTTCGACCGGGAGACTTTGCGTGGTGTTCGACGTCAGATCCTATATTCACGCCACGTGAATTGTGCTGCAGTACCTTGAGGGTCATCATCATTATCGGTGATTCCTCTCGCGCTTGTTAACAGTTTACATTATTGACTGGTAATCAAGCGATGTCTTTCCATGTTCGACTTCAAGAAATTCTCACATGGATCGACTTGTACTAGAGTGAAGATCGGACAAGTTTGAAGACCCCGGATCTAGTTTCATCCATCCGGGCTGCGATATATATTCAAGAGATAAAAACATAGACATGTGCAGCAGATGAGCATCCTACTAAAAGGATGATAATTAAAAGCAGAGAATTATCCGTCTCTTATCAGACGATCGTCTATTTATGTACGGCAAATGTATTTATAAAGCTGATCATGGGAAATGCCCGCATCAGCTAGATCATGAAAAGAAAGTATGAAGAGATAATGTATTGTATTGTATTTTGTTACAGGTCACCTCCCGGCGATTGAATGAACTTCGGATCCTCCTAATAAAGCATTTCACCCGATAAACGACCTCATACTTTAGGGGGCAACTGTTATAGACATTTTTGTGCCTTACAGCATAGAGCATGAAATGTCAATAATCTAAGGGATCCAAAGTCCCTAAACATGTTGTTCTTACCCTTAGAGGAACAAGGTCAGCGAACCACAGCACTGCAAATCAGTTCTCCACTGAAAAACACTCAAAAACAGGTCAATTTTGGATCAAAGCAGCTGCTCCAAAGGCTACCTGCGCTGCATAGCAGGTACAACAGAGGCTACCTGCGTTGCATAGCAAGTAGGACAAAGGCTACCTGCGCTGGGCATACTTGGACATGTGGAGGAATCTTTTTCTCAAAGTGCCAGTGTCCAAGAAGCTTCCAAAAAGACACTTGATCATAAGATTTGCCTAATGATGAGTTAAGAGCTTCTAAAACTCCAAGTGGAAGGCAGAAACTCTGAGTGAAGGACTGAAGAACAACTGGAGTTGAAGAGGACAACAAGTCACACATCAAGCTGACTTATCTTCACTCCAAAACTCTATATAAGGATCTCATCCCATGGGATCTAGGAGGCCGGAATTTTGTGCAAAGAATTGTTGTTGGTTTACAGTTGTGAGTATTGGGTGATTGCTTGAGGGAGGTGAAAAAGAGATTTCTCTCCGTCGGGAAGGTGATGCTGGATTGGACCTCTCATGGTTGTGTCACCGCCTGAACCTTACTTCCATATATTAATAAAGCATTTGAGGTTCTTCTATTCGCATGTATTTCAATGGTGTATTGTCTTACTTGCGTCTTTGATTTATGCTAATCCTTGAATCAGTTATGAATGCATGCTTCTTGTAGTTTCCTTTCTTTGTCTTGTTTGCAGGATCTCGTGTAGCTGGGCCCGTGAAAAGACTTGGATCTGGGAGCAAGCGGCAAACGAAGGAGATTGGATCGACCATTTGCGCAAGACATCGGTAAGTGGATCTCTTCCTTCTATCTCTTGCATGTCATAAAGAAGAAACTTTAGATAGCTTTGCTTTCAGTTGTTGCTAAGGAACTGTCACCCTTAGAGTGGGTTAGGGTCATTCCGAGTTGGATACTTTCCCCCACAACACATGGGGGAACCCTTCACGGGGATCATGGATGTGGTGATGATCTTCCCCTTATCTTGGGAGCAAACCAGACAGAAAATGAATTTCCTAGTCTGGGAGATGAGCTTGCTACCTTTCTTCGCAGTGATCAAAGAGGTGGCAGTAGGTGGGGCTACCTCTAGTATCTTGTATGATGAATTATTCAAAGAAATAATGACAGCGAGAGGCCTTTACTCATACAAAACATGTCGCCTCCACAAGTATGGTTGGCCTAATAGTACATCACAAACATCCAGAGGTGTAACATCACATAATAACTCGTCTGTGAAGGGCTTGATGCTGTAGGGAAGGTGGAATTGCTGGTGAACTTTGAGATCTCTTCCTTCATGAAGCCACCCAATACTATACGGTTGTGGGTGTGGTGTAGTCGTTAGGCCCAACCGCTTCACGACTTCTGCCGAAATGAGGTTCTTTTGGCTGCCACTGTCGACAATGAATTGTAGCGGCAAATCCTTCACCCACATTTGTGAGTGGAAAAGACGCTCCCCCTCCCCTGGGTCTTCAGGTTCATTCTTCTGGATCTTAGCAGTGGCAACAATGGCATTGGGCTCCGCATCAATGATCTGCTTCCCTTTGCCATTCCCCTTGTTGGGTTCTGAATCAGGGTCGAAACATGCACTTGATTCGGAAGCCTTCAACTCTGCCACCAACGACTGCTTGGTTCGTCACTCACTTGTGTTGTGAGTGGGGCTCTTATGGAACTCACACCACTTTCCTGTGTCCTTATTCGACTTCGTGGTGTTGTTATTTTCTTGTGGCTTCAACGTGTTGTCTTGGGTCACCCCACCTTGGCTTTGTCCTTTGGTCTTCGGATTCGTAGATCCAAAGTCTCTCTTCTTCTGTTTGAACTTTTGCTCGATTTTGACAGCGTATTGGTATGCTATGTCGAGCGAGGAGATGTTCAGGAACTCCATCTCTTCCTAGATGTATCTGTGTAGGCAGCCGTGGTATTTGAGTACCAGATGCAGCTCAGAATCTTTGATACCCAACTGTGTGCGAAGGGTATGAAAAATGTTGGTGAATTCCAACACATCTTGGTCCCTTCCCTGTCGCAGCGTGGTCCAATTTATGTATTTGTCCTCGTAGCTTTTGATAGGGTAGTACTGCTCCTTGAAGGCATCCCGGAATGAATCCCAAGTGTGTGCGGATGAGAACAGTGAGCCCGTACTTTCATCCTTCTACTCGCAGTAGGTTTCCCACCAGTGCTTGACGTGGGGGGCTGCTTTGAGAAGAGCGAAAACAATCTTTTCCCGACTTGAAAATTCATGAACAGAAAAATACCCTTCTAGCATATTTAACCATTTATCTACAGCATCTGCATCTATCTGACCCTCGAATATGGCTATCTCAAAATTAACTTGTACCTTAAATGGTGTGGCATTTCCAGAGTAGCTGTTGGGAGCCGATGTGTCGCCTCTAGGTAGCCACTGAAGGATCTGTGCAAAGTTGTCCATCATTGCGTTCCATTCTCACTTGAGGGCTTCTTCGAGCAAGATTTTGATAGGATCCCCTACCCCCTCATCTTTCTTTTCATCCACCATGGGAGGCCGTCAGGATTTGTGAGGTTGGTCTTGCAAAGGTTTGACCAATTCAATCCCTAACTCCTTATATCCTGACCTCGTCGGGGACATGCAAAGAAAAACAGAGAAAAAAATGCAGACCGCTCTGATAACACTAATCCGGATTTAAACAGGAATGCAAAAAATTATAGAGATAACCATAAACACAAAGATGCAGCGGAAATAATACTTCATTTCATTAATGTAAAATACTGAAATATGCTTACAAACATAAAAGGAAATAAACCAGCTAGGGTGATGGTAGCTTATCTCTGAGGAGATATGTGGCGGCTACATGCCTCTGAACTATGTTAGAATGAGGCTTGAAGGCCTATTTATTGTTGAGAAAAAATGGAAAACCCTTAACATCCAAAAACCTAACCCTAGAAGATGAAACACCAAATTGCGGGCCCCGTTTGGGTAAATTGGTACGTCAATTTCCCGGGGTCGTAACTTTGGCACCCGATCTCCATTTGATGCGTACAATAGCTCGTTAGAAAGGTCTATCTGAAAAATATAACTTTTTGAAGAGAAAGATCCGCCCATTGACCCATGTTTCTCACAAATTTCCCAAAAAATGTCGTTTAGGGCCTCAAAACAGCTCTGAAAGTTCAGGACCCAAAAAAACTGCTAAAAATAGTAAATTGTGCTACAATTATGGAAACTGAAAAACTGAAAGAGACAGTTGTGGGGGTCCAAAAGGGATAGGTGGGTGGCCACCAACATCCACCTGGATCACCTCAGAGCACAGATGAAGTGGTAGGCTTTAGTCATGCAACATCGCTCGAGTCGCTCCCACAATAGATCTGTTCTTCCTTTCGACCACCCCATTCTGTTGTGGGTTATGAGGTGTCGTCAGTTCCCGTTTAATTCCTTCTGCAGCACAGAATTCTTTAAACTGCTGGGAAACATACTCTCCACCATTGTCGCTACACAAGGCTTTTACTTTCTTTCCAGATTCTTTCTTTGTCAAGGCTCTAAACTCACAAAAACTCAAGAAGGTTTGATCCTTATTTTTCATAAAGTAGATCCAACATCTACGAGAAAAATCATCAATAAAAATAACATAGTACCTTTGTTTAGTGGTGGAGGCTGTAGAGAATGGTCCACATACATCTGAGTGAACTCGCTCCAGGATTTCTCTAGCTCTACTATCCCAATCCTGAAAGGAAGATTTCGCATACTAACCCAGGGTGCATCCTTTGCATGTATTTGTTTGCTCCAGTTTTCCCTCGAGTAAGCCGGTAGAAATTTGTTGCATGATCTTCACCGTGATGCAAGTGGCCTAGTCTTATATGCCATAGCTCGCTAACATCTTGGCTTTGCACCACCTCTGATTTGGAACTCAGTGCAGCACAGTCTTCTACCTCCAACTTGTAGAGATTCTTTACTCGAATCCCAATTCGTTTGGTCTGTCCGATGTCGATATGCCTCAGGAAAGCTTTTCCTTTACTAAAGACTACATCATAGCCTTTATCTTCTAGCATAGCAATAGACACAAGATTCTTTTTCAAACCTGGTACATACTTAATAGTAGATAGGGTGAGAGGAGCACCATACTCCCTCTGAAACACAATTGTACCTTCACCTGAGACACAGTACTTTCCATCATCGCCCATCTCGATCTGCATCTGGAGATCCTTCTCCTCCAATGTACTAAAAATATTCTTATCACCCGACATGTGGAAAGAAGCTCCACTGTCTAGGTACCAAACACATCCCACCATGGATGAAACCATGCATGCGATAAGCGATAAATCCAACTCAAAATATGAAGCTAGTGCATCACCATCAAATCCCTTTGAGGAACCCTTCTTGGATTTCTTCTGTGGACAATTCATAGCATAATGGCCCACTTCATGCCAGTGAAAGCATCACATCTTCGACTTGCCAACCTTATTCCCACCATGAGAAGAATTGTATTGGGACGCCTTCCCTTTCCCTTTCTTAGCTTTACTCGCTAAAGCTAGATTTTCTTCATCATCTTGTTTTGATGAAGATCCATCCCTGGTGCTCCGCCTTATCTCCTCCTGCATTAGGTCCAACCAAAGTCATTCCCAATCTGGTAGTTTCTCTCTTCCATTAACCGAGTCCTGGTAGCTATGCCAACTCTTTAGAAGACCTAGTAGTGATAGACTCACCATGTCATCATCAGCTGTCACAACCCCTAGGCTTGCAAGCTCATCCCTACAGGTGGTGAGCTTGTTCAGGAACATAGAGATTGCGTCGCCCTTTTCGCACTTTATCTTTCGAAGTTTCTCTTTCAGCGCCAGCTTCCTCTGATCACTGCTATTCTGATAAATATATTTCAATGTTTTCCACATCGAAAACGGAGTCTCCTTCCCACGGAGGCTCGAGACAATGTGATCTCGAACTCCCTCTAGGAGGATTCTCCTTGCTCTAGCCACACACTTTTTCCATTCTCCCAATTGAGTAGCATCATTCAGCTTTTGGACTTCTTGATCAGTGAAGTCCTTGAGACCGTTATCTTCCAATACTGCCTCCATGCGATCCTTCCAGGCTATATAATTCAAACTGCCATCAAGGGCATATTCGAGTCTTAAACCACTGAACGCCATAAGTGAAATAGATGTGATAAGAACACAATTCAATATTCAGAAACCAAACTTCGTACTTCTCCTGCATGTATATTGTTCTTCCTTGATCACCTTTTCTCTAATACAATGTAGAAATTCCCACTGTAAATCACTTAGTAATGTAATGTACTAAAGCAAAACACTTGATCTACTTCTACAAAAAATTTAGTGGAAGCTTAATCGAACATGAGCAACATCAAGCATGAACAGATATAACTGAGAATGAGAAGTAATCAACCATAACACAGAAGATATATCACTGGGGAAAGCACTAGCTTAAAACCCCAACTCTATATTATCATACAAGTCTTGTTCAAGTTACAAAAATAATCAGCTCTCAAGCTATCCTGCTCTCTCTGTTATCAAACAATACAGCTCACAAACTCAATAGACATAGAATATATCTTCCTCAAGCCCTCCAAGCCTCCTATTTCCTTGCGCAGTTTTGATTGGGGTCCAATGATATCACTTGTGTGAATTTGCCTCATCACACTCACTGTAACCTCAGGTCCAACTGCGCAATCCATAAGGAATAATATTCCTTCTGCATGCAAGGAATATTCACAAAGGAATATCTTAGCAACTAATAGTACAATGTCCCTCCATCTGATCTCAACTAGGTCTCTGATTGAACTGACATGCATGAGTTATCCATGAGTGAATACTCAGTTATCTGAAATACAATAGTTACATGCATGCAAGCATTAACTAACTGAACTCTCATTAATTTAACAAACTGTTAAATTAATCTAACTAGACGTGACTCAGTTAAACTAAGTCAATTGATTACAACTCAATATTACAACTCATCCTTTTCTCTTTAACTGAAGGTTAAATTCCTCAATTAATAGAGAAACTGTTGCATGTCCTCACATAGACTTCAAGTTTGATTTTCCTTATCTAATTAACTCAAGATGAATTAATTAATTAATTTACAAACTGTTGTTAATATCAAATTCGAATTTTACTTCCTATGTTTAGTCCAGGGACTAACTAAAATAGGAAGGGATCCCGAAATTCTATTTTTAGAAAAGCTATTTTTAGCACTTTCACTTTTCACCCATTGTTGCTAAGATCACCAATGGCTGAACTTCTATTTATAGCCGAGCTATTTATAGCAGTGCTATTTTTAGCATTTTCTATTTTTAGCATTTATTTTTGCACACTTTTCAACAAATTGACCCCAATCTCGATTGAAACTCCCCTCCATTCGCTTATTGGTGGAATTGCATTAAACACACATTTATCTCTGCACTCTGTCCTTCTCGATTTCGTTTGCACACACATATCTTATGCAACAACACTTCATTTAAAAAGAATTACAATCTAGTCACATATGTACTCTACACAGGATTGAAATCGAATTTCTGTATTCATAAACAAGTATTTACACAAGTTCTTCTCTCAGGCCTAATTTCCAATATCAGTGGCCTCTGTTTCCCTATCTGCCTGTAGGCTTACAATCAAGCTCTATCTAATCTCTGAATTCTAATTCACACTCTAACTAACTAACTCTTCCTATGCCTTTTAGGTCTACATTTATACAAAAGGTTCTTTGAACCAATTCTGGTTCAGATCCTTAATAATTTCAACTAAATCCTAAGAATTCTCTCAATCCCAGAAGTTATGAACTAAATCCTAATTTAAGATCTACAATCAATTTCCAATCTATCAATCCCTGTGAACTCTCAACTATCCTAATTCTCTCATGTTCCCCTTCATTCAAGAACATTTACAATATGCCTCTCAATACTTAATTAGATCCTATTCTCATAAAATCACTCAAAAACATTAAAATTACATTAATTTGATGCATAGGAAACCAACTTCCTTAAAACACAAGACCCCCTATGTCTACTAAAATACAATGATATTTCTGAGCCAAATGCTCATGCATCACAAATGTTGTTGTATATGTTCAAAACAGGGTGCCTCATAAAGCATTGGAAAACAAGACCCTCGAAGACGTGTTCACAGGTGTTAAGCCTGATGTTAGCCATCTCCGTATTTTTGGCTGCCCCATATACTTTCATGTGTCGAATGAAAAAAGAAACAATTTGGAAGCCACGGGAAGAAAAGGAACTTTTTTTGGATATTGTGAAAATTCTAAGGCATTTAGAATATATATTCCTAGTCAAAGGAAGGTTGAAATTAGCAGGGATGTTACATTCGATGAAAATGTTGCCCTTGGAAAATAAAGAGACATTCCTTTGTCTCCTCCTCCTGAGAAGAATGATGATATGATATTTTGGATGGTTCTTTTGTGCTTGAATCTGAGACAAATATTGTTGATTATCCCTTGGAGCCCATGGATCCCTTAGGTCCTCCCCCAGGTGATCCTCCCTCCAATAAGAGGCCACTTTGGCTTCGAGACACATTATGGGATTATGAGAGATGAGATCTCATTCGAAGATCATTTAGAGAAAAGAAGAAGCCATGAAGGTATCAAGGATATGTTGCAGCCATGAGCACTATGATTCAAGTTGAACCTCCCACATTAGAAGAATCAATAAAAGAACAAGTTTGGAAAGATGTTATGGTTGAAGAATATGAATCAATTATGAAGAATGATGTATGGGATGCCGTGTCGAGACCGAAGGGGAAATTTGTGGTGACTTTGAAATGGCTATTCAAGATCAAGCATGGAGTTGATGGTAGAATTGATAAATACAAGGCAAGGTTCATGGCTAAAGGATTCTCCCAAAAGGAGGGAGAAGATTATGATGATATATTTGAACTTGTGGCTCTATATGCAATCATTCGTTCGATAGTTTCCCTTGTTGCAAGTCAAGGATGGACCCTTCATCAAATGGACATGAAGACTGCATTCCTCCATGGAATGTTACAAGAAGAGATATACGTTTAGCAGCCACAAGGATTTGAAGTATAGGATCGAAAGACACATGTTTATAGATTGAAAAAGGAATTATATGGTTTGAAGAAAGCCCCCAAATCATGGTAAGCACGCATAGACAGATATTTGGTGAAGCTAGGATTCACAAGAAGCAATGTCGATCCCAACCTCTACTTCAAGGTAGTCCAAGGTATGTCATTGATTTTGGTTTTATATGTTGACAATCTATTCTTGATAGGAAGTGAGCCTCTTATGATCAATTGTAAGAGGGAGCTAGCCTCTGAATTTGAGATGAAGGACCTTGGAATCATGCACTACTTTCTAGGCCTTGAGGTGTGGCAAAGGCCTGGAGAGATTTTCCTTTCACAAGGAAAATATGTTGTGAAGTTGTTGGAAATATTTGGAATGACAAAATGCAAGTCACTACCCACACCAATGGAAATGAACTTCAAGAAGTTATGTGGAGAAGTTGTAGGACCCGATTTGGCGAATCCATCTGAGTATAGATAGTTGATTGGGGCTCTAATGTTCCTAGTGAACACCCATCTAGACATATGTTATTCAATGAATCTGTTGAGTCAATTCATGACTGAGCCTCTCCATGCACACTAGATTGTTGCCAAACACATTTTGAGATATTTTCATGGGACTATCACACTTGGTCTGAGATATTCTACCGGATATGTTCACCTTCATGGATACATCGATGCTGACTAGGCAGGCAATGTTGTTGATAGGAAGAGTATGTATGGATTTTGTTTCAACCTTGGATATTCCATGATATCATGGATGAGCACGAAGCAAAAGTTCATAGGATTGAGTACCGTCAAGGCAGAGTATATTTCCGCATGGCTAGCTATGAAGTAGTTTCATTGAGGAATCTCTTTGGAGATATATTTGAGTAGGTCCTAGATACTATAGTGATATATTTTTACAACAAGATTGGGATCTGTCTCATAGAGAATCTTGTATTTCATGACAAGTCCAAGCACATAGAGATTCAATATCACTTCATTCGAGACATGGTGCAAAGAGGAGCCATTCGACTCCATGACATATCGACAAATGAGCATACTACATATATTCTCACCAAGGATTTGTCAAAAAAGAATTTCTTGGTCTTGAGAGAGCTACTTGGACTGATGGATGTGACCCCTCCTAACAAGGGGCATCATTGATCGAGAACATTGAGTCAACTCATCCCCCCCTATCTGAGCTCCTAGGGTGAGGAATTGAGATATAGGGCTCCTGGGGTTGAGGGATCTCTATACAATATGATCGTAGATGTTTCTCCCCTATCTGTTACCCATAGGGATGGAGATGTTTCTCCCCTATCTTGGTCTTTGCAAAGTATACCCTAGTTTGAATCATACCCACAATTTCTACCACATGACTCTTGACGGTCATCATTGGGAAGATCAGTAAGCAATATGATGGGTTGATATTCTTAAAAATATGAAACTACGGCCAAAATCCACTTTGGACAGCTCACTTGATGGAGATAATGATTTCATTGAATTCCTCTTTTCGAGAGGACCAAAATCGACCTAAAGATCACTCAAATCGGATAAGGGAAAGTGTACTTATGAAGAAAATCTCACATGTGAATATTTGATAAGGTCGGCCCTAAAGCAAAGTGGAACACCTTCAAAGGTTATAACTACAAGTTCCCTCTACCTCATTTATACACAACTCTGAAACACTCTTCTATTTTGTTTTTGGATCGCACAGGTCTAAGGCTCATCCATGGAGGAACAAGTTCGCTCTGAGGTGCAATTGCAGGGTCTGAAGCTTGCATCTTTGATTTAGGGTTTTGCACCCCAGTCGTAGGCACAACACGAGATGAAGTTGACCCCAGTGGCTCACACAAAATCTCATTCATGTAACTGTAGCCTTCCAGTCGCACAAACAACTCTCCATCCATGTGACTAGGGGTTTAGGGTTTCTGCAGTCCAGATCTGACCCCAGTTGCTCGCATGTCAGCCTTAAGGGAGCGATTGGGAAGCTATAGTCGTTCACATATCTCCTCTTCCATGCAACCAAGAACTAAAAGATGAAATCTTAGTCTTCTGAATATTTCTCTCAATCACCGTAGGGCTCGGTTGTTGACTGTAGATAATGAAAGTTCATTACAGACTTCAGATTCAGATTTTTGAGTATAAGCATTGATGGGTTCATTTCATGGATGTTGTAGTTGTTTTGTTAAAGAGTTTCCTAGATGAAGATATGGATCATTGTACTCTCTTTTATTGAATCATTTGATGACTATCTAAGAATAATAATTTAAAATGGTTTTCCCCATAGTGGGTTTTTCCCTGGTCTTCAACCAATCCTGGTGTCTCTGTGTGAATGTTTTTCTTTTATTGTTCCTTTATGTTCTGCTGCATTGATGATGATGATATTTTGATTTCTACATAGTTGCATATGATGATGAATAGTGATGTAAATCTTAATAAGATTATGATGTTATGGGGTGAACTTAATGTGTTAATGAAGAAATGAAATTATCAAATCAAAGAACAATATATCCCTATGAAAAATTAACATGGTTTTAGAGTCGGGATGAAGAAAAGGCATGGAGATACCTTTGATGGAAGCAAGAGAAGATAGGTAAGACCTAAAATAATTCTAAAGTTTGAAGAAAATCTTAGGCAATTTGTGTATTAGGGTTTGATGGATATTATGAGGTTAGGGTTTGAGAGAAACCCTAGTTTATGGAAAAGATTTGAGATATGAAACCTTGCATAGTCAATGTAAAGATGCTCAAGAACTTGTGATAGATTTGATGAAGCCTTAGATGGGATAGTCTCTAGTAGGATTGGTTGTTGATAAACTTGATTGAAGAAAACATTGTCATATGGACAATGCAGAGTTATGGATCTTGAGGGTTGGTTCAAGAGGGAGAGGATCACCTCTCATTGAAGATAAGTATTTCTTGACTTATGATTCTCCTTGTTTTGATCATTACTTATACTTCCTGCATGTATATTTGAGTATATGGATGTTTCTAACCTCCTTAATGAGATGTGATAAGTGGATCCTGCTTGAGGATCATTTGAGATGTAGGAAAGAAAATCTAGAGATGGAAAAAGTTAACAGGCACCTAATGAAAACATGACTAAGTGCTACAAGCTACCAATGTCAAATGAAAAGTTTCATAGGTATTTTAATACTACAAGTTATGCATGGTATATTATTTCAATGTTATGTTTTAGCTTTAATGGCAAGATAAGCCCTAAGGTATGATGAGAATGTCTCGTTCTCAAATGGTTCATGCATGCATATGAAAGTGATTTGGATTCATGGTTCATGAATGCATATGAAAGTGATTTGGATTCATGGTTCTTATGATGAAATGGTGTACTTGATATCGAACAAGTATCTTACCTTCTAGACATAATGAATTTCTTGATTCTATGAACTTGCTTGGAAATATTGATTTCTAATATAGTGGTATACTTGATGTTTGGCTAACATATATCATTTTGGATATATTGATCCCATAAAGAAAGTTAGCACCTTGATTCTAGTAGATGGTAACTTGAAACTACTTGTTTGTGAAAAGCATGGCAGCCATGGTGATAGAAGTATAACTATGAGACTGATACTCGTGATCTTTTGTTGACCATGGTTATGTTTTGATGTGTTTAGTAATTATGGAATTTGGTAAAACTGAATGCCCAAACTTGATGGATTGAGTTATGTGACAAATAAGTAATGTGTGTGTTCATGATTCTTGAATTCTACTCCTATTAGCTATTTGACACTAACCCCTTATGATAATTGGTGTCATGATGAAATAGTTGATGATAACATCATATAACCATGATAAATATATGATATGGTGTGACTTTATGATCTAATAGATATGTTGATGCATGATAACATTATAGATAGGTTGATGGCATGAATGAAGATGTCTGAAGTAGATTCCCATTTAGAGGGAGAACCTCTCCATAAGATCCCTTCTCCTATTGTCATTTTCATTATATACTCTTTACTGTTGAAGTATTATTTATGGGCAGGAATAGATAAATATCTGACATTGTTGATCTGCAGCAAAGTTCTAATAGTTTTGGGCAGATCTGACTATAGTCGCTCACTTACAGTTCTTTAGAGAGCGACGGGGAAGCCTCGGTTGCTCACACAACATCTTGGAGGGTGTGACTATATTCTCCCAACCGCACAGAGGAAGGTCTATGAGTGCAACTATGCATGCAAGACACAAATGAAGTTTTTGCATGAAATCAAATGTTCACCTGAAGGAAGTCAATCCTACAGACATAAAGCAAACAACATGAAGTTCTATGAATAGGGAAGTTTGAATGACTTTCTATAATGTGAAATGTTGACTGAACTTGTGTTTTTTAGGTGATCGGGATATGCATATGTCATTATGATTTAACCAGTGAGGTTTGTGTTGCAAAATTTTTGGTTGTGTTATATTCTTTCCACGTAGTTAACAGGGGGTTTGAGGGGCACCTGTAACCCCACTTTATGGGGTCCGGGGCAGTGCCCTAGAAAATTTTCGTTTTGGACCCTATGTTAGGTTGGGCGGACCCACCTATGGTTTTGTGCATGATTTTCGCACATGTTTTTTGGACGCGATGGTTTTTGGTCCATGGTATTGGATGCTTCAACATGTATAAATATGTATTATAACATTGAAAGGAACATAATGAAAAATCAAGCTAGTAGTCTCGGTTTTGGGATCCAGGAGAAAATCTTTGTGTATATGTGTTTTATGTGTTCTGCTCTCGCATTATTTATTTTCTGTGTTTTAGAATTCGTATGCAGGTAATTTTTGTACGGGGTTAAAACCTACATTTGGTATCGGAGAAAATTTGGCTTCAAGGGGATGCCTTTGTTGCTGAGGGGTTTCGCTTGGGCCTGTGGTAGACCCTGTTTAGTGGGAGATCTGCGAGATCGATTCTAGTGGTGAAAGAAGATGGCGAGTAGTGGAAAGATAGAGATTGAGAAATTTAATGGTTAGAGTTTTGAGTTGTGGAAACTCAAGATGGAGGATCTGTTGGTGGATAAAGATCGGTAGATCCGGGTACTAAACCAACGGGAGTGTCTGATGAAGAATGGAAGAAGTTGAATCAGAAGGCAAAGAGCACAATACGATTGTGTGTATCAGATTCAGTATTGTTGAATGTATCAGGGGAAGCTACAGCAAAGGCTTTGTGGGACAAGTTAGGGACTTTGTACCAATCTAAGTCTTTGGTGAATAAACTGTTCCTGCGGAAAAATCTATATAACATAAGGATAAAAGATGGAGACTCGGTGACACAGCATCTAAACGCATTTAATACTGTGGTAAGTCAGTTAGCATCTGTTGATATTAAAATTTCAGATGAAGATAAGTGCATTAGTTTGTTGTGTTCTCTACCAAATTCGTGGGATAATCTGGTTATTGCAATAGGTAGCAATGCAACTGCCTTGCAGTTTGATGAAATAGTCTCAGCCTTGTTGACTGAGGAGATGAGACGGAAAAATATGGAGAGCCAAAATGGTGATTCCTTGTCTGTACGAGGACGGTCCCAGAACAGAAACAAAAATAAGTCATCGAGTGGGAGATCTAAATCTAGAGGGAGATCTAAATCTCCAGGAAAACCTGAAAAGGTGGTGTGCTGGAAATGCGGAAAGGAAGGCCACTTCAAAAGGGACTGTAAATCTAAAGTTGCTGACAAAGGAAAGGTATCTGATGAGGCTCCTTCTGCAGAGATGAAAACCACCTCAGATGAAGGTGGGGATGTGTACTTGGCTTCTTCAAGTACACATGTAGATCATGAGGCGTGGTTGATTGACTCAGGTGCATCCTTTCACTTCACTCCCCATAGAGAGTGGTTCTCTGAGTATGAGAAATATGATGGTGGTGATGTCTTCTTGGGGGATGACAAGAAGGCTAGAATCGTTGGTCACGAAAAAGTAAAGTTAAAGTTGCAAGGTGGAAGGGTTAGAACACTTTCGGGTGTTCTGCATATTCCTACATTAGCCAGAAATCTCATTTCTATAAGCAAGCCAGATGATGCAAGTGTAAAAATAGTGTTCGAGAAGGATACCTGCAAGATGGTTCGGGGAGCACTAATATTGATGCGGGGAGTTCGGATTGGAACTCTGTACAAGCTGCAAGGTAGCACGGTTGTTGATGGGTGCAACAGTTTTGTTGTTCCTGAAAGTGGAGCAGAAATCTAGTGGTCTCTGGAGAGAAGACCATGCTGTGGCGTCAAAGGCTTGGACATATTGGAGAGAAAGGCCTTCGAATACTTCATGGTAAAGGTATGGTAGAAGGTATGAGTAATATCTCTCTGGATTTTGATTTCTGTGAAAATTGTGTATATGGGAAGCAGAATCAGGTGAGTTTCCCCTCTGGCGGTAAGAGGGCGAAACAGATACTAGAGCTTGTGCACAGTGATGTGTTTGGACCTGTGAAGGTTCCATCACTGGGTAATTCTATGTACTATGTATCATTTATAGATGACTTCTCAAGGAATACATGGATATATTTCCTTAAGAAGAAATCTGAAGTCTTGGATAGGTTTAAAGAATTTAAGGCTCTAGTGGAAAACCAGACAGAGATGAAGATAAAGGTGCTGAGGACAGATAATGGTGGAGAGTTTTGCAGTAAGGAATTTGAAGAATTCTGCAAGAAGTGTGGTATAGCAACGGAAGAAGACTACTCCATATACACCTCAGCAAAATGGAGTTGCAGAAAGAATGAACAAGACGTTGATGGAAAGGGCAAGAAGCATGCTCAGTGGTGACGGGTTAGGACAGGAATTCTGGGCAGAAGCGGTGGATACTGCATGTTACTTGGTCAACAAGTCACCTTCATCAGCGTTGGAGGTTAAGACTCCACAAGAGATATGGACTGGTAAGAAACCCTCTCTTTCACATCTGAGGGTATTTGGATGTGATGCATATGTACATGTTCCAAAGGAGAAAAGAACAAAGTTGGATAGTAAATCTGAAAAGTGCATCTTTATTGGGTATAAGGATGGTTTAAAGGGTTATAAACTTTGGAACCCAGTAACAAGGAAGGTTATGTACAATCGAGATGTGGTGTTCAGAGAGGTGAAAAAGATGTTATTAAACATGAAGTCCAACCAAAGGAACCTGAGAAGATAGAGTTTGAGCTAAAGGAGGAAGAATCAGACTTTACAACAGAAGAGGAATCAAAAGATGAAGAGCCACAAACTCCAGCTGTGAGAAGATCAGTTCGAGAAAGAAGGTAGCCCGAAAGGTATAGTCTACTTTCTGTTCAAATTTTGCTTTGTCTGTTACTGATGATGATCCAAAAACTGTGAAGGAAGCAATAGATTCAGAGGATGGAAAACTCTAGAAAGATGCCATGGTTGATGAAATGGCATCTTTACACAAAAATGATGCTTGGGATCTGGTGGAGTTGCCGGCTGGAAGGAAACCCATTGGCAGCAAATGGGTGTTCAAAAAGAAGACAAATGCAGAAGGAAAAGTGGAGAAATACAAAGCTTGGTTGGTAGCAAATGGTTATTCCTAGGTGCCGGGAATTGATTTTGGTGATATTTTTTCTTCTTTTGCCAAGGTAACTTCTATTAGATTACTTTTATCTGTTGTTGTTGCTTTTGATTTTGAGGTAGAACAGATGGATGTGAAGACAGCATTTCTTCACGGGGATCTGGAAGAGGAGATCTACATGAAGCAACCTGAAGGCTTTGTGGTGAAGGGTAAGAAAGAACTGGTATGTAAGTTAAAGAAGTCTCTATATGGGTTAAAACAGTCACCAAGGATGTGGTATCAGAAATTTGATACATTTATACGGGGACTTGGCTTCACCAGAAGCAAAGCAGGTCACTGTGTGTATTTTAAATTAATTAGTGACCGTGTTATTTATCTGGTCTTGTATGTGGATGATATGTTGTTGGTTGGAAATGACAAAGAAGTTATCCAGGATTTTAAGACCCAATTGTCCTCCAAATTCGACATGAAAGATCTTGGTGCTGCAAACTATATTTTGGGCATGGAAATTAAAAGAGATCAGGAAAAGAGTAAGCTCTGGTTAAACCAGAGGAAGTATGTCGAGACAATATTGCAAAGGTTTAATATGCAGGATCGTAAACCGGTGAAGGTTCCTATTCCTGTATGTGTGAGGTTATCTGCTGAACAGTGTCCGAAGACACAAGAAGAGGAAGAGGACATGTCCCGTGTTCCATATGCAAGTGCAGTCGATAGCCTGATGTATGCAATGGTCTGTACTAGACCAGACATTGCACATGCAGTGGGAGTATTGAGCAGGTTTATGTCAAAACCAGGGAAGGAGCATTGGACAGCAGTGAAGCGGGTTTTCAGGTATTTTCGTGGCACTAATGATTATGGTTTGTACTACCAAGAAAGACCAAGATTGGACAGAGTGTTGGATATTCATGGATTTGTTGATGTAGACTGGGCTGGAGATTTGCATCAGAGAAGATCTACAAGTGGGTATGTGTTTAACCTATTTGGAGGTGCAGTCAGTTGGATGAGTAAGAAACAATCTGTAGTGGCACTATCAACTACAGAGGCAAAATACATGGTAGCCACTCATGCAAGCAAGGAAGCAGTTTGGTTGTAGAGATTGTGTTCAAGTATGGGGTTAGTACAGGAAGCTATAAGGATAGACTGTGACAACCAAAGTGAAATTTTCTCGGCAAAGAACCCCACATATCATTCAAAGACAAAGCACATTGATGTTTAGTATCACTTTGTGAGGGATATGATAGAAGACAAAAAGGTGTTGCTGGTAAAGGTGGACACTTTGAAGAATACTACAGATGCATTAACAAAATCTATGAGCTCTGAGAAGTTCTCTTGGTGTAGAGAGACAATGGGCATTTCAGGGCTGGAAAAATGACTAAGCTCTCTTGTGGCCCCCTGTGGAAAGAAAACAACAAGTGGGAGAATGTTGGGTTGTGTTATATTCTTTCCACGTAGTTAACAGGGGGTTTGAGGGGCACCCGTAACCCCACTTTATGGGGTCCGAGGCAGCGCCCCGGAAAATTTTGGTTTTGGACCCTATGTTAGGTTGGGGGGACCCACCTATGGTTTTGTGCATGACTTTCGCACATGTTTTCTGGATGCGATGGTTTTCGGTCCATGGTATTGGACGCAATGGTTTTCGGTCCATGGTATTGGATGATTCGGCATGTATAAATATGTATTATAACATTGAAAGGAACATAATGAAAAATCAAGTTGGTAGTCCCAGTTTTGGGATCCAGTGGAAAATCTCTGTGTATATGTGTTTTATGTGTTCTGCTCTCGCATTATTTATTTTCTATGTTTTAGAATTCGTATGCAGGTAATTTCTATGCGGGGTTAAAACCTACACAAAAGTATGACTAGATTTGGTTGATTGATATAGATGAGCAATGTTTGGAGTTTTTGACATGATTTTTTATAATGATTTATAACATTGACTTGATGTCGAGATATGTTTTGGACTATAGATCTCACTATGATAGCAAAATTGAGATTTGACCTGATGACTCATGATTTGACTTGACGATTGATGATTTGCCTTAATGACAATACTATGTGGTCATAGTGACTTTTAGTGACTAATATTGGTATTCGATAATGGTTTCGTATTGGCCTACTCATTCTTAGCACATTGGTTGAAGTATTGACAATTGTAATTCATCTGACAGTGAATGGATGGAACCTGCATAACTTGTTCTTGGTGTACACTTGCATCTAGTGACTTATATTATGATCGTATTGTTTGGGAAATGACAACTTGTTGACATAGATAAAGTCATAACTTGAAATTTGGATGAAGTTTGGTTTGATATTGCTTATGGAAACTTGCTGACATGATAATAGATGAATTCATGACTTGATGAGAGCTCTACTTTTCACTTGGTCTAAAGAATATGATACTGTGATATTGTGATGATTTTGATATTGGTTTTGATCTGACATCTAAACTTTGATAAGCTCATTTAGCTTATTTGATTGTACTATATTGTGAGTCTGAGCATATTGGTTTGGAAAAGTATTATGTTAGTAGAGAGCACTATATGAAGCAAGTTCCTCGATCTCAATATCTCTGCATTGACAGTTATCTGATGATGTATGGATGATGTGTTGATCCAAACCTCTACTTCAAAAGTGTTCCAAGGTATCACTTTGATTTTGGTTTTGGTTTTATATACTAATAGTCTACTATTGACAGGTAATGAGCTTCTGATGATCTAAGTAAGAGGGAGATGGCTTCTGAACCTCCAAAGGATCAATAATGGCGTTTCTGAAGTTTGGAAAAGAAAATCTATATTGTGAAACTATTGAAATGTTTTTGGAAAGTGAAAATTCAAATCCTTGCACACTCTGATTGAATTTTATGATGTTGTGAAAAATATTGTTAAACTCATCTTGGCAACCAACAATTGATTGAAGCATTGATGTTCTTTTAGAACACCAGTTCGTATATATATCTGTGTGTGTGTGTGTGTGATGTACATAGAACCTGAATGAGTTCATGATTGAGCCGCTTCACTCACATAGAGTTGCCACTGAGCATCTTTCAAAATATTTGCATAGGATGATCATTTTTTATCTCAGATATTCATTCTATGATATGTGACTGCATGGGTGTTTTGTTGATATTTGGGATTATTATTTATGAGAACATTTGGATGTTGTCTTAATATGATATCTTAATGAGAGTTCTGTAGCACAACCAAGGTTGAATACAATGTTGCTAGCATGGCTAGCTATGTGGTAGGATGAAGAAGCTCCTTGGAGAGTCGTCTGAGTAGGATCTGGATATGACATGGATACATTATAATGAAAAATAGAGGGAAAAAATTGGTAGAGAATCTGTTAGGCCCCTATAATACTAGTGATTCCCCTATTACTATTGTCATTGTATCCCTTATTGTTATTATTGTGCCCCTATTGTCCCCATATAGTTATTAGTATGCCCCATAGAAACCCACTATTATTATTTGTGTGCCCTTATGTTATTACTATTATGTCAGCTTGATTATATTATGACCCCTTAGACTCCTATATATAGAAGGGAGGTTTAGTCATTTGTATTATCAGAGAATTGTTCATTGTGTAATGTAATGGAGGTTTCCCCCTCGAAGAGGCTGAATTCTAAGGCGTTGATCTATCTTGTCTATCTTTTTGTGAGTTGGTTTCCTAACATTTGGTATCAGAGATTTGGATTCTAGGGTTTCGTTGCTCCAAACAGGTGATCGTGGAATTTTCACTATGACGTTTTTTCTGGGATGTTTACGAATCTACAAAAAAAAACCCATTTGATCCAAAATCGTTTTGAACTTTGGGTCCAAATTTCAGAGCTTGTCTCGTTATATTTGTAGAGATATGATCTAAGGAAGTTATGGTTTTTAAAGACTCCCGAATTACATTACAAAGAGGTGACGTGAGGAAAATCGTCATAACTTTTGTTTTGAGCATCAAATTGAAATTTCGCAAGGTGTTTCAGAAAGAGGATGGCCTGTAGTTTTCTTTGTATCAGTTTCAGGTACTAAGTTCGAAATAGTGATACGTGGAACGTCGTACAAGTTCTCTCTACTGAACTAGTGTATAATCAGGTCACCATGGGAGATTTAGCATAACTCTTCCTTGGAGAATCCAATCTTGATCATACTTGCGGGGTTAGAAAGAGGACTCAAAGAGCTACCGCAGGACAAGATTTTAGATATTTGAGGTCCACAGTTACAGAGATACAACATATTCAATATCGAGCTCTTACAAAGGGAATAGTGAAGGATTATTAGCATTATTAATGCCCCGAAGAAAGAAAATGGAAACACCTAGTAAGCAACCTGAAATCTCTAGCATGACTCATGAAGAAGAGGAAGAAATGCAACATGATATCTCAAAATTACAAGACCAAGTACAACAAATTTCACTCTCACTAAAGGTAAATGAAGCCAATATGAATGGTGTGGAAGCTAATATGAATGGCATGCAAGTTACAATGGATATGAGGAAGTTTGATGGAAAGGATCCCAGAACATGGATACTACAGATGGAGAAATTTTTCGATCTCCATAATGTGCAAAACACACAAAAGGTATGTATTGCAACTCTATATTTGGAACCAAATCAGTTTGTATGGTATCGATGGCTTTGCTCTCGTAAACAAATTTTCACTTGGACAATTTTTACGAAAGAAATGATAGCACATTATGAGGATACAAAAAGCAACACCTTTTTTAGCCAATTGATAAATCTCAAACAAAAGGGTTCAATGATGGAGCACATTGAGGACTTCCAAAAATTGAACATAAGGGTAAAAGATATTCCAGAGGAGCATAGGATTCATGTGTTCATAGGGACTTTAAAGGATAATATCCAACATGAGGTTCACCTTTGGGAACCTGATTCATTGGAGAAGGATTCAGGTTAGCAAGAAAAATGAAAAGCAAAATTATGGAAACCAGGAAGCCTACCACTCACAACTATAAAGATGGAAGTGTTTTTTCCCCTAGCCTTCCACAGCCTTCAAGGTTGACACCACAACAATTGGAAGAAAAAAGAGCAAAAGGGCTTTGTTACAGTTGTGATAGCAAATACACTAAAGGTCATAAGTGTGTTGAGAAGAAATTATTCTACATAGATTGTGAAGAGGAGGAAGAAAAGGAACAATAAATGTCAAAGAAGAGGATATACTCCAGGAACAAACCCCAGATAAAGGAGAAATGAAACTGACCAAATCTTGTAATGCATTGGCTAGAATTACCACTGCTCAAACTATCAAGATAGGACATATCAAGAAGAAAAAGGTAATAGTGTTGATTGATTCGCGAAGTACCCATAATTTCATTCATTGTAAGATAGCAAAGGAATTGAATTACTTCCTATATCCAGCACCAGAGTGTCAAGTGATGGTTGCAAGTGGAGGAACCATAAATTGCTATGGAAAGTGCCATAATATCAAGCTATCCATAGGAGAATATGTATTGAATAGCCCAATGCTTTCCATTCCAATGGGTGGTGTTGATGTTGTACTAGGAGTCCAATGGCTATAATCCTTGGGTATAATAGCTTTTAATTTTCAAGAAATTTTCATGAAATTTTGTGTGGAAGGAAAGGAAGTTGAATTAAGGGGTATTGTAGGGAAACCGGGAAAGATAATCAGCTCTAACGGTATGACAAAGCTTCTAAAGAAGGAACAACGAGGTGTAATTGCACAATTATGTTTGCTAGAGGTTCCCGCATCGAAATCATCTATTTCTCCAGATCTCCAAAAATTCTTGGACAATCATTCCAAGGTATTTGAGACTCCCAAATCTCTCTCACCTATTCTTGATCATGATCATGTTATTCATTTGATTCCAGGAAGTATTCCTCCAAACATCAGGCCGTACAGATATCCCTATGCCCAAAAGAGTGAAATTGAACGTATGGTTGCAGCAATGCTACATGCTGGTATAACGCAACCTAGTCAAAGTTCTTTCTCTGCTCCAGTAGTATTGGTGCATAAGAAGGATGGATCATGGCGCATGTGTCCAGATTATAGGGATGTCAAGAAGCTCACTATTAAAGATAAATTTCCCATTCCTATCATTGATGAATTGCATGTATCAATTTACTTCACCAATTTGGATCTTCATTCAGGATATCATCAAATCATAATGAAGACTGGAGACATTCTGAAAACATCATTTACAACTCATGAGGGTCATTATGAATTTTTGGTCATGCCTTTTGGCCTTACCAATGCACCTTCTACATTTCAAGGTTTGATGAATTCCATTTTCAAACCCTTCCTTAGAAAATTTGTGTTAGTATTTTTTGATGATATACTAATCTACAGCATATCTTGGAAGGATCATGTTGAACATGTTGACAAGGTGCTCAAACTATTGGAGGAGAAACAATTATATGCAAAAAGCTCTAAATGTTTCTTTGGAGTACAAGAGATGGAATATTTGGGTCATATTGTATCTCATGAAGGTGTTAAGGTAGACCCTAGCAAAATTAAAGCCATTAAGGAATGGAAAATCCCCACATCCATAAAGCACCTGCGAGGATTTCTCAAGTTGACAGGGTATTATCGCAAGTTTGTTAAGAATTATGGGAGAATAACAGCACCTCTAACAACAATATTGAAGAAAGATGCATTTCCATGGACTCCAGAAGCAACAAAGGCCTTCAAACATCTTAAAGAGGCAATGTGCCAAGCACCGGTTGTAGCTACACTGGACTTCACTAAAACCTTTATTGTGGAATGTGATGCTTCAGGAAATGGAATTTGTGTTGTTTTAATGCAAGATGAAAGACCCATTTCTTTCGAAAGTCATCCAATCAAGGGAAAGTATTTACACAAAGCTATCTATGAGAAGGAAATGTTGGCAATACTACATGCACTTAAGAAATGGTGACCCTACCTAATGGGAAGATACTTCAAGTTAAAAAAGGACTATGATAGTCTTAAATACTTTTTAGAACAAAGATTATTCTCTGAAGAACAACAAAAATGGGTCACAAATATGTGGGGTCATGACTTTGAAATCAACTACAAAAAAGGGAAGAAAAATTTTGTAGCAGATGCACTCTCAAGAAAGGATGAGGATGTGGAAGCATTGTTGTGCGCCATTTCTATTATCCAACCAGATTGGATAAATGAAGCAAGGGAGGAATGGAAGAATGACGAAGAAGTGTGGGCACTCATTCGAAAGTTACATCAAGATCCCAATACATCTGTTACATTTAGCTGGAAAAATGATTCGTTATGGCATAAAGCTCGCTTATACCTATGTAAGAATTCCCAACTCAAACAAAATATTCTTATGGAATTGCACACTTCTCCCTTAGGAGGGCACTTGGGATTTTTAACAACTTACCACAGGGTTAAGAAGGAATTTTTTTGGGATGGCCTTAAATCAGATATTCAAAAGTTTGTGGTGTAGTTTGGTTTGCCAACAAAATAAAGTTGAAACAATTAAGACCCCAGGTCTATTACAACCTTTATCCATTCCAAGCCAACGTTGGGAGGAGGTTTCAATGGATTTAATCACAGGTTTACCCAAGTCCGAAGGAATGAGTGTCATCATGGTAGTAGTTGACAGACTTACCAAGTATGCACACTTTTGTGCATTATCACATCCATTTATAGCCAGTACAGTTTCTACTACATTTATGGAAACAATTCAAAATCTACATGGAAACCCAAAGATTATTGTAAGCGACAGAGATCCCATTTTCACTGGAAATTTTTGGACAGAATTATTTTCTTGTCTCAGTACTCAGTTAGCTCATAGCTCATCTTATCATCCTCAATCTGATGGGCAAACTGAGATAGTAAACAAATGTTTGGAAGGATATCTTCGTTGCTTTGTATCTGATAAACAAACACAATGGGTCAAATGGTTGCCTCTGGCTGAATGGTGGTATAACACTTCCTTCCATACTTCAGCAAAAATGACCCCATTTATGGCACTTTATGAATATCATCCACCATCCATCACATCATATTTAAGAGAAAATTCTAAGTTTCAAGCAGTGGAACATCACATCGAGCATCAAAAACAAGTTCTCCAACTCTTAAAGGATAACCTCACATAAGCGCAGAATAGAATGAAACAACAGGCAGATCAACATTGCAATGAAAGAAGTTTTGATGTAGGTGACTGGGTATTCCTACGGCTACAACCATATAAACAAATGTCCCTCAACTAAGATAAGAACGATAATAAATTATCACCAAAGTATTATGGTCCATACAAGGTGTTGCAAAAGATTGGTACTATGGCATACAAATTGGAGCTTCCTACAGCTTCCTGAGTGCACCCAGTTTTCCATGTTTCATGTTTAAAGAAGGTTATAGGTGACAAGCTCCTAGTTCAAACAATATTGCTAGAACTTGATGAGGAATGAAAAATCATATTAGAACCGGAATCAGTCACAGAAACAAGAACTCGATAGCTACAAAATCGATCAATTTAGGAGTATCTCATCAAGTGGAAGAACTTATCTACTGAAGATTCCACATGAGAGGATGAGAATTTTATACAAAAGAATCCAGAACTACTCAAGCATTGAGGACAACACTTTTCGGAAGGATAGGGGCATGTTAGGCCCCTATAATACTAGTGATTCCCCTATTACTATTTTCATTGTATCCCTTATTGTTATAATTGTGCCCCTATTGTCCCCATATTGTTATTAGTATGCCCCATAGAAACCCACTATTGTTGTTTTTGTGCCCTTATGTTATTACTGTTATGTCGGCTTGATTATATTGTGACCCCTTAGACTCCTAAATATAGAAGGGAGGTTTAGTCATTTGTATCATCCAATAATTGTTCGTTTGTGTAATGTAAAGGAGGTTGCCCCCTCAAAGAGGCTAAATTCTAAGGTGTTGATCTATCTTTTCTATCTTTTTGTGAGCTGGTTTCCTAACAGAATCCCTCATACAATTAGGACCGAGATACCTTCATATATTGAGACAAGCTCAGGCTTGTGGTTGGAAACTCCTTAAGAGGGAGGATGAATATGGTATCTTTTTGTGATTTATACGATTATTTATGTTCTAATATTATATTTTATTTGATGACTTGCATGAAAAGGAGGCTGCTACTATTGGTCCATAATGATCGTGCTTATACCAGATATGAGTATGATGAGAGCAGCGTTGATCGAGGACACTAAGCCAGATCTTCCTCCCCTATTTGATCTCCCATGGTGTCGAATTGAGATAGAGGGCTCCTGGGGTTGAGGGAACTCAAGAAAATAGGGTATCACCCCTATCTATTACCCATAGGATTGGAGATGTTGCTTCCCTATCTTCATAGGGTCGGAGATGATGCTCCCCTATCTTGTCTATGCAAAGTATACTCCAGTTGGCATCATACCTACAAGCTGGGCTTCTTGGGCATATCACTCCTTGTTTGGCCAATAGTTGAGAGTGTACTTGGGTGTAAAACCCAAGTCGATTATGATGCAGTTGTTCTACCAGATGACTACTTAGATTCATCGATGGGAAGATCGACATGAAATAGGATTGGGTTGAGATTTTCTCCCATATGTGATTATGGGTTGAGAATGAGCTCCCCGATGTGATTCCAGGGTTGAGATGTGCTCCCCTTGTGTGTTTGGATATCCTATTGCTCAATATGGGGTCATAGTAGTAGCTCCCCCATGAGATTATAGGTTGAGATTGAACTCCCTGCTGTGGTTCCAGGTTGAGATGTTCTCCTTTGATGGTATTCTCTCTGATGATGATACAGATTGTAGATTCATCGCCCCGCCGATATCCCCAAGTAGTAGCCCACTGGAAAAATTATCGGGTAGTAGCTTGATGGACAGAAGTGGTAGATTGAGCTCCCCTCTGATGTCAAAATTATTCCTTTTAGGTTCAATAATGTTCAACACATGAGTAGGAACAATCAAGAGATAAGTAGGAATAAACAAGAGATGAATCAAGATGAATAGTGATTATATGGGATAATGATATACTTGAGATTGGATGGGATATGATGACATTATGGCATGATGATCGATAGTGTGATATTGGTAGGTGGAATTATCCCTAGTTGAGAGGGAGTGTTAAAAATATGCAACTGAGGTCAAATTTCACTTTGGACAGCACACTTGATGGATATAATTATTGCATTGAATTACTCTTTTTTAGAGGGCCAAAATCAACCTAAAGATCACTCAAATCGGATAAGGGAAAGTGTACTTATGAAGAAAATCCCACATGAGCATATTTGATAAGGTTGACCCTAAATCAAAGTGGACCACCTTGAAAGGCTATAAATACAAGTTCCCTATACCTAATTTAGACACAACTATCAGACATTATTCTATCTTGTTTTTCGCTCGCACAAGTTTGAGGCTCGTCCACAGAGGAACAAGTTCGCTCTGAGCTGAAATTGTAGGGTTTGAAGCTTGCATGTTTGGTTTATGGTTTTTGTCCCTAGTCGCAGGAACATCACAAGACAAATTTGACCCCACTCACTCGCACAGAAGCTCATCCATGTGACTGGAGCCTTCCAATCACACGAACAACTCTCCATCCATGAAACTGGGGGCTTAGGGCTTTGCAGTCCGGTTTTGACCCCAGTCACTCGCATGTCAAGCTTAAGGGAGAAACTGGGAAATCTATAGTTGCTCGCATATCTCCTCCTCCATGCGACTAGGAACTAAAATATGAAACCTTATTCTTCCGAATATTTTGCTCAGTGACCGCAGGGTTCGGTTGTTGACTGCAGACGGTGAAAGTTCATTACAGACTTTAGATTCATATTTTTTAGTATAAGCATCGTTGGGTTGATTTCATGGATGTTTTAGTGGTTTTGTTGAATAGTTTCCTAAATGAAGATATGGATCATTGTACTCTCTTTTGCTAAATCATTTGGTGACAATCTAAGAAGAAGAAGAATTTGAAAGGGTTTTCCCCATAGTGGGTTTTTCCCTGGTCTCCGACCAATCCTGGTGTCTTTATGTGTGAATTTTTTTCTTCTATGATTCCTTTATGTTTCGCTGCATTGAAGATGATGATATTATTATTCTACATATTTTCATATGATGATGAAAAATTATATAAATCTAAATAATGTTATGATGTTATGGAGTGAACTTAATGTGTTAATGAAGAAATGCAATTATCAAAGGAAAGAACAATATAGCCCTATGAAAAAATAACAGAGATGCGCTCCCCTATATCACCTATTGCTCTATATGGGGTTGTAGATGTTTATCTCCCCCATGAGATTCTGGGTTGAGATGTGCTCCCCAATGTAGATTCAAGTTGAGATGTGCTCGTTGATATTATTTTCAGATTAAGATATGCTCTTCAATTTTATAGAGGGTGGAAGCTATTGCTCCTTGATTCTTCTTATTTAGATTAGAGAATGTTTCAGCAAATAGAGTTGAGCAGAGATGGGACACATGATGAAAGGATGACATGTTGATCAATGGACAAATATTGACAACTGGAATTCTCCCTAATTGAGAGGCAATGTTAAAAATATGCAACTACGGTCAAACTCAACTTTAGACAGCTCATTTGATGGAGATGTTGATGGCATTGAATTCATCTTTTTGAGAGGACCAAAATCGACCTAAAGACCACTCAAATTGTATAAGGGAAAGTATAGTTATGAAGGAAAGCCCACATATGCACATTTGAACAAGGTTGGTCCCAAAGAAAATTGGACACCCATGGAAGCCTATAAATACAAGTGACCTCAAGCTCATTTGGACATCACCAATAATATTCTTCTTCTCTTCTTCATTGATTAGCTCAGACAAGTCTAAGGCAAGGACGACAAAAGAATTTCACAAAGGTCTAAAATTACAGGGTTTGAGGCTCGCATTTGTTTTAGGGTTTTTGTTACAGCCGTTGTCTTGCCACATGGAAAATTCAATCACGGTCGCAGGCATCACAGGCTCAAGGTAGCGACTAGAAGCCTTCAGTCGCATGCACAACTCTTCATCCATGCGACTAGGAAGTTTGACTCAGTTTTGATTGAGGATTGAAGTTGATCGCAATTGACCGTAAACGGGGAAAGTTGTCTTTGATATATTTTGATGCTAGAAACATATTTTTTAATATTGTTGGGTTGTTTTGTTGGATGATATTGTATTGGGTTCATTGTACTCTCTACTAAACATTTTATTATAATCTAATATGAGAAGATTTTTCAAAGGGTTTTCCCTGTAGTGGGGTTTTTTCCTTAGTATTTGACCAAATTTAGTGTCTCTTGTTGATGTGTTGATTGTCTCCTTTGTAAATGCATTTATTATTCTATATTCAATTATTGTTTATGAATGGAAAGACTAATTGTATTTGGAAATATTTCTAATTGAAGTATTGAATTTGGCTAAAGTAATTGATACATCATAGAACAATCTGAAAAATTAACACTTTGTGCTCCAAGAAGGAATAAATAATTGATTTGAAACTAAAATATGAGGGTTTCACATTGTCATTATAGAATACAATCATACATTTTCCTTTTTATGTTACATATAAAGGAATTCATGTTAAAGCTTGGCAAAAAGTTAAAGGAAGGACCATGAAAGGAAAGGGAGAAATATTCCTTAGCTTACATTTTCCTTTTTTTGGTTAAAATCTAAAGGCATTCATATTAAAGTTTGGAAAAGAGTTAAAGGAAGGACCATGAAAGGAATGAGAGAAATTTCCTTCCCAAGAGCCATAGATTTCAAATTTTGTTATGAATAGTAAGAAGAGTAAGTTTGATAAATTATATTAGAAGAATAGAATTTTTCTTGATAGTGAGAAGAAACTCTTGGTAACCATTGATCCTAAAACTTTAAAAAACTTAAACAAACACTCCTTAGTATGTGAATTTATGAGAGTAAATTAAATTTAGTGGATTATACTTGCATGGATACTAAAGAATTGAAACTTGCCAAATTTCATAAAAGTAATACTCTAATCTACAAGCTATTCATATCATTTTTTTCTCATAAATATAATTAGGTCGAGTTAATATTTTGAGGGACAAAAACATGACACAAAATATTGGAAATTAACTAAAATCGGTGGGCAATGGTTTCTTGTCCATATTTTGTACCATATGTTGTTAATTTTTGTATAAAATTTGGTGGGTAATGGTTTCTTAGTTGTAATTTTCACCATACATTATCAATTCCCCACTAAAATTGGGTGGGTAATGGTTTGTTGTCTATCTTTTGCATCATATGTTGTCAATTTCCCTTTGCATAAAATTCTTATCCTGAGAATGATGAAATTTCTAATAAACTCTACCCCACTTGATTCCATGGTAACTTTCCATAAAATTGTGTGCATAATTTTATCCATACCTTCATCTAATCAAGGATATTTGTAATGTATAAATGTGGCGCATCCCACTCTCAACCGCGTGCATGAAAGAAGAAAAATTGAATAAATAGGTTCAATTAAAGCTTAAGAAACTATTGAGGAACAAGAAGAAAACAAATACAATGAAAAAAATTAATATATTAAACTATTATATCTCTCTACCATTTCACATTTATTTTTCCTCATTTTACCTTTCGTCGAGAAAACCTCCCTTTCAAGTTTGTTGATGGAATTGACATCTATTAATATTTTTTTCTACTTCGGGAAGATACTCTCTAATATACACCAAGGATTGATAGATCATAGAGCACTAAGAACATTATTTTTGTATAACAAAAGTCTTCAACATCTTCAAATGCTTCTCCACCATCCACATTCACCTTGTGTCCATAGATTCATGTATTTTAATCTCCTAATTGGTATATGAGCTAGTATTCATGTGCATTGAAAGAGGTTGAGGAATAATACTTTTGCATTTCATAGATTAATTAAGGTATATCTCTCCTCCAATGATTTATATCTTCTTTATGATTTTTTTAGATGACAACCAACTACACATGATGCAAGTGAATCATAGTCTACAACAAAATAATAATTATACAATGCAAGTAAACCACATGTTGACAAGTTTTGCGATTAACATTTTAAATATAAATCATTACTTGCTTCATGTGCTTGTCAAAATCATATATAACTTGTTTTATGTTTTTATCAAAGTTTGGGAGGGATAGAGGTACAACATACTATAACACAAAATAATCATTTTTTTCCACAGAGAAAAGAAAAAAGAGAGAGAGAGAGAGAGAGAGAGAGAGAGAAGAAGATATACCAATATTAGAATATACAAATTACCTTAACAAAGGTATGCCAACTAGGAACATTCATCCTGCCAAATTTGCCATTCTTCATTAATATATTGTTTATGTTTAAAACAAAACCAACAGAAAATTTAATTTTCCAAATGATTTCTTTTAAAGCATTGCTTTCTTGGTTTATAGATAACCATGAAAGTTTTTCAACTTATCCATCACCCAAAGAGAATAAAATTTCAAACTACATGATTGGTTTCTTGAATGCCACTACAAACTTTTATGATTTTATCTTTGTTACTCTTTTCATTTAATAGTTTTTATAATGATTTTGTAGCATTCTTCCTGATACACAATGTATCAAATGAATGAGCTACTTGTAGGTGCTCATAATAGGGAAACCTATTGAATTGGATGAAATATCTTTTCATTCCTTGTGGAAACTAATTAATGTGTTGACAACCTTTACAACCTTTATGAAACAAAAGTAATTGTTAGATATAATTGAATATAAAACTTGTATAACATTACATATAATATGGAAAATTATTTATCTTGATGATTCTTATTATATTTCAATTTATGTAATTGAGGTTTCATTATTTATGGTCTTATTCTAGTCTATTATTTTGCATTAAAACCCCATCTTTTCATAGTTCATTTACCTATGGTTCTTAGGGACGAAGTTCTTATACTCATTCAACACTTCATTTCCCTAACCTTTTGAATGTCATTGTATCATTTTGGAACTACAAATTTTGTACATGCAAATTCACCCTTTATTTAAATATGTGCAAGATATTGAAAATTGGCAATACTATTATACCAAGCAATTATCATAAAAAAATGTTCGATATTTTGTTAAAATTATATATTATTAAAGTGAGGAGCTTTCTATATTAAAAAAATGTGTTAGCCATGGGGAATCATGAATTGTCCATGTAAGTATTCCATGGAATTGAATATATTTTTGTCCTAGTAGTTTGGAGATGTCATACATAGTGATCCCAACCCATAACTTTAAAAGTTCATTTACAAGAATCTCTCTCTCTCTCTCTCTCTCTCTCTCTCTCTCTCTCTCTATATATATATATATATATATATATATATATATATATATATATATATATAACTTGCTACTTACTTGATTATTTGAATACATATATTTATTACATTGTAAGTATAATAAATTGTGTAACAAGAAAGACAAATGAAATGTTATGTCAAAAAGATATTGTAAACAAATACTTGGAACAATCATTTCCAACATTATGTGCTCTTTCTTTATTAACATAGTCAACACTTAGTCAATAGACTTAAGCTCTCCGAATAGATTGACACCATTAGTTGCCAATGAAAGCCTAACATTATGAGGTTATTCTTTAAAAAATAACCATATTTCCTCAATACTCCTAAATATAGTGGCATCTAGAATTGTTCACATAACACCATCTTCACTTTTTGTGCATGATATTCCATAAATATTGATATGTTTTTGCACCTAAATGATTGTTGAAAGTGTGGAATTATGTGAATATGATGAAGAATTTTGTAGGGCACTTATTTGTTATGTAATCAGTTTGATATCGATGAATTCCACATTAAGGAAATTCCAACTTCATTGCATGTTTTCCATATCATTAGGACATGCACTAATGGCTTGATACTCCATTTCTATGTCTTTCATAATAAGAAGCAATTCTCAATGTGTGTGAGGTAATGTATTCAATGATTATAAGAGGAAATCACTTAGCAACAAACAATATTCAAAAATAAGTTATTGCAATGAATGGTCACTAATAATGCATCATTTATACAATTAATACCTAAAAAAGATGTTATTCATATATGAATAATTATATTGCATACCTTAAGATTTGTATGAGATAAAAGTTTGACAAATTGTTCAATCCCTTTAAGTTGGCTAGAAAAGATGCATCCTTGAGCTTTCATATAAAGGTTTTCATGTTGTATCAATTAAAGGTGTATAAGGAATAACATCAAAATTATTATCCATTGAAATAAAGGTGTCATGGATAAATATATTTATTTTATCCTTCTCAATGACACCAATATCATTTTCTTCCATAAAACTCACTTCACCTCCAACCATTCCATCCCCATTAGCTTGTTTACCAATATTTCTACTAAAATTTAATTTGGCACATCTTTACTAGTTGAAGCCTAGGATGATTTGTCTTTATAATTGAAAATTGTTAAACACAAAGGAAATGATACACAACCGATTTAAGATAAATCATTCAGTGCATTATTCTTTACAAATATACACAGAAAAATGCATTTTCATGACTGTTGGATTCATTTTCGAAGGTCTCTTGGAATCCATTGACCTTTCACATTCCACACCTTAACCCTTAGTGGATTAGGTGTCCAACATTCCCCCCCCCCCTTAATATGAAGGGGTATAAACAAGCCCAAGAAGAGAGCTCCAATAAAAAAATACAACAATGCATGACAACAATAAGTTGAATGTGCTCTTTGAGATGATGTTATAAGGTGGGATAACTCGAGGTCTCAAGCAATGATGGTTTAGGGATGACCACCAACACTAGAATGCTTAATACAGTTCCTAGAACTCTTCCAAATATAGCAAGAAGCTGAAGTATTCTACTAGAGTAAGTGCTCCCTATTGTTTTGAAAAAGGGAGACCATTGGGGTCTCAACCTAGAACCCTTAGCGCAATTCTTGGAACTCTTCCAAAACTAGAAATAAGTTGAAGTCTTCTGCTAGAGGAAGTGCTCTTTAATGCTTTGAAGAGGGAGACCATCAACCTAGAAAAAAGAGGTCTTCAACTTGTGAAAAAAATGGAAAACCTCAACCTAAAAAGGGAGGTCTCAACCTATAGTGGTTTAAGTAAGGTCGCCAACCAAAGGCATGCTCATGGGCTTCTTTGTCTCTGGATACAACTCTGAATTTGGGTATGTTTGTATGTAGGCCTAGGGAGCACGTTAAGGTTGTGGCTCAATCTCACTTGATTTATCTTTGAAACTTGTATATGACCACCAATTCCCTCGTGTCAAATACAAGGTGAGAAGATGAAGAAAACTCAACTTCAAGACTTTTCAGTACTCGTGAACAAATTTTGTGATATGAGTAAAATATCTTCTTGGTTGTTGAAGCCCATTTCCAAGAAGTGATCCATGCAAGGTGAATCTTGGTTCTTGCAAGAGGCTTGTTTTTTAAGCATTTGTTTGAAGAATGAGTGTGTTGATCACAATGCTTACATGGGCGAAGATCAAAACAATGATCTTTCGCATGGCCAACTTTGTCACAATGTTGACATTTGACAACTTTTGGTTGTTGTGGAAGAGGAGCAAGATCTGAAACAAGTGAAGATGAACTACCAGCTGAACTACCATGAAGAACCGTGACAATTTGGAATTGATTTGGCTTTGAGTAATATGGAGTATGAAAGGATACCTCCTTGTCATATCCAAGACATGTTGTGTTCTTGTTACTAACAATCTCTTCTCAAGGTATGATGATGGGCTTGGGAAGTGCAGACTGTATGCATCTGCAAGCAACTCTGGTCTTTTAATGACTTGATTATTTTTTAGCAGTTGATGGGATTTTGTCTCAATCTCAAAGAGAGGATTGTTTTGAACAAAAACAAGTTCAAAAAGATGTTGTAATTGTGACTCAAGTTGCAAAAATTCAATGTTTTCTTGTGCATATTGTAGATAGGTCCGAATTTTAGAGATAAAGTCTTCATTGATTTGGATTGTGTTTTCAGCAGTAAACATGATTAGAGTTCTCAATAACTCTAATATATTTTCAATTTTAGCCATTTAAACTTTCAATTTCCAACATAATCAAAATCTTACTCTATATGTCTTTTTGTTATTGTAATTATCCAGCAACATAAAATATGTCTTTACAAACTTGTATAACAACCAACCAACCAATTCAATGTGCAAACCCTTAAACAAGCATGTACTTCAAAGTTTAATACACATAACATATAATAAGGTAGATTTAAACCAATTCAACGTTGTGATGTTTTAAAGCAAGGTGCACATACCAAGACTTCAATTAATGGACTTCAACGCATTTATGCAACCAATGCACAGATGTAAACTCAATGCATATGACATAGTTTTGACTAGAGATAAGACTACTCAAAGCAGGCACCATTCCAATCTCACCTCATCACAGAGAAATAATGCAACACCAATTCAACGTATTCATCTCACAGCTCACTTCATTCAAAGCAGAGATTCAACTCACATTCAATTGCAGGACTCCAATCAATGCGGAATAGAGATGCTTCAACGCATAGAAATGTCAGAGATTATTCAACGTTGGAGCTTGGTAAGGCGGAAGTGTATGCATATAAACCAACAATATTCCATCGCACAAACCATATAACTCATGATTCATATATACCATAGATTCGAAGAGCACAAGTGTTTTAACACTCTGCACAGAGAATTATATATTTAACAACGCACCAGAAATAAACCAATGCACAGAACTCTGGAGAGAATAAAGTTGTGGTGTTAATCAATTTCTGAATGTATATATGAATTTCTTTTATAATTCTACAATGTTTCAATCATTTCAAACTGGAGGCGGATTACGAGCGTGCTTTCTCACGTAAATCTGGCGGTTTGTCAACCTGTGATATCACTGCAATCGATGTCATGGAGTGTCAGATTGATTATAGAGGCCAAACTCGGAATCTCTTCAGTGGTGCTACTCAACTCTTTTATCAAAAGATCAACTAAATACAATGCATATTTGATCAACTAAATTCAACATTGTAATCATTTTTCTCATAACTCTTCTGCGTCAAAATAGATGTGCTATAGCTTTACCCTTTAATTACAGCAAGCTCTACCTTCCATCACGAGATAAAAACCAGGAAAATTTCGACGAAGTTCCCATACCAAAAAGACCACATTCAAGGGCTTCTGGTTTTTAGTAGTATCCTTGGTTGAAAACTTGGATTACACAAACAACGCAATGCAAGGTTAGATACAATGTTGAAGCTCCCCATGTCGTTTTTATTTTATTTTTGAAATCCTATTGCTCTATCGTCTCTCAGGTAGGTTGGTAATGTAACACATTCGAATAGCCATCCGTTTGGTATCACAAGGTCAAATGTTAGAAGAAGCATAGAATGGAACAAACTCTTCCGAGGAGGACCTGTAGACAGCTAAACATTTCCTTTTTTTAACAACTGTTAGGTGCAGTGTTGTTAGGGATGGCAGATAATAGGTAGCACGATAGGTTGAAGCGACAGATCCGTTGTGCAAAGGTGGGTCTGAACGCCTGACAAGCCAGAATGGTAGAAAGACTCAGCTGAGAATGCCTGTCTATTTTATTTATTTATTTTTTCTGAGGACGGAGAATTCAGGTAGAATTTAGCTCACAAGACATTCATGAAATGCATACCTGATAGCAGAACTGACATTCATAGAGAGGCTACATAACCAGTTGCTCAAATTATTAAAACAAGGAAGGTAGACGCCTGCTCGGATACACAAAGGAAATAATACACAATAAATTTAAGATAATATTATGTTAAACACAAAAGAAATAATAGACAATAAATTTAAGATAAATTGTTCAATGTATTATTTTTTACAAATGTACACGTAAATACATTTTCATTTTTCATTATTATTAGATTTATTTTCAAAAAAATGGACTGCAATCACTTTTCACATTCTGCACCATAACCTTTAACGAATTAAGTATCCAACAAAACAATAAAATACGCTAACGAATTAAGTATCCAACAAAACAATAAAATAAGCTAGTATTATATCAAATAATAAAATGATAGAAAGTTTTACGATACTAATAAAAAAAATATAAAATAAATAAATAACCCATGGAAATATTTGTTTTCCCTTCATAGCGTTCAAACTCCCAACGATGTTTTATATTTCTTCTTGCTACTTTAACTCTCAAGCTATAAATAGATTTTATAATAATGTTAAAAATTTAATATTTGTTTCATTTAATTAAGGTTGACAAAGTCAAATTTGTTGAGTATGTTAATGAATTATTAATATTTTTTGGACGAAGATTATTGGTATTGCAATTATGAGTAAATAACATCAACATGTTAAAATTCCATTGATAGCAATGTTCACATGAAGTCAAAAGAAGATCAATAATAATTACTTAACATAGTCAACATATTTGACATTTTAAAGTTTAGCTATGTCAAACAAGCATCAGAAATACAACATCATCGTAATATATTTATATCCCAAAAGACAAGGTGACAAATATGCGATATTTTTTATGGTTTTAATAGAGTTTTTTTAATAGCTTCGATGATTGCAACAACATTTGACGTGTCATAAAAATTCCATTGACATTAATTATTGTCACTCATATATTATAGGGAAGAATGAAGAAAACACCAATCTTTAGTAATTTTACAAAATTTCGAACATCACAAACCATTTTTGGCATCAATATAAAAAAGTTCAAATTTTGATCCCAAATGTAGTAGTGGTTGCTTCCAAAACTTTATTCATTTTGAAACATTTAGATTCCATTTGAACATCTTACCTTTAAGAATTACAATATTTCTTAGCATTCTTTCCTTTGCATTGGCTTCTTTTATCACCATTGAGAGTAGGAGTTGGCCGATAGGGTTTGGAACTATGGTTTTGTTTGTTGTTGTGAGGTGGTTGCTTCTTTGCTATGCCACTAAGGTTTTGTTGGATGTGCAAGTAATGTTGAATCCCCAACGAAAAAGCTTATCTTGTTGTCTAATTAATCACAAAATGCTTCAAAGTAGGTCATTTTGTAAGTAGTCACTCGACTAATAGAACTTCTCCAATGGAGTGAAAAGTAGATAGAAAACTAGAAAAGACATTTCCAAGCTTAGGAAGAGTTGCATATGAGTTGATAATCATTATTTTGTATGCCACATTCCACAAGTAAAAGTCTAAGTATCTTGAACTTGCACATGAAATCCTCAATGCAAGAGAAAACATTAGGATTCAAGGAAATAAGTTGTTTTTAAGCTAATGGGTTGGAATTTCATTGTGTTTACTAAACATGGTTTCCATTTTTTTCCAAAAAACATTTAGGATGTGAATTCCTTGAAGGTAAAATTATACATTTCTAGAAATCGACATCCCTATCAATCCACATTAGAAAATTGATCTTTCTATCTAGTTAGAGAATCACAAAATGCTTCAAAGGAGGTCATTTTGTAAGTGATCATTTGATTAATAAGAACTTCCCCAATGGAGTGAAAAGTAGATAGATAACTAGAAAAGACATTTACAACCTTAGCAAGAGTTGCATATATGAGTTGATCATCATTCTTTTGTATGCCACTTCCTACAAGTAAAAGTCTAAGTATCTTGAACTTAGACATAAAATCCTCAATGCAAGAGAAATAACTAGGATTTAAGGAAATAAGCCAATTTTTAAGCTAATGGGCTAGAATTTGGTTGTGATTACTAACCATGGTTTCCAGTTTTTACCAAACTACATTTGGGATTTCAATCCCTTTAATGCAAAATTATAAATTGCTAAAAATTGGCATCCCTAATAATCCAAAAATTGTATTACTTTTATTGTTTTTTCTAGTTCTCTTTAACTGTTCAAATGGGACAACTTTTGTTCCCAAGGTAGCCCGATAAATCCTTTTTAATAAATCTTTCATACATGATTTTCTTGACAAGTAGTTCAAACTGGTATGATCTCATTTGGACTAGCCCTATTGTAATATGAAAGTAAGATGACTCTAAAAGAAGAACTAAGATAGAGAGAGCCCAAAAAAACTTAACGATTTAAAAAAATAACACTCAAGACTATGGATGACAACTTATAATCGAGTGCATATAGGAACAAAAAAAAGGAAAAATGTTTACCAAGATGCCACATGGTAGGTGGATGTTGGCCCACATGGTGATGAGTGCATGGTGAGGTCACCAACTCTAAAAAAAATAAAATATAAAATAAATAAATTACTTCTCTAACTAATTGTTATTAGCTCTATTACAAATAATTTGCTTTTATAACTTAAGGAACTCACTTTTATAAAATGATTGTGAATAATTTTTACAATAAATTTAATTTATAACTTAAGTTGCATGCAAAAAGTAACTTTTAAAAAATAACAAAAAAGCCTTAGAACTTTAACTCATTCACTTTTATAAAATTTTAAAAAAATAATTGTAACAAAGGAATCTACCACTGCGTCACGCTCATACTCGCGTGACATGGGGTCAATTTTGATTGCTACCACTATACCTCTCAGTGGTTACAATAGTCCTTCTCTCTATAGACCAGGTATTGAACCTTGTATCTCTTAGTTTACACAATACTTCATATTGATGCACGAGCATCCAGCTCAGGGTGAACAGAAAGCGGACGTGTTTGTTTCACAGGTTTACATGTAGACAGGTTGACAGGTCATTGTACCTGAGTCTTTTAAATTCCTTTAATTCCTAGCATTTAGGACTTAACAGCACGTTATGTTTTTTTAAATTTCATTTTAATTTCCTTTAGTTACTATTTTGAATTAATCATAGAATTTAGGTGAACAGAAATTAACAGTTATCCGATGTAACTTCTTGTAACTGTTGACAGTTTCTAAAACTGTTCAGCAACTCATACAAAAAAAAAAAAATGAGACATTGGAAGGATTGATTCTATTATAGCAGAAAATTGAAATACAAATCATACAAGAAATTATTTCAAGATCATTCGATTCCATTCGCAACTGAGTATACTTTCTTTTTTTCATTACATGATAATATTGGATGCATTATAAATAGTGGTAGGAACTGGTAAACAGTTGTTTTCTACAAGCACCAGAGGAACAACAGAGTCGAAGGGGCCGAGAGCAAGTGGGCATGAGTACAACAAACCCACGAACGGAGTTACAACAAAGTAACAAAAAAAATTCCAGAAACGCTACACGTCTACAGCTACCAGAATACACTGATCGTTTTTGACAAAGGCAATCACCAGAATAACTAGAGGGTTCCACACAAGCACAAAATCATTACAATAACCATCAGGTATCATTCCCACTGAAGCACTGTAAATTGTTTTCACGAAAAATCGCACAGTAGCATTTATATAAATATCTAAAACAGTAAAATTCCAAGGTAGATAAATTACATTGCGTATTCAAAAAACAAACTGGACTCAAAACCCCAGCGTTGAAAATATAAGAAACCTAACTGTAAGTGTCAAGACTAGAACCCAGAAAATGCTCGTTTGACAGGCTAAGAGTTGTGACTGCACACAGTACCAGAACAATTACAAGCAGAGAGCTTTCATGCCAAAACCTATTGACAGAATCGACCTAGTAGACAACAGAAAGGAGAGTTGAAGCTCTAACTAGAAACCCTAAGTGCTAACAAGTAAAAGCAGGACAAGACCCTACCCGTTTGGGCCAGCAGCAACAGAACCATAGACCACACCTGAAGCGTCGACGAGCCACCTGCAAGAACAACCACAAAATGTATTAAAGACCTGAAAGAATTGAAGCCTGAAAAGGAGTTAAACAAAGCGAGGGTTTGCAAACACAAAACTTACCAGGAAGGTAGCGTTGGACTGGAGAAGAGTCTCGACCGATCACCAACCAGCAAGGGAACCCTGCTCACACAGGAGCAAGTCCCTTAGTACCATAGAAAAATTGACAGAGCAGATAAAACATGGAGGGAGGACTTACCATCGTTTTGTTGAAGAGTTGAGGTAGAACGTTGAGACCCCTGACAGCGGCAACCTGGTACATTGCAAACAAATAGCAACTAAACAATAGAGAAATTCAGTGAAGGAAGAAAGCAGCATAACAACAAATGCATTTAGGAAATAGTGACCACGAACAGCATCCATGGAAACCAGAAAGCCGAGAATCCCAGTAGCAGACCACAGAGGACTAAATTCCGAGCCCCTCGAACCCATTGACGGAGCGAAAAGCATACACAGAGCCATTGTATTAACAGAACCCAAATAGCGGAGCTAGGTTGGGCTCAGAACTACCAACAGAACCAGTGAACGGAGCAGAGACCGAGGCCAAAATGCCTTTGAACCAAACCACCCACAGTCATAGAAGAACAGTCGAGAAACCCTCTCGGTTACCAGAGAACAAGCAAAATGCCAAATGAACGAAGAACAGAAGAGTAAACCAAAGGCGGGAATGCGCATCTCGAGGACGAGACAGGTGTTCCCCTCACCACAGTTGCCAAGTACCAAGTAATAAATTTGACAATCAAAATATCTACCATTAAATCACCGAGAGTCCTATCCTTACAATCACCACATTAATCATCGTTTTAATCGGTTGATAAATCGCGAAGTTTCAAAGGGTTGGTCCCATCAAATTTTGGTATCAGAGCAGGTTTGAGTTTTCATAAGAAATGGAAGTTGGAAGACGAGGTCGTGGGAGAGGTATTCGGAGAGTAGCAGAGGAAGGATTACAGGAAGAGATTAGGATCCTGAACGCTCGTTTGGCGGCAGTAGAGGCAGGAAGGAGAAGGGATCTGGAAGTAGGGGATGACAGTGAAGAAGAAGTTGTAGTTACGATAGATGGATCGGATGAGGAAGGACCTGAAATCAGGTTATTGAGGTCAGTCTTGTTGGCTAGTAGTAAGCCAAAGCCTGAAATTCCGAACTATGATGGCAGTTTGTCCACAAAAGTGTTGTTGGATTGGATTAGTGAGCTGGACAAATATTTCGAATGTGAGGAGGTCAACGAAGATAGGAGAGTTAAATTCGCTGCTACCAAGCTGAAAGGACACGCAACCCTGTGGTGGGACAATGTCCAAGCAGAGAGAAGAAGGATGAATAAGTTACCAATTAGGAAGTGGCCTAGAATGGTCGCCAAGATGAAGGGCAGGTTTTTGCCCAAAGACTACCAGATTGCTCTGCATCAACAGGTACAGAATTTGAAGCAGAGAGGAATGACGATGAAAGAATATACTGAAGAATTCTACTGGGTGAATCTAAGAGCTAGTTATACGGAAGATACCCCGGAAAAGACAGCCAGGTTTGTGAATGGCCTAAGGCTAGAGATATTGGATGAGACAAATATTCTTTCCCCCATGAACATAGAAGAAGCATACCAGAGTGCCTTGAAGGTAGAAGAAAAGATTACAAGAAAGCAGAATGCCAGGAGAGGATGAGGAACTGGCAGAGGGAAAGGACAATATTTTGGCAGAGGAAGAGTTGCCAACAATAGTGAAGAGGGCAGCAATTCCAAAACTTCAGGGACAGCAGAGAAAGGGGGCAGCACTAGAGGAGGAAGACCATATCAGAGAGGAAGGGGAAATGGACGAGGCAGAGGAGTTGTCTATCAGTGCTACAAGTGCCACAAGTGGGGGCACAGGTCCTTTGAATGTCTTGAAGGAGAGCAGGATGGTCCAAGAGGAGTGTATGTTGCACAACCAGAGGAAGCAGAGGCACCACCCCAGGAAGTATAGAATGTGTCAGAGACAGGGGAGGCCTTAATTTTGAATAAGGTACTGCTGAAACCAGCAAAGGAGACAGCTAAACAAACTCAAAGAAAGGCATTTTTCCAGACAGTTTGTAAGTCACACGAAAAATGCTGCAAGCTAATTATCGATAGTGGGAGCATGGATAATCTAGTTGCCACAAAGATGGTGGAGAAGTTGCGTTTGAAATGGTTGAAGCACCCCACCCCCTATAAGGTGTCGTGGTTGCAAAAAGGGCATCAACTATTGGTTGATGAATAGTGTGAAGTTGAGTTCCATATTGGCAAATATAAGGACAAAGTTATTTGTGATATTATGCCTATGGACGTATGTCACACACTGCTAGGAAGGCCATGGTAGTATGACAGAAAGGTAGTTCATGATGGAAATACAAACTGTTACAAGTTTGTCAAGGATGGGATTAAACACACGCTTGTACCCATCAAGGAGGAAGAAGCAGCAGAAACTAGTGGAACCAAAGCATTGCTGGTGGGAGGAAAGGAATTTTTGAAACAGATCGAAGACAACGAGATAAAATATGCTATTGTGAGGAGGCCAAAAACAGTGTTGTTACACACTGAGATTGCATGTTTTCCTGAAGAAATTGAGGACATGTTGCAGGAGTTCAATGACATTGTGGTGGATGATTTGTCGGATAAATTGCCTCCTAAGAGAAGTATCAGTCATCACATAGACTTTATACCCGGAGCTAGTTTACCGAACAAGGCAGTGTACCGAATGAGTCCTAAGGACAATGAGGAGATCAGGAAACAAGTACAGGAATTGTTGGATAAGGGGTTGATAAGGGAGAGTTTAAGTCCATGTGAAGTTCCGACAGTTTTAGCTCCCAAGAAAGGAGGAGAGTGGCGAATGTGCACAGATTCGAGAACCATCAATAAGGTTACCATCAGGTCCAGGTTCCCATTGCCATGGATGGATGACATGATGCACTGTTTGAGCGGGTCAGCATATTTCTCGAAAATCGATCTGAAGAGTGGATACCACCAGATCCGAATCAGAGAAGGGGACAAATGGAAGACAGCTTTCAAAACCAATGAAGGGCTGTATGGGTGGCTGGTGATGCCATTCAGGTTAAGCAACGCCCCTAGTACTTTTATGCGATTGATGAATGAGATGTTGAAAGAATTCATTAGAAAGTTCATGACTATATATCTTGATAATATACTGATTTTCAGTAAGACCAGAGAACATTTTCGACACGTTCGAAGTGTGCTAGAGAAGTTACAGCAAAACAAGTTGTTGATAAATCTGAAAAAATGTTCTTTTCTTTAGAAGGAATGGACTTATTTGGGTTCTGTGATCATAGAAAATGAGCTAAAAATGGACCCAGAAAAAATTGCAGCTATCATTAGCTGGCCATCCCCAAAAAGTCTGTTCGAGGTATGTAGCTTTCATGGGTTGGCAAGTTTTTATCGTAAGTTTATAAGAAATTTCAATGAGATCTGCGCACCTATGTTGGACACAATCAAAAAGGCAAGTCAACCTTTCTGTTGGACTGAAGCGGCAGAGAAAAGCTTCCAGACCTTGAAGAAGAAGATCACTGAAAGACTGATTTTGAGGTTACCTGATTTTAACAAACTGTTCCAAGTTCGTTGTGATGCAAGCGGTACAGCTATTGGGGCCGTACTCAGCCAGGAAGACAAACCGGTTGCTTATTTCAGTGAAAAGTTGAATGAAAGCAGGCAAAAGTACTCGTCTTACGACAAGGAGTTCTATGCTATCGTCCAAGCATTGAAGCATTGGAGACACTATTTGCTCGGTAATGAATTTGTTTTGTTTTCAGATAATTCTGCATTGCAGTACATTATGCAGTAGCATAAGCTGAACCACAAGCATGCAAAGTGGGTTGAGTATTTGCAGAGCTTCACGTTCGTATTGAAGCATATTAGTGGAAAGGCCAACAACGTAGCGGATGCGTTGAGCAGGAAAGCTTTGCTCTTGCAGAGGAGCACGATACAAGTGCTAGGTTTTGAACACCTGAAATACTTGTATCAGACAGATGCGGATTTCAAGGAGCCTTATGAAGCCTACCAGAATCCTTTGTTGAGGAACAATAGTCCATGGCTGGACTATAACTTATAGGAGAAATTGTTGTTTAAAGGGGGACAACTATGTATTCCCGATTGTTCGATGAGGGAGAACATCCTTCGGGAGAAGCACAACGGAGGTCTTGTCGGACATTTCGACATTGATAAGACCTTAGATCAGCTCAGTCACTTTTATTACTGGCCAAAGATGCGAAGGGATGTGCAGCGATTTGTAACTAGGTGTAAAGTGTGTCAGTTGGCAAAAGGACACAGTCAGAATGCGGGACTCTATACACCACTACCTATTCCAAGTAGACCGTGGGACTCAGTCAGCTTGGATTTTGTCTTGGGTCTACCAAGAATGCAGCGAGGTTACGAATCTGTGATGGTGGTAGTGGATCGATTCTCAAAAATGGCACATTTCATCCCTTGTAAGAAAACCAGTGATGCCACTCACGTAGCACACTTGTTTTTCACAGAGATAGTCAGGCTGCACGGCCTACCTAAGTCCATTGTTTCCGACAGGGACATGAAATTTACAGGGCACTTCTGGCGCACCTTGTGGAAGAAGTTGGACACACAGTTGAGTTTCAACTCCGCTTATCACCCACAGACGGAAGTGGCGAACAGGAGCTTGGGAAACTTGCTACGAATCTTGATCAGAGAAAATTCACGGATGTGGGATCGTGTACTTGCCCAAGCAGAGTTCACTTACAACGACTCACCGAGCCGCAACACCGGATATAGTCCTTTTCAGATCTTGTATGGCATGCATCCTCGTGGAGTGCATGAGTTACGGGATCTAGGACAGCTAGAAAGATGGAGTGCTGATGGGGAAGATTTCACCAAGGCAATGAATGACTTACATGAGCAAGTAAAATCTAATTTGCAGGATAGCAGTCAGCGATATAAACAGCAAGCAGATTTAAAATGGCGAGAGGTGCAATTCAATGTGGGAGATGACGTTCTCGCACATTTACGCAAAGAAAGGTTCCCTAGGGGTGAGTACAACAAGCTGAAGTTTAAAAAGATTGGCCCTTGAAAAATTCTGTGTAAATTCTCTGCGAATGCCTATGAATTACAACTGCCCCCAGGAATAGGCATATCACCTATCTTCAACGTGGCAGATCTGTTTCCATACACTGCCAGTCCTGAAGACGACAGCACGGCACGGCCAAAATGGGATACCCAAATGAAAGCGGTTCTTGGATGAAGCAAATGCCTTCGGCTTAGCCCCTTCAGATCAAGAGAATTCTCGACACACAAGTGGTCAAGCGAACTCGCAGAAAAGAGTATCTTCAATACCTTGTCAAGTGGAAGAACCGTCCCATTGAGGACAGTTCGTGGCTTGACGCAGCCCAGATACAGTGTGCAGGATATTCTGTCGAGGAGCTCATGGAGCAGAGCCATGAATTTTTGTTACCCCGAGAGCCTGATGTAGGAGCATCTAGCTCAGGGTGAACAGAAAACGAACGTGTTTGTTTCACAGGTTTACATGTAGATAGGTTGATAGGTCATTGTACCTGAGTCTTTTAAATTCCTTTAATTCCTAGCATTTAGGACTTAACAACACGTTATGTTTTTTTCAATTTCATTTTAATTTCCTTTAGTTACTGTTTTGAATTAATCATAGAATTTAGGTGAACAGAAATTAACAGTTATCCGATGTAACTTCTTGTAACTATTGACAGTTTCTAAAACTGTTCATACAAAAAACAAAAAATGAGACATTGGAAGGATTGATTCCATCATAGTAGAAAACTGAAATACAAATCATACAAGAAATTATTTCAAGATCATCCGAGTCCATTCTTAACTGAGTATACTTTCTTTTTTTCGTTACATGATAATATTGGATGCATTATAAATAGTGGTAGGAACTGGTAAACAGATGTTTTCTACAGGCACCAAAGGAACGACAGAGTCGACGGGGCCGAGAGAAAGTGGGCGTGAGTACAACAAACCCACGGATGGAGTTACAGCCAAGTAACAAAAAAAATTCCAGAAACGCTACAGGTCTACAGCTACCAGAATACATTGATCGTTTTTTACAAAGGCAATCACCAGAATAACCAGAGGGTTCCACACAAGCACAAAATCATTACAATAACCATCAGGTATCATTCCCACTGAAGCACTGTAAATTGTTTTCACGAAAAATCTCATAATAGCATTTATATAAATATCTGAAACAGTAAAATTCCAAGGTAGATAAATTACAATGCATATTCGACAAACAAACTGGACTCAAAACCCTAGTGTTGAAAATATAAGCAACCTAACAGTAAGTACCAAGACTAGAACCCAGAAAATGCTCATTTGACAGGCTAAGAGTTGTGACCGCACACAATACCAGAACCATTACAAGTAGAGAGCTTTCATGCCAAAACCTATTGACAGAGTTGACCTAGTAGACAACAGAAAGGAGAGCCAAAGCTCTAACTAGAAACCCTAAGTGCTAACAAGTAAAAGCAGGACAAGACCCTACCCGTTTGGGCCAGCAGCAACAGAACTGTAGACCACACCTGAAGCGCCGATGAGCCACCTGCAAGAACAACCACAAAATGTATTAAAGACCTGAAAGAATTGAAGCCTGAAAAGGAGTTAAACAGAGCAAGGGTTTGCAAACACAAAACTTACCAGGAAGGCAGCGTCGAATGGAGAAGAGTCTCGACTGGTCGCCAACCAGCAAGGGAACCCTGCTCACACAGGAGCAAGTCCCTTAGTACCATAGAAAAATCAACAGAACAGATAAAACATGGAGGGAGGACTTACCATCGTTTTGCTGAAGATTTGAGGTAGAACGCTGAGACCCCTGGCGGCGGCAACTTGGTACATTGCAGAAAAATAGCAATTAAACAATAGATAAATTCGGTGAAGGAAGAAAGCAGCATAACAACAAATGCATTTAGGAAACAGTGACCACGAACAGCATCCACGGAAACCAGAAAGCCGAGAAGCCCAGTAGCAGACCATAGAGGACTAATTTCCAAGCCCCTCGAACCCATTGACGGAGCGAAAGGCATACACAGAGCCACTGTATTAACAGAACCCAGATAGCGGAGCCAGGTTGGGCTCAGAACTACCAACAGAACTAGTGAAAGGAGCAGAGATGGAGGCCATAGCGCCTTTGAACCAAACCACCCATAGTCACAGAAGAATAGTCGAGAAACCCTCTCGGTTACCAGAGAACGAGCAAAATGCCAAATGAATGGAGAACGGAAGAGTAAACCAAAGGCGAGAATGTGCATCTCGAGGACGAGACAAGTGTTCCCCTCACCACAGTTGCCAAGTACCAAGTAATAAATTTGACAATCAAAATATCTACCATTAAATCACCAAGAGTCCTATCCTTACAATCACCACATTAATCATTGTTTTAATTGGTTGATAAATCCGAAGTTTCAAAGGGCTGGTCCCATCAAATATCATGGTGATCACCAATTAAGCTACCCCGTGGGACGATTCAATTTTATAACTTAAACGAGATTTGCTTTACAATAAAATAACTTAAGAAATGAAAAATTGAACTCAATCCCTTTATTTTTAAAAAGTAATTTTTAAACAACTAAACTATAACAAAATTATATAAAATATTATAAAAAAGACAAGGGTGTTTGTAATTTTTAAACTTTATACAATAATGAAATACATTCACATATTTTTTATAGGGTTAATGAATTAAAGGTTTTGGATGTTAATGAAAATCACATATTAGATGAAATTTACCCTAGAAACGCAAACTAGGAAAACCAACTAATCATTTAGAGTTGCACCTCTTATCATCAACCAACTTCATTGTTTACAATACAATACATATGATCCTGCAACATCCAAAACCCCAAATTTATTAAACTAGGCTAGATTACAACCATAATACCTTAACTAAAATTGTAAAAGCATGGGATAGATCGTCATGCACCACAAACTGTTAAAAGAAAAATTCTTGGGTTGAAAACCACCAAAAACATATGCAAAAACAACCCAAAGAAAAATTGGGCGTTATGCCCCCTCTTTGACCCCCTTGCTATGTTTGGCGCATTCAAATCATGCATGGTGCTAGTTGTATATAGAATATAACACATATCGAACATTCCCCTACTTGTTTTTTTTTTTTTGCATACAGGAGATCACATGAGTACATGATCAAAAATCCATGGTAGTAATGCCCATTATTTCTCTACACCAAGGGCACTTCTCAGTATTGACAAATGTTGTTAATGAATCTACCACATTCTTCAAAGTGTCTATCTTTGATAGTAGCACCTTCTTGTGTTTAACCATGTTTCTCACAAAGTGATATTGAACATCTATACTTTGTCTTAGAATGATAAAAGGGTTCTTTAACAAAAAGATTGCACTTTCACTGTCACAATCTAACCTTAGATATTCATGTACAAACTCAATACTTGAACACAATATGTGTAACTTTACTACTTCATTATTTGCATGAGTGGTTATCATGTATTCACCTTCTATAGTTGAGAGTGTTAGTACATATTGTCTCTTGATCCTCCAAATAATTTAAACATATACCCACTTGTATATCCTTTGGGATTCATATCTCCAACCCAATTTACATTAACAAAGCCATGTATGTCTAACACTATGTCTAATATTTTCCTTCCTTGGTAACATAATCCATTACCAATGGTGCCATATACATACTTGAAAACCCTCTTCACTGCCACCCAATGCTCCTTCTTTGATTTCGACATATACCTACTCAAAAATCCACCCCACGTCTAATGCCAGGTATAGTGCAGATCAATTGCATACATCAAACTTCCAATCACACTAACATATGGAACATAAGACATGTCCTCCTCTTCTTCCAGTCTCTTAGGACATCGATTTGCAGATAATTTTACACCTACAGGAATTGGGACATCTACCATTTTACATTCCTAAATATTAAACCTCTACAATATTATCTCAACATATTTCCTATTATTTAACTTAAGTATCTTGTTTGTGTGATCTCTTTTAATTTCCATGCCCAAAATGAAATTTGTAGCACCAAGATCCTTAATGTAAAATTTAGAGGACAATTGAGTTTTCATTTTCTTGATGATTTCCATGTTGTTTCCAATTAAAAAAATTTCATCCTCATATAAGACCACAAAAATACAATAATCACCTACTAATTTAAAATACATACATTGATCAACTTTACTCCTTGTAAAACCAACTCCTAATACATAAGTATCAAAATTTTTATATCAAATCCTTGTAGATTACCTAAACCCTTATAGGGACATTTTTAACCTACAAAACAACTTTTTCTTACTTTTCATTTTAAAACCATCTAGTTGTTTCATATGGATTTCTTCTTCCTTATCCCCTTGTAGGAATGTTGTTTTCACATCCATTTATTTTACATCAAGGTCAAAATAAACAATAATAGATAAAAGAAATATAACTGAATTTAACTTAGCAACTATAGAAAAAATTCACCAAAGTCAATTCCTTCTACTTAGGAATAACCTTTTGCTAGTAACTGAGCTTTATATTTCTCCTCTTTACCTTATGCATTCAACTTCTTCTTAAACACCCATTTGTTTCCAATGGGCATTCTTCTAATTGGAAACACAACTAGATCCCAAGCCTCATTATTGTCCAGGGCTGTCGTTTCCTAGCAAAGGCCTTTTTCAAAAGTTTGCCATCCTCTAAATTTGTTGCCTCCCTAACAATGTAGAGATCATCATCAGTAATAGACAAAGAAAAACTAGAACGAAAATCAAGTGGAGTATACCTATTTGGTTCCCTTCTTTCCTGAACTAACCTCCTCAATATCGAAGTATGTGATTTTTATTCTTCTAAGTCATGTACCTTTATTATGTCAAATTCTTCATATTGCAACTCGAATTCCACTCCCTAAAGTTCCCTTTCCCTTGGTGGGACTTCATGTTTGACAACATCCTTAACCTATCTATAGGCAATATCTTGGTTGTAAACTACCTTTCTATTTTTTGGATTCCAAGATTATTATTAACCTTTTAAACTATCTTTATATCCAATAAAGTTGCACTTTTCAACTCGATTTTCCATCTTACTCCTATTTCCTTTTATATGTGTACATAAACATCGTAGCCAAAAACTTTTAGATGTTTAAGAGAGTTTCTTACTAGTGCATGCCTTGTGCGAAGTCTTGTCAACTAATGTTGAAAAGGGTGATCGATTTACCAGGTAACATGTAGTGACCCACTGCCTGCACCCAAAATTCTTATCCTAACCTAACATCACTTAAGTATGCTCCTTGATTTTTCAATCAGTGTCATGTTCATCATTTTTGTAACCCCATTCTTTTGAGGTGTTGGTGTAGATTAATACCTTGCTATATTGCACTGCTTATAGAACTATTTGAACTCATTCCCACAAAATTCCCCACCATTATCTTTCCTCGACACCTTCATTTTCTTCACTGTCTAATTTTCCACAAGGGGCTTGAATTCATTAAATTTTCCGAAGATGTTATATTTCTTTTTGTTGTGGTGTATATAACCCGCCATTTTTTTAAAATAAAATGGGACCCTATTAAACTTTTTGACTTTGACTTGCCTTATTCATTATTTGTCAAGTGATAAGGTGCTCTCAATGGTTTTTCCATCTTTGAGTGAGGTTTTGTATAAACCCTTTTTTTAAATCTATCATAAATTCATAGCCAAACAAATCACAAGTTTTGATACTAATCTAGCCATCCAGTATCTGCGTTGTCTTGGGATAGGATGTTCATTGGTCTCCCAAAATGACCGAATAGGCATATTGTCATTATTCTATTGTTAAACAAACATGACTTGTTTCTTTTTGCATTATATTTTATTTTGATTTGGATTCCGCTCATGTATCCGCTCTTCCAGGCTAGCACTATACCTAGTATGCCTTACACACCCACTATCCTGGATGATCGTATAACCAAAATAATTAACATAAATGAGCATAAACTTTAATTAATTAAAAATTTCTTCCAAATCCGCCCATCTGGTCTGACATTCAAACATGAATATTTTGCCTGCCCTGTGCCCCAAATGACCAAAGTTATATTAAGCTCGCTTGATCATAGAATTAGGCCAATCAAAGTTAATTAATTGTGATTGCCAAACAATAAATATAGTATCTTGGCCATTGCACTACTAGACACCTTTTTCATTTACCAGACCCCGGATGGTAGGATGACATATTAAGATTGTGATTAAATTTAAACATGATTAACAATAATACACAATTTTAACTCCATTTAATCATGGATTATGGTTTAAAACTCAAATCCAGTAGCATATTCAAAGAAATGAACTAAGCTTGAAAACCTAGTTAGGCCCCAGATGCCCAGAATAACGACTTCATTCATTCATTATGTTCTAGTCTCAAAAGTTGTCAGAGAGTCTAAGAAACTGTGGGACTCCAGCATCCATAAAAGGTTTCAGGAAAATCCACGTAGAAATGCCTTAATTAAGTTAATTGATCAGTAATTAAATTTTTACTAAGTCTAACTTAGAGAAAATGAGTAATTAACAACAATTAATTGAGGAAGGTGAGATTTCTCTGGAAACTCACATGGATTTACTAGGAAATAATCGCATCCATTGATTAAGTTTTAATTTTGGTTGTTGGAGTCCCAATTGGATATTATAATAAGAGGTTGATGGGTAGATGGACGAATACACTTGAGATCGATTTCCTTTCGATTTTCCAAAGAGAAACAACATTCTGTTGGAAGAGTTTGAGCCAGAGAGATGACAAACAGACAGAGAGGGGGAGAGACAGTGAGTCCGGAGGAATTTTTCCAGTTCCAGAGAGTCCAAAAGAGGAGACCAAAAGTATTCTATAGGACGTTGTGCAAAGGCAGCACAGAACCTCAAGTGAGCAGTGTGATTCAACTGAAGGGGAGGACGTCTTCAGTTCCAAAGGTCGAGAATATTTTCCAGAGGGTCGGAAAAGAATTTTCCTAGTCAGCAGCAGGAAATACGAGAAGATTAGCAGTTGATTCAGGCAGATTGTTTGGCAGACAATGCAGAGGTGACGCAAACCCTGCGTAGGCTAGTTTGGACGGATAGCTTTTCAGAGATCAGACAATGTTGGGATTGCTCAGAGAGAGGGTAAAATCCCTCAATATATTTTTTCTAGTATTTCTCTAGGGTAGATTCGCCAATTTGGCAACATTTACTGTACTCAGAATTTTTCACTACTACTTAATAATAAAACCCTCAGTTGTTGCACTAGTTTTCCCAGATTGGGACTTTTGTCCAAAAATAACAATGTTATATTTGTGTGTGTGCACCAGTATTTTCTCATTTTCCAGTTTGTCTTCCGCAGTGTTTATTTTGGTGAAAAATTCATTTTTGAACTATTTGTTGATTGTCGTAGAAAACAAACGGTTAATAAATTTACAGTTGGAAGAATAATTTCTAGATGTTACAATAGTTGAAATTTTCTCATGGTTTCAGAGAAAATTTAATTAGACAAGAAGCTCAGAAGCTGAAGGAATCATCCAGATTCAAAGGGAGTCTCGCAGTTCGATTTTCAAATTTGCGTAGAGGTTGGCTAGGCAGTTCGAATTGTTGGGCAGAGGGTTCAATTTTTCTAGTGCAGGGGGAAGGAAAAATTCACAAAGCCCAATAGCAGTTCCAGCAGGAAATGGTGAAGCCGGGAAGCAATTCCAATGAAGCATATCAGTATTTTCATTGAGAATATTCCTTATTTGGGTGCAGAAGGGTTTTGCAACAATTGCTAGAGCATAATTAGTGTCAGGTGGAAGAGAAAGTGCGCAAACGTAAGGACTTTCTCTCAGAGGGTTTCTAGTTCAAAAATCCAATATTTCTAGTTGCAGCAAGTAGTAGCAGCAGGCAGATTTTCTCACTCCATAAGGGAGTGCGAATAGTAGAGCTAGCGGCTGAGCAAGTGAAAGAGGGAGGTTCCCATTACAAATCAAGTTTACGCAAATATGTCCATAGTTGGGCTTAGAGATTAGGATAGGTTGGAGGGAGCCTCCAACTACGTCATTTGGAAGGCTGGGATGGTATTCCTACTAGATGAATTTAGCTTGAAGACCTATGCAGAACACGTTCTGGCAGAACCTACTGATGTAGATCAGCGAAATGAATTGAATAAGGAGATGGCCAAGATGAAGCGGATGATCCTGGATGGATTTCGGGACCATATAGTTTCGCATATATTGGCCAAGAATACAACCAACGAGATGTGGGATGCTCTCTTACAACTATACCAAAATTCTTCCAACCAACGGAATATCTTCTTGAAAGAAAAGATAAGGAACATCAGGACGCATAAGGGTGAAGACATTGATCCCTTTCTCACCAGAATTCAGGAAATCTGGGATCATCTTGCAGCCGTAGGATAATCGCCTCCAGATACAAAGTTGGTGTGTTTGGCACTAAACAATTTCTTAGAGGATTGGGATATCTTCGTCCAAGGCATATTGGGTCAAGATACTCTATCTAGGTGGGAGAGGATGTGGTTACACCTGCAGCAGGAGGAGATGAGGTGTGCACTTGTGAAGACCTTCGTCAGTGGCAGCAGCAGCAAGGGTTTGAAAGGTGAGAAGGAGGAAGATAATGTGTCCCTTACATCAAAGGGTCCAAGTCAAGGACATGGTTCACAAGGGGAGACGAAGAAAAAGAAAGACCTATATAAGGTCAAGTGCTTTAGGTGTGGCGAGTTTGGCCACTACAGTACTCAATGTCCTCAAAGGAAGAAGGACAAGCAGGAGAATTAGGACCAGGTGACAGAATCCACAGAGATAGACAAATTGTCCTCCAGGTTGGATGAAGAATTCACCATATATGCAACTATACCTCCAGGTATGGAGCTATAGTCCCAAAGTTGCGCAGAGGTTTGGGCAGGGTCCAGTGAGGCGAGCATCAGATGGTGTTTCCTCTTGGATCATTGCCTTACTACAATGGCCCACAATATTCAATAGCAGGAGGATCGGTGTCAGTTGGTGTCGGCAGTTTCAAAGCGACAGTTGCAGACTAGTTGCATTCAGGTGTTGAGGAGTGCAGAGCAGTGTTAACAGTAGAGCAAGAGGCCCAGTGGCAGAATCAGTAGCAGTGTAGATTCCCCAATGGACAGTACATAGGCTAGTAGTAGTCAAATGCTTGGGAGATATATGCAGCCCATAGAAACAGTTGATTCAGTATTTTGGATGCTTCTCAGTTGTAGTAGTTGCAGTAGTAGCAACAAAAATTGAGAGGGAGTTGCAATGCAGATGCAGAGTTGGAAGTAGTATAGCAGTGTCAGTAGCAACACACATGCAGCATCAGAGTTGCGCAGTGGTTGGTGGGAAGTGGCAGGCAATCACAATGGCCAAACATCAACAATGTATATAGAGGATGATGCAGAGAGAGAGTGTTGTAGCAGTACGACACTAAGAACACCATCCTCGCTAAGAGGGAGTGTTAGTTTTTATAACATCAGATGGTGTTCTAGTCTCAATTATTGTCATAGAGGATAAGAAACTCTAGGACTCCATAACCCATAAAATGTTTTTAGAAAATCCACCTAGAAATGCCTTAATTAAGTTAATTAATCCGTAATTAAATTTTTCCTAAGTCTAACTTAGGGAAAATGATTAATTAACAACAATTAATTGAGGAAGGTGATATTTCTTTGGAAACTCATGTAAATCAACTAGAAAATAATCTCAACCATTGATTAAGTTTTAATCTTTCCTGTTGGAGTCCCAACTGGAGATTATAAGAAGAGGTTGATGGGTAGACGAAGGAATAAACTTGAAATTGGTTTCCTTGGGAAATTCGATTTTCCAGAGAGCAACAACATCTTCTCGGAAGAGTTTGAGCTAGAGAGGGGATGCAGAGACAGAGAGGGGCAGAGACAGTGAGTCCGGAGGAATTTTTCCAACTCTGAAGATTCAGAAAGAGGACAAAAATATTCTCCATGAGGTTGTGAAGAGGTGCAGAGCCTCAAGTGAGCAGTTCAATTCAGCTGAAGGGGAGGTCTTCTTCAGTTTTAAAGGTCGGGAAAATTTTCCAGAGGGTCAGAGAATCATTTTCCTAATCAGTAGCAGGAAGGACGGTTGGATTGGTAGTTGATTAAGGCATAGCGTTTGGCAAGAAGTGCAGAGCCTGCATAGGTCAATTTGGACGATTAGCTTTTCAAAGGTCAAACAGTGTCGGGATTGCTTAGAAAGAGGGTAAAATATCTCGATATATTTTTTCCAGTATTTCTCTTAGGTAGATTCACCAGTTTTGTGACATTTATTGTACTCAGAGTTTCTCACTTCTGCTTAGTAATAAAAAACCCCGCTTGTTGCACCAGTTTTCCCACATTGGGTTTTTCTGGGGAATTTTGTCCAAAAATAACGGTGTTATATTTTTGTGTGTCTGTGCCAGTGTTTTCTCATTCCAGTTTATCTTCCACAATATTTATTTTGGTGAAAATTACAGTTGTGAATTATTCATTGTTTTCCATAGCAAATAAATTGTTCAGTTAGAAGAATAATTTCCAGTTGTTGCAATAGTTGAAATTTTCTCAAGCCATTAAGGAATAATTAGACATGCATTCATATCGAAATGACTCTATAGACTGCAGTTTCGCGGAGATTTATGAGGGACTTTACTTCATTAAAACAATACTTAAGGTTACCAATTTCATCGTAAAGCCAAATTATTCACTCTAAGCACTGCCTAAAGCATTCTATCACCCTTGTCTCTCACTGTATTACCTTAAGATGCCATTATCTGAAACAGAACAAGTTCCTTGGAGTATTTTTGGTTAGTTTCATGTATGATCTAGTATATTCTTTTTTTTAAGTGTCTTTTCGATATTTGTGGCACTAACAATTGTTGAATTGGTGTTTGTCGGTAAAATGGGTGAAAAGGGGCAGGCTAAGAAGTTAAAGCGCATCGTCTAAGATTTGGAGGAGAAAGCTAAAGCTAAATAAACTAGTGCAAAAGATAAAATCCAATTGCAACATTTTATACAAATACTACCTACAGAACATGAATGCAAAGAGTCATGTCATGGGAACAAATTTTCACTTTCTTTGAAAGCAGGATGGAAAGTCCAAGCGAGGGAGATATTTCAAAATAAGATCTAGTTCAAATGTAGATAATTACATCAACATTTAGCGAGTTGGATTTCACAAGGTTGCAACTAGGCCAACCATGTTTCCATACTATGACAATGTACAATGGATTATTTCTCATGCTAACACTAGAACTTGTATTGTTGTTAATGATGATGGAAAAGTAGTTGGTCCTTGGAGGCCTCCAACCTTACAAAAGATATATAAGTTAGATGCTCTTCAAGTCTGCCTTAATGTTGAATATTGGTTGAATTTGAAAAAAAAAATGTTAATTGAGCATAAGATGGAGCCAACCCAATGCATAAACAAATGGATTATTGACTCCCAAGGCTTCGAAGCTAAAATGAACAAACTTTATCCTATTGGGAGATTCAAATCCCCACATTCCCTAGTGATAATTATGCTTTCTAGATTATATGGCCAACCAAACCCAAATCATTTCAGAGAGGAATGGGTTTCTATATTTCATGGTATTGTTCAAAAGACCAAGGTATTTAATTGGCCAGATATCTTATCGCATAATATGACCAATGCAATCAAGGCATCATTGTCTTCTCCACTATGTTTTTTCCCACCTTTTTTCATGTATATTTATCTCCTAGATGTTATAATAGTTGTTTCATCCTTCCATTCATTAAAAAGCGTCTGGACGGAGAACGAATAATCTATCCCTTACTACTATTATATTCTTTCTAGTAGTTAGTATGCAAATCATGTGTATGACATTTGTGATCATTTTATGGCACCATTATACCAATTTCTACATAGTAAGCCCCCAATCAGGGTTAGCAATGATTTTTGAAGTGCTTTATAAGGCATCAATCATTGGTTTATTGAAGATATGTATACCTACTTCAAAATATTTGGGTGTGATACTACTCCTCTCCTACTCCATATATGCATTCCTAATAGACTAGATCCATCTTAACTCCAGATCTATCAAGTGTCGAGAGGGATCAAATCTCTCGAGGTGCAAACCTCTTTTTTGAGTGCAAAACTTGAGGAGAGGTTTTCACATCGAGATATTTGATCCCTCTCGACGCTTGATAGATGCGGAGTTAAGATGGATCTAAGCTGGTTTCAAACGTGTGCGGCCAAAGAAAATCTAATGAACATATGATTAATTTTATCAATAATATGTAAATTCATTTAATATTAATATAATCATTTTAAATATGCTAAATATGTATAAGATTAATTTGGTCATTTTAATTTTAAATTTTCTTAGTTACTTCAATTTGTTGAGATGATAACTATTGTTAATAACTTTAATGACGAAAAATGATGAAATAAAAATTTTAAATGTAAAGTGACAATGTAATAGTGTTGAGTGATAGAAAATGTGAATAATAGGAATATAGTCAATTATAAATAGTATTCATGGTGATTAATATCAAACTATTTTCTTTTACTATTCTTATTGTCACCCTTGTTACTTTTGTCATCTTTTCATATCAATTATATGAAAAGCAAAGGTTAAATCGTAAACCATTTAAATCTTTAGCTTGAGCTATTATAGTAAACATCATATATTGTCTCTCTTTCTCTCCAATATTACTAGGTTGAATTACTATAACACAAAAATCAATGTACGTTGTCAATAGTTTTTTGTGCTTACACTGAAATCAATGCACAATGTTAATCCAACCACTTTAAAATTAACGTACCATCATACATCCAATTAAATCAAATCAGAAATCAACATCAACACTTAAATCAATGCATCTAATGCAAGAAATCAAATAAGATTAGAAAATAACATTTACACTAAAATCAATGCATCCAATGCAAGCAATCAAATAGGATTAAAAATAACATTTACACTCAAATCAATGCATCTAGTGCAAGTAAGAAAATAGGAATATAAACCAACATCTACACTAAAATCAATGCATCTAGTGCAAGTAAACAAATAGTATTATAACCAACATCTACATTGAAATCAATGCATCTAGTGCAAGCAATAAAATAGGATTAGAAATCGCCATCTACACTGAAATCAATGCATTTAGTGCAAGCAATAAAATAGGATTAAAAATCATCTAAATTGAAATCAATGCATCTAGTGCAAGCAATCAAATATTATTAGAAATCAACATATACATTGAAATCAATGCATCGAGTGCGAGCAATCAAATAGGATTACAAATCACCATCTACATTGAAATAAATGCATTTAGTGCAAGTAATCAAATAGGATTAGAAATCATCTACATTTAAATCAATGCATCTAGTGCAAGCAATCAAATATCATTAGAAATCAACATCTACACTAAAATCAATGCATCTAGTGCAAACAATCAAATAGGATTAGAAACCACCATCTACCTTTAAATCAAAGCATTAGTGCAAGAAATATTCTTCCCTCTCTCTCCCCCTGTCTATATCTATATCTCCCTCCATCTCTCCTTCTTTGTCTCTTTATATCAAACCCCTAAACACACATGCTCTCTCACTTCATATCTATCAATCTCTTTGTCTGTCCCTCCCTCTCTCCATCTCCCTCTTCTTACCTCTCTTCACCTTCCATCTATATCTCTATCTCCCTTTGTCTCTCTGTATCACCCCCAAAACATACACTCTCTTTCTCCAATCTATCTATCTATCCCTCCCTCCTCCTCTCCCTCTCTCTCTCTCTCTTCCCCTCTTATCCCCATCCCCAACTTCTATCTCTCCTCCCTCCTATTGTCCTCTCTCCCTCTCTCTCCATATTCCTTATCACTCCCTCTTTCTCTCTCTCCACCTCTCTCTCTCTATTTCTTTCTTCTAAGCTCCCTCTCTCTCCACCTCTCTCTCTCTCTATTTCTTTCTTCTAAGCTCCCTCTCTCTCCCCCTCCAACTCCATCTCTCTTTCCCTCCCTCTCTACTCTCTCACATCCTCTCCCTCTTCCTCTCTCGCCCTTTCTCTCCCACCTCTCTCTCTCTCTCTCTCTCTCTTCAACTCTGTTACTATATCCCTCCCTCTCTCCTCTCTCCTTCTCTCCCCCATTCTCTCCATCTCTCCTTCTTTGTCTCTTTATCTCACCCCAAACATACACACTCTCTCTCCTTCTTTCCCTTGGCACTCCCTCTCTCTCTCCACTTCTCACTCTCTATGTATTTCTTCTTCCCTCCCTCTCTCCCCATCCAACTCCATCTCCCTATCCCTCCCTCTCCCCTCCTCTCTCTCAAGTTCACTCTCTCGTACTTCCTCTCTCTCCCTTTCTCTCCTACCTCCCTCTCTCTCCCCTCATCTCTCTCTCTCTCTCTCTCTCTCTCTCTCTCGTCCGCCATCACTCTCCTCCTCTCTCGTAAGTCTCCCGTTCTTCCTCTCTCCATTTCTCTGCTACCTCCCTCTCTCTTCCCCCATCACTCTCTCCCTCTCTTCCCTCCAATCCTCTCTCTCTCTCTTTTCCCTCCAATCCTCTCTCTCTCTAACTATGTTACTATATCCCTCCCTCTCTGCTTCTCTCCCAACTTCTCTCTATCTCTCTTTCTTTGTCTCTTAATCTCACCCCTAAACATACACACTCTCTCTCCATCTCTCCCTTGTCACTCCCTCTCTCTCTCCACTTCTCACTATCTATGTCTTTCTTCTTCCGTCCCTCTCTCCCCATCCAACTCCGTATCTCTATCCCTCCCTCTCTCCTCCTCTCTCGCAAGTCCTCTCTCTCATCCTTCCTCTCTCTCCATCTTTATCCTACCTTCCTCTCTCTTCCCCTATATCTTTCTCTCTTTGTGCCCTCCAATCCTCTCACTATCTCCCTCCCTCTCTCCTTCTCTCTCTCCCCCCTCCATCTTTGTGTCTCCCTCTCCCTCTCCTACCCTTCTCTACCTCTCTCACTCCTCTCCCTCTCTTTCTCTTCATTCGTCCTCTCCCCTCTCCTCCAATTATCTCCATCTCTCCCTTGTCACTCCCCCAATATCTCCACCTCTATCACTCTATGTCTTTGTTTTTCCCTCCCATATATATCTAGAGTTAATGTATATCATGATATATTAATATATATTATAATATAACAAATTTAATATTGTGTTAATCCAAAGTTATTAAATTTAATAGTATTAATATTATAATATATTAATATGAATATTAAATTTAATAATAATAATAATAATATTAATCTTTTAATATTAATATTAGGGTTAATAATGTTTTTATGCATGTTATTAATAATAATTTGGCCCATATACTTGGTATATAATTAGATATTGATTTTGAATCCTATTTGATATATTTCTATTTTTTTACCATATCTCTTTATACCTCTTTTATATTTATTTATTTCCCATACTTCTTTTATAAATATGGTATTTTTCCCATGATATTAATAATTATTTTTCCCATGGTATTTTTCCCATAGGCTTCACCTAAATAAAACCTCTTTTTTGAGTTTTCTTAAATATAAAAGGTTTATGGAGTAAACATAAAAAGAGGTTTTGTTTATTAACCATACCTCTAGTTTATTTATATTTTATTTATTTACCATACCTATAAAAAAAAGTTTTATTTATTTACCATACCTATGGTTTATTTATATTTTTATTTATTTACCATACCTCTTTTTTTAGTGTTCGTAAACCTCTTTATATTTTAAATTTATATTGTGTTTATACATAATAATAATTAGATTGATTTTTAATAAAAATGTTAAATGTTAAACATTAAGTAAAATATATATATATATATATATATATATATATATATATTATTTATTTACCATACCTATGGTTTATTTATATTTTTATTTATTTACCATGCCTCTTTTTTGGGCGTTCGTAAACCTATTTATATTTTAAATTTATATTGTGTTTATACATAATAATAATTAGATTGATTTTTAATAAAAATGTGAAATGCTAAACATTACATTTACATTTGCGTTTACGTTTACCCCCATATTAGCACTAAAATAAATAACTAATCAAATTGTTATGCATGGAATAACCAATCTATTGTCTAAATATTTCAAGAAGTTGCGACCAATATTTCTTATCAAAAGTAGTATCTATTCCTTTCTTGATAGAGGCCATGCAGTGAATGAAGCAAAAGGTCTGAAGGAGGTTTGCCTTTATTCAATCCCCTTTTTCAAATATGATCCTGATGATATAGTGAATGCACATTTAAAGCCAGTTATGTATTCTAAGAGTTGTGATCACCATAATCCTCCTTTTGATCATTTACTAAGGAGTATTTTTCTTCTGAGGAAGTGAGCCTCTGAGTATTTTCATTAGATGACGAGTGATTAAGAAAAAATTCCAAGCTTATAAAGAAGAGTTGCACATTTATTTCTTCTAAGAAAGAGGCATACGCATGGTTGTTCCTCTCGCTGAACTTCAAAGTAGAGAAATTATCAATGCATTGATTTTTCAAGATGAAATTGAAGTTGATGTCATTATAATTCAAATTGATGATCAGAGTACTTCAAAACACGGGCCTCTAAGTACTACAGATGATATGAATCCACAACATCCAAATAGGGAAAAAAAACAAAACCAACATGTCACACCAGGCATTGGGAACTCCACAATGTGACTTGTTTTTAATTGCATTAACCAAAGCATGAATATATACACGAGTGGAGAGACTCTTGGGATTCCAATTCCAAGGTCTCTTGGTTTTATTCAATTCATAACTAGAATATTAAACTATTTACATTAATATCAATCCTTTCGTATTAGGTGTTAAAATCCCCCTTCTTAATCTGAGGGGATGTTGGTGAGTCCAAGAATCATTCTGAATCTTTCAAACTTTTCTCTTCCAATCGCTTTAGTGAAGATGTTTGCAATTTGCTCATTTTTTGGACAATGTCGTAGGTGGATAGTCTTGGCCTCAACATGATGTCAAATCAGATGATACTTTGTATTGATGTGCTTGGTTTGATCATGGAACTTTGGGTTCTTGGCCAAATTTATTGCAGAAGTGTTGAAAATTAAAAGAGGAGTTGAATGCACTTGTTTCTCCTGAAAATCTTCCAAAATTTTCTCGAGCCACACAATTTCCTTCATTGCTTCAATTGCTGCGCATATTCAGCCTCAATTGTGGAATATGTTGGAACTGACTGTTTGTGTGACCTCCAAGAGACAACTCTTAATCCAAGACTCATAACATAACCTGAAGTAGATACTCAAGTTTTTTTTTTTATCTCCATCAAAATTTGAATCAGAGTATCCAATCAAGTTGAAGTCATACACTTGTGTATACTTGAGTCCAAAGTCTTGAGTTCCCTTCAAGTACTTTAAAACTCTTTTTGCAACAAACCAATGACCCTCACAAGGATTTTGCATTAACCTGGAGATGATTCCAATAACAAATGAAATTTCTAGTCTGGTAGTAGTCAGGTAGTTGAGACTTCCTACAAGTTGTTTGTACTTTGTTGTATCCTCAAATTCTTTTCCTTCAGTGGATGTGAGTTTTACATTTTGTTCCCTTGGAGTAGTCAAAGGATTGCACTCAATGATGCCAAATTTGTTCAATAGATCTCCAATGTACTTCTTTTGAGAGAGGAAAATAAATTGCAAATGTTAGGTTACTTCAATACCAAGATAGTAGTGAACATATCCCAAGTCTGTCATTTCAAAACCTTTCCTTGGTTCTTTCTTTATCGACTTAATGTAATTCTCATTGTTCCATGTCATCATAAGATCATCTACATACACCACTAGATATACAATTATTTTTCCAACTTTCTTGACAAATAAAGTTGCATCATCAAGATCATAGTGCTTGAAACTGAGTTTTAGAATATGCTCAGTGAATTTCTCATACCAAGTTCATGGTGCTTGTTTGAAGCCATACAAGGATTTGACAATCTTGGATACCTTTTGTTCCTGACCCTTCACAACAAATCCTTCTAGTTGGGACATAAAAACATTCTCTTTCAAATCTCCATTCAAGAAGGCAGTTTTTACATCCATTTGATGGACTTTTCAACCATTTTGAGCTACCAAAGCAAAGAGAGTCCAAATGGTAGCCCATTTTGTTGTGGGGGCAAAATTATACTCATAATCAACCCCTTCCTTATGTGCGAAACCTTTTTCCACAAGCCTAGATTTATGCTTGTCAAGTGAGCCATCTGCTTTATATTTGTTCTTGAAGACCCAGTTGCAGCCAATTAATTTGGTTCCCAATGGAGGATCAACCAGCTTCTAGGTGGCATTCTTTATCAGAGCATCATATTCTCTTTCCATCGCTCCTTTCCATTAATCATGAGAAGTGACTTCTTTGAAGGAATTTGGTTTGAAATTTGTAGACAAATTTAATTCACAATCAAATGAAACATCCATATAAACAGGTGAATCATAATCGTCTACATCACCTCCATTATGTCTAGGAGAGCTTCGTGTCCCTGTATTTCCTGTTGATCTCTAGTAGCATTGGATGTGCTCTAAGTCTCAAATTTTGCAGGGAGGCCTGGAGACATGTATTCCAAAGAACCCAGAACAAGTTTTGGGAAATGCCACTCAGAAACAGTTTTATTAAAATAATTAATTATTTTTAATGGGACCCTAAGTCTAAACTTAGGAAAATAAAATAATTAATGGGTATTAATCTAACTGTGGGTGTAACTTCTAGAAGAAGACGAAGATCAAGCAGAAATGATCTTAGCCATTGATTAGCTTCTAAATTTGGGTCGTTGAATGTCAACAAGAAGATTATTTAAAAAAGCTTGAGGGTCATTTGGAAAACGCACAGAGAATTTAGAAGATCGAATTTCTAGAGCAGAGCAGCTACCGGAAGAGAAATTCGAAGTGAGCTTTTGCAGAGAGGGGCAGAGGGAGTTTTGGCTAGAGGATATTCTTCGGAGCCAATGATACTCAGCAGAGAGGCGGCGAAACACATAAAGGAGGCAGCGCAGAGAGAAGGGAAAGCAACACAGAGCTAGGAGGGCTCACGCATGCCCCATGCAAAGCAACGCATTAGCTTCCAGCGCAGAAGTTCGAGTTTGTTGAGGAAGCTGACGTTTCTGAGCCGGGAGGGCTAGAAAAGGATTATGAAGGCAAATCGATTCTCAGTGGAGTTGACGCATGGCCTTTGAGGCTGATGCAGGGCCCACGCAGGGGCAGCGCAGAAGTAGCCGGGGAACTCGCAGTTCAAATGCCGGATCAGTCGGGACTTGCAGTGTAGAGTGAGGTAATCTCACTAGCTTCTTTTGCTAAGTGATTTTCTCTGTAACGAGATTGTCAAGAAGGCATCCAGTAGTTGTATTTACAAATACTTCAGCTTAATAAAAAAACCCTTAGATCTGCTACACCAGTTTTCCCACATTGGATTTTTCCGGGTACGTTTATCCAAAAATAATTGTGTCACTTGTGTGTATCTTTCTCTATTGTTCAATTTCTTGTTTTGGCATATAATTTAATTGGTGTAGGTTGCAATGTATGCATTTCGATGTTTGTCGTAGGAAGCTGCAAATAACTTTTTATGTCAATCTAAAAAGTAGGAGAAATATCATCAGTGTTGTAGTAGGAATTCTCAGGTTTGAGGAATTTTCACATGGTATCAGTGGGAGTGCGGGTGAAGCAAGAAGAATGGTACCATAGAACCCAGCGCTGAGCAAAAAAGGAGGTCGAAAAAGTTACAGAAGGTGGCAGTTCCAATCCCTAGAGGGGTTTGCACAATCCTAGCTGGAGGGATGTATTTCGAGGCAATCTCTATCTGAGTGAGTTGACAAAGAGAAAGGCTTCTAGATCGAAATCTTTTTGTGGCAGAGGAAGCAGCGCTGAAGCCTCAGTATGAGGAAGAGTAGGTGGGATGCAGTTTTTCTGTAGGCCGTTTTGCTAGGCAGAAAGATGTCAGAAGAGAAGAGAATAACTGTGGGAATTTTTCCTCATAAGGCTTCTCTCCAAGAACTCCATTTTATTATTAGATAAGCAGCAGAAGTAAGAAGTAGAGAGGAGAAGTTTGATAGTTTTCGTGGCAGAAATAGAAACCAGTGGTTTGAGATATCAGGATAGGTTGGAAGGGGCATCCAACTACGTCATCGGGAAGGAAAGGATGTCATTCCTTCTAGATGAGAATGCTTTTAAGATATATGTCGATAGCGTGGTGGATGTGCCTGTAGATCAAGATCCATTGAAGTATCGAGCAAAAATGGCGAAGGCAAAGAGAATGATCATCGGCAAAGTGAAGGATCATGTAGTTTGTCACATCGCTAGCAAAGTGACTGCTAAGGAGATATGGGATGTGTTGTTTACGTTGTATCAGGGATCTTCAGAGTATCGGAAGATGTACACAACGCAAAAACTGAGATCTTCACAGATGCAAAAGGGGAAGCGTGTAGATTCGTTCCTCATGAAACTTCAAGAGACCTGAGATGAGTTATCATCTGTGGGATCTACACCTCAATATTTTGAGTTGGTTAAATTGGGCCTCAATTTTGTCTCAAATGAGTGGCAAGTCTTTGTCCAGAGTATCGTGGGCAAGGCGAATTTGTCGAATTAGGATGAGATGTGGGCAACTCTCAAGCAAGAGGAGATGAGGAGAGACTTGTTCAAGTGTAAACTTGATGGAAACAGCAACAGTGGGTCAAAGCCCAAAGAGGAGGATGAGAACGCAACCCTTGCATCGAAGGGGCAACAGGAGGAGCGGAAGCAGAAGAAGGGCATCGTGAAGATAAAGTGCTTCAAGTGTGGTGAGATGGGTCACTACGCAACACAGTGTCCTCTCATGAAGAAGGACAAAGATGAGAAGCACAATCTTAACACTACACCTGCGAAGATCGAGGAGTTCGCCATGACAGCCGAGATACCTCCAGGAGGGAGGTGAGCTGATTTGGAGTTGTAGTTCGAAAGAGCTACAGATGGGCAAGATCCTTGAGGAGCCCGCCTCTCAGATCAATACCTTGCTACAAGGGCCCAGATCAGTAGTAGCAGGATGGACCAGTGTCAATTGGTGTAGAGGAGTGTTGGAGCGACAGATACAATGGCTAGAATACCAAGTCTGAGCAGTGTAGTGCAGAGTTGCAGCAATGTAGGGAGGCACAGTGCAGTAGCAGCAGCAGCGCAGTCACTTCAGAGGAACAACGTGGGACTAGCAGTAGTCAGATCTTCAACATCGAGATGTATCTATGTTGAACATCGATTCAGTGATTTGGTATTTTTTCCATTGCTCATGCAGTAGCAGCATCAGTTTGCAATGCAAGGGCAGTTGGCAGTGGTAGCGCCAGCAGCAGCACGGATGCAGAAATTTAGAGTGAGTCGCAATACAGATGCAGTGTTGGCAATGACAGTGTCAGCAGTAGTACAGATGCAACATTTGCGCAATAGTTGGTGGACAAGATGTCAGACAGCAACGTAGAAGGAGATATTGCAGAACAGAGTGATGCTTCAGCAGGTTCCATTGCTAGAGCACATTCATCGCTAAGAGGGAGTGTTGATTTTTGGTAGCATTGGATGTGCTCTAAGTCTCAAATTTTGCAGGGAGGCTTGAGAACATGTATTCCAAAGAACCCAGAGAGAGTTTTGGGAAATTCCACCCATAAACAGTTTTATTAAAATAATTAATTATTTTTAATGGGATCCTAAGTCTAAACTTAGGAAAATAAAATAATTAATGGGTATTAATCTAATTGTGGGTGCAACTTGTAGAAGAAGATGAGGATCACACAGAAAATATCTTAGCCATTGATTAGCTTCTAATATGGGTCGTTCAATGTCAACAAGAAGATTATTTAAGGAATCTTAAGGTTCATTTGGAAAACACACACACAGTTCAGAAGATCGAATTTCTGAAGTAGAGTAGTTGTCGAAAGAGAAATTCGAAGTTAGATTTTGCAAAGATGGGCAAAGGGAGTTTTGGCTGGAGGATCTTCTCTGGAGCCAAGGATACTCAGCAGAGAGGTAGAGAGACACATAAAGGAGGCAGCGCAGAGGGCATAGAGGTTGACACAGAGCTAGGAAGGGCTCATGTAGGCCCCACGCAGAGAAGCGCAGAAGTCCAAGTTTGCTGAGGACGCTGACGTCTCTGAGCCGAGAGGACTGGAAAAGGATTTTGAAGGCAGATCGATTCTTAGTTGAGCTAACGCGAGGCCTTTGAGGCTAGCGCAGGGCCCACGGAGGGGCAGTGCAGAAGTAGCCGGGGAACTTGCAGTTCAACTGCCAGATCAGCAGGGACTTGTAATGTAGAGAGAGGTAATCTCACCAATTTCTTCTGCTAAGTGATTTTCTTTGTAACTGGATTTTCAGGAAGGCATCCAGTAGTTGTATTCATAAATACTTCAGCTTAATAATAAAAACCCTCAGATCGGTTGCACTAGTTTTCCCGCATTGGGTTTTTCCGTGGGCGTTTGTCCAAAAACAACTATGTCACTTGTGTGTATCTTTCTCTATTGTTCAGTTTCTTGTTTTGGCATATAATTTAATTGGTGTAGGTTGCAATGTATGTATTTTGATGTTTGTCGTAGGAAATTGTGAATAACTTGTTTATGTAAATCTAACAAGTAGGAGAAATATCATCATTGATGCAGTAGGAATTCCCGAGTTTGAGGAATTTTCACATTTCCAACCTTGTCAGGACAAACACTTTCAAGTGTCTTTATGAGCCATTTTGGAGGACCTTTCTAAGATGGCCCAGGTTGTTCAATTGACTGGGATGGGACTGAATCAAGTACTAGCCTCCCAATTCTCTCAACCAAATCACTCAAAGTGTCTTCTTGATCAGTGGATGGAGCTTCATGAGGGGGGGAGAGTGCTTTAGAAGGAGATTCCATAGATTGACCCTGTATAGGGATCTCCCCTTCAAGATGTGGAACCTCGTTATCAAAACCATGAAAAGATTTTGCATGCCCAAATCTGTCCAAGTGATAAAGCTTTCGGTCAACAACATTGTTAGTGTTGGAATATTCAGGAAAATATCACATCTCTAGATATTATAAACTTCTTATTTACTTCATCATAGAGATGGTATGCTTTGCATGTAATTTAGCACCCTAAGAAAATACATTTCAGACTCCTTGCATCGAGTTTGTTTATGTGTTCCTTAGGTATCAAGGCATAATAGGTGGAACCAAAAACCCTAAGATGCCTCACCCACGGAATGTGGCCATACCACATTTCATAGGGAATCTTGTTTTTTAGAGCGTGAGATAGACACATATTCTTTATATACATTGCACATAGAATTGCATCAGCTCAAAACATTAGCTTAACATTCTTGAAAAACAACATTGAATGTACCATATTTAAGATTGTCATGTTCATTCTTTCTAGACTAGGACTAATAACGGTAAGTCTTATGCATGCATCATGGATAGGGGGAATGATAAATTGTTTGGTTCTCCTTGTGTCAGTTACTTTGATGGATTAGGACTAATGTCCTAATTCAAGTCATAGACATAGATAAGGAAAATGTTGGATTGGATAAGCATCATGGAAAAACATTCTTAGAGTCATGTAATGTCATGTATTAGGATAGAGATCCTAAGTCAAATGGACTTGGATAAGAATGGTCCAATTGTAGGATTACTCTGGGTATCCTAGGTGGAGTATGCACCATGATGAGGTGGTATGGTGTTCTTTGGAATGCCTGCCAACATTGTGCTATGATCTTGTGAGAGATAGAGTGTACATGTCAAGGCCTTGCGTAATGTGACAATGTTGGTTATGATGAATGATACTTATCAATCTAGTTCTCTTCTTATAAAAACTTTTCCAATGGAGTATTGTTCTTGTATTAGTTGGACAATTATGAATACCTCCCTAGTTAAGAGGGAGTGTTGGGAAATGTAGCTAGTTTCGGTCTTCATAATTGTTACTTTTTTTTGTCTCATATGCAATTATTATAAAGAAAAATGTAAAAAGAATATATTATTAAAGAATGGGTGTCATGTTTGAGTCATTTTTCAAATAGGTGAACGCATCCATTACATGCCTTTAGGATTAGTCATGTAATTTTGTCTTCAAGAAGCATCTAGCTACAAGTTAATCTTCAAGATGCACTTCAAAGCAATGCAAGTTGGCCCTATTCCCAGTCAGCCCCTGTCACATCAAGTCGACCTAGCAGTTGATCGTGTTGGCATGTTTCAAACTGTTTGAAGAGTATATATAGCATAAAGATTTGAATCACTTGGAACTATATCACGATCATTTTCAAAGCTTGTTGGATAGATTAGAAAACATGACCATGAATGTGAAAGAGGACAAAAGATAAAACAACAAGTTTGCTCACCAAAACTAAATGTAATCTTCTCAGAACGAAGACACAGTAGTATCTTAAGGGAGCCGAAAAATTGCAATGAGAAGTATAGTGAGATCCGAAGGTCACACGTAATAATAGAAGCCTAGAATTTGCAGAAGAAATATAAAGCAAGAAGTCCAAGAGTTACAGTCACAGATCTAGAAGTCAGAGGGTTACAAAAAGGGCATAAAATCTTAAATCTATAAGTCTGTGGGCTGCAGGAAGAAGAAAACAGGGATCCAAAGTTTGTACGGTGAAGTTTGAAGATTGCAGTGTGGTCTAGAATTGCAATTAAGCTCTTGAAGGTACAAGAAGCGACATATTAACTTGAGAAGACTCTAGAAGAAACTTTGACTTGTAACTAGAAGACTTGACTTGGTCATTTGGTCTTTGAAGTCTCCTTTGAAGTTAATAAGAAGAAGTTCTTGCAGGTTTTCCCCTGTTGAAGGGGTAATTTTCCCTAGCATGGAGCCTACATTTGATGTCTTTTGTCTCTTGTATTTTTTCATTTTGGTAATTTCTTGATGAAAAGATAACTAAAATAATTAATAAGAAGACACAAACTTCACAAGTAATTATCAATCTAAGGAAATTCAATCTTGACCTACAACTACTTTGATATTCCAATAGTGGCAACATAAGCATTCGTGTTTTCTTGCCACAATGACAGTATGTTTTTTGCAAATGCATTTATCTACACATCAAAAAGATTTATTTTGAGCAATACAATAGGTCGAGTGATACAAGAATGAAGGAGCAACATGTACTCTTTTTTTGTAATTCCAAGTTTAATTGGAAAAATCTCAAATGTTATGTTTTTTTAATAGACTTTGTTTTGTAGAAAGGAAGAAAGATTTTCTTTTCATTACCTGATTCTCATTGTTTTCATTCAACAAAGGTTGTAAGATACAAGTTTCAGCAATTGGCGGGAAAGGGAAACCAAATCTACATGTGGAATGTCTATGTTTTTTTGCAAGTTTTGGCGTGGTGATGAGTTTGAACCCGAGTCATTCCATCTCGCAACAACGTTGAATCACACATCAAATAATGATCAATGGAAGCTATAACATCAACATCAAGGGAATTTCAATATATTGGTGCATCTTGAATCCAAAGCAATCCATGTTCATGTTATGTCCCTCTGCTTTGGAACTCAATGATAAATAATTAATCTTGCACTTGACCAAACAATTCATCGTTTTTTGTAATCAAGGCGTGTAGTGATGAGATTATGTGTCTATAATATCGACTACAAATGATTAGATGATGTTTGACTAATGTGTCAATGCATTAATGAATATAGTTCTTATTGTCGCTTGCTACAAATCCAAGGCTTTGTTTTATTAATGCATTTGTCAATGCATCCCAAAGATGCTCAACACTAGTGAATGTGACCAAAGACGTTGGTGGCCAAAGTTGTCATATCATTGCAAATATGTCTTTTCGTATATATTCAAAGTAATCTAGGGATGCGTGAATGTTTTTGAAACATTGATATGCAATTGGTGATTGCAACAGTCTTTGAAGATTTTTTTTATTCTTGACATCTTTGGCGAGTAGTTTTTGTCCTTTTAGTTCTCTTTTGCATAGACAAATCCAACATGAACTAGAAACTTCGTTTATCAATATACGAATTGTTTTAAAGAATATGTTTGTAATATGGGTCGAAAAGCCACCAGACATGTGCAATAGCTCCCATTGAACAATTTGTTGATAAGAGAATCGATTGACAACATCAATAGGTCGACTTGATCCATAAAATAATGTTGGTAAGTTAATTTCTTCAGAAATTTTATCTTGAAAAATGCCCAGGGGATGGAATCCCTCAGAAGGTGCAATTAGCATTATTCTTGTATCAAGATCATGGATGACATGAGCATCCGAGTAGTCATGCACAAGTGTCTCAATTATCGACTCTAGATTATCATTAGAATATGGTGAATCTAGTTGATCCGACGGTGTATCAATGTTTTCATGGTTTTGTTTATTTTGATCAAAGTGTTTTTTCCATTCATTGTTGATTACTATTTGTTCATTTTTGTACAAACAGGTGTTACACAAGTCACATGAAGCAATCATTACTTTTTTGGGCCGAATGTTCCCAAACAAATAAGCATTTTGTACTCTATTTTTCTCTTTAGCATAACTACAATTGTCATGCATTCATCAACATCTCTAGGTAGATTTGAACTCTATCCAAGTTGGTAGGAACATTTATAATTGTGTTTGTTAAACCAATATGTGACCTTTTGTAACCAAGTTGTCTTATTTGTGCAAAATCTATTTTTCGTGCCACCAATCTTTCGTCTAGGTGTGTTGCTTGTGCAACAACATCAATTTCTCATTTCTACGAATACACATAGGTGATGCAAATGCAAGTTGTTTTTCATTGAGTATTTCATTATTACAAGATTTTCAAATTTGTTCATCTATTTTGATTCGTTTCGCTTTTGTTGCAAGCATGAGATAGTGAGAATTGCACAATGCAACTTTGTCAATAACTCTCGGGTCTTTTCCAAAGAACAATTTGTCACAAATGCAACATGCATTTGTTGGTGTGTCTTCAATTAATGACAGATACTTCTCAATTGCCTTATTTGACTACACATGCTCTTTATGTGTTTTCTGTAACGGCACCTTGTGTTTGCATTGTAGTCTTTAATTGATGCAAGCGAGTGTGTTGCTTATTGCATTTGTTGGAAGAAGGAACGAAGCCTATTTTGTTCTTGTGTGTGTGCATTGAGAAAGAATGATCATCTTGTTTCAATAATGTCCAATGTTTAGCGACTTCAAGAAATTTCCTTTTTCTTGATGCTATAATATCAATTGACCGATTGTTCAATTGGATACAAGATGTAGTACAAATAGACTCATTTTCAGAAGGATGCCTAGAATGCACATTTGACATTGAATTATTGGTCTCTCTTTCCAACATTGCTTGGAGTATTCCTTGCATATTGATATCATGGTTAATATTATCAAAACTGCCAACTTTCAAAAGTACATGATAATGTGAATTGCAAAAGGTACAGGATTCTAGATGAACTGCTTGATGGATAAAAGCTCAAAGAAATATCCCTTGTGTCTACGTTCCATATGGATATGTTAACATTAAGTATTTCACGTATCCATTATATTGCATGATTGTTTCCTTCTATATGTCCTGCTGCATATGGTAGTGACAAGCTAATAATAAAACCTTGTCAGTGATTGATACATTGTTCCTCCTCAATGGTCCTGGCATCCAAATGTTCTCCCAAGCAATTGATAGCTCTAATGTCATTGCAAATGAAGCAATTGCTAAAAAATTGTGCAGTTGTTTTTCTCACTCCAAGCATATCAAACCATGGTGCAAGTGTACAAATAGATTAAAACAAAGAGTCATGGCAATGGTTGACAAAATGTCAATAGATCAAGAGGCCATTTTGCAACAAGACTTGCTCAATTGAAAACATGTAGAATTCCCTAGATTGGCATTGCTACACACAAATGCATGTATCAGTTGATCTGGGAATTGTAGCCAACATGTCTTTTGTACGATACAAAAAGAATGGTTCAAAATGGCCACATACAGGGTTTTGGTTATGTAGCAAAATATTATCTGATATCTATGGGTTTCTTGATTGAAGCGAAGATATGGTTGTCCATTTGTGTATAGCCAAACATTCATTGGAACTGACAACCAATTAGAGAACCATTTGACACAAAAAAAATCTCCCCATAAGCTAATTGTGGATGGAGCATGAACATAACAAGGTGTAGACAATCCTTCCAAGTACGTCTCAATATCATTAACATTGTGAAGGTCTCGAAGAAACTCAGGTGTCAATTCAATTCGCAATGATTGCAAAGCAATATCGTCTTGGCGATATAAGTAATATCAGAAGTGATTTACAATTCCTTGTTGTATTTCAGCTAAAGTATAGCAGAAAAGCAGAACAGCGAATGAGTCAAATAGACAATCACCTAGATAATAAGAAAAATGCTCCAATCTATATACTCTAAATCTAGATAACTTGTGATCGATATCTTGCAAATTGGCTTCATTTAATGCAAAAGTTATTTTCATTTCAACTAATTCTATTGGAACAATATGACAACTTGTTCAAAGCAACAATTCTTTGCAATGCAAGGAGCACAAAGTACATTGAATATTGAATCACCAGGCATCATCGTAGAACATTTTTGAGGTTTCGTATACAACATGTATTCCTTTTGTTGTTGTTGTTGTTGTTGTTTTCCTTCTTTTTTCTTTCCTCTTTTTTTTTGTCCCCTATTTCGTTTGGCAATAATGCAAATGTGAGTGCTTGTCTTTGTGACAAAGAAGTTCAAGAAATCAAAGCACAACAAACGAAAGACAATATAGTCAAATAGAAAATATTGAATCGAATCAATAAATGCATCTTAAATACAAAGCACTAAATCTACACAACAACAGTGACAATAGTTTGAAAAACAAGTTAATGAAACAATAGCTTAGGACTTTCAATTACATAAGAAGATGTATAGATTTCACCATATTCTGGAGATTATGCTAACTCAACAACAGTCAAAGAGAGATATACTATTGATCAGGTTTTGCAAAATGTTGTTACCAGGACCTCCACATTCTTGAACAAACGACCTCTTATTTTATCAAATATTTGTGCAATAGTTAGGTATGCAAATATATTCCTTGCCAAGAAAGAATTAATTGAAAAGTGAGCAACCATTGGGCACCTGATTCAGCTCGTTCACTATGGGCATAGAGGCCTACCAGTCAGCCAAGTGAATCCTTAGACATACTAATGTTAACAAGAACAACTTTATCCCAGACGAAAAGCGCATAGGACAATTGCACCCAAGTTCTGGGGAGACTTACATGTTAGCCAGAGCAATTTCAATCTCAAACAAAGCATTCACGCACGAAAACCACGGAGAACACTCGTACCCAAGTTGCGGGAAGACTTGCACCTAACATTCTTGGGCTTATTTTATCTGGCATTTACGCAACAGCTAGATATGCGAACAAATTCCTAGTCAAAAAGAATTAATTGACGAGAGAGCAACGAACATGCAACTAATTCAACTTGTTGACTATTGCCATAGAGAACATCTTGGACGAAACATTTACGCATGAAAACCATAGAGAACAATTGTACCTAAGTTTTGGGCAGACTTGCATTCGGTGTTTCGAGGCTTCTCGAATGAAAACCGCAGAGGACCACCGCATCCAAGTTTAAGGGAACTTGTATTTGTGATCCCCGAACTTGTTTTATACGGGATTCGCGCAAATGATACAAATGATCGTAGAATCTTAAAAACCTAAGATTCAAACAACTATAAGCTCGAAAACAAACAATTACAGCCATACCACCAGTTGACTAGTAGAACTATCTTGAAGTTGCCAAATTTGACTTAAATGCAGATTATACAGCAGTCAAAAGCTTCAATGTCCAAGACTACTCCCAAAGCATAAGGCTCCAAAGACACCAAAATAGAATATCTCGAGAATTAACAAGAACAATTTCATTCCAGAGGAAACTTTCTCGAATAAAACCCGTAGGGCACACTCGTACCCAAACACCAAAGAGACTTGCATCTAAATGAGAACGATATCATCCCAAACAAAACCTTCTCACAAGAAAACCAATTGGCACACTCGTACCTAAGTTCCGAGCAGTCTTGCATCTGGAGTTCCCATGCTCATTTATTTGGTATATGCCCAACAATTAAACATGCAAACAGCGTCCTGACCAGAAAATAATTACATGACGAACAAACAACCACCAGGCACTTGATTGAACCCAAGGAAAGTGATGCAAACTCTCATAGAATCTTAAAATTCCAAGATCCAAATCACTATAAGCTAAAAAAAGAATGATTACAACCATACCAGAAGTTGACTACGAACATGGGAAGCCTACATGTTGAAGCAGAAATGTTAACAAGAACAATTAGTCCACAAAAGAAATTATTTGCACCTCAAGTGCAAAGAATAAGAGATCAAAGAAACATAGAGAAACTTTGTTATATGCTACTACATGAGTCCAATTTATAAAATATTCCCCATTGATAAAATAAAACAAATATGACTACCAAAGAAGTTCAAGAATTACAAACATGTTGACCAAAATCAAGGCATATAGAAAAAATTGGCACAAAGTCAATTGAAATCAAGACAGCCAAGAATAATATCGAGGATGTGGTCCAACGGTTAGGTGGGGATGTTTGTTCCCCACAGGTCATGTGGTCCAACCATGGGCAGGACTATGTATGCTTGAGCGCTGCTCAGACATGATTTATTCAGTTGAAAAAAAAATCCAAACAGTCAAGAAAATGACAAGTATACTTTCTTGTCACTCACCAACTTGCGGCGAAAAGAAGCAAATACAGAGTTTCCAATGCTTATCAAATTTGCATCAGGGAAAATTGCAATGAAACGAAATTAAACCAAATTAACATCCAAGAATAATAATTTATATGCACCATGCAATCAAATTCTATTGAATTAGTCATATAATTGCAATTTACTCTTTGAACCAATAGCAGAAGTTACCCAGAGTTATCCCCTGTGAACACTTAAAAACCCATGAAAACCATAAACCCACCCAAATTCGCCATATCTTCTGCAGACACTAAAAAAACCCACATAAAAGAGAAACCCAGCAAAATGCTCCAGATATTCTGCAAAGAATGGAAAAACCACCCTCACATTTTGATTTAATTGTAGATTATACAGGATTGAAAAGTTTCAATGTCTAGAACTACTCCTAAAGCACAAGGCTCTAATGCCATCGAGATAGAATGTTTCGAGGAAATCTCTTGCACCAAGAGAAAAAGAAGAAATAATACAACATCTAGTTACACATACTAAGGAGTCTATTGAGAAAGAAGAGGTTCAGCCATGTCTTGGAAGAGAAGAGGACATCTATTATCAGATCATATATATGGCATGAAGCCTATTAAGAAAAGACAATAGCAAGGAAACATCAATAGAGATGCCAACGCTTCTCACCATTTTCACATCAGAGAAAATTGCAATGAAATTAAATTAAATTAGACTAATGTGCAAGAAGAATCAGTTACATGCATCATCAAAGCAATATTTATTGAAATAACGATATAATTGCAATTTCCTTCTTGAACCAGCAGAAGAAGTTACCTGAAGTCACCCTCTGTAAACCCAAAATGAGAAACTCAACAAAAGTCTCCAAATCTCTTGCAAACACTGGAAGACCCGGGGAAATTCTCCAAATATTCAAACCTTAGAACTGAATTATGTCACACAATTCTCTCTATGAATCCAAATTTCTGAATTTACACTATCACAACCCTCCAATTCGTTCTCAATGTTATACCAAGTACATTCACAATTCAATATGATGCAATCGAGACTTCACTTGCAGCTTGGAGAAAATCTCAACTTCCCTCTCATTGTATTTACAATCGTTGCAATTCAACATCGAATAACTTTAATGCAATCCTCCTCAAACTACACAGAAGTATTCTCCAAACCTTCAAACCCTAGAATGGAAACATATCACACAATTCTCTCTATGAATCCAATTTTTTGTTCACCTGCAGCTTTCGTCCCACTATATTTACCATTGTTGTAATTCGACACCAAACACATTAATACAATCCTCCTTGAACCCAGCAAAGTGATCAACTTTGGTACTCATTGAATATGAGGTGGTCTCGTCGTCACCGGCAAAGTTAGGGATCAAACATATTGAGCTCTCCGCGTCTGCAAGTGTTCCAAAACCAAGGTACATTGTAGTACTATCTCTGACAACATAATTTAAGAATCGCATTAATAAAATGGCCTGGGAACCGAACGCAACAGACGTCCTCCCTTGAACTTTGGCCCAAGTTTGTGGCGGTGCACTGACATCTACGACGAAATATATGCAAAAAACCTAAGTCCACATTAGGAAAAGGGAAAATTTTCACGTGTACGGATAAACTATTGCCTCCAACCCATCCTTATATGTCACGCAATGACATAATAAATGATGGAAAGATGTTGGGAGACCCCAAAAATATAGTTCAACATGTGGAATGTTGTGCATGTTTCCTATGCCATGTAGAAGGGGAGAGGACGTAACCACTCAAACAAACACGACAACGGTTAAAAAAGGCATCGAATGCCAAGTTTCTAGCATGAGTGACCTAAGCAAAGACGCGAGTAAGGATTTTAATCCAAAATCTAAGTACTAGTGAGATTTAATCTTACCCTACAAAAATGGAAAGAATGACACAATACCATTGAAACGTTTTTTAAAAACCAAGGAGCTTATGAACTAATGTGTGTATATGGAATTAGAAAGTCAGGTTACTCAAATATGGAAATAGTTGTGCCTCCAAGAGTATAGTAGATCACAGACATAAGCTAAGGGACCTAGACAAGTATAACAAGATGTAGGCAAGGCCACATAGATGATGCATATTAAAAATATAGCATAAGACTTTGGTTATAATCCACTACTAGAAGTAGAGGAAAACCAAGTTTGAGGTGTGATAGAACCCTATCAAGATTGGAAATCTAAAGTGATTTATCTCATATAAAAAATGACCAACATATTTGTTTGAAAGTGTTACCTTGTATAATTGTAGGTGTTAGTCAAGGTTGTCATTGATGTGAATATGCCATTGTTTGTAATGGGAAATTCTTGTGATGCGTGATGTTGCCCTAGATGCCCATTAATCATAATACCCTAGTGATGCAAACCCTAGAACTAAACCTTGTCGTCGGAACATGAATATGCCATAACCTCATGTATATTATGAATCAAAGTCACTTGAATCCCTAATGAAGAAGCCCTAATATGGTATCCTTTCTCTTGATGAAGAACCTCTAAAATCTGTCCTAGACATAAATTCCTAAAGGTTGCCTAAAAGAAATAATGATGTCAGTTTCACATATATTATTTTATGGATGACTAAATGACCTTATCTCAGGGTGAAATTGGCATAGGTGTATAGAGGAGGTCAAGCCCTTTCCAACAAACTATTACATGCCCTCTAACTCCTTCTAGATTGGGAGAAATTAAATTTTGAAGATCATATATCCTAATTTTCTTTCCTAGTCGTCCTAAGCTCAGTTATCCTAGTCAGCGTTCCTCCAAAAGACACGTCCCTTTCATCCAAACCGAAATCTTTATAAATTCATGTGAAAACCCTTCAATTCAAGCATCAAATTTTGGTGGAAAATACATAGATAAAAGAGGAGGCCGAGGAGATCAAAGAGAGATCATAATTACAGCATTTTGGGAATTTTTTTAAAGGAGACTGAGAAGGAATTGAAGAGTTACTAGTTGGATTAAATCTGTTTTGTTATCCTAAGACCACAGACCTAAAATTGTCATACATAGAACTCAGATCAATTGAACCTCAAGCTCAGACTCGTTTGGAACCTACAACACTTCGAAATAGCGACTGGGATAGCTCTGACCACCTACAGTACTTCAATTTTGGTTTTATGCAACTCGGACCAGGGTTATAGATCTTCAGACCTCACCACAGAATTTCAAAACTTTAGTGAACCTGAAGTGTAAACAGATTTTATCTTGAGCTCTAACAAGACAGATGTGTGGAGGAACAGAGCTACAATCTGTGTTACGAATTATAGCCTCAGAACAGTGTCTCGAACCTATGTTAAGAAGTCTCAAACCTCTGGCCAATGGTGTTAAACTTCAAAACTGTGGTTTTACACCTTGATGGTAATACAACCATAGTGTGGAGGCTCGAAGGGTATTTATGTGGTAATACAACAAAGGCAATACAAATGTGGATGCGGATAAGGGTTATACCTGTTTGGGTTATCATTAGAGGTCACCAATGTTAAAGGATCAGTTAAGGGATATCTATGCTGAGATCAGACTGTTGAAGGCTTAGACTTATGTCAGGGCTATTATACTCGAACCAGCGTTCTCAAGATCATGGACATCAATTGAAGCTTTGAACAGTGTTTGAAGCTTTAGACAGTGAAGCTTTTGAGAGTATTGGGCATCATAACTGGAGCAGTTTGTTGAAAACATCCTTGGAAAGACTTGGGTTGATTTGAGGAACGTTTGAAGACATCATCATTGAGCTAATTCTGAAAACCCCTTGAAGCATAATTGGAGGCCTAATTAAAGATTAAACTAAAGCTTGTTAAGGACAATCTGAGGCAGGTTTAAGGGGGTTGTTTTTAAAGTGCATTTGCAGACCTTCCTGAGCAACAAATTGGAGACCCTAAAAGAACCTTGAAGATTTGTTTGGTGCAAAACTTGAAGCAACCTATTGAAGACAATTCTTGGGACAACTGATTGAAAACACCTTGAGGCATCACCAAGCACTGTTGAAGATCTCTTGAAGTCTTGGAGACACCCTTGGAGACCATGATGTATAGTTGATGTCATCATGAGGTGACCTTGGAGATCTAGTTCGACTAATATGAAGAGCAGTGGCGACACCTTCTGAGAAGACAAGGTTGTAATTTGGAGGAGGCATTGTTGAAGATAGACAAGGCTCATTGAAGAAGATATTGGGCGAATTGAAGCTGAGGGTTGGAACCTCATAGGGACAAGGTTAGTGCCTTGGAAGATAGGGTTGGAGCCCTAGAGGATAGGAGTCCTCAAGAGACCAATTTGGAACCTGTACCAGAGATAGGGTTGGAGCCCTAGAGGTTGGTGCCTCAAAGTGACAAGGTTGGAGCCTTGGGAAGTCCAAGTCGGTGCTTGGAAAAATACAGGTTGGAGCCTAGGAGATTGAAGATTGGTGTCTTCATCTAGGGTTGGAGCCCTACACATTATTGTATTGGATTTATTGTAAAGAAGAGATTAATAAAAGTATTTATTCTTATTGTTCATTTTGTGTTCTAATTATAAGTGATCTAACTAGTAAAAATAACAATTGAAAATAAATATTGATTCACCCCCCACCGGCAGTATTTCCAACAATTGGTGTCAGAGCCAGTACCTTCACTCAAGCCTAATAGCTTGAAGGTTGATCCTTAGAACACAAATGGAAAAGCCAAGGAAGAAAGCCTCCAATGCTTCTAAAGGTGTCCCTTCCTCATCCGTGAAAACTAAAGACAATCAAATTGGGAAAGTTCCATTGCTCAATGGAAACTTTGATATATGGAAGATGAGAATGAGGAATTTCTTAATGGCTTAAGGCATTGAAGTCTGGAATCAGTGATTACTGAAAGCATGATGGAAGGAAAATCCAAGGAATATAATACAAAAGCGATGAAGGCAGTCTTGAATGGGCTACCAGATGCTATAAAGACCAAAGTGGATAAATGTTTATCGACAAAAGGTATGTGGCACAAACTTCAAGATCTTCACTCAAAAGAAGCATTGACCATGATTGTTAGTCAAGAAAATGATGGAAAGCAAGAAGGAAATCCAGAACCCATTACAGAAGTTGAAAACAAGAGTGAAGACATCAAGGCCAAGGAAGATCTAGAAGATGAAGAAAATAAAGATGACTTCCAAGAAGATCTCATGGCGAAGCTTGTCGCTGCCCTAGAAGAAATTAGCAGTTTGAAAAAAGAAAATGAAGAACTTCAGAAGCAATTACATGATGATGACCATAGCCTTGACAAGAAAAGGAAAGAAGTTGACCTATTCAAGCTTCAGGTACAAGAAAAGATAAGAAGCTCACTAAGTTAAAGGAGGATTGTGATCAAAACAAGAAAAGACATCATGAAGAAGTCATATCCATGACAAATCAATTGGATAAAGCAAAGAAAAAGGAAGACACTTTGTCAAGCTACCTTGAACAAAGACACAAGGACTTGAACAAACTTGAAATGGAAATTGGTCAATACAAGGAAGAGGTCTCCTCCCTTAGATCTCAACTAGAAGAAGCAAAGAAACAAGCACAAGGAGCTGAGAAGGTGATGGAAGCCTTGGCACTCATAGAAGGACAAGTTGATGAAGCAGAAAAGGAAAGAAACACCATGACATGCCAACTAGAAGAAAAGGATGATGACATCACCAAATTAAGATCAGAAATCACCTCACTTAAGGCCCAATCATGTGAAGCAACCAAGATGAAGGAAGAAATGGAGATTATTCTATCAAAGAAGGATGAAGAATGCAAGAAAATGAAAGAAGAAATTGATATCCTTAAAAAGGAAGTTGATCATCTGAACAAGAGCCTAAAAATCTCTCAAACCCTAGATGACATCCTAAGTCATCAAAGATCTCCTCTTGATAAATCAAGTCTTGGCTATGCAGGTGAACCCTCAAGCAAGAATGATGCAAACCCTAATGCTTCAAACAACAAGGATGTGAAGAAGCCTAGAAGAAATATTAATGCCCCCAGTTCCAGCAAAGGCAAGGAGAAGAGTCGAGATGACATTGGAAGAAATCCTACAACAAGAATATATGTCGATGGTGTCAAGAATGCAAGAGGCAATGGATATGATCAAAGGATCCCAAGACGGAATGACTTCAGAAGTACATCAAGACAATCCCCATCCTCCATGTATCAAAGTATATTTTTTGGTTATTGTTATTCTTGTACAAATTTTGGGCACATGGCAAAGGATTGTAGGGCATACCACAAGGACAAATATAATGATCCCCATCAGTCTCCTAGAAGCAACTTTGCAAGAAGAACTAATGCTTCCTCATTCATGAATAAGATGGAATGCTTCAATTGCCATAAAATTGGACATATGGCTCGTGATTGTAACTTGACTTGGGTCCCTAAACAAGCTAAAACTATGACAACCAAGCCAGAGAAGAAAGTTACACAAGTATGGAGAAGGAAGCAAATTGGATCTGAAAATATCTTGAACACTCCAGCCAACAACACATGTTGTTGATTTGATGAGTACATCTTTGGCAAATATGATATTCCAAGTTTTAAGGATGAAATTTTTCCAAGAAGAAGACCATGCATACTGTTAGGGGGAGCTTATGATTCTTGACTATTCTTGTAGAAGCTATCCGTGAAGAGCTCTATGAAACTCTTGATGAGTCACACATGGACACTCATCTCTCAGGAGTAATTCCATTGAAGAAAATCATGATATTGTGTCTTAACTACATATCCATTGTTGAAGATGTCTTCCACTTGATCACAAGGCATCAATCTTTCTTTCCTTGAGCAAAAAGAAGAGCTAGAGGAATTTATGCAGGTAGGGGGTGTTGGTGGATCATCTACCTCATCCATTTCCATGAAAGCATGCAAAGGCTTAGGGGGGAAATGTCCATTAAATAAAAGCATAATGACAGAGGGAGTTGCAAAGAGCAACATAACAAGAAGGAGCACTATGACAGGGGGGAAACAATGGAGAACTGTCATTGATGAAGAAAGGAATAAAATACAATGGAGCAGCATGTCAAGAAGCATCTTGATAGGGGGAATACTTGGACACCCCATTTTCCATTGATGTCAAAGGGGGAATACTTGGACACCCATTTGCCATTGATATCAAAGGGGGAGAGAAATTGTTGGAAGGGCAAGAATACTGCCATCAACAACAAAGGGGGAGATTCTTAGTCAAGGTTGTCATTGATGTCAATATGGCATTGTTTGTGATGGAAAATTCTTGTGATGTGTGATGTTGCCCTAGATGCCCATTAATCATAATACCCTAGTGATGCAAGCCCTAGAACTAAACCTTGTTCTCGGAACATGAAGATGCCATAATCTCATGTATATTACGGATCAAGGTCACTTGAAGCCCTAATATGGTATCCTTGCTCTTGATGAAGAAGCTCTAAACTTTGTCCTAGACATAAATTCCTAAAGGTTGCCTAAGAGAAATGATAATATCAGTTTCAGTTTCACAAATATTAGTTTATTGATGACTAAATGACCTTATCTAAGGGGGAAATTGGCATAGGAGTGTAGAGGAGGTCAAGCCCTTTCCAACAATCTATTACATGCCCTCTAACTCCTTCTAGATTGGGAAAAAATAATTTTTAGGATCATATATCCTAATTTTCCCTCCTAGCCGACCTAAGCTCAGATATCCTAGTTGACCTCCCTCCAAAAGACACGTCCCTTTCATCCAAACCGAAATATATATAAATTCATGTGAAAACCCTTCAATTCAAGCATCAAATTTCGGTGGAAACTAAAGAGATAAAAGAGGAGGCCGAGGAGATAAAAGAGAGATCATAATTACAACGTTTTGGGAAATTTTTTAAAGGAGACCAAGAAGGAATTGAAGAGTTACTAGTTGGGTTAAATCTATTTTGTTATCCTGAGACCGCAGACTTGAAAGTGTCATACAAAGAACTCGGATTAGTTGAACCTCAAGCTCGGACTCCTTTGGAACCTACAACACTTCAAAATAGTGATTGGGATAGCTCGAACCACCTATTGTACTTCAATTTTGGTTTTATGCAGGTCGGACCAGGGTTATAGATCTTCATACCTCACCACAGAATTTCGGAACTTTAGTGAACCTAAAGTGTAGACAATGTTTATCTTGAGCTCTAACAAGACAGATCTGTGGAGGGACAGAGCTACAATCTGTGTTACAAATTATAGCCTCAGAATAGTGTCTCAAACCTGTGTTAAGAAGTCTCAAACCTCAGTCCAGTGGTATTAAACTTCAAAACTTGGTGTTACACCTTGATGGTAATACAACCATAGTGTGGAGGCCCAAAGAGTATTTTTGTGGTAATAAAATAGAGGCAATACAACTGTGGAGGCCGAGAAGGGTTATACCTATTTAGGTTATCATTTGAAGAGAGTTGAAGAAGTCACCAACATTGAAGGATCAGTTAAGGGCTATCTATGTTGAGATCAGATTGTTGAAGGCTTAGACTTATGTGAGGGCTATTATACTCATACCAGTGTTCTCAAGATCATGGACATCAATTGAAGTTTTGAACAGTGAATTATTTGAAGCTTTAGACAGTGAAGCTTCTGAGAGTATTGGGCATCATCACTGACGCAGTTTGTTGAAAACATCCTTGTAAAGACTTGGATTGATTTGAGGAACGTTTGAAGACCTCATCATTGAGCTAATTATGAAAACCCTCTTAAGCATAATTGGAGGCTTGATTAAAGATTAAACTAAATCTTGTTAAGGACAATCTGAGGCAAGTTTAAGGGGGTTGTTTTTAAAGTGCACTTGCCGACCTTCTTGAGCAACCAATTGGAGACCCTAAAAGAACCTTGAAGTACTTGAAGATTTGTTTGGTGCAAAACTTGAAGCAACATATTGAAGACAATTCTTAGGACAACCAATTGATTGAGGCATCACCAAGCATTGTTGAAGATCTCTTGAAGTCTTGGAGATACCCTTGGAGACCATGATGTATTGTTGATGTCATCATGAGGTGACCTTGGAGATCTAGTTCGGGTAATATGAAGAGCAGTTTTCACACCTTCTAAGAAGACAAGGTTGTCATTGATGAAGTAATTTGAAGGAGGCATTGCTGAAGATAGACAAGGCTCGTTGAAGAAGATATTGGGAGTCATGAAGAATCATTAAACCTATCTTAATGAATTGAAGTTGAGGGTTGGAGCCCTAGAGGTTGGAACATCATAGAGACAAGGTTGGTGCCTTGGAAGATAGGGTTGGAGCCCTAGAGGATAAAAGTCCTCAAGAGGCCAGGTTGGACCCTATACCAGAGATAGGGTTGGAGCCCTAGAGTTTGGTGCTTCAAAGTGACAAGATTGGAGCCTTGGGAAGTCCAAGTCGGTGCTTGGCAAAATACAGGTTGGATCCCTACACATTATTGTATTGGATTTATTGTAAATAAGAGATTAATAAAAGTATTTGTTCTTATTGTTCATTTTGTTTCCTAATTATAAGTGATCTAACTGGTAAAAATAACAATTGAAAAGAAATAATGATTCACTCCCTCCCCCCTCCCCCCCCTCAGTATTTCCAACAGTAGGGATTTGAAGTAAGTTGACACACTTCTAGGAAGATTTGACAACAACTTCCCATTATATCTAGGCAATACAAAAAGAAGAGTGGGAATTGCATGGTTAGATTAAGTGAACAAGAGAAGACAAGTGACCCAATATAGGTCATGGGCATGGTGGAGCTTGTTTCATCACTTATGTTTAAAGAAAAAATAACTAAGATCATGCCTACACCTATAAGAACTACATAGACAATGTGAGCCAAGATGGAAGCAAGGAACTAACCTACTAGGACACATAGTAGGAAAAAATCAAATGCATGATGCACAAGTCCTTAGCATGATCAAGCATAGACAAACCATGAGAGTACTACCAATTGTCCAAAAAATGCTATGGGATAATGTAGATAAGCCTTACATATAATGTTATAAGTTATTCACTAATAGTAGAGATACAATACTCCCATGACGCGAATAAAAATTGGCTAGATGTATGATAGGTGCTTCAAGCATAATAGAGAAGGAAAAGAATCTTTAGAGGAGAATACCTACACCATGAGTTCGCAACTAAGGTGGGACACAGTGGGTTGGACATAAGAATCCACAATCTGTTGATGACCTAAATGAATTTAAACCTTAGAGGAATCCAAAGTATGCAGAGAGTTCAAGGAACACCACAAATGATCATGGAAGGTGACCCCCTTAAGTGAAGGACTATTTAAGAAGTATGGATTTAATTGAATCCTTCACCTTAGAGCCATAAATGGAAATAAGATGATAATCTCCATTGTCTAAGTGCTACGTTATGACATAGGAGCCAATCCACTTAGGAGAAAATGTATCTTTTTTGTCATATATATTGTCCAATTTAAGACTTGATCACCCATGATGAAAGAGCATAATCAGTCTTTCTTTGCTTAAGAATATGTTATCCTCTTTGGTTAGCCTTATGATCCTATTGTACCCATGATTGATTCTCAAGCATATCTAATTCTAAAATTATCGCAAAGAGCAATTCATTTTCAAAAAATGAAGGTTCAATAGCTATCCCAAAGGCAACATTGAGGGGTGAGGTGGGGGGAGAGGAGACTACCATCTAAGCCATGAAACATTGGAGTTCCTTTGAGGTTTGACTAAATTGCAACAAAAGAAGAGGATCCTTTGAACTTAAATTCGTACAAAAGATATTGAATCAAAATCTTTGAAGAGCCCATTAAGTGATTGGATGAGGGATCATTTGGTTGGTTGGTACCTAACGTAAGGATGCAAAAATGGGGAAATTTTGTGAGAGATCATATTTGAGAACCTTTTAAGATAGGGCTATCAGGATTGGGCATGTGTTGAGTAACAACAATAAAGGGTTTAACACCTTATTATGGTTAGGAACATAGAAGAAGGGCACACCACCTTTTTTTATCCAAGTATTTCCCCCATGAAAGAAGTGAAGATATCCATTAAAAGGGCAATGGATAGTCATCATGGTCTCTCACTATGATTAACCAAGGAGGAGGCCACAACCTTGATCTTAATCAAGGATAAAGAATTATGTTGAAATGGTATTTGGCCCAAGGGTAAGAGCAAAATAGGTCGAAACCATTAGATTCTCTTTTATTTTGTTCAAACCTTGGGAAGTGTAAGTGTAGTGGTGAATTCCTTTACCTCGAAAGCATAATATACTATTACCATGACAATATTGAGAGTAGATCCATGATCGACAATTTCTAACTTGTAGATAGTGTGGCCTTCTTGGACTTGAATATAGAAAAGAGGAGGGATGGCAACCATATGGTCATTGGCATTAGGTAGGGGAGATATATAAAAAGAGAGAAAATTCTTGAGCCTCTGCAAGCTCAAAAGACAATTTGGTAAAGGCTTCTATGGTGAGGTCATGTTTATTAGGGAAATAATGTATAACATTAGTTAGAGACATCATAACACCATAGGAGACTCAGTCATTAATGTTGGAAAATAATAAAGGCAGAAATATTTTATTTATGTTGATAATTACTTGTGATATTCTTATGTTCTTATTAATTTTCTTGAGTTCTTCTTTTATGTTAGTTCATTAAGCAATTACAAATAACCATAACACGATAATCAAAGGCAACAGAAGTAGGTGGACAATAAGGGGAAAACCCCTTCAACAACTCTTCCTTTAATAGTTTCACGAGATGATCCAAGACTCCTAACCTAGACACAGACTTCCTCTAATCACCAAGGCAACCCTTCCCTTCTTCTGCAGATGATAACCTTCCAGTAACAACTTTGACCTAGAATTTCAACCTTGTAGCAACAACTGGCATCAACAACTGAACTTCGACCTAGATGCAACACTTCGATCTTGAAGCAGTACTTTGACCTAGAAGCAACACTTCCACCTAGAAGCAGCAACAAAATTTCGACCTCCCCAGCAACAGAACTTTGATCCCGATGCATTACTTCGACCTTCTGGAAATAGCCTAGCAAATTCATGTGTGTGTGAGAGAGACAACCCAGAAACTTCGAATTTTATCCTTCTCCAACAATTCTCCTTCTTCTCTTGGAATTTCACACTTTTTTTGCTCCTCCTTCTATATCAAACTTGTGAGAGTGTGTCTTCCAAATGAATCAAACTGCATTGTATATATACCCTTTCTGGAGTTCGAATTACCCTCATGCAGGCCAACTTGATCACGAAAGGGCCGACTTGGTGTGGAGGTGAAAAATGACTTATTTTACTCAATAATAATTCTTTTTACATAATTCAAAGGCCCAAGAAAGGTCTTTTTAAATGGACAATGGCTCTAATGACTTAATATAAAACCTAGAAGTCCTCAACAGGGACTTTGACCTAAAACATGATGACCCAAGCATGAAAATCATGCTTTAATAAGTAATAATAATAATAGAAAAATTATTTTTCTTTCTTTTAATGAATACATTTCAATATGACTCAAATACAATTTATGAAGACCGAACCTAGTTACATTCTTCCACACTCCCTCTTAACTAGGGAGGTATTCATACATACATATACAAGAACGAGGAAGATCTCAAAACAATTGAACCATGAAGAGTTTAGGCACACACAATGCCACAGACTAGATTCCTGACCAGGGGAATCTATCCAGGTGGGACTAAGATGGACTAAAGCTTTCAACCTCTCTAGGTACCATTAGGCTTACTTGCTAACCATCAACCCAAGGAACTAGGTGCGTAATGCAAGGTCAGAGCTCTATGACCAACATCACCCTCCCTACTTCGGGAACTAGACATCAACACACAGGTCGGCCAGATGTCCTTCCAGACATACACAATGCCTCAACACATCAAATCTCTCCCGATCAAACAGATCGATAACATCAAGCATGCTCCCAAAACTTTGAGAGAGTTACTTGAATAATCACAACCCCAATCAGTAACAAACTTTCGAATATACATAAGTAAGTACAGACCTTCGGGGCTTTCAATCATCTTGATGTTGTTTCAAAATTTATCATAGTAGGACTTAGAGGCTTCCCAACAAATCTTGATAGAAGTTTCCTCAATCATATAGCTTCCTTTCCTACTTCTCATGCAACAACATATTCTACAACCAGATACATTCTCCAATTTCTTCTTTAAGATATCCAACATGACGATAATATGCCCTCCCTCTCAACTTGGGAGATATGCCCTTTTTTTTTACCCAGACTACCTCTTAAAATAGGGAGATCAACTTCTTTCTATGACATTGAAGAATCTTTCATGGCTTCCATCCTTCTTATCAGAGTCATCTGGATCATCATCATTCATATAAATTCCTTCATCATGCTTATCAATCAAATAAACTTTACATATGAATATCTTTAGCATCTTGAAGATTATGTCCCTGCACAACTTAGACAACAAGTACAACCAAATACATATACAGAAGCATGAACTTGACTATATCAGAATCATGGAAGTATTAGAATTTAGACATCATATACCTAAACTTAGTTAGGCTCATAATCAGCAAGAGACACATACTTTTAAACTTCAACGTCTTGCTCGAGTTATGAACCCTGGATCACATCAGTAACTCAATCAAGATTTAAGTCTTATTATATCTAGGGTCTTAATATTTCTTTCATATATATGACATACTCTACTATAATATATTGCAAACCCTAGAAGCAATTCAAACAAGTACACTTACAATGCATCTAACAAATTTATAATTCGTATGTTAAACTTCTACTAGGATTTAATGCAAACCCTAGATTCCATCTTTGAGACACTAAGCCTTAAATGTCAACAATCAAAACCAATCACAACACAATCTAAGGTTTCAACTAAATGACCAACTTCCACTGGAGTTTGTTGTAAAACCTAGATTTTATTATAATGTAAACAATATTTACCATATCCTAGAATATCAAACTTCTACTAGGGCTTAGTTGCAAACCCTAGAATTTATCAACAAATAGGTTAGCACATATACATATCTAGGATAATCATGCATAAGCATATCATAACATATATTGGATAAACCCAAGACACAAATATCAATACATTTAAAGTCAAACATATAACAATCTTGATTAGGCTAGGGTTTTGATCAGACAGACAAACATACACCTAGGGTTTCATTCCTGAGAGTTTACTCTTGATAGATAATGGTTTTTCTTACAAACCCTAATTTACCAAAACCTCAAGGTCTAGGAATTCATTACCATCCAACCCTAAAAGACTAGGGTTTCCATAACAATACTAAAACTCCAAACATCGCATTACCATCAAAACCCCAAACATCAAAAGAATAGTATTTTCTAGATTTCATTAGTAACCCTAAGTAGATTAGGGTTTTTCACATTAGCATTGACATACCCTTAGGTTAGAGTTTTACAAAGAACATTTTAGGGTTACACAAACATGATGATTTCAATGAGGGTAGATTCAATCTAATGATTAATCTCCCAAATAAGAATCTTTATGACTCAAAAGTCCTAGACATAACACTTGTTAGTAATGTAAAGCAGATTTATTTGAATGAATGAATATACCATTATCACGAAGAGGACAAGGCTTATGGTACTAAAAATACCTTTAAGTTGTTTTCTAGAAAAACCTTATAGGACATCAATAGAACTTCTATCATGTTTTGTCTTGTGAGATCTTCTCCATAGTCCTTGAGCATATCAACAAGTTTTTCCTAAACAAGGAAAATATGAAAAGAAATGTTATTAACATCTAATACAAACACATTTAGATCGGAAAAGAAAACCATATATAAAAGATAATACAACGAGTAAGATACTTATCTTTGGAAAAATGGTGAGGGCTCCCTCTTAATCCAATCTCGAGGGATACCTATAACTTTAACAAAACAATTCAACAATGTTTTTCCAAAGCATGTTAAACTTATAAGTACTAAAAATAAAAATACAAAACAATTCAAAAACTTCGAGTAGAGGGACTTAGTAGTATAAGTCCTTTATTTTTTATTCTTCGGTCTAGATCCTTCTTCGACAACGTTTGCTTGATCCCTATTTCTCGAATTCTTGGGACAATCGCTTCTATAGTGACCCATCTCGTGACAATTGTAGTATTCAATCTTGGATAGGTTTATCTTCCTTAGACTTTTTCAAGGAAGGTTCCTTTGTTCTTGTGGTGAGCGGAATAGGCATTTGAAATTTTCTCCTCTTCATTCTCTTTGTTGCATACTAATGAAATTATGACTTCTTCTTGACTGCATGCATTCCATAATTATTTAAATGTGGGAGTTTCCTTCCAACTGTTGAGACCTGATGAAAAGGCACTCCAAGATGTTGGTAATCCTAGAAGTGCAATGAATACAAGCTCTTTTTCAGGTATTATCTCATCTATTGCCTGGAGTTCATCTCTAATTCTAGATATTCTTACAAAGAAGGATGTCACGTTGTCTTCCTTTGTCATCTTTATAGTTCTTAGTTCATTCTTAAGACTTGTGATTTGACCAAGATTTTTTATTGTGAATAATTTGGATAAAGCCTCATACATCTCTTGAGCAGAATCTATGTTTGACATATATGGGATGAGGTTATCCTTTATTCCATCCACCATTAGGGTCATGGCCAATATATGTGTTTCTCTGAATTTTGCATTTTTTGCATCACTTTACTCATTTGTAGGCTTCTTTACTTTTCCTTTGATTAGATCCAAGACTTTGTTCTTCTCGAGGATTAGGTTTATCCTCTTTTTCCATGCCCTATAATTGGATGCTCCCTCTAATTTGTTTTCTCCCTTCATTGAGTTAGACATTGTTCTTGAAGATAGTAGGCTTGACTTCTTATATGATCCTTTTCCTTGATGACCCTTATTTAAACTTCTTAAAACTTCTCCTTTCAATAGATCTCCATGATGCATTTTTCCTTCGTCTTCACCTTAGCTATGATACCATGTTGGAAAATCAGAAAGGCATAAAGATTTTCTTTATGTTGATAATTACTTGTGATATTCTTATGTTCTTATTAACTTTCCTGAGTTCTTATTTTATCTTAGTTCATCAAGCAATTACCAATAACCATAACACAAATCAAAGACATCGAATGTAGGCGAACAGTTAGGGGAAAACCCCTATCTAGGGGAAAACTCAGTCAACAACTTTTTCTTTAATAGTTTCACGAGATGATCCAAGACTCATGACCTAGACACAAACTTCCTCCAATCACCAAGTCATCACTTCCCTTCTTCTGCAAACGATAACCTTCCAGCACCAACTTCGACCTTGCAGTAACAACTGGCAGTAGCAACTGAACTTCGACCTAGATGCAACACTTTGATCTTAAAGCAGTACTTCGACCTAGAATCAACACTTCTACCTAGAAGCAGCGACAAAATTTCGACCTCCCCAGCAACAAAACTTCGACCCAACAACAAAATAACTTCGATCCCGATGCAATACTTCGACCTTCCAGCAACAGCCCAACAAATTCACACGTGTGAGAGAGAGACAATCCAGAAACTTTGACTTTTATCCTTCTCCAGCGATTCTCCTTCTTCTCTTGGAATTTCGCGCTTTTTCTTCTCCTCCTATATAGAACTTGTGAGAGCGTATCTTCCAAATGAATCAAACTGCACTGTATATATACCCTTTCTCGAGTTTGAATTACCCTCATGTAAGTCGACTTGATCAAGTAAGGGTCGACTTGGTGTGGAGGTGACAAATGGCTTATTTTACTCAATAATAATAAAAAATTACATGATTCAAAATCCTAAGAAATGTCTCTTTAAATGGAAAATGACTCTAATCACTTACTATAGAACCTATAAGTCCTCAATGAGGACTTTGACCTAAAACATGATGAACCAAGCATGAAACTCGTGCTTTAATAAGTCATAACAATAATAATAATAAATTCATTTTTCTTTCTTTTGATTAATACATTTCATTATGACTCAAATACAATTTATGAAGACTAAACCCAGTTACATTATTCAACAATTAAGAGCAAGGTTTAAGATGTAGAATGGGAATAATTGTGAAAAGTCAGCTAATGTGGGAGGCCATAATAGGTGAGGAGTATCAATAAGGTACTTGGTTTGGGATTTGGAAACAATTGCAACACAATAGGACAATAAAGCATCAAAATTTTCCACAATAAATGTTGAAAATGTAACTAATGTCAGTCTTCATAATTGTTGTTGTACTCATTTCAATATGTATCCTATGTAACAAACAAAAGAAGAAAAGAAAAAGTTATTATTATTAAAGCATGGGTTTCATGCTCTTTATTGATGGTGTTCTGGGTAAAAGCATGTTCTTCATGCTTCTAAGGTTTGTTAGGTCTTAGGACTTATTGTCATAAGTCAAAGGAGTCAACATCGTGTTTATAAGGCCCTTCCAAGAAAAATGTAATTGTAAAAAATAATTATTTTTTAGTCTAGAAATTCCTTGAAACTCCAAAAGTACAAGTCAGCGCTGGCAGTTACAAGTCGGCCTAAAGGAGGGAATTCGACCCCTGGAAAGGCTATATACAGAAGTAGTTGGACCTCATTTAACACTCACTCACTCAAGAAGTTCAATCTCTTAAGAAAGAATTTGCTATGTAGCTAGGACGCTAAAAAAGGAAGAGTGAAGGTTCAGAAGAAGCAAGGAGGATGAAAAATCTTATTTTTGGGCTCAATGTCTCTCACAAGTGCGGAGTTTTAGGGTTTCTAGTGCTACAAAAAGGGGTTGAAGTTGCAGGTCCAAGTTGCAGTAGGACGAAGTGCAGAACCTTGTAGCTGAAAGGAAGAATACCCTACCTTGACCTCGTTGACCTTGGGAGGAGTTGTCTTTCTCTAGGAAGGTCTCAGGAGGAAGAAGTATTTGGGTTTCTAAAGAAGCTCCAAGGTCAAAATCGCATAGTCGAAGTTGCAGGACAAGTTGCAATATTGGAGCTGGTAGGTCAAAGTTGCAGTTTGTAGGTAGTTGGTGTAGAATCAAGAAAGGAATTCAAGAAGGGTTGACTTGGTACTTGGAAAAGGATTTGGTCTAGGGTTTGGGGCTTTGTGTCTCAACAAAAGCAGATTTTATAAGAAGATAAGAGTTTTTCAGGTTTTCCCCATGGAGGGGTTTTGTCGTGGCTGAGAGCCTAATTTTTGTTTCATTTGTTGTTGCTATTTTTTTCTTGATATTTGTTTGATGAAAAGGATCTAACTAAAGAACATAAAGAAGATTGACTAAGATTCACAAGCAAGTATCAAGGTAAGGAAAATAAGAACTAATAGTTGCCACATTGCATTTTCCAACAATAAACACTTGCTCTTTGCCATTGCATGCAAAGATGTTGGAATGATATTGAATATGTGGCAGGTTGGTCAAATGATGAATCATTGTTCTTACAAGGTTTGGGCTTCATATTTATTCTTTTTAATCTATAGATTTATTGTTCTTACAAGGTTCGGGCTTCATATTTCTTCTTTTTAATCTATAGATTTAAGTTTCATATTGAGCCTTCTTTTTCTTGGGGAGTTCTTGGGTTTAGGAACTTCATGTTTAGGCATTGGATTTCAGTAGATTCCTAGCTTAGCATTGCCTTATGTGATGATAGATTATTTGTTAGCAACAAAGAAGACAATGCATTTAACATCTTTTTTATTGAGAATGTGATGTATTTAGAGGGGTTGGTGTTACATTTATGATAGTGATACCATGTACTAGTATTAGATTTGGATGCATTAGTTTTGGTTTTGGTGAGCGAGAATTCCATCATTTCAGTGTCATCTTAAAGGTAGTAAAAGAAGCAGATGTCTATCCCAACTTGATCCCTTGCATGATTTTGGTAATATTAAAGTGATTTGTAAGACGTAGATAACCATTACCCTGGGCATCCACTTTCTAGTCTTTAATCCAACCACAAAGGACTAGCTAAAGCATTGAGTGAGAAGACTCTGTTAGGTTCCTATACCAATAGGAGTCATAATTTTAAATGACTAAGGTTAAGCCTTGTAATATTGTACATACCATTGCCTTTTGCAAATGTTTTCCATTAAAAAAAAAAATGTAAAGAGGGTATGTCCTAAAAGAATAATCAAATGACAAAAAGAATGAAAGGTCAAAAAAAATGAAAATATATGAACCCCAAAAAACAAAAAGAGACCATGAAAGTGTGCAAGTCAAAATGCCACTACTATTTACTTTTTATTAATAATAAATGATTGTGTGTAGCTTGTTCCTTATGCCACAATCCATGATAGTCAAAATGTTTAAACTTTGTTATTTCATACTTTGAATTTTATGTTTATAGGTAGTGAATAAATCTGACCAAACAGTGTAATCTTGGCAGATCATTAGATAAGTAGAGTGAATAAAAGGAGTTCATCAGTTTAATATGAGCCCTTGGATGATATAAAGTTAGAATTAGATAACTTATTTTGTAAAGAAAAGAAAATATTGATAAGGATTTGCTAGCCTAAATGCACCCAAATAAAGTGAAAGAAAAATGGTAGGATGAGTAAGTGGGTAAGTAGTAGAAAGGTTGCAGAAATATCATGTCATTTGATACAAAAAGCACTTATGTCATTGTTCCAAATGCATCATTTAAATATGCATAAGTGGTAAACAAAACAAAAGCAATGGTTCACAATTTGGTTTACTTAACATCCCCTCATTCAATTTAACCCCTATGACACTCACTAACTTCTCTTTCATGATAAAAATATTAATACCTATAGTTTTTTAAGTCAAAAAGGCTTAGAGCATTTCTCTGACTTCTTGTGGGACCAGACCCTCGGCTTAATGACTTAATAAGGAAAGGTGTTAAATTCCCTTATAATTCATTTATCCCCTTGACAAAACCCCTTTTCCTAAGGATAAGTTTTCTTGCCTAGGAAAACCCCTTTATAAACATGTTTTATGTACAAAATCCACCAAATACATTTATCCTAAGTACTAAGTATATGGAAAGCACACAACATTTCATATACCTAAGTGCAATACCCCTTCCGCTCATTTCACTTCATATTAACCTTTTAATTAAATATATAAAATTCCTGAAAAACCCACTACCCCATATATATTTAACTCCCTTATACAAAATAACCCCACCCCTTAGTTTACTTATAAATTATATTACTACCACATATCCCACAAATATATTAAATCTTGCCCTCAGTCCTTAATCCCTCATTAAAGCACCCTGACAAGATTAAGTATTAAGTTAATCATAAATCGTCGGTGATTAGACCCAAGCCCCCCGCCCCGGCGAAAACTTTTCGTATAAATCACCGCACAGTTTCACCTCCCGATCACCGTACGATCTCCCTCCCCCTCATCCAGCGGTTCGCATCCATATCAGGCCGACCCGACACCCGCCCTTTACCCGTCCAATAAGGTGGTTTTCCGCCCAGACCCCGATGCTCCGTGGCAAACACTGAATGGAATCGGGCGACCTTTCCCAAATACCGCCCACACCACAAAAGCAGTGCAATGGGCCTCCCAAACCACTTCCCCCTTTCAACCGAAAACTGTCATTATTCATCAACTAGTGAACCCGCCAAAATTAACCGCTTTTCCTATAAAACCCTAAAAACCCCTCAGAACGTTGTTGCAACCCTTGCAAACAGCGAAATTGCTCACAAACCTCTGCCATTGCTCCACAAATGCTGCAAACAGCCCAGCTCATTCATCAGTCTGTACCAATACCATACGAACCTCTGCAGCCGCCATCAACCCTCTGTTTACAATCAATTTTGCCCAAATTCCAGGGATTTAACCGTGGAATTCCAACTCCATTGTCAAATTCCAAGTCAATTCACCCTCGTGACACTGTTAGTTAAGTAAAAAAGATCAAATTTACTTAAATTTTAACACTGTGAGCCATAAACAACTGCAAAACCTCCATTGCCCTAAAAACTTTGAATCACCCCCCACACTCAAATCCACAAGAACTGAGTATGGATGCCCCAATTGCAATGGATGTAAGGCCCATCACTACACATCATTTAGACCTGAACCACCTTCCTTTAGCAGATAAAGATTTCCAGATAAAAGATATCAGATATCACTGCCCTAGAACCCCTGCTCAAAATACATTGCCAAAGTAGGGACAGGTTCCTAACCATGCTGATGAGATTGGCCTTTGGAGTCAAATTTACCCAAATACCAGTTCCTCCAAGTCCACATTTTCCCAGATATTATCCATTACTGTCATGCCAATTACATTCCTAGTGAGAGAGTAGTCATGTCCCCAAACCAAACCATACTTTTCACCATCACTGCTGAGTCCATAAACGAAATGTTGCAGCTCCAACCAGGGCCAAACCTGACTCCCCTCTCAATTGGAGACCTGTTGGACCAGTACCCCAAGGTCAGTTCTGCAAAATTGGCCCAACTGTTCCAAACCTTCATCAGAGAAGAGAAACACATCCCTACGGACTCCCCTCCATATGTATCGATCATTTTCTCCCCATGGGGCCAGAATATTGTGGCCATAATATCTTGTGTTTTGGGTTACTCCACCAGTGAGTACATTGATGAAATAATCCTTGCCTTCATGTCCATCTACACTCTAGGGCAACCTCCTGTTGTCATTTATGACTATGCCCAATTTATCGCTGATAGGATGCATGAGCAATTCCTTAGAATGAACAATGAAAGGGTTTTCAAGTACTCCTCAGTTTTATACCATATGTTCTTGTATTATCAATCACAAAAGTTCTCATTCACCCTTCAAAAGCTTGACACCAACGGTTAGCCCAGGTCAGTGATTTTTTGGACCCCATTGATCCACCAATACCAATCTCCATACTCTTACTCTGATCTCATTGATTTATTTGTACATCCAGTCATGGCAATGTTGACTGGAAGCCCTCCTCCTAGAATCAGTTCAGAAATAAAGAGAGTCCTTCAATTGTCTAAGCAAACCAAAGTTGGTGACTAGTACCTTTACCAGAACCATCCAGAAATCAAGATATATGGTTGCATGCTTGCACCATATAAGTTGCCAATATACCTTCCCATGAGGTTGTTTGCCCTAGAATATTATAGACAAATCATCAATGCAGATGAAGTCAACTTTGTCAATGCCAAGAAGAAGGCTTATTTCAAGATAAAAGAGCAACTAGGCCCCTTCGTATGCAACTCTAGAGAGGTTAGCAAAGAGGCGGATTTGATATTAAAGAATATGAAGTTCCAAAAAAGTTTAGTTTGGAGATATGATCCTTTGGAATTCATCACAAAGAAGAGACAAAAAGTCAAGCTAGGACCTTTCATTCATCATCCCATACCTGAAATAGAAGCATATGCAAATCAAACAGAATGGGTGGAAGGTACCCTAGTAGATCAAGACAACACCAGAGTAGACGTAGAGAATGCTCTAATTGATTTAGAAAAGCAGCTTGATGACAGCTCTTTTCTGCAGGTACTAGAAGGACCAGAAAGAACCATGAGTACCCCTCTAGTCATGCAGACTCCTCAGAATGAGGAGAAGATCCCAAAAAGAAATAGAGAAGGGGCTTCCACTTCAAGAATGGCCACCTCCAATTTGCAGCAGGAATCAAACAAGAGGCAAAGGCTAAACCCAGCCTCTAAGCAAGAATATATTGAAGACTCAGCAGAGGTCACAAATACAGGAGTAGAGAGAAGTAGGCCTACCACTCCATCTAGAGGCATGCAAGAGCCTTCCACATCTCAGACTCAGATGTTGGAAAGGCAACTTAGTGTTGAAGTGTCATCCTTTAGAATGCCTGCTGACAAAGATCAAGATATCAAGGAGAGATACAAAGAAATCAAAGCCAGAAATGAGAGGCTTAAGGCCCAAACATATGCACAATACCTAAAGTTGACTCCTACCAATCAAACAAGGCTAATGTCAGCCTTTGACATTAAATAGGGAATGCTGCAGATGACCCTTGTTAAGCCTACAGCACAGTAGCCAAAGACAGCATCAGATTTCAAAAGGGTAGATTTTGAAGTGTTGGCAAGAGATATTCATCCCATAGCCCATATTGAACTACACAAACAGGCTGGAGAGATGATATACTCCACCTTAACAGGTAAAGCCATAACTGCCCATCAGCTATAGAACTCTCTGAACAACATCTCAGCACAATTCCAATTAGAAAAGGCCTCCTCACAGGCCAAGGATACAAGGATCAAGTCCTTAGAGGACTTAGTGATTGAATTGGGACACGATCCCAAGGATATAAAAGCTACAGAGAAGCTTATTAAGAAGAAAAATGATGATATTGTTGCACTTAAGAGGCAATTGAAAATACCCCAGCTGCAACATCCTCAAACTCTAGAAGTCATAGAGAATCAAACCAGACATGAGGAGTTGATGGACTTGGTCTTGAAGCTGAATGATCAACTAAAGGAGACAAAAAGGAGTTGGACGCTTTAATTCAACTGAAGCAAAGCGACATGGCCACAACTTCCAAGGATGTCATCCCAACAGTATCCACAGCAGTTCCTTCTACACTAGCAGCATCACTGGCACCCACTGCTCCACCTGCCACAGCATTGCCAGTAACAACAGAATCTACAACAACAACAGATGCACAAGGAGAAAAAGCAGCAGAACTAGTCAAAGCCATGGAAGAGATGTCTATCCAGGCTACTAAAATGAACAAGTTAAGAGAAAAGGTTGCAAGTTTGGAAACAGATTGCAAACTTGCCCAACTGAAGCAGAAAGAAGAAGCACAAAAAGCCCAGAGAATGGGTGAGAGGATCAAAGTCTTAGAGAAAGACTTAACACTGGAGAAACCACTTGGGCAAACCAAGGAAATGTTGTGGGCCAATATCATTGACTCTGTCAATGATATTTGGCCATCAATCCAAGTTATTTTTGAACAAACAGAGTTAGTGAAGGTAGCTACAAAAGCTATCCAGAAAGTAAAGGAGGAATTGGGAGATAAGCCTGAGGATGCAAATAGACTCATCCACTTCCTCAACAGCAAGAACAGATACGAGCTCCATGAGCTAAATATAGAAGATAGAACTGCCACCATTTTGGAAATAAGGAAGGTCCTTTTCAAAAGGAACCTTATGCTCAACTTAGAAGAAAAATGCCACAATATGCAGGTAGCCATTGATAGGTTCATGGCTAAATTCCAGATTTTGAGGGAAAAGGGTCTACCCAGTCCTATGGTTATAAATGACAAACTCATGACACAGTTGGACTACGGTAATAGACTCAGACAGTTGGCTAAGGAACAAGCCAGCTCTTCATCCATAAAATCCCTGCCAACAGGCAAAGTGTTATATGACACATTTGAAAACTTGTTTTTCTGGAGCATGAGATCAAACATTTATTCCTCACCAAGCCCAATTTTGCCAAATATACTGAAGCTGATGAAATCTACAGGAGAATGGTGAATGTGAAATTACCAGATGCAGAATGGTGGGAGACTATGATTGATTTACTGTGAAGAATTTACAGCTAAAAGTTACCACACAGTAAAAATGAAGGCAGCCAGGTAAACAGATAAAAACAGGGCAGCAGGGTCAAAGAGTATCAGTTGAAAGATGAAAGTAAAGAAGACTCCAGCGTGAAACTCCACAACTGCAAGCCAGCATAAAGGGCTACAAATTCAATAATAAAGGCCAGCACAACCATAATAAAAAGGACAGCATGAAACAGTTCATTAGTTGTCTCTATCTTCTTGCAAGAAGATATTTGTATTTCCTAGATTAAATCTCAAGTTGTTTTGAGATATTTTATAATTTTTTTTGTATAAATACTTCACAATTCGAAGTATGTAGTGTGGATTCTTAAACATTTCTATAGTTTTCTTGATCAAAGACTATAAGCTATTGCATCATTGTTGGAACCAGCAAGCTGGATTAATGAATAAAGCAAACACATTTCATTGGATTAATGTGTAGTGCAAAATACAGACGTGTATCTTCTTTTGTGTTGTCATTTTTCTTTAAAAGTTTTTCCATAATCCTAAATGTATCTGAAATCTAAATGCTATAATATGGAATGATATCTCAGAACTTGCTTCGCTGCACTCTGTTTTAACTATTATGCATTTTTTATGTTTTCTGCTAAATCATCTAAGTTAAGGAATTCTTGATTGCTCCTTAGTTCAGGTAGTTTCCCTCTGGTCTATAGTAAAGGATTAACTACTGCCCTTTGCTCATGATCATCCTCTGTTCCTAATTTTAATCCCGGTTTGAGAATTCTTAAGTGCTCTCTTACCCTGGTTAAGACCATTTCACCCGTTCCTATCTAAAGACCTGTATTTCCCTCTGCTAGCTTGCCCTTTGAACACTCCCTTTAATGAGCTAACTCCAATTCTATTGCCCTTCTTTGACTCCATAGCCCAATAGCCAGAGACATCATTCTATCCATCTGTTCAAGGATTCCACCATCCAACTTCCAATACAAATCCACCCCCCCCTCCCCCCCGAACTTTAAAAACTAGCCTAAAAGGCTAAAGCCTATACTTAAAAGATTGGTTTGTGGTTACCTTGGTCTTTTCCTTCTAATAACTTCTAGGGAAAAATTCTGAGTGATAACAAACTCAAACCTTGTGGGACATTGCGAGAACATCGAGCATATATATGTGACCTTATGGAAAAGTTTAGGAGCTCCTCGAGGATTGATGGAGATGAAAGGGCAGAAAAAGGCCAAGGGAAGTGATAACATAAATCGTGCTCATTGTCTATACACAAATAAAATTAGAAGTAAAAAACACCACTAACATTAGTGGCCACTCAAGGAACCAAAAAAATTAGCAATTTCATCCAAAAGATCAATTATAGAGTTAGGATTTTGTTTGCTCTACATTGCTTCATCTTGTACCATGTAAAAAATATTATATGACTATCATAATAATAAGAATCCCTCTAATGGAACAAACTCATAGAGAGATGGAAATTGTAGTGGCACTTGATCACAACTAGGGTGTCCAAACCTAGTTACTACCTCACTTGCATGAACCAGGGATAGATTTGACTATTGAAGGGATGATCACAAAGCAACCCAATTTGGTGAATGGCAATGTGAGAAAAGGCTTGAAGATATCGTTGTAATAACCATGATTTGTCCTGTGAAGCCATTTGTCTGCATGTAAGATCCCCAACCCAAACCAAAAATAGAAAGTCATGTGAAGGTCTCTCATGGTCTCTCGACTAGATAAGGGGATCAAAAGTCCTTACTCACAATCTCATCCAATGAAGTCACAACCAAGGTTATCTTTGAAGGACATGGTTACAACCTCCCTTTTTTTATTCTTTAAAAACTAGTGTTAGTTGTGATCTTCCATGACAATTGGCATGAGAAATGGACTTAGAAGCTTTCATAGTTGAAAATTCCTTGGAAACCCTTGTGATTAAGCTCCACTCATCTTTTTTCTTGTTTTAGTTGAAAACTCCTTGGAAACCCTTGTGATTAACCTCCACTAATCTTCTTCTTTCTTCTTTTTCTTCTCTTTTTTTTTACCATGGTGAATCGATAACTTGTTAGAGTAATCTAGGTGAGGCCTTAGACCAACCTTGTGGTTGCCACTATAACACCATGTGTATATCCAACAACCAGCAAGCCAGATATACCAGTAATTTATGTCTTAGCAAGAGTCAAGACTCCATGGGGGTGGGGGAGCCTACTCCTTGAGCCTTATCATAACGGGCCAAAGATGTCCCCTTGTGGGATTTGAAACCAAATGGAGGGAATAACATCCCATTGTTCCAACCACCCTATCATCCCAAAAGGGGATGATTAAGCTCGACTCATCTTGAATGGGGGATTTGGCCAAAAAGTTGGGAAAATAAAGCTTTGATTTGCAAGTTTAATGTGCTTTGGCCCTCTGTAGATGTGCTCAAGAAGTGGACTAAGGAACATTGGGATTGTGATCCAAAAGTTTAATTTTTTGAAAGAGGAATTTTTTCAACTCTATTCTCAAGTGAAAAGAGAAGCAACAAAATTTAAAAGAAGAGTTGCTAGTTATTGGGGAAAAACATACCTTTTCCTTGGCTCCTTGGACTCCCAAAATTAATCTAAGAATGACTTCAATTGCTTTCACACTGGTCTACATAAGAGTGAGAAACCTTCCTCGTGCACTTTTGGGAGGATAAGGTTTTCAATCCAGATAAGTACACACTTTGAAATTTCATTTGATATTTACTACAACAAAGACAGAGGCTTGTTCTCCTTCCCCTACTCAAGTAAAGGGCTTTCCCAACAAAATTTAGCTAAAGTGGGTAGGATCACACTAGAATTGCATTATAAGTGCATCATGTTTCAAATCACACTAGAATTGCATTGTAAGTGCATCATGTTTCAAAGACAAGTTCACAAAGAAATAAGACATCTAATGACTACTTGCCCAAAGTATGAAGACATGGACAAGCTCCCGCCAACAGGAGAAAATCCTCGACCCTAAGTGTCACCTTAGGCCCCCCCAGACAATTTCAAGCATGCTAAAAGAAAGCACAACAGAGGGTCAAAATAGGGTAAAGTGGGGGAATAACCCTCCCCTTGTGGACCCTAGTCTCACAAGCCACCATCAAGCAAAAGCCCAAAATTCCCCTAGCGAACTCTCCCTTTGGAAACTTCAAAGTAAAAGCAAATATTTAACATTCTCCCCTCACATCCACAACAATGGAATCTCCACCCTCTTCACAAGATGAGAACACAATTTTGCTAGAAACAACCCTATGAATGACTTGCATGGAGTTGGGGCCCATGAAGAGATAATCCCAAAAGAACATAGAGAATATGAAGCCAATCCCAACAAGGAATGCTTGATCAACTAAGTCAAAATGATTTAGCCCGACAGTTGGAGGAACTAGTAAGAGCAAACGCACTTCAATCAAGGAACAAGTACTAATTTCACTGAAAAAGTAAGTCCAAACTAAACATGTATTGCTTTTGTGTTTTGTTGTTTGGCACTTTCATAAGAATCTACTCAGCTCACTTAGCTCACTTGGCTAACAAAAATTTCGCATAGGAGTCCAAAAATCCCTAAATTAACCCCAATGTTTTAATGTTGGGGGCCAAAATGGATTTTCGAACCTTCAACAAAGACTCAAACAACTCTCTTCGCACTTTGTCATATGAATAATGCCATGATCATTTAAATCAATACAAGTAACATTTTTATTTAAGAAAATTCCATCTAATGGATGAAATAAGAATTCCTAAACCAAAGGACATGGGTGGTTGGGGTCTTAATTACATCTATATATATTTGAAAAACTGTTAAAATTGGAAACTATGGCCAAATGCCACTTTGGACAGCTCATTTGATGGAGATGATTATTGCATTGAATTCATCTTTTCGAGAGGACCAAAATCGACCTAAAGATAATCAAATTTGGACAAGAAGAAATGTGTTCTTGAATTTATGACCACTCATGCGAATTGTCAAGGTCGGTCTCACCTCCATGTAGGCTCATAAAGCGCAAACGTCGTGTCTCTTAACCCTCACCAATTTGTATATATAGAGGTGTCCTCCAACCTCATTCGTGACATCCAATGTGCATCATTCCTTGGCAAATATATCTCTAAGGCAATGAAGCTTAAGGAGGACGAATTTGTGTATGGTTGGCACTGTTTTGGTTATTGTTTTGTCTCAACAGGTCTGAGTTTAGGAGTAGAGTTGCGCTATGGTTAAGGGCAGATTTGTGTATGGGTTGTGGCTTGTTTTGCATGGGATTTCTCTCTGCAGGTAGGCCGCAGCTAGGAGATTCACTTACAGCTAGGCCGCAGACCTAGAATCACCTGTTCAAGGGGCCGAGGTGTTGTAGTAGGCCACTGACCTAAAACATTAGTGAACAAGGGGTTGTTGGAGGTGGCTTGGAGAACTAAAAAGCCGCCAGAACAGCAGTGAATAAGAGAGCCTTTGTTTGGAGAGCAGGCTGCATTGTTTGAAGGTCTACAAGTATTGAAGAAGGGTTGGAGTACCATGCTACAGAAGCCCTAACCAAGAGTTGCAGAGATAAAATGAACGATGGCCTTAATGTGGTCATAGACCAGCTCCTAGAGCCAGCGAAGGGCAGAATCATGTAGGATAAGGAAGGTTGCAGTAGAGAGGAATTTTGGACCATTTGATTTAGATAGCAGTGGACTGCAGTTGCCCTTACCAGAACAACCTTCTACAGTAATACAATTTGACCTCTGTGGACAGAGAGCCTGAATTACATGTCTAAGAACAGTGATTCAGATCTACAAATTGGCAAGTCATTGTACTCTCTTTCTCTCTCTACTGAACATTTGATATTAATAATAAGAAGATTTGATCAAGGGTTTTCCCCATCTTGGGGTTTTTCCATGGCTTGAGCCAATTTTTGTGTTCTCTTGTCTTGGCTTGTCCTCTAGGTTTATGGTTTATGTTCTTTCTTCAGTTACTGCCAATATAATAATGGTTTATGTGATTACAATGAAAATGTGAATTGGGCTAAGAGAGATCATTGAAGTAACTGCCCTAAGCAAAGAACATGTTAACTCAAAATTTACATGGTATCAGAGCTCTAGTGAGGTCAAGCCCAAGCAAGAGTAAAAGCAATCACTAAAGGTGTATCAAATGCAGATCTAAAAGACTATGTCTGAAATTGCCTTTAGCCTGTGGAGAAAAGTCAAGGCACAAATCAGGAACATCGGGGTTTATGATTATTGTGACCTTTATCTGGACCAGCAACTTGCTTGGAATTTTCTCTTTTTGTGTTTGGTCAAACACGTGAAGAAGCTACATTGACTGTCTTTCTGTTGTTTAACCCATCTCTGTACATGTGAGCAGATCCAGGGCAAGATAAAATTTTATAGATCGATGATTGTTTTCATCTCAAGGGTTACTTTGGCAGTAAACAAGTTATATCTAAACTTGTTTTTATGTGTTAAGCAGATACCTGCAATTATCTTCATCATTACTTGGGCCGCGGGCAGCAGTTGATCTTATAAAAATCAAAGTCTTTTGCATATCTGAGTGGAGTATATTCATCCTTCCAGACCAAACAACTGTTCGATTGGAAGCAATAATAGACACATCTTAGTGACACCATATCGTATATAAATTTTGTGACTTAATTACATGATTGACACTATGAAATTACGATGGTAATGTTCAACACCCAAACAATGTGACAATTTGGATATTGTATATGTGATCTGGGGCGATATGATGGTAATTGTAACTTCCAAGCTAAGCACGCAGCATGGTCGAATGATCTTTAATTTTAAGCGTGTTCTGGTTATTCATGATGAAGATTTCTGGTACGCTTCTATGCACTGATCTAGCTTATAGGAGATGCGATCAATAAATTGATTGAAGTGATCCAGTGCGAAAGTTCATAGATGCTCTGCAATCAGTGTCGGTGCACTAGGTAATCTGTTTCGCTTGTCATGAAGCATTATGTTGCGCACCAGTGAAATATAATCCTAAAAAAATTTGGACTTCTTGTGCAGTAAATTCTGAACAAGTCTCTTATGATGGTAGCATTATGCTAAACTTTTGGAATCTCAGTAGCATAGCTTCTTATGAAGAAGAAATTTATGTGATACCTAATCCCTGAAGTTCGTTGAATCAAGGAATATCCCCTGGCTCATTTGCTAAAAGATAATGCAATTAGAGCAGTGATAGCATGGTTCATTGAAGTATGTGGAACTGTCACCTTGAATGCATTGAATCAGCACTATAGGCCATCACTTTGCTCCTGTAGATTTGTGTCCATTGCATCTACAGCTACTGAAGTTACAGTAAGGTGATGTTATGATAACCTCACAATATATATGTTGAAACTGTGTATGCATTTAAAATGCTTTGTGCCCTTGAGAATCATACCAGTAGGGTTTTTTCAGTTGGAGTTTAGTGAGCTCATGCTTGTTGCGAAGTCGGTTTACTGTCTACGCTAGGATTTTCTTCATGATGTGCTACTAGCTAAGGTTGGAGTCATATGCTATGTAGAGAAAAAGTACCCATGATAAGTAATGTATCTTATCTTGGTTATGTCTTGGTAAAGACATCAATATGTTGAAGCAAAGAAACAACATCACCAGTGCGGAGATATCAAAGAAAGCCTCACAAACAACAGTAGGCACAGTGTCAGAGACATCGTCTTCAGGCACACTGTTAGCAGCATAAATTTTCAGTAAGGGTTTCTTCATTCAACTGTAAAGGACAGATTTGTGACAGTTTTCATGCTACTAGGGTTTTCCTTTTGAACAGAAGCAGCACAGAGATGATAGGGCTCTCTCATAGAGACAAAATTGTTGTGATATGTACGCAATAGATATGATTGGGCAGAAATGGAACAATAGTATGGTAAATGAAGAGAACAGCAAGCAAAGCAGCAGAGTGGATGCAATGGATAGTTAAAGTGGTAGTGTTAGCAGAAACAGTGGATTGCGGAAAGCCATTGGCAGCAGTGGTGTAATTTAGAATGCCCTCCAGTGTCATATGGCATCAAATGGAACATCAGCACATGGGTGACTGTTACCTTGACAGTTATATGTGGCATCAGTTCTATGTGTAGCACTACCCTATGCATGGCAACTCTAAATATACAGCTCAACACCATTTATAGTTTCTTTTCAGTCCAGCATTATGTATGATATCGTTACTATCCAGTAGCAGTGGTGATATGTTATAGTCTTGCTCACAATCGAAGTTGTGAACAAGACAGATGTAAACTTTGGATAGCTTATCTATTATGAAGAAGCTACAAAGATCTGCTAGTATAAGAAATTGCAGCATTCATCCTTGAAGAAAGTGCACGACATAATGTCTTGTTGAGCACAATAAGCAGAAGATCCTATTTTTTGTTACATTGAGACGGGATCTTATGAAGAATTGTTTTATAGATATGGATGCCTGAATGAGAAAGACTCCTCTACATGGATTGAGTAATTTGATGTGTTGGTAGCTATCTTAGCAAGGCTTCAGAGGGAGCTATAAAATCCCTGATGATTTTTTTGTTCAATGTCTTTTTTCTGTGGCAAGTCATGACAACCGAGTATGATGACTCTGATAACTCGTATCTTTGTTTCCTTAGAGGCTGCATCTAAGCTGCATGATTATGATTGGATGATTTTAGCACATGGATCAAAGGATTAATTGTAGGTTGCAAATAGTTCGATGGTTATGTTTTTGGCAAGGTTACTTTTCCAATATTCAGAGGGCGCTATGATGTTTGTTCATGATATCTTCTTAAGCTTAAAGGATGGAAAAGCTACTAATCTGGATATAGACAACTTATGGTTAAGCCTCATATATTGGACAACTGCTCATTAAGATTACTTACCTTTTGAAGTTCACTGCTGAGAATTGTTGGTCTGACAGTATGGTAAATGGAAAGAACACATCTAAGTGCTATATCTCTTGGTGACCACCTTTATTTCATGAATAAATCAAAGACTAAAGTTTGTTGCTCTGGGAGCACCATTGATGATGAATGTATAACGCAGCATGCATGACTTATTATAAAGCCATTTGAGAAAGCTCTTCAGTAAGCCATTCGAAGATTCGCTTTTCAAGAGAACCATGTTTCACGACCGCTTCAAACATATTAACATCAGGTACCACTTTATTTGGGATATGGTACAGCAGGGAGCAACCTAGCTCCACCATTACAAGATGAATGTGTAAATATCCTCACAAAGCCCCTTGGTAAGGTCAAATTTATATTCCTTCAGAGAGAGGCTGGGAGTCGTTGAAAGACCCTACTATGAGGCTCTCAACTGAACATTGAGCTCTAGGAGCTCTTGGGGGGGCTAGGGTAATTCTTGGAGCTACAAGGTGAGTGGTTCACCTTCCCCTTTGATGCTTTGTGATGATATATGCATAGGATGAGTGGTTCACCTTCTCCTATGGCATATGAGCAGGATGAGTGATTCACCTTCTCCTGCAGATACCCAAGTGAGAGATGCATATAGTAATATGTCGGTTGTCACATGTTGACATGTCAATGGGGCACGGTTCATTCTTTCCCCACATGTAAGATGTTCATTCCCTACAATTGATGATTGACATGTCGGTGGGACGTGGTTCATCCTTTCCCCACGTGTAGGATCCTTCCTACAATTATTGGTTGGCATGTATGTAGGACGTGGTTCATCCTTTCTCTACTCTCAGTGGGTTGCATGCACGTAGGATGTGGTTTATCCTTTCCCTATGATGGTTGTGGCATGTGATTGTAGGATGTGGTTTATCCTTTCTCTACATGTGGTTGTGAGCAAGATGTGATTTATTCTTTCCTGCTGCCCTAGCATCATCCTACCCATGTAGTCTGGGACACATGGGAAGTACCTTTCATATGGCCAATGAGTTGGGAAAAGTTGTTAGGGACTATAGCACTACCGATGGACGCATCATGTATTGTCGTAATCCCTATATCTAAGATGCATGATGTTCAACCAACTTGATCACTTGGAATCAAGTCCGATTGGAGTTCGACCCCTAGTTATGTGAACTGACATTTGTCAGTGGAGAGTGATAAGGTCTTGTGACTCACTATCGATCAATTCTTCTTCATTATCTATACCAGTGTTCAGCAGAGTTGAGACAAAATGCAAAGATGGTTCATGATGATGAATAAATTGGCAAGTGGAATTCTCCCTATCTGAGAAGGAGTGTTAAAATTGGCAACTAGGGTCAAATTCCACTTTGGACAGCGCATATGATGGAGATGATTATTTCATTGAATTCCTCTTTTCTAGAGGACCAAAATCGACCTAAAGATCATCAAATTTGGACAAGGAGAAATGTGTTTTTGAATTTATGACCACTCATATGCAAATTGTCAAGGTCAACCTCACCTCCATGTAGGCTCATAAAGCCCAAACGTCGTGTCTCTTGACCCTCACCAATTTGTATATAGAAGTGTTGTTAAAATTGGCAACTAGGGACAAACTCCATGTGGGTCATCTTATTAATAGAAGCTGATATTTTTCTTGGATCCCTCTCATCGAGAGGTGTAGGATTGATCTAAAGATATCCCATTCCGATAAGTATTCATGGAGATATGAATTTATTTGTGTTATGGGACAATTCGTCAAGGTTGGCCAGCAACCAAATAAACCCCACTTGTGCTCAACGTTTTAGTATAAATAGAGGTGGCCTTCAAGTCATTTCAACAGACTTGGGATCTCTTCCTCTCTACTTGTCTTTGGGTTTTAGTAGGAGGAGAGATCCTAAGGGATAATGCTGCCCTAATATAGAGGGCAGAAGCCGAACTGCCGCAACTGTTGGGAACGCTGACGCAAATGGTAGACGCCAGAACTGCTGGGAACAGTCGGAACTGTCGAGAATTGTTAGAATAGCTGGGAAAGTTGACGCAAAGGGCAGAAGATGGAACTGTCGGAACAGCCAGAACTGCCAAGAAAGCTGACGCAGAGGGCAAAAACCGGAACTGTCGAGAAAGCTGACGCAGAGGATAGAAGCCGAAACTACCAGAACTGTCGACAATTGCCGGAATAGCCAGGAAAGCTGATGCAGAGGGCAGAAGCCGGAACTGTCGAGAAAGCTGATGCAGAGGGCAGAAGCCGGAACTGCCAGGAACGCTGATGCAGAGGGAAAAATCCGGAACTACCAGAAATTGCCGGAACTGTCAGGAAAGTTGACGCAGAGAGCAAAAGCCGGAACTGTCGGGAATTGCCGGAACTACCGAGAACTGCCGGAATTGTCGGGAACTGTTGGAGCGTCTGTCTCCGAAGGAAAGCAGCATGCAAGGGACAGCTAACTAACATTGGGACCATTGTATGGTACTTAGCAGCAAGTACACCAAGCATGCAATGTTACAGCAAGCACGCAAGGGACAACAAACTAATATTGGGACAATAACATGATACTTAGTGCAGCAAGCATGTATTGGTACAGCTAGCACGCAACAACAAGCATACTAAGGACAACAAGCATGCTAAGGACAACAAGCAAGCAAGGTGCAGCCAGCACATAGGTCAGTATGGCAACATGGTGCAGCAATGGCACATAATGCAGTACAGTGATGGGTACAGTCATGATTAATGAAGCGTGATGAGATGCAACATAGTGATGATGGGTGCAGCATGGTGCAGCACGGTGAGGTGCAGCATGATGACGAAATGCAGCACAACGATAGGTGAAGGAGTCACCTTGGAGAATCAGTTGAAGCAGCATGTCTTCCACTGATCTCATGTATCATCTTCTTAGAGATGATCTATGCTCTTATCTCGATAAGTCAAAGTGTTGACTTCTGTTGTAAACATACTATCTCTCTCTCTCTGCTGAACTATTGAAGAACATATAAGAAGAATTGATCAAGGGTTTCCCCACATTGGGGTTTGTCCCTGGCTAGCGCCACATCTTGTGTCCTCTTGTCTTCGCTTGTCTTCTACGATTTATGTTTATGTTCTATCTGCAGTTTACTTTAATGCTCACTGTGAAAATTGAAATAAATTGCTCTAAGCATAGAACATACCTAAAATTAACAGGTGTCCTCCAACCTCATTTGTGACATCCCATGTGCATTATTCCTTGACAAATATATCTATGAGGCAGCGAAGCTTAAGGAGGACGAATTTTTGTGTGGTTGAGATTGTTTTGGTTATTGTTTTGTCTCAACAGGTCCAAGTTTAGGAGCAAAGTTGCACTATGGTTAAGGGCAGATTTGTGTATGGGTTGTGGCTTGTTTTGTGTGGGATTTATCTCTGCATGTAGGCTGCAGCTAGGAGATTCACTTACAGGTAGGCCACAGGCCTAGAATCACCTGTTCAGGGGACCGAGGTGCTGTAGTAGGCCACAGACCTAAAACGTTAGTGAACAGGTGGCTGTTGGAGGTGGCTTGGAGACGCCTATAAAGAGGCCAGAACAGCAGCGAGTAAGAGAGCCTTTGTTTGGAGAGCAGGCTGCACTGTTTGAAGGTCTACAAGTGTTGAAGAAGGGCTGGAGCAGCATGCTACAGAAGCCCTAACCAAGAGCTGCATAGATAAAGTGAACGTTGGCCTTAATGTGGTCATAGACCAGCTCCTAGAGCCAGCGAAGGGCACCATCATGTAGGATAAGGAAGGCCGCAGTAGAAAGGAGGAATTTTGGACCAGTTGAATTAGACAGCAGTTGCCCTAACCAGACCAATCTTCTACAGTAATACAATTTGACCTCTGTGGACAGAGTGCCCAAATTACAGGTCTAAGAGCAGTGATACCGGACCTTCAAATTGGCAAAAGTCATTTTAACTCTAAATCATTGTACTCTCTCTCTCTCTGCTGAACATTTCATATTAATATTAAGAAGATTTGATAAAGGGTTTTCCCCATCTTGGGGTTTTTCTGTGGCTTGAGCCAATTTTTGTGTTCTCGTCTTGGCTTGTCCTCTGCGTTTATGGTTTATGTTATTTCTTCAGTTACTGTCAATATAATAATGGTTTATGTGATTGCAATGAAAATGTGAATTGGGCTAAGAGGGATCATTGAAGTAACTGTCCTAAGCAAAGAACATGTTAACTCAAAATTAACAAAAACACTAGCTGCTAAAAGTTTGTGTACTGTGTTGACAAAGGATAGTTTGTGGAGGAAAGTAACTAAGTAAAAATATATAGCCTCAAGTTCTCTGTTAGATTGTATCAGAAACCCTGGGAAGAGCATTAAGAAGGTGTGAAATCAGAGGAAGGCCTTAGTTTTGGCGTTTCCTATAATTAGAGACAATTTGGCATTAAAGGTATGGAAGGGAAACCAAGGCTGGGAACTTACTCTATTTTGGGTTATGGGAATGCAATTTAACTTCCAGATGATGAACTAGAACATTTGCATGTCAAGGTATTTTTTATTTTAATCAAACAGAGAATTGTTTTTACCACTCTGGTCAAAAGGGTTGAAAACAACTCAATCCTTGGACCTGGTAGGGAACAGGGAAATAAAATGGGAAGGGTCATATAAAGACTGAATGAAGAGATAAACTCGTTAGCTCGGGCTTAAGATAAGGCCGGTGGAGGTTACTTTGCAAGACAAGGATACAAGGTTATGATAGACAATGAAGGCCAAGCTGAGATCTCATGGTGTTCTAAATTTGGGAAATAAATGCTCCAAAGAAATGAGTATCTTTTATGGTTGGACTTTCAAAACAGAGTTTTGACATATGCTACATAAAAGGGGCAAAGATGGATCAAGCATATGCTAGAGAAGCAGAGGAAAACATCAGTCATCCAATGATCCATTGTCCATATGCACAACAATTTGGAAGGGTGCAAAAAAAAATCACAGGAACTGTAATGTATGGAACGCCAAACTCTAGAACAGTCCTTGAACTGAAGCTTTACAGGGATTTCCTTATATAATTCTCTGCGGTATTTGAATTTTGGATATGCCACAATGAAATACTATTCAATGATCAATGAAAACCAGCCTTCCGAGCATTCTCACAGATTTATGGTTTATTCCAAGGTTGCATGACAGAGGTAAAGGAAAGAAACCCTAGGCTAATTGGGGAAATGATGATAGACAAATTATATCCCTGGGGTTCCTTTGATGTAGCCCAGCAAAGGCCTTACTGCTGGCAGAATCCTGTTTTGTTCAGATAATCATTTTTCAAATTTAAGGGTGGCCTAAGTTCAGGTACTAATAATTCAGCGGAGTTAATGGCATTGAGATGTCTGCTGAAGTTGGCAGATGAAAAGAAGGAATTGATTCATTACAGGTATACAGGGATTCACTTCTTGTCATCAACTGGATGAAAGGAGAATATTTGATACAAATCGTTACTCTCAGGCAACTAGCTGTTCAGCTCAAATTGATTTCATGATTGTTTCAAAGTATCTCTTATATGGAAGCAGATGGTCTCTCAAAGGAAAGGAAACATATCCGAGCCTCCAGCTCTGGATTACAAAAAATATTTAAATGGGGTCCTTAACGTATCATCTCAACAATTCACCTGATATATGCAGACGCCAGTGATATTGATCTAATATGATGCATGCAGTAAAGAAGCATTAATCTTTTATTTTGTTGAATCTGTATAAAGTCCAAAATACTGAACTGAACTTCTTCAAAGAACATATTTTACTTTTGTAGTTTAAAGAAAGGGTATGTAGAGTCCTTTCTTGGAGTCCTGAAGGACTGTTTGATCAATGTCTAGTCCTATAAGCACGCAAGGAATGTAATTATCAGTTATACTATGAATTACAATCTTTTTCTCTGGGGAAAAAAGGAATTAGTGTTAATGAAACTGATAATTAGGATTATGAAACTGTACCAAAATTACAAATAGCAATGATTTGGACAAAAAGTCAGCCTACATTGATCAATATATTTTCCTGAATATTAAAAACAAGCAGCTGCATAACGAACGTCAATAGTGACTAGTGTGCCAACTAATAGGAATGTGGCTTGCTGAGTGAATACATTATTAATATGCATTACTACGATTCATGGAAATACTACTATTAATGTCTCAATATCTCAAGCCCCGACATATAAAAAAACTCTGAAAATTCCTCAGATACTTGCATAGGAGTAACAAAGAATTGATTAATTTGATCAAAACAAAATTTGCAGAAAAGGACCAGCAAAAACATTATTTTGCAGAAAACAACATAAAAATCCAATAAGCAGCATTAATCAAAGCTTGATTAAGAAAAGTAGCTCTGACATAAAAGATGATAGAAGTCTCAAGAGAAGCAACTGAAAATTCATTAATGGTATTATTTTATGGGGATTGACTTCCATGACAAGACAGATATGAAACTAGAATAACTAAGAAATAATACACCTTGTTCATGCTTTACATGATTAAAACATTGAACTTATTAATCTGTTTGAAAGTCTCCCAACTAAGGAATGTTGAAACACATCATCCAAAAGGGTTGACACATGCTTCAGCCCAATCAAACCCCAACATATATTCATTAGTCAGGAAAACCTGTAGATCATCAAGGAGCTCCAATGTGTGCCAAAAAATCCTTGTAGACCTACAAATAACCATAAACCTGATCATTAACACTTCAATCTATATGCAAGGCAATGCAGGGTATACATTTATAAGGGAGAAAGACATCCGCGAAAGGAGGAGAGTGTTAATGTGGAATGAAATCCCATCAGTAAAGGAAATCCCAATATTAGACCAACCTAATATTGGCCCAAACTAGACCATAAATTAAAATGTCTCTGCAAATAGCTTTGTAAATCAATTAGTTACCTCATTATTCAACTACACAGCTAAGCTCACTCTTTGGATAGAATAAAACAAGTAATCACATCCTTTGGTCAAGCGAATCCACTATTACGAAGTACCAAGATGTGCAGATTTAATAAATGTGTATGCACATGTACAAACACTCTAGTATGAATTCATGGCAACCAATTACCATTATAATCTAGGGTATTTATTTGGTGGCAGTTGAGTATGAGGAGCTGCAAAGTTGGTTTAGAGCAGTAAACTATGATGAAAGACATGATTAGTTGGAGGACACGTCAAGGATGGTGTCAACGATTGATTGTTTAGGGAGGAGGCAGATGCTTTCATTTTTATAAGTATCTAAGGTTTTTCTGAATAATTTTTGCTATTATAATGTTATTTCGAGAATCTATAATTTTTGGACTAATAAAATTAGAAAAATACACCTACATCAACTTTTAGAGCTATTTGATCTATCCACTCTTTTTATAGATTCAGCCCTTTCAATTTTTAAGAATAGTAAATACATAGCATGTGAGATACAATTTTAGATATTCACAACTGATCAAAGGGTTCAAAAAGTGTGCACACACCAGAGTTAGGAAGGGAGCCAGGCATGTAGGCATTAATGAGGGGGCCGTATTATATATGTAGTATGTACATTTACATTTATATGTATATATACTATATCTAATATCTACATATGTAACTCTCTCTCTCTCTCTCTCTCTCTCTGTTTATGTGTCCATTCTTTCCTACAGCCTCACCTTTTTCTTCTTGCAAACTCACTCTAGGAGTCTGAATTCATAATCCATGTGAGCCTAGCAAGCTCATGTAAGAGATACCCACAATACTCGACAAACCTACAAGACATGAGCCTTACAAAAATGCAAGGTGTGAGCCTTACGAACCTACATTTATTGAAGGTAGGCAACAAGAGGAACAAATCTTAAACACATAATGACTTACATGCATTTAGTAGTATACTGACAATTATTTCACATAGGCCCAAACCAGCGAGCATTTTAAGCCCTAACCTTGTGGACTGTCATTGCATAATTCTTGTGGGTTCATAACGCATCAATATGACCTTATTCGAATGAAAACTACATTTAATATAATGATTTACATCCATTGAGTATCAGGCATGTCAAGTATCTTACACAAACCTATATATATATATATATATATATATATATATATATATATATATATATATATATATATATATATATATACACAATGCTACAATACCATTGTCAAGATCACCGATCTATTTAATCAGACTTACGAATATAGAAGGTCTACATAGTATAATCCCTATGGGCCTACATAGTCTCCTAAACTTGAAAGGCACACAAGGCATACACTATATAACAGCTACATCCCTCAAGGGCACAAAGATTAGTCCAACAATATATAAAATGTATGGAATATTGATGTGATGATACTCAAATTATAGCATAGCATAAGGAGAAGTGAGAGTAAACTTAATACACTATTCCATTAGATTAATTTCCACCCAATAGGGATACAAATACAAGTATTTATACAACCCACAAGTCCCTAGAGTCTGGGCCCTCCAACAATTTTCTAACTTTGGTGGGATTCTCCATTCCAAGTGTTCATGGCATTCTCATTGATGACATATTCTGTAAACCTCTTACAAATCGCATATTCTCCTACACCTCTTACACATTACGACATCACACATGATTCCTCTCCAAGGCATGCCAACATATCTAGAACCCATTACCTAGGACCTCAACGCACCTTGGCCACACAAATAAGCTCTCAAGCGACCACTACATCAATGTGACTAGCCATGACCATGTCAAATAACTATTATTCCTAACATGGTCCCACCACTATACTCAACTAGAGTTATAAAGGTCAACAACTCTGCATTGCGAGCACCCTCAATAATCAAAAAATAAAATTTTATCTTTCTTGGAAGGCCTGAATGGTTGGGGACTATGCATCACCCACAAGGTGTTAGGTACAACATGTGGATTCCGCACTCATCCACGAGTGTTAGTTGGGGTTCAAGGCAATGTCCCCCACAAAAAAAATTGGGTTTTCTTTTTGCCTTTTGTGTTTTTGGGTCCACAATGGTTTCCAACCCCTTGTAATTTGAACGCAATTTAGGAATTAGAGTTGTAACCTAATCCAAGTTAGTGGATTAGGGTTGTAATCTAATTCGGATTAGCATATTAGGGTTTGTTGAGAAATCAAGGGGCAGCTAGATTAAATAATTTCTCTTGCTTTGATAACTGCTTGTGATGTTCTTTTACTTAATTTGATGTACTTGTTATTAGCTTCTTCTTTCACTTGATTATTATTGTGTTCTTTATCATCAAACAACTACCAAACAATGAAGATCAATGAGACAAGAGGACACAAAATGTAGGTTGCTAGCCAAGGCCAAAACCTCTCCTCTTGAGAGGAAAACCCACAAGAATTCTTCTCTTCTTATAGAATCTTCAAATGACGAATTCCAAGACCTATGACCCTTGACAAAGACTCCTCCAAGACCAAGTCAAACCTCTTCTTGATGAACTTGCTTCTCACAAAGTCAACCCGAGTCAAACTTGCCTTCTAGTTGTTACAACTTTCTCCTTTGACCAAAAATATCGAACCTACAATTTCGTCCCTTATGACAGAAACCCTAGTTTGCATGTGTGAGGGAAATATCGTAGAATAGGTCTCTTTTCTTCTTCGTTGGAGGATCTCCTTTCTCCTTAGCAACTTGGCCTTCAAATTGATTATTTTGAGTCCCAAACTCCGACTCCTAATGGTGACCGCAATTTATGTTCTTCTGCAACACGTTCAATGCCTTAGTTTCGCACATGTGAAGGATGATGGCCCGAAAACAATCTTCTAGAACTTCGCTTCCTTCTTCCTTTAGTTCTCCTTGTCTTTGCTAGGTGTTCCTTGCCTTCCTTGAGCTTCAACGAACTTCCTGCATGCCCTATCAATGAGGTCGAACACCTTGTATATATATGCTTCTTGTGGAGGTCGAATAGCCCTTATGAGGCCAACTTGTCCATTGCTTAAGTCGAATTCTCTTGGAGGGAGTCTTTTGACACTTCTTTGACTTGCATAAATACTTTTTACAAGATGCCCAATGGGGTCTTTCATATATGCCAATGACTCAATTGACTTGACTCTATGACAAACCCTAGAAGCACTCAATGGGTGCTTGACCTATAAATAAAATTGACCTTGAGCATGAAACTCGTGCTACAAAAATAATAACAATTTTCTTTCTTTTTACAATATACAAGAATCATGAGTACATTTCATATTTATGAAGACTGAACCTAGTTACCTATTTCAACACTCCCTCTTAACTATGGAGGTATTCATAATACATACAAGGTACTTGGACATTCTCATACTGAAGAATTCATAAGAAGAGTCGGATTGGCAAGCCATCTTATAAGTTATCTTATCAGCTTATGTCAGTGCATCTCATCATATCAACCAACATTGTCACATAGCAAGGCCTTGACTAATAGCTCTATCTCTCCACAAGATTAGAGCTCAATGATAGTGAGAGAATGACTTATAAACACCATCATCATTGTCTCTTAAGGCACATATCCCATTCGGATGTTCACAAGGTATGTCTTTTTAGGATTATTCATGTCTTGGTTTAACACATCCTCAAGGAATTTCCTCTTCGACTACTCTTACCTATTGGATGCCCTACCTCATCCTCAAAGAGTATCAGAATTCAGATGCTTACCCAATCCTCCATTCTTTCTTCACAACATGAAGAAAACAATGATGTGTCTACCTCTCCCTCTCAACTAGGGAGGATCTACCCATTCCTATAAAAGGAATGTACCCAAGCTCCCTCTTAACCAGGGACTTGTTTCTAACCGCAGTTATCTGCTCTTTGGTGGAGACCATGGTACTATTAGTTTCTTGTAGGGCTCCTCTTTTTGGCATGATGTCATGAACTTCAGCTTCTTCATCATGGAGCCTTCTTCTAGAACTTCTTCGTAGGGCATCGGTCATCTTCTTCATCACCTCCCTTCAACGAAGCATAGTGTTGAACCAATAGTCATGCCATCCTTCTCTTTATCGAGAAGTGACCTTCTTCGTCCATATTTGGCTATCCTTCATATAGCTACCTCTTCCAAGTCATGTTTCTTTCACGATCTTCAACCCAACCAGATATTTTCAAAAATCAAAAGCGAATATTAAATCAAAGTTACCTCTTTATGATGGTCTTTCGTCATGACATCAGTTTCTAGTAGCATCAACATCCTGCACATGTATGAATCCATCTCCAATACATTCGTTACCAAGGTTCTCTTTCTTCGATATATACATCAAGGTCTTCATACCTTCTCCATGGAGATGTCTAGTTAATCCTTTTTGTTATCAGATGTTGATCACTTATCTTTTCTTATGTGACTATAGTACATCTTTCATGAACTCTTCTTTCACCTTCTTCACGTATGGCTTCCTCAAGATCTTCTATACATAGTTCCTTCATCATAGGAACCATAGTTGCCAACATCCACATATTCTTCATGAGGTCATATTATGTTGATTTCATCTTGTCAATATGTAGAAGAGTTAAAGGCATATTGTCTACATGCCTTCATGTATCTTTCTAAAGGAAGAGTTTTCTTCATTATGCTCATGAGATATAGCATTCTACCCATTCTATCTGCAACCATATGACAACATGACTTTATCTATCTATTACCAAATATATACATACCTCTTCATTCATGAGGCCATCTAGACTTCCTTTGGGCAGCTTCCTTTCCTTGCTTGAAGATGAAAGTACTTCAACCAACTTTGACATGCTACACATCCTTCTCATCATACCATCATCATTCTAAAGTTTGGATCCCACACTATGTGGAATGTAGACTATCCGTGTGACACTTGCTTCTTTAAAGAATGATGAACCCTTCTAACAAGGATTCCAATGAAGGATCTTGATGATCCTTATTCTGCAAATGCTCCTTTCTAATGATGATGATGTATGATGATCTCTTTACCTTCTATCTTGCTAGATGACTTTCTCCAACCATAAAACTGCTTACTTTGGTTGTCCTTCTATGCTTCTAATGAGGATGCCATAGCTACTTTATTTTTGTCATGTACTATGATTGTTTCTACTTCGGCCATCATTCCATGCTTCTATGATGATGTCATCTATGATGCACCCTATCATAATTGAGATGCTTTCCATCTATAGGCTGAAAAGAACTAAGTGAAGGAGGTTATCTTAGTCATAATAATGGTCTTTCACTTCCTCCTTCTTAGACTTCTTCTTTTCAAGTTCTTCTACTTCTTCGATGACGGGTTCATTCCCTTCCTTTCTCTTCTTGTTGTCATTCTTGAGTTTAGGACAATTCCTTTTGAAGTGCCCATATTCATTATACTCGTAGCATTGAATTTTAGACATAACAAATTTCTTTTGAAACTTATTTTGAGGCTCAAACTTTCCAAATTTCCCTTTCTTCCTTGCCATTGTTGCATATGCTTGAGTTTGTTCATTTGATCCAACATCGTTCTTTGCCTTTAATCTAGTTTCTTCAATCTTGCATAATGACCACAGATCGTTGAATGGAGTGATTTCCTTCTTCCCATAGATGCTTGATACAGAGTTGCCCCATTCATCAGGTAGAGCATTGAACACAATGGTGGTCATTTCACGATCAGACATTAGTTCTCCGAGCTCTTGTAGTTGATCTCTAATTTGAGATACCCTCATTGGGTATGAAGCTACCCCTTCTTCCTTTGAAACCTTCATCTTATATAGTTCAGTTCTTAATGATATAATTTCTCCTGCAGTACTTATGGAGAACAATTCTACCAGTTTTTCATAGATCTTTTTCATTGTCTTCAACTTTGCTACATAAGGGATGAGAGAATCCTTGATTGACTCAATAAGGATTCTTTGAGCCCTTATCTCTCCTTTCATGTACTTTGATAGTGCTTGAGATTGCTCTTGAGGAGGTTTAGTGATTGATCTCGTGACATATTCACTAACTTCATTTTCTATGAGGATCAAATCAATTCTCTTCTTCCATGCAAGGTAATTCAATGACCCAACAAGTTTGTTGTTCTCCTTGCAGAAAGAAGTCATTGTAGATTGAGACATAAAATATAGAATACTTACTTGTCAAGTGAAGATGCTTCTTTGATGATGATATCTTCAACTTGATGCCTTCTTGATGATGTTGACTTCCACTACTCCTTTGATGTTGACAATTGAAGATGCCTTCTTAATGACGATTCTTTTCAAGATAGTGATCCTTTCTTCAATGTGAGGGAGATCACTTTGACTCCTTTGGTGATGATGAAGTGCTCTTTCTCGCTTCCTTGATGATTGTAGAATGTGTAAGCTTCCCAAGAATGCTTCAAGTGTAGAGTCCTTCTTTAAATGGAGGTAGGGTCTTTGAGGTTTTCTTCTTCTTCCAAGAGTTGTAATGATGTGTCCTTGTGATATGATGGATAGTCCTCCTTGACGCCTTTTGTTTTCCTTGATGCTCTCCTTATGCTTGGTCCTTATTATCCTTCTTCAATGTAGTGATCTTCAAGATGCCTTTTCTTGTTGTTGTCACCTTAGCTTTGATTCCATGTTGAGAAATCAAGGGGCAGCTAGATTAGATGATTTCTCTTACTTTCGTAACTACTTGTGATGTTCTTTTACTTAATTTGATGTACTTGATATTAGCTTCTTCTTTCACTTGATTATTATTGTGTTTTTATCATCAAACAGCTATCAAACAATGATGATCAATGAGACAAGAGGACACAAAAAGTAGGCTACTAGCCACAGCCAAAACCTCTCCTCTTGAGAGGAAAACGCACAAGAATTCTTCTCTTATAGTATCTTCAAATGACGAATTCCAAGACCTATGACCCTTGACAAAACCTCCTCCAACCCCAAGTCAAACCTTTTCTTGATGAACTTGCTTCTCACAAAGTCAACCCAAGTCAAACTTGCCTTCTAGTCGCTGCAACTTTCTCCTTTGACCAAAAATCTCGAACCTGCAACTCTGACTGCAATTTCGGCCCTTATGACAAAACCCCTAGCTTGCACGTGTGAGGGAAATATGGTATAATAGGTCTCTTTTCTTCTTCGTTGGAGGATCTCCTTTCTCCTTAGCAACTCGGCCTTCAAACTGATTATGTTGAGTCCCAAACTCCGGCTCCTAATGGTGACTACAATTTCTATTCTTATTGCAACATGTTCGATGCCCTAATTTCGCACGTGTGAAGGATGATGGCCCAAAAATAGTTTTCTAAAACTTCGCTTCCTTCTTCCTTTAGCTCTCCTTGTCTTTGCTAGGTGTTCCTTACCTTCTTTGAGCTTCAACAAACTTCCTTCGTGCCCTATCAATGAGATCGAACAGCTTGTATATATATATGCTTCTTGCGGAGGTCGAATAACCCCTATGAGGCCGACTTGTCTTGGAGGGATTCTTTTGACACTTCTTTGACTTACATAAATACTTTTCACAAGATGCCCAATGGGGTCTTTCATAGATGATAATGACTCAATTGACTTCTTGACTCTATGACAAACCCTAGAAGCACTCAATGGGTGCTTGACCTATAAATAAAATTGACCTTGAGCACGAAACCTATGCTACAAAAATAATAATAATTTTCTTTCTTTTTACAATATACAAGAATCAAGAGTACATTTCATATTTATGAAGACTGAACCTAGTTACATGTTTCAACAAGGTTTTGGATGTTGACTACCTAAATGTTGTATTGTGAACAATTAAGTTAATACATTGAAGAAGAAAGGACGCAGTTCTTTCCCAGTTAAGTGTTTTCATGCTAAATCTTTGTGTACCAATGGTCTATGCCATTGTTTACTTTAGTTTTTCTTAAGAATTTGTATGCATTCCTTCACTTGAACAGATTTAAAACTTGCACAAACAACCTACACTATTGACCATTATAGACTTACAAGGTACAAAGATCAATGTAATATACACAAATAATTGTAAATAATATAGAATGACTCATATATAGAATGTACTCTATTGTCTCTATTATTTGATACAAACCCAAACTCGTGTCTTTGTACATACATACACACGAACTAGTACCTAACCATGTCGGATAATAGCTCTACACAACCTCCACAAGATATTTAGGTTGACTTTCAAACCTTAAGGGCCCTTTGGGTTCTATAATCCCTTCAGAATATAGTATTTGATTGGCATAAATGAAATCAAATTGAACATCATTGAAAAATCAAGGCAATTTTAATTATTAATAACATTCTGAATAACAGCAAATGAAAATTAAAGTGGATGCTAACTTCTATAATTAAAATTATAAGAAAGCAAAAGCGCTAGTGTCAAATTGATAGTTATGATTGTGATTATTGAATTTGGACAATTTAGTTACAAGACTTTTATTTGAAAGTTGCTATAGTGAAACTGCCACGAGGTAGGAGCCTACAACACATTACACATATTGCCAAGTCATTCGAGATGCACCCAACCTCATCGCTTCATTGAAAAATGATAGTCATGCAAGGTAGACCACAACAGAAAGGGAACCATAGTGAACGGTTTTTAGTACTCCAACCTTGTAAATGAATCAATGCCCATTGGTAATTACCAGATTTAGCATTAAATATCACTTTACACAACATTGAAGACCACTAATATAATAATGAGAAATCAATACACCAATTATGATGATAAATGAAGACAGCAATCGGAGAAATAAAATCAAGACTTCGAAAATAATGATAGGATCTATGAAGGCCCCCTTAAATTAAAAAAAATAATATATGACTCTTTTAACCCACTACTTCCAATACAAATTTCTTTTCTAGATTTCGAATGACTTATTTTTAGAACAAAAGGACCTTCAACTTACAAAAAAAACATGTTTCACCAAGTCCCTAGGATGTAGGGGCACAATAGGGGAAAGGCACTAAAAGGATGTGTGGCAACACCCCACAAATTTTTGGGAGCATTGTGTCTCTATTATCTAACATAAATCGCCCCATCTTTGAAATTATAAAAATAATAATAATTTGAAACATATGAAACCATAGAATGATAAATGCAACATCTTAAGACTAACTCGAGTTCTGCAATAAAAATTCGATGTTGTGAATTCAGATTTATAAATGATACAAACATGATATATCAATCAACATGTATTTGATGTTTTGCATTCAATCAATGATACATCCACATCAAAATTTCAAACTTATAACTTCTGACAAAATGAAATACATTGATTTAGATTCTATATAGTACTAAATAAATATTGCCATATTATATTATTAAAAAGTAAATAATAAAGAATTGAAGATTTGAACATCAATATCTCAAGCAAAAAACTGAATATTAACAACGGGCAGTGAAAATTAGCTAAAATAAATCAAAATAAAATGAGCATCAAGGAATCAATGCCATTCACTACACCTCTACTACTATTTGTCATATGGAGTCATCGGGACCATTTATAGGAGTGTCACTACCTAAATTGGAGTCACTCTCATGAGAAATCAATGACACAACAACCAAACTGTGTTGCACCTCATCTCATCCATCCTCCTCTGAAGCCACATCCTATCATGTCGTGGGTTACCTTCAATAATTTGGTGTATTCCTAAGCACAAAACATAGGGCATTATGCACTTGAACTAGCTTCCTTGCTCACCTGAAGGTAATTCTAGTCCTCTTGATATAGTGGATGAAGCTATATGTGGACCAATTCCTCCCTACTATGGAGCTAGCAATATGAGCCAACAAGCAAATAGCAAGATGTTGCATCTCTAGAGCATCATCCCTATGCACATCACCCAACCAAGTGGGTCGTCGTAGCCTATCTCTATATGATCTTTCTTCATATCAAGCTCATCAAAGGGGCCCAACTCAGCCAAGAGACCTAATAACTTAATCCATTGTCCCGAAAGTGCTCTCCACTCCAAATTATGCATCCTTGTAAAGGAAACTTGAAATCCCTTCTTGATCTCATGACCATCATGTTGAAATTTGGGGCAGCTATGGGATGAATTTCCCATGAGAAATCCATCTATCCCAAAAGAAGCCCATGTTGCCCCAAAGATGAATTCAAATTAGATAAAATAAAATTTATTATTGATATATTCAAATCGGCATGGCACTCTCTCATTATTATTTGATGTATCAACCCTACTTGGGCAAGTAATCTTCAAATCAAGTGGAAAATATATTTAAATGTTTTCAAAAGAAAATTTAAAATTATGTTTCCCTCCAAAAATTCATGTCGGCCTGAAGCGAACAAAGTTCTTTCTACAAATTAATTACTCCAAAAGACTTGGAATACAAAGATATCCATGAGGATACAAATATTATATATTAAATATATGAATAAGAATGATAATAAGAATAAGAATGTATATTTACAAATGAGAATGAGAGGCTTGCTTATATACCACGCAAGTGTCTCTTCACGAAGAGTCATGTCCTATTAGACATGCCTCTTCAACCTAATTACAAGCTTAACTAATTATTATTTATGATTATTATTGTTTACATTATTTTACATTATTTATATATATTTTATTCATTACATTGCCTTCTTCCTCCAAAGCTTTGTCGTCAAAGCTTGTCGATGAAAAAGGCTTGATCTCTTTTTCTGCTTCGAAAGTCTTTCTGTCTCAGAACAGTCATCTTCGTCGATACAAGTTGATATGATCTTCTTAGTGGCAAACAAAATTGTCGCACTGAGAAGGGATCAAACCATCCCAAATTAATCTTCTGTATAGTATTCTGATCACTGGAATTTTGTAACGACTTGTTAGCATAAGACTGGATTGAGGATACATCACTATTATCTGGAACATCAATTTGTTGTTTCTTCAACTGACTTGTCTTCTTGAGTTGTCATATTCACAAATTCAGCATATTGTCGCTTAAGTATTGTGATTCCTTGTTTTACCTCTCTTTGACTTGAATGTGACACTTCTCGACTTTTGAATTTGGACTTTGTATATTAATTTATTTATTTTTTAATATTATAAATTTTTATGATGTCACCACACTTAATATAAAAGTCACACTTAATATATTATAAACTTTTATGATGTCACCACACTTAATAAATATAAAGGTCACGTCTTTTCATATGACAAGGTCACAATGTTCACCAAACTTTTTAAGTAAAAAGTAAAACTTACCTTTCATGTAAAGAGATTTTGTATCCCTTTTGTTTTTTTCTTTTACTTTTAAAATACTATATTAATTTATTTATTTTTTAATATTATAAATTTTTATGATGTCACCACACTTAATATAAAAGTCACACTTAATATAAACTTTTATGATGTCACCACACTTAATAAATATAAAGGTCACGTCTTTTCATATGACAAGGTCACGATGTTCACCAAAATTTTTAAGTAAAAAGTAAAACTTACCTTTCTTGTAAAGAGATTTTGTATCCCTTTTGTTTTTTTCTTTTACTTTTAAAATACCATGGGCAATTACCATGGGTTGTTTCTAAAACCACGGGCTTCTCCAAGTAAAAAGTTTTAAATATCACTTGGTATGAGATTTTGTAACCCTTTTGTTTTTTTTTTACTTTTAAAATACCATGGGCAATTACCATGGGTTGTTTCTAAAACCACGGGCTTTTAACAGGTGATTTTACTTTTATTTTTATTTTTTTTCTCTTTATATATAATTTAATTTTTTATGTTCTTTTATTTTATTTTATTTTACTTTTTCTTCTTCTTCTTTTTTAATTTATTTACTTATATTTTTTTTTGGTTAATCTTTTTTTTTATGGCCAAAGGTCAACTAGCAAATTGGAGACCCTCCAACTAGCGAATTTTCTTTTAATTTTAATTTTAATGGCCAAAGGCCTAGAAAAACGGAGAAAAGGAGAAACTCCCAAATTCTAAGCAAAATGCTTATTGTACGGCAACACAGTTGACGAATTTCAATAGCCAAGGACCTGGATCGAGCTCTGTGCACCGGTTAAGCAACCTAAAGGACTGAACTCCTCTGATACCAAATGAAGCGAACAAAGTTCCTTCTACAAATTAATTACTCCAAAAGGCTTGGAATACAAAGATATCCATGAAGATACAAATATTATATATTAAATATATGAATAAGAATGATAATAAGAATAAGAATGTATATTTACAAAGAAGAACGAGAGGCTTGCTTATATACCACGCAAGTGTCTCTTCACGAAGAGTCATGTCCTATTAGACATGCCTCTTCATCCTCATTACTAGCTTAACTAATTATTATTTATGATTATTATTGTTTACATTATTTTACATTATTTGTATATATTTTATTCGTTACACAGCCTCATATATATTCATGTCAGTCTACCCAAGGGACATGACCCTTCATAGGTGGAAACAACTATAAATAGGTGTTTATTCTCCTCCGTTTGGCACATGAATTTGGACTTCTTTATGGCACCTATCTGCAGCATATTTGAGGTATCTTTGCTGCCTTGTATGGAATATCTCTACGGCCTTGTATGGACGAATTTCTTTGTTCTTTCTGTGATTGGTTTAGGACAAGTCATGTTGCTTGCTATCTACATTGAAGGGACAAGTTCTGGGCAGGTTATGGGTTCGTTTCTCTTGTAGACAAGGCTGAAATCTCTATCTCCATGGTTTGTGATCTTCGCACAAGGAAGTGTAGGGTGAAGCCCTTTTAGTCCCCTGTTTGGAGGGTCGTAAGGCCTATATTGGAGAGTTGAGTTATGTTCTATTGCAAATCGAATTGTGTTATATAGTTGTGTGCATGCACGTTGGTTGAACAAGCTCGTATGTTCTATGAATGTTGCAGAAGGGTCGAGCCCTAATTGGGAGCAGGTCCAAGGTAGAATTAGTTTTTGAAACTAGGCCGAATTACCCAAAGGATCAGTGCAGAGGTTCAAGACCTTATATAAGAGTATAGCGCAATTTGTGAGAGGGTTTGGAGGTCACATTATAGGGCTGACCTAACAGTAGGAAAAAGCCCTAATCATGACTAGAACTTCAGTACACAGGTCGAGTTGTATGGGGCTGAGTTGTCAACATATGATGAGGTATGTATGGAGTTTTCATTTGATAGGTTAAGGACGATTAGTTTGAATGAGATTAGGAGTAGCTCATGCACAGTGTGAAAGACTGTTAGCAAGAACCTTATTTGATGATTGGACAATGATGATTAGTTGTAATGATTGTTCTTATAACTGAGATATATGGCAGCATTACTTATATTTATGACAGTGCCATAAGACATGGATACCTATGACATATGACAGTGTTGTTTGGGTAGTGATATTTGCTCATATGACAACATTGACAAGTGATGTTAGAGCAATATTGTTTGTACATATGAAAGTGATCTGTATGGCAGTAACATTGATATGGCCAGTGACCTTAATGTATGGCAGTAACATTGATATGGCAATGACATTCTGATGTATCGCTTGTCTCTATGATGATAATATGAAGTGATGTATGGCTTGTCTCTATGATGATGATATGACAATGATGTATGTCTATGTCTCTATAATCGTGATGTATGGCAGTGATATATGGCAATGTATTTATGACAGAGATCTGTGGCAGTGTTCTTATGGCAATTTCCTTATGTCTAAGTTGTATGGTAGTGTGTTTGCATGGCAAAACCTCTATGACAGCAACAGTGAAGTACGCAGTGCTCTATGACAGTGACAGTGACGTATATTGTGTTCTTATGGCAATGTGATATCGAGGCATGTGTATGCCTCTCTAATATACTTGTTTGTTGTTGGGTTGATGGTCTAATGTGATTGATGATGAAAGACATGTCTCATTCTTATTGTACTTTGTATCTCAACTGAACATTGATTAATATCTAACAGAAGAAGAAGAATTGATTTATGGGTTTTGCATTAGTCTCCGATCAAAATTCTGTTGTCTCTATTGTTTATGCTTTTCTTCTATTGTTCCTTGTTGTTTCGCTGCATCGTTGATGTTATTGTTCTCTCTATATATTTGCTAATGTTGATATGGGTTGAACATAATATGAAAATGTTGAAAAAGTTTAAAAATGTAATTATCTTCAGCAAAGAACAATCTAGCCCTAAAATTAACACATCAATGGGCAAAATTCTACCAAGCTTTTCCATATACCATTTTGGGCTAAGTGCATATACTGTGATGTGCAAACTTGTGTTCATTCTATCCCAACTACATGGAAAAATGGGTTAAATCTAGTAAAAATGGAACTATAAGGAAGGCTCTTTTTTATGAATGGTTGCCTTTACTTAACCCAACATGCTACCAAAAGTCTCGTATATTTCTTCAATACTAGGAGCATCTATGTTAGTGTAGCCTATGTTCACAACTTTAGGACTTAAGAATGACACCAAATAGCTACAATTATCCAATACCTAACCTTAATCCACTCCTCAAATAGCAGAACAATTTGCTCCTTCCACGGGCTAAAATTTCCTACTCTGTCCAGCTTGTCCTCGTAACGTAACCCAGTAGCCATCCCTGTCAAACTGACCAACAGCTAATTTTTCACTTTTTGCACACTGCCCGCACATGCTGCCCACTTCTCGAGGTTGCCCGAAGCCTTCTTACTCCCTGCCTGGAAATCGATGGTGCTGCCCGGACACTTCAGCAGTCTAGAAGTGAATTTTTAATTATATATATTTTTTATTTTTTTAATTATATATATTTGTTAAACTTAGGCTAAGTTACATCAGCAAATATTCTAAAGGCGATATGTGGGTGACTTCTACACGCCTAAACACAAGGCCTATGCAAAAGTACCTGCCTGACACACAAAGCACTTCACTTAGCCTCCACATATCCTCTTCAACAACACTCTACGAATTAATTAGCAAAATTTCACATCCATAGGTCACAAGGCTCCTACACATGAGCTCACTAAGTTCAAACTTGCAAATATGGGAATCAAATAGCTTGAGCTTGTCTTGGCTTTGGTCATTAGTTTTAGTAGATTTAGCACCCACTTATTGATCCATTTCAAATCACTTTGCCTATCACGAGTGGTTTTGAAAAGGATAATCTTAAATCTCAAGGTGGAATACTCATGAACCTACATCGAAAGATAAAACAAGACATGGCATGTTCTAATTATTACTCATTATATGTCTTTATTGACTAGCATAGATCCATCATAACTCTGGATCTACTAAGTGCCAAGAGCAATTGTCGAAGCGAGTGGTAGCTTCGAAAGGCCTTTTGCATATGCTTGGTGTCTTAGCATGTGGGAGATGATGTATTGCTTCTTCTACGTGATGGCTTGGTGGAGTAAGTGATTTATATCTTCTTTCCTAAGTTTAACTTTGTGAATTTTAGGTATGTTCTATGCTTAGAGCAATATATTTCAATTTTCACAGTTAGCTCAATATCTTTTCCAGATTAGCAATCACATCAGCATTAAAGTAAATTGCAGATAGAACATAAACATAGATCGCTGAAGACAAGCCAAGACAAGAGGACACAAGATGTGGTGCTAGCCAGGGAAAAACCCCAATGTGGGGAAACCCTTGATTAATTCTTCTTATATGTTCTTCAATAGTTCAGCAGAGAGAGAGAGAGAGAGAGTACATTTACAACAGAATTCAACACTTTAACTTATCTAGATAAGAGCATAGATCATCTCTAAGAAGATGATACATGAGATCAGTTGAAGACATGCTGCTTCAACTGATTCTCCAAGGTCACTACTTCACCTATCATTGTGTTGCATCTCGTCATCATGCTGCACCTCACCATGCTGCACCCATCATCACAATGCTAGACCTCATGATTGTTGCACCTAATGATGCACTGTTGTCCCATGTGCCATGGTTGAACCATGTTGTCCATGCTTGTTGTCCCATTGTTTGCTTGTTGTACCTTGCATGCTTGTTGTACCTTACTCGTTTGTTGTACCTTTGCTTGCTTGTTGTACCTTTGCATGCTTGTTGTACCTTGCATGCTTGATGTCACTTGCATGCTTGTTGTCCCTTGCATGCTTGTTGTCCCACATGTTGCACCTTATTGCACCGTTCATCATCACTATGTTGCACCCTTATTACACTGCTGTCACACCTTATTATATCATGCTGCTACACTTACATCAATTCACTGTTAGGGAATTCTCTGGACTAGTAAGGGTATTCTAACAGCTGTTTAGACAGCCTTCACAACATCTATCCCAAGGCTATGATCACCCTTCTCCAGCATTCCTAAACCACACATTGGCTTGTTATACCCCAGCAGCCACAACTAGCCCTTACGCCCTCCTTGTTAGCCTTAACGTAGACCTGTAGGTGTATAAGGGACAGTGGCTTGCTACAGCAAGCCTATCCCTTGTTGCGGTAGCCCTTTCCAAGGGTTTTATCCCCACGAAACAGTTCCTCATGCCTTCGGCCCTCAAGGGCAGTGTGCGGCATCCAAGACAGCCTCTAGGCCTCCACCAAAGTGACCCAAAAACAGGCTACTGCTCCAATAATTAACTCAGCCTCCATTGAGGAACTCGGGCCTCCTCCACGCTGTCTACGATCCTTCCTCTCTTACTGCGGTTAAAGCTTTCATTCTTCCATAGACTGCGTTAAGGTCCTAGGGCATCCATCTAGGGTAGAGACCCTTTTCTAATCTGCATTGAGGGCTTACATCTGCCCTTCTTGACTGCATATACCTCTTCATAGGTTATGTTAGGGCTTCTCCAAAGGGCAGCGTTACGACTTCTCCATAGGGCAGCGTTAGCTCTTCTCCATAGGGCTTCCTTAGGACTGCGACTAGGGCTTCCTTCCATGGCTGAGATCTGATCTCCATTAGGGCTTCCTCTCCTAGATTTCTCTTCCACTAAAACCCAAAGCGAGTGGAGAGAAATCAAGGGTGAAGTGTGTGTGAAATGACTCTCAAGTCATCTCCTTTTATACTAAAACGTTGCTGGCCGACCTTGACGAATTGTCTTATAACACAAATAAATTCATAACTCCATGAATACTTATCGAAATCGGATGATCTTTAGATCAATCCTACACCTCTCGATGGGAGGGATCCAAGAAAAATATCAGCTGCCATAAATAAGATGACCCACATGGATTTTGGCCCTAGTTGCCAATTTTAACACTCCCTCTCAACTAGAGAGAACTCCATCCGCTGATCCATCTGCCAAACTGTACTATCTCAGCCATCAATGCCCTGCACTGCTCTGCTGAACCATGAAGAAGAAGAATTGATCGAGAATGTCTCATACCATTCTCTACTGACCCGAAGTCAGTTTTATTGATCCCAGATCAATATCACAAGAGAGTGTCTCAAACCACTCATACTGATCCCAGATCAATGGAAGTCATCATAACATAGGGAGTACGCTATATACAACAATGCGTCCATCGATAGTACTACTATGGTCCCTAACCCCATTTCCCTGCTCATTGATCAGATGAGAGGTACTTCCCATGAGTCCCAGACTGCATGGGTAGGATGCCTCGACAAGAGAACCACTCATCTTGTCCATAAGTCGCCAAGAGGTATCACAGGGGAAGGCTGAACCATTCACCCTATACAAAGCGCACCATTAGGGGAGGGTGAGTTGCCCTATGGTCGCTTGTTCCTCCAAGAAGTACCACAAGACCCCCCGAAGCTCCCAGAGCTCAATGCATGCATCATGCAGGACCCTCATAAGAGGGTCTCTCAACGACACCAAGTCGTTCTCGGAAAGTCACAAATTTGACCTTTCCTTGGGGCTTTGACAGAATGTCTGCGACTTGCACATCAATCCCAATGCGATGGAGCCTTCTCGCTCATCGATGTACCATATCCCAGATAAGGTAGTATATGATGTCTATATGCTAGAGCAATCATAGAATACGAGATTCCTCAACAATCGAATCCCCCCTAGTTGACACAGAAGATCACGGTGGTATCCATCATGTGTACAAACAGCTCACTGAAGAGCTTCCACAACCAGGCAGCTTCATGCGAGGTCATACTCGTAGTTATGTATTTGGTCTCAGCGGTGCTCAAAGCAACTGTCTTCTACTTCCTACTAATCCAGGATATCAAGCAGAACCCAAAGAGAATCAACACTCAGAAGTGCTCTCCACACTGCCTGCCTAGTCAGCATTCGAATAATCATGCAGCTTCATATTTCCGGCAGTGTATCTCAATCCATGAGAGATTGTGCCCCGAAGATATCTCAGAAGATTCTTGGCACCAATCTAGTGAGGCTCAACCAAAATATGAACCCAACATGCTAACTGCAAAACATATATCCAGACGGAAGTTCACCAAGAACATCAATGCGAATGAGTTTATGGAACTCAGAGGCATTTCCCAAATCTGGTTTGGCACCACTACCACATAACTTCTGAAAGTTAAGCTCCATCGAGATAGTCGCGGGATTGCAGTTCACCATTCCCAATCCGAAATCCAACTCCCTCTTACTTTTGCAAATGAGAGGGTCTGCACCTGGCAGAAATGGGTCGCCCTCATAAGGTGCCAATATGAGAGGTCTATCATCCACAACCTTCAAGCAAAGGCTTGGATCGGCTTCACTCCTAGTGAAACTCAGCTTCATCAAACTGCTATCAATCCTCTCATACTATGCCCGGGTTGTTTTGCTTCAAGCCATAGAGGGCTTTCTTCCACCTGTATACATGAGATTCCCGATCATGAATCTCAAACTCCTCGGGTTGTTCCAAACCTGTGGACCTGCTACATAAGGGGAATGGTCCCCTTGTAAGATTTTCATTTGGTACATCTCAGACATGTACCTTCATGCTCTTCTTGAATTCAGGCATCCCTGTCACCATCTAACTCACATCGGGTAGGGCCCCATAAGTAGACCTCCAGTGTTATAGATGAGATATGACAATTGACATGATCCCCAATGGACCATCTTGCAACTTGATACAAATCGCCAACCCTGAACCCATGAGAAAAAGCATCTTTGAAAATTTCATTTTCAAACACGTACCTTTCCATCGATGAATGCCACCCTATAGCCTTTGACTTCTATTGCCGAAATGGACACCAAGTTCTTGCGATCATGTACATAAAAGAGATTTTGTAAATGAATTGAGTTACCCTCGTTCAATTGAGGTGTAACATTTCCTACACCCTTTTTGGGATAGGTGGCATCGGCTCCAAGTATAATCCCACGATTGTTTCCATCTCTACCAAATTAGAGAGAGCACTCTTCTATCTGTTGAGATACTTTGAAGCACTACAATCAATAAGCCAAATTCCCAAAGAATCTAAAGGAGAGGGCCAATACCAGATAACACTTCTTTATCTTATCAAAAACAACATTTGATTCTTCATACCTGGGGTTCCTTGCTTTCTTTAAAGAGTCAGCTATTTCCTTGATGACCTCATTACCTGTCATTTCTCTAATCATTGAAAATGTTCCTGGAATGATTGTTATCATCATCAAATGATGTGTCCCTGCCATTCGAACACTCCTTCGCGTAATGGTCGAACTTATTACAAACAAGGCATCTGCCTTTCCTTCTATCCTTAGATCCGGACTTCCCATTGAAGTGATCTTTAGGTAGGCCATCAGAAGCTTCCGCTGCGCCATTCTGGTAATATTCTCTGCTTCGACTTCACCCTTGGTGAATTAGAAGAGGGATGAGGAATCCATTCATCCTTTTGTCCTTTCCCAACTGTCTTCAGTGATTGCTCTTTCACTCTTGCTTCGGCTTTCTTCACCTCAACTCTGATACCATGTGAATTTTAGGTATGTTCTATGCTTAGAGCAATTTATTTCAATTTTCACAGTTAGCTCAATATCTTTTCCAGATTAGCAATCACATCAGCATTAAAGTAAATTGCAGATAGAACATAACCATAAATCGTAGAAGACAAGCCAAGACAAGAGGACACAAGATGTGGCGCTAGCTAGGGACAAACCCCAATGTGGGGAAACCCTTGATCAATTCTTCTTATATGTTCTTCAATAGTTCAACACAGAGAGAGAGAGAGAGATAGTACATTTACAACAAAATTCAACACTTTGAATTATCTAGATAAGAGCATAGATCATCTCTAAAAATATGATACATGAGATCAGTTGAAGACATGCTGCTTCAATTGATTCTCCAAGGTGACTCCTTCACCTATCATCGTGTTGCATCCCGTCATCATGCTGCACCCATCATCACAATGCTGGACCTCATGACTGCTCCACCTAATGCTGCACTACTGTCCCATGTGCCATGGTTGAACCATGTTTTCCATGCTTGTTGTCCCATTGTTTGCTTGTTGTACCTTGCATGCTTGTTGTCCCTTGCATGCTTGTTGTCCCACACGCTGCACCTTATTGCAGCATTCATCACCATTGTGTTGCACCCTTATTACACTGTTGTCACACCTTATTATATCATGTTGTTGCACTTACATCAGTGCACTATTAGGGAATTCTCTAATTGCCACATTGCTGGACTGGTAAGGGTATCTAACAGTTGTTTGGACAGCCTTCACAACATCTGTCCCCAAGGTTATGATCACCCTTCTCCAGCATTCCTAAACCACACGTTGGCTTATTATACCCCAGCAGTCACAACTAGCCCTTACGCCCTCCTTGTTAGCCTTAACATAGACCTATAGGTGTATATGGGACTGCGTCTTGCTACAACAAGCCTATCCCTTGCTGCGCCTTATTGCAGCATTCATCATCACTGTGTTGCACCCTTATTACAATGTTGTCACACCTTATTATATCATGTTGTTGCACTTACATCAGTTCACTGTTAGGGGATTCTTTGATTGCCACATTGTTGGACTGGTAAGGGTATTCTAACAGTTGTTTGGATAGCCTTCACAACATCTGTCCCAAGGCTATGATCACCCTTCTCCAGCATTCCTAAACCACACGTTGGCTTGTTATACCCCAGCAGTCACAACTAGCCCTTACGCCCTCCTTGTTATCCTTAACGTAGACCTGTAGGTGTATAAGGGACTGCGGCTTGCTACAGCAAGCCTATCCCTTGCAGTTGTAGCCCTTTCCAAGGGTTCTATCCCCACGAAACAGTTCCTCATGCCTTCGGCCCTCAAGAGCAGTCTGCAGCATCCAAGACAGCCTCTAGGCCTCCACCAAAGTGACCCAAAAACAGGTTACTGCTCTAGTAATTAACTCGTCCTCCATTGAGGAATTCAGGCCTCCTCCACACTATCTAAGATCCTTCCTCTCTTGTTGCGGTTAGAGCTTTCATTCTTCCATAGACTACGTAAAGGTTCTAGGGCATCCATCTAGGGTAGAGACCCTTTTCTAATATGCGTCGAGGGCTTACATCTGCCCTTCTTGACTGCATATACCTCTTCATAGGTTATGTTACGGCTTCTCCAAAGGGCAGCGTTAGGGCTTCTCCATAGGGTAGCGTTAGCTCTTCTCCATAGGGCTTCCTTAGGACTGCGGCTAGGGCTTCCTTCCATGGCTCAGATCTGATCTCCATTAGGGCTTCCTCTCCTTGATTTCTCTTCCACTAAAACCCAAAGCGAGTGGAGAGAAATCAAGGGTGAAGTGTGTGTGAAATGATCCTCAAGCCATCTCTTTTTATACTAAAACATTGAGCACATGTGGGTGTTATTTAGTTGCTGGCCGACCTTGACGAATTTTCTTATAACACAAATGAATTCATAACTCCATGAATACTTATCGGAATCGGATGATCTTTAGATCAATCATACACCTCTCGATGAGAGGGATCCAAGAAAAATATCAGCTGCCATAAATAAGATGACCCACATGGATTTTGGCCCTAGTTGCCAATTTTAACAAACTTAGGAAAAGTACAATAATTAAAGTCAATTCATTATTGTGGACTATTAAGTCATTTTCTAAGGATAAATAATTTAATTATTTAAGTGACTTAGCAGTAATCTCAACCATTAACCTCCAAGATGATTCTAGAAGGGAGATTAGGGTTAGGGATTTGGGCTTAGTGAAGATTATAAAGGAAGTGCAGCGAAGAGTGAAGACACGCAAAACTCAAGTGGGCGAGTCATCACAAAGAGAGCGATTTTATCTAGTGTGAGTGGTTTAGTGGATTGGAGCGTAGAGAAGGAGAAGTGCGAGTGGATTGAGGGTGAATCCAGGAGGCCGAGTGGAGGATACTACAGGGTCGAGTTGTTGGAGGGAAATTGATTTGATTTGGAGGAAGTTGAATTTTTGGGGGTCAAGTTTTCCCTAGTGCACAGTAGTGGCATGTAATGTAATGTCCTCTCCAAATTGAGGGCTTATGGAGGACGTAATAGCCTATCCAACCCTATAGCCTATAGTCTTGTTAAAGGGGTAAAAACCCAATTTTTCCTATGTTGGGGCAATATTGGGCAAAAATTGGGTCAGTTGGGGCTAAATTAGGGGTTGCACACACAACTCCTCACTTTGTTGGAGCCCATGGGAAATTTATAAATAGAGGAGGGTTGAGATCAAATGAGGCATCATCATTTTGTGGATCAATTTATATGTTTTCTTGAGCTTAGCTTTGAGAGTTTTAAGACCCCTTCTGCCCAATCAATTTCGGTGGTGCAAGATTCCACCTTAGTTGATAAATCTCTCTACATTTTGGTATCTGTCTATTTGTTCTCGCACAAGTTTTCTCTTCATTTGGAGCAGCAAAGTCTTTTCTTCTTCTTGAAGTTGGTCAAGTCGCTCTCTCATCTTAAAATTTGGGCAGTTCATTGGATCTCTTTAAAGCAAGCCGCAGTTCTTATAATAGACGGACAACCTAATTTCTCTCTCCGACGTCGGACTCTTGTCAGTCTACTTGCGGGATTGTTTAGAGTCAAGTTATAGCGAAATTAAGGACAAAATTGAGCCCTGAAGAACTCTACAAATTCACTTTGTGTATTACCCTGAAGCCAACCACATATTCTAGAAAAGTCACATAGTCTAAAGCGTATCCAAATATGTGCACCTGTAGTGATAGAGCATAGTTCGAACAATCCTCCTAGAGCTGACAAAAAACCAAACGTAATTCCCGAGGCATGAGCATAGGGATTTTTTAGCATTGTTTCATAGGGTCAAAGCATTAAAACGAGCGGAAATCCTATGTAAGTGTTGTGGTTTAAATCATAGCGAGACCCGAGATAGAGTCGAAGCACAAATCTAAGTCAACTCGGCGTGATTCCTGAGGCAGGAGCGTAAGGTTTTTGGAGCATCATTCCATAGGGCCGAAGCATTAAAACAAGCATAAGCTTTGTGGGTTAAAATCATAAGTGGTGCCCGAGATAGAGCCTGAGTACAAATCTAAGTCAACTTAGGTATTTAAGCAGCTAGGGTTTGAAATAATTATCAGTTTGCAAATAGACTAAGGTTTTCAATTTGGGCATTTTGTAAACATTGTTTAATGCAAATTTGGATTTCGCTAGTGTAGAAAATTATAGGAGAATGTAGACCAACCTAGTTTTCATGTTTTCCATAGTTTAATACCCAAACCCATCATAAAACATATGACTAATTTTTTACATCAAATTAGCATTTACATGAAAACAAAGAGTTACTCTACCATTACTTTGAATAACTAATATAAAGAAAAATAATAAGCACACACATGAATTTAACACACTTTGTTTTGGTCAACTTGACCCTAGAAAAACACCACAATGCGGAAAACTAGTGTCGGAGAAGGATTTTATTTTTGCTTGTTTAGAAATTTTCTTACAACAAAATGCAACAAGAGATTCTACTTATCTCTTCCCTTTTGAAGCATTTCTGAGGTTCTTTTACACTAAATTTCTGGACTAATATTTATACCCACAGTCTGCCTCCTTCAGTAAAGAATATGGCCTCTTAACAGCTTCTTCTATGTTGGAGATTACCCATTAAACAGCGAATAGCCTCTACTCTCAAATGCACACGTCACTTGCACCAATAGCAAGCCCCTCCTTCACAAACAATATGTTGAACTTTGCCTCAAATTGAATGTTAAACCAGCTCAAAAAGGGGCCCGGACTTTTCGTTGATGGTGCCCAGAATTTTGTTGTCAGAGAAACCTGCTACCAGAACTCTTGTACACTCAAATTGTGACTAAACGTGCCTCTAAAGAGGCCCTTGACCTATGTATAGAAGTTGAGTGTGACTGTCTTCTTAACTTAGAACTCTCTCCTTGACTTAGACATAGCCTCCAAGAGAATCAAATTGTTGTCTCCCTCCTATCTCTTTGTTGTAGAGTTTCTTCAAGCTCTTCCTCCTTTCTCCTTACTCCTCTCCACAATGCTCTCATAAGAATAATGAATGAGCTCAATACTCCTCTTCTCCCTTTTTGTCTTCCTTTAGAACAGAGAACCCTAACCCTTGAGATCAAGGGTTGAGATTAAATCTCAACTCAATGAAATCAATGGTTGAGATTAAGCCCCTACTTGACCACCTCCTCATGTGGTCCCCCTTTCTATTAATTAACATCCTAGTACTTTTAATGTTTTAGTACCAAGGTCATATTTTCCTCATGAAGTCACTTTTAGAATATAAATATCACTTTAATAATATAAATTGTACTTAGTACTTTTTCACATAAAGTAAATTTTAAAACACGTGTGACTTTATAACTTAAAGTACCTAGTACATCTCCACATAAAAGTATTTTAGCCCCCCCTTGATATAAATAACTCATAATATCACTTAGACAGAAGGTGATTTATGTGTCTCCCTAGGCCAAAAGGAGAAATGCCTAGGAAACACCTCCTTGGTACCCTTATTTTCAACACTCCCTCTTACTGAGAAAGGTGTTTCTCACCACTCCCATCCTGTCTCTAAAGAATACATGCTTTCCCCTTGGCAATGATTTGGTGAGAATGTTTGCTACCTGTTCATCAGTGGATATATACTCAAGCTTCACAGCTCCCCTCTGAACCCAATCTCTAATGAAGTGGTATCTGATCTCAATATGCTTTGACCGATCATGAAATACAAGATCCTCAAAGAGTTTGATACAACTATAATTATCACAGTATATCGTAGTTGGTCTCAACCTCTGACCAAATAAACCAAAAAGCATCTTGTGAAACCACAATGCATAGCAACCTGCCTGACTAGTTGCCATGTACTCTGCCTCTGCGTTGCTCAATGCCACTGGCCTCTGTTTCTGCTGAACCATGACACATCTGCTGAGCCCAACGAGAAACAACACCTAGAAGTACTCCACCTATCACTAGCACTGTCAGCCCAATCTAAGTCCATGCAACCAATCAATCTGACTCCATCTCCCCTAACATAGTCCAGACCATAGTCCATTGTGCCCTATAGGTACCTCAACACATGTTTTGTAGCCACCCAGTGCAATCTCATGGGTTCCATCATAAACTGACTCAATGTGTTGATTGTTAAATAGATATTTGGCCTAGTGCTGACCAGATACATCAAAGAATCGATCAACTGATGATACAAGGTGTGGTACGCCAACTCGGAATCTGAAGCATGCAGCTTCTTCTAGTCAGTGATCATAGGAGTATCCATACGCTTGCAACCCTCAAACAGAATCTCCTCAAGATATCACATGCATACCTACCTTTGCCAATAAAGATATGCCCATCCTCCTACCAAACCTCCAACCCCAAAAAGTAATGCATCAGTCCCATATCGATCATATCAAACTTTGAAGCAAGATCTCTCTTGCAGTGTTGGATGAGTTTGTCCTCTCCTGTAATAAACAAATCATCCACATACAAAACCAGAATGAGTGGATCGTCACCAACCATAATGAAATAGAGGTTTGGATCTACATCACTCTTCTGGAAACCCATCTGCTGCAAGTAGGCATCTATTCTCTCGTACCATGCCCTCGACACCTACTTCAATCCATACAAGGCTTTCTTAAGCTTGCACACATGAGACTCTGCCATGCACCTCAAAGCCCTGTGGTTGCTCAATGTACACCTCCCCTTGTATAACACCATTGAGAAAGGCGGTCTTCACATCCATCTGGTGAATCCTCCAACCCATCTCATCTACTAAAGATATCAATGCTCTAATGGAAGTATAACGAGCAACGGGTGCGAAGGTCTCGTCATAGTAAACTCCCTCTACTTGTGAGAACCCCCGCACCATAAATCGAGCTTTGAATTTCTTCACACTGCCATCCACAGCATATTTGATCTTGTAGAGCCACTTGGTAGTCACCACGTCCCCTCAGGTCGCAGCATTACCTCCCAAACATCATTCTTCGTGATGGAGGCATACTCCTCCACCATGGCATCCCTCCAAATCTGCGAACTGGCGGCCTCCTCAAAACTAGTTGGCTTTGTCTCCACAACATTTGCCACAAAGCCACCCAACCTCTCTGATGGTTTGCTCTCCCTCACTAACCACTTGGGTTTCCCCACTGCCTCATGTGCTTCCTTCAGGGTATCATGAAGCCATCTCGCCTTCCTCTTCCCTGTAGTAGCCTCTTGTGGTGATATGGGAAAATCATCAACTAGAGCCTCTCCTCCTGACAAGGAAGGCTCTACTATGAACAGTGGAGATCCTAGACTCTAAGATCCTGCACTTGACAATCCTACACCAAGTGATCCTGCACTTGGTGATACTAGAGTCTGAGAACCTGTAACCCCTGAGGAAGGTGATCCTCTTGATCCTGGTGTACCACCTGATGATGTTGAAACCTATGGTGTGGCCCCCTGCTGAGGAGCCTGCTGCTCTACCTGATTAACCTCTTAAGACCTCCTCAAGGCCCTCTCCTCCTCAAATCTCACATCTCGCCTATGAAGAACTTTCCTTTATGCAAGAATATATATGCGATAGGTCGTGCTGGTCTCATTGCAACCCACAAGAATACCCTTCTTTGCAGTGGGTCCCAACTTCGTCGTGTGTGAATATGTAAGGCACCCAAAAATCTTGATGTGCCCAACCTCCGGCTTCTTGTTGGTAAACACTTCCTTAGTAGTCTTGCTCCCCAAGACTGTGTGGCCTCTTGTTCTGCAAATATACTGCAGTGTTACACACCTTGGCCCACAAGAAGAAAGGTAATCTTTGATCATGCAACATCGCTCTAGTTGCACCCACTATGGCCCTATTCTTCCTCTCTACCACCCCATTCTGCTGAGGGTTATAAGGCACTATGTACTCCCTCTTGATGCCCACACTCCTACAAAACTCCTTCATCTTCATGGTGTTGAAATCACGATTGTCGTTACACCAAAACCAGCAAGTGTTGGTAAACAGACGCATCGCCAGAGTTAACAAATCCACGAGAGGTGGTTAAGCACATGTCACGAAACACACGGGGAACATTGGTTTATCCAATGTCCAACAATCTCCCCCCCGGCGCGAGTCGAGTGTGATTCAAACTCGAGACCTTTGGCTTTGATACCACTTGTTGGAATCACGATTGTCGTTACACCAAAACCCGCAGGTGTTAGTAAATGGACCCTTCCCCAGAGTTAACGGATCCACGAGAGGTGGTTAAACACATGTCACGAAACACACAGGGAGCGTTGGTTTATCCAATGTCCAACACATGGAGGTATACTCACCCCCATTATTTGATCTCAACACCTTGATCTTCTTCTCCATCTAGTTCTCCACAAGAGCCTTAAATTCTTGGAACCTCTTGAAGACGTCATCCTTGGTCTTCAAAAAGAAAATCCAGGTCTTCCCGGAGTGGTCATCAATTAAGGTCACATAGTACTCACATCCATTCAATTATACATGAGACATAGGACCACAAACATCAGAGTGTACCAAGTCTAAGATAGTTGCGGCTTTGTTGTCACTACTCAGGAAAGGTGTCGTAGTGCACTTTCCGAAAGCACACCCCCTGCATACATCATGATGCTCCATGTTGAACTCTGGTAAACCTGTAACCATCTCCCTCAGCATCCTGAAAGCTCCATGGTGCAAGTGGGCCATCCTCCTGTGCCATAGCTCACACAACTCACTGTTGTTGAGTCTGTGCCATCAAGGCTCTAATAGGCTGAAACATGAATCTGTATAGTCTCCCACTCTGGACTCCAATAGGTCTAGCATACTCAACACCAGATCCCTGGGATATATCAACACTTGTCACTTTCGAAACAACACCTCATACCCCATGTCCTCCAAGCTAGAGACTGATATCAAGTTCTTCTTCAACCCCAAAACATAAAGAACATTTGTCACCTTCAAAAGAGGTAAAGAATCCCTCTAAAATGACATTGTCCCCACTCCTGCTACTCTAACCTTGTTATCTCCAAGAACAACATCCAAGTCAATACCATCCTCTAAGAGACTCGTGAAGTGCTCTCTCACTCTGGTCATATGGCAAAAAGCTCCATTGTCAACAAACCATGCACAGGGTGATGTAACATGAGTGGCTAAACTCACCAGCAAGGCAAACTCTGTCAAATCTGGAAGTGAACTCGTCCACCTCTGCTAAAACTACAACTCCCTACTTCTTCTTACCCTACTTATTGGACACTAAACAGTGTAGTGACCCATCTTCCCACGAGCAAAGCATTTTACTTTGCTCATGTCCTTCTCCTTCGCCTTTTGCTTCCCCTTCTCCTTCTTTGCTCCACTAGAAGACCCCTTCTTGGCCTTCTTCTTGCCCTTCACTGCAAGGGCGACATTCTCTTCCTCACCTCCCCCACCACTCTCACTACCCACCTTAGCACTCCTCCTAATCTCCTCCCAAATGAAATTGTCCCACATCCTCCTCCAATCTGGAAGGTGCTCTCTGGACACAATGCCATGTATGAATCCATCCCATTTATCAGTGAACCCATCTAATGCAATCTTGACCAACTGGTTCTCTAGGATAGCCTCTGCTAGAGCAGTGAACTCATCCTTCACCTGTGAGATCCTGGTGAGGTATGAGGTCACACTGTCAGTCTTGGTCATCTTGGTGTTTCTTAGCTTTTGCCTCAACACCATCTTCTTGTTCTCATTAGAACTTTGGTGTAATGTGACCAAGGACTCCCACATCTGATAAGAAAATCTCATCCCAGTCACATGAGGGAATAAGTGGTCCTTTATGGCATCTAGAAGGATCCTCTTAGCCTTCACATTCTTCTTGTTGAAGTCCACTAACTGAGCTGGATCAATAGGTGGTTGCACATGAGCCTCAACAATGTCCCACACTTCAACTTCCTCTAGTAAAAGCATCATTCTCTCCTTCCAAGGGCCAAAATTATCAACCCCTGCCAATCTGTCCTCTACCCTCAACCCTATTGCCATGACCCTCACACCAACAAATTAGAGCAATTATGATACTAAGCAGTCTTCCCCATCTTAATCGATAAATCTATGGGTTTCTCATTGAGTTTTAACGATTGTTGTTCATTGAATATGCAGAAGTTTTGCTTGTTGGTCTTTGTATCAACTGAAGAAAAAGTCTCAAGTCTGAATTCTCTTTGGCTCTGATACCATGAAGAAAATTATAGGAGAATGTAGCCCAACACAGTTTTCATGTTTTGCATAGGTTAACGCCCAAACCCATCAGAAAACATATCACTGATATTTTATATCAGATTAGCATTTACATGAAAATAAAGAGCTACTCTACCATTTCTTTGCACAACTAATACAAAGTAAAAAAATAAGCACATATGAATTTAACACTTTGTTTTGGTCAACTTTGTTGAAGTATGTAACTAGGTTTGGTCTTCATAAATATGAAATGCACTCTTGATTCTTGTATATTGTAAAAAAAAAGAAAATTATTATTATTATTTTTGTAGCATGGGTTTCATGCTCGAGGTCAATTTTATTTGCAAATCAAGCACCCATTGAGTGCTTCTAGGTTTTGTCACTGAGTCAAGAAGTCAATTGAGTCATTGTCAATATGAAAGACACCATTGGGCATATTGTATCGTGTCAAGAAAATTGTTGTAAGTCAAAAAGTGTCATACGACTCCATCCAAGACAAGTCAACCTAGTCATCAACAAGTCAGCCTTCAAGGGATGACAAGTCGACCTCACAAGGGCCATTCTACCACCATGATAAGCATATATATAAGAGGTACTCAACCTCCTTTGAAAGGCGTCCAATCAACTCATGGAAAAACAAGCTAGAGACTAAGAACAAGAGCGAAGAAAGAGAATATTCCAACGAAGAAGAAACTGAAATTTAAGGACTATTTTTGGGGCAAAATCTCTCACATGTGTGAAAGAACTAGGGCAAATTCTATTGCAGCAAGGCCAAATTGCAACCACTACAAGGAGCTTAATCTAGTGTCAAAAAGGGTCAAGATTGCAAGTCGAATTGTCAAGGAAGAGAAGGTTGGACCAAGCGAAGGAGAAAGGAGGCAAGATTCACCATCATTTTCTCACACATGCCAACTAGGGTTTCTACAGTAAAAGCCGAAAATTGCAATCCTGAAGCAACAAGTTGAAATTCTGAAGAGAGACTGAAATTTGGAGCACTGGAGCAAGTTTGACTAGCATTAACTTCGTGTAAGAGAAGTTGATCAAAGTAGAGGTTTGACTTGGTGTTGGAGGGGTTTTGATCTTGGGTCATAGGTCTGGGAAATACATCATTTGAAGATTCTATAAGAAGAGAAGAATTCTTGTGGGTTTTCCTCTCAAGAGGAGAGGTTTTGGCCCTCGCTAGAAGCCTACATTTTGTGTCCTCTTGTCTCATTGATCTTCATTGTTTGGTAGATGTTTGATGATAAAAGAACACTATAATAATCAAGATAAGAAGAAGTTAACTACAAGTATATTGAGTAAAAACACATCACAAGTAGTTATCAACGTAAGAGAAATCACCCTAATCTAGCTGCTCTAGATTTCTCAACATGGTATCAGAGCAAAGGTGACTACAACAAGAAGAAGAGGTAGCTTGAAGATCGTTCAATTAAAGAAGAATACACAAGGATCGAGTATAAGGAGATCATCTAGGAAGACTATCCATCACAAGGATCATATCATCTACACATCATCTTGAAGGAAGCAACTCTTGGAAGAAGAAGAAGACCTCAAAGACCCTACCTCCATTCAAAGAAAGACTCTACATTTGAAGCACTGTCGTCATCATCAAAGAAATCAAAGTGATCTCCCTCTCATTGAAGAAAGGATTACATCTCAAGCATACTTGAAGAAAGAAGGTCATCAAGGAAGTCATCATCATCTAGAAGGCATCTTGAATTATCAACATCATCAAGAAGGCATCAAGTTGAAGATATCATCATCAAAGGAGCATCTTCACTTGACAAATAAGTATTCCATATTTTTATGTCTCAATCTACAATGACTTCTTTCTGCAAGGAGAACAACAAATTGGTTGGGTCATCAAATTGCCTTGCATGGAAGAAGAGAATAGATTTGATCCTCATAGAAAATGAAGTAAGTGAATATGTCACAGGATAAATCACCAAACCTCCTCGAGCAATCTCAAGCTCTATCAAAATACATGAAAGGAGAGATAGGGGCTAAAAGGATCCTCGTTGAATCGATTAAGGATTCCCTTATCCCTTATGTAGCAAAGTTGAAGACAGCAAATGAGATCTTTGAAAAGCTAGTAGAATTGTTCTCTGTAAGCACTGCAGGAGAAATTATATCATTGAGAACCGAACTATATAAGATGAAGGTATCAAAGGAAGAAGGGGTAGCCTCATACCTTATGAGGGTATCTCAAATAAGAGATCAACTACAAGAACTAGGAGAAATAATGTATGATTGAGAGATGACCACCATTGTGCTCAATGCACTACCTGATGAATGGGGCAATTTTGTATCAAGCATCTATGGGAAGAAGGAAACTACCTAATTCAATGATCTATGGTCATTATGCAAGATTGAAGAAACCAGACTAAAGGCAAAGAACGATGTTGGATCAAGTGAACAAACTCAAGCATTTGCAACTATGGCAAAGAAGAAAGGGAAGTATTGAAAAGGATTTCAAAAGAAGATCAACATGTCAAAGATTCAATGCTATGGATGTAATGAATATGGGCACTTCAAGAAGAATTGTCCTAAACTCAAAAGGGGCAACAAGAAGAGAAAAGAAAGAAATGAAGCCCATGTCGTTGAAGAAATAGAACCTGAAAAGAAGAATACAAAGGAGGAGGAAGTAAAAGACCTCTACTATGACTAAGATAACATCATATACTTAGTTCCTTTCAGTTTATAGAAGATAGCAGTTATGATAAAAAGCATCACATGTATGATAAGATGCATTATAGCAAAGATTGAGATGACATCATCATAGAGTCATGGAAAGATAGTTGAAGTAGAAGTTTATATGGTTGAAGTAATCATCATGATAGAAAGGAAGTAGATCGTGACATCTTCATTGGAAGCATAGAATAATAGGAGAAAGTCATCTAGCAAGATGGGAAAAGGAAGAGATCATTATACATCATCATCATTAGAAGAGAAGCATTTGCAGAATGAGGATCATCAAGATCCTCCATTGGAATCTTTGTTAGAAGATTCATCTCTACTTAGAAGAAGCAAGTGTCTTGCAGATAGTCTACATTCCACCTTGTGTGGGATCCACAGTTTAGAAGCATGATGGTATGATGACAAAGATGTGCAACATGTCAAGTTGAAGTATGTTCATCTTCAAGCAAGGAAAGGAAGTTGCTAGAAGGAAGTCTAAATGACCACAAGAAGGAAGAGGTATGTCTATTTGGTAATAGATAGATAAAGTCATATGGTTGCAGATAGAATGGTTGAATGCTCTATCTCATGAGCATGACTGAAGAAGAAGGGACTCTTCCTTATGGATGATACATGAAGGTATGAATATAATGTACCTTGAACTCTTCTAAAATTGATATGACCTCATGAAGAATATGAGGTGGTTGGCAATCATGGTTCCTATGATGAAAGGAACTATGTATAGAAGATATTGAGGAAGCCATATGTGAAGAAAAATGAAAGAAGAGTTCGTGAAAGATATATCCATAATCACGTAAGATAAGATAAGTGATCAACATCTGATAACAAGAAGGATTAGTTATGACATCCCCATGGAGAAGGTATGAAGACCTTGATATGTACGCTCGAAAAACAGAACCTTGATCATGTATGTCTTCGAGATGGATTCATACAGTATGCGAAAGGATGTTGATGTTGCAAGAAACTGATGTCATGACAAAAGGCCATCATAAAGATGGTAATGTTGATTTGACGTTCAACTTTGATTTTTGAGAAGACATACGGTTGGCTTGTAACAGGGCTACCGAGAGAGGGTTGTAGAATGTCATCTACAACTAGTACTCATGAGATTGGATGGAAGATCCTGATGGAAGCAAGACTTTGAAGAGGTAGTTGTATGAAGGATAGCCAGATGTGGACTAGAAGATCACTTCCCAGTGAAGAAAAAGATGACATGACTATTGGTTCAACGCTATGTTTCGTTGAAGGGAAGTGATGAAGAAGATGGTCGATGCCCTACAAAGAAGTTCTAGAAGAAGATAGCTCCATGGTGAAGAAATTGAAGTTCATGACATGATGCCGAAAGGAGGAGCTCTACAAGCAGTTGATAGTACCATGATCTCCACCGAGGAGCAAATGGTTGTTGTTGATAACAAATCCCTAGTTAAGAGGGAGATTGGGCAAGTCCCTAGGTAAGAGGGAACTTGGGTATATTCCTTTTATAGGAATGAAATGATCCTCCCTAGTTGATAGGGATAGATAGGCACATCATTCTTGTCTTCTTTACGAAGAAAGAATGGAGGATTGGGTAAGCATCTGGTTTCCGATACTCTTTGAGGATGAGGTAGGGCATCCAATAGATAAGAGTAGTTGAAAAGGAAGTTCCTTGAGGATGTGTTAATCCAAGATAGGAATGGTCCTAGAAGTACATACATTGTGAACATCCAAATGGGGTATGTGCCTTGAGAGACAATGATGAAGGTGTCTATAAGTCAATGTCTCCCCAGCATTGTGCTCTGATCTTGTGGAGACATAGAGTTGTTAGTCAAGGCCTTGCTATGTGACAATGTTGGTTAATATGATGAGATGCACTAATATAAGTTGATAAGATAGCTTATGCGATGGCCTACCAATCTGGCTCTTCTTATGAGAATTTTTCAGTATGAGAATGTCCAAGTACCTTGTATGTTTTATGAATACCTCCCTAGTTAAGAGGGACTATTGAAGTATGCAACTAGGTTCAGTCTTCATAATATGAAATGCACTCTTGATTCTTGTATATTGTTAAAAAAAATATATATATATATATTATTAATTTTGTAGCATGGGTTTCATGCTCAAGGTCAATTTTACTTGTAGATCAAGCACCCATTGAGTGCTTATAGGTTTTCTCATTGAGTCAAAAAGTCAATTGAGTCATTATCATATATGAAAGACCCCATTGAGCATATTGTATCAAGTCAAGAAAATTATTGTAAGTCAAAAAGTGTCATAAGACTCCATCCAAGACAAGTCAATGTAGCCATCAACGAGTCAACCTACAAGGAAAAACAAGTCGGCCTTCAAGGGATGACAAGTCGACCTCATAAGGGCCATTCGACCACCATGATAAGCATATATATAAGAGGTACTCGACCTCATTTGAAAGGCATCCACTCAGCACATGGAAAAACAACAGAGAGACTAAGAACAAGAGCATAGAAAGAGAAGATTCCACAGAAGAAGAAACATAATTTTAAGGATTGTTTTTGGGGCAAAATCTCTCACACATTCGAAAGAGCTAGGGCAAATTCTGTTGCAGCAACATCGAATTGCAACCACTACAAGGAGTCGAATCTAGTGTCAAAAAGGGTCAAGATTGCAAGTCAGATTGTCAAGGAAGAAAAGGTTGACCAAGTGAAGGAGAAAGGAGGCAAGATTCACCATCAATTTCAAACACGTGCCAACTAGGGTTTCTGCAGTGAAAGCCGAAAATTGCAGTCCTAACCATCAAGCCGAAATTCTGAAGAGAGGCCAAAATCTGAAGCATTGGAGCAAGTTTGACTAGCGTTGACTTTATGGAAGAGAAGTTGATCAAAGTAGAGGTTTGACTTGGTCTTGGGAATTCGTCATTTGAAGATTCTATAAGAAGAGAATAATTCTTGTGGGTTTTTCTCTCAAGAGGAGAGATTTTGGCCCTAGTTAGAAGCCTACATTTTGTGTCCTCTTGTCTCATTGATCTTTGTTGTTTGGTAGTTGTTTGATGATAAAATAACACTATAATAATCAAGATAAGAAGTTAACTACAAGTATATCAAGTAAAAACACATCACAAGCAGTTATCATAGTAAGAGAAATCACCCTAATCTAGCTGCTCTAGATTTCTCAACAAGCTTGACCCTGGAAAAACCCCACAGTGGGGAAAACCAGTGTTGGAGAAGGATTTTATTTTTGCTTGTTTAAAAATTTCTTAAAACAAAATGCAATAAGAGATTCTACTTTATCTCTTCCCTTTTGAAGCATCTATGAGGTTCTTTTACACAAATTTATGAACTAATATTTGTACCCATAGTCTGCCCCCTTCAGTGAAGAATACAGTCTCTTAACAGCTTCTTCTATGTTGGGGATTACCCACTAAACAGTCAATAGTCTCTTCTCTAAAATGCACGGGTCACTTGCACCAATAGCAAGCCTCTCCTTCATAATCAATACAATGAACTTGGCCTTAAATTGTACATTGTTCCAGCTTAGAAAGGGACCCGAAATTCATGTTGATAGGGCCTGAAATTTTTGTTGAGGGTGCCCAGGATTTCGCCGTCAAAGAAACTTGCTGCCAAAACTCTTGTACACTCAAATTATGACTGAGCTTGCCTCTAAAGAGGCCCTCAACCTATGTATAAAAGTTGAGTGTGATTGTCTTCTTAACTTCAAACTCTTTCCTTGACTTAGATGCAGCCTCCAAGAGAATTGAATTGTGGTCTTCCACCTATTTTTCCATTGTAGAGTTGCTTTAAGCTCTCCTCCTTTCTCCTTGTTCCACTCCCCAATGCTCTCATGAGAATAATGAATGAGCTCAATACTCCTTTTCTCCCTTTGTGTCTTCCTTTAAAATAGAGAACCCTAACCCTTGAAATCAAGGGTTGAGATTAAACCTTAGATCATTGAAAGCAATGGTTGAGATCAAACCCCTACTTGACCCCCTCCTAATGTGGTCCCCCTCCTTTCTATTAATTAGCCTCCTAGTACTTTTAATGTTTTAGTACCATGGTCACTTTTTCCTCGTAAAATCACTTTTAGAATATAAAGGTCACTTTAATAATATAAAGTGTACTTAGTACTTTTTCACATGAAGTAACTTTTAAAACACATGTGACTTTAATAACTTAAAGAGTTGAAAAATCTAGGGCAAAGTAATTAGGTGATTTCTCTTTGTTAGATAATTGCTTGTGAATGCTTTTTTTACTTCTTAGATTAGGATCTTCTTTTACTTATGTTATTGTAGTGTTCTTCTTCATCAAATAGCTACCAATGCATAAACCATAGAGACAAGAGACGCAGAATGTAGGCGATTAGCCAAGGCCACAACCTCTCCCACTTGAGAGGAAAACCCAACGAATTATTCTTCTTATAGAGACTCCAATTGACGAATACCAAGACCAAGACACAAAGCTTCCTTGAAGAGATCCTTCTTGCTTTAGTCAACAATAGTCAAACCTCCGCTCCTTCCTTCGTCTCGTTTACTCTTCCGAATTTTGATTTCCTTGACACTACTTCAAACCTACAACCCTTTTTGGCCCTAATTCAGAAACCCTAGCACATGCAAATGACCTTTCTTATGCCTTGATTTTCTTCGCTTTGGTTGGAGATCTATTCCTTGGCAACTCGGTTTGTAATGAACCTTGATTTTCTCCTTGTTTTGACCTAAGAGTATCACAACAAGAACTCAGCTTCTTCTGCAGTGGATAGCACCCTTTTTCCTCACACGTGTGGAGTAGATTATCCCAAAACAAATAAAAAATTATGTTCCTCCTTCCTTTGCTAGGATATAGGTATCCTTCTATGATTTTCGCACATCTTTATTGCAAACTTATCCTTGACCGAATTGCTTGCCTTAAATGAGATACAAGTTGCCTATATATAGTGATTTGCCCATGCTTATAAGCCGACTTGTTAGAGGGTAAGCCGACATGTCCATTGGTGAAGATCATTTATTCCATCTTGTAGCCGACTTTAAGGAGATGCCTTTGCTTGGTCTTGGAGGGCCTTCTTATACTTTTAATGACTCATACAAAAATGTAACATGCCCAAGAAGGGTCCTTCATACATGACATTGACTCAATTTGACTTTTATGACATGATGACAAAACCTAAAGGCTCACAATGGGAGCCATAACTAAAAATAAAATTCCTTGCTCATGAAACCCATGAGACAAGCATTACAATAATAATTTTATTTTTCTTCTTTACATCAATTACATAAAATCACAATTACACATGTCATTATGAAGACTGAACCTAGTTACACTTTTCAACACTCCCTCTTAACTAGGGAGGTATTCATAATGGTACTTAGACATTCTCAATCTAAAGAATTCTCATAAGAAGGGTCGGATTGGTAACCCATCTATTTAGCAACATATCAACTAGCATTGTCACATAGCAAGGCCTTGACTAAGAGCTCTATCTCTCCACAAGATCTGAGCTCAATGCTGGCGAGACCAATGATGTATACACACCCTCATCATTGTCTCTCTCAGAACATACCCCACTCGGGTTCTCAGGGTGTGTTCCCCTAGGACTATTCTTATCTTACATTCCCAGTCCTCAAAGAATATCAATCCTCTACGACTACTCTTATCTTGGATGCCAACTCATCCTCAAAGAGCATCGAATGCCAGGTGTTTACCCAATACTCCATTCTGTCTTCCCAAGTGAAGACAAGAATGATGTGTCTATCTCTCTCCTCATGGCCTTCATTAAGACTTACAATTGTTAGTCTTGGTCTAGTGCATGACACATGAGATAGAGAACCACAACTGTCACTCCCTCTTAACTAGGGATGACCAACCCATTCCATAAATGAATGTACCCAAGCTCCCTCTTAAATAGGGACTTGACCAAGCTCCCTCTTGACCAGGGACTTGCTTCCAACAGCTCTCTAGGTGGAGATCATGGGACAACCAGCTGCTTGTAAAACTCCTTTCGATGTCATGAATTTCTTCTTTGTCATAGAGTCTACATCTTTTGGGACTTCTTCATAGGGAACAGACCATCCATCACTTTCATCCATGAGTCAATCATGTCATCATCGGAAAGTGATCCATCAATCCATATCTAGCCTTCCTTCATGCCCTGCTGCCTTCTTTCATGCCATGTTTCCTGAAAGAACTTTCTTTCTGCTACATGGTCAACAGTGGTGGAAGACATCCATAGCTCTTCCCTTGGCAACCCTGCATAAGCCCATCCAAATATTTGTTCAAAAATAAGAAATGAACACTTACACCAAAATTACCTTTGTGATGGTCTTTCATCATGACACCTCCTAGTTTGCATCAGCATCTTGCATATGCATTGACACATCTCCAAAAGATATACTCTGTCAAAGGTCTCTTTATTTTTCAGACTTCATCAGAGTCTTCATATCTTTCATGGAGATATCCTAGTCAAATTTTCTAGTCCTTGGATGTTGATTGCCTTTTCCATGGTTGCATATTTCTTCCTTCCTTTCTTCACACATTTCATTCCCAAGAACTTCCAATCAGAGTTCCTCCAATTATTGTCAACCACCTCATATTACATATGAGGACATATTATGTTGATTTCATCTAGTGAATGTGTGACCCATGCCTTCCTACATCCTTTCGAAGGAGGAGATCCTTTCTTTTGATCATGCTCTTGAGATAGATCATTTCTTTATGATACCTGCAACCATATGACATGACTCTAAAATATCGAATACAAGCATACATACCTCCATTTTCCTTTAGGTCATCTTGGACTTTCTTTCAGTAGCTTCCTTGATTGAAAGAACTTCAATCCCTTGATCTGCTTCACCTCCTATGATATCATACCATCATCCCATGAATTCCACAAGTTGGAATTCCTAATGAAACACTTGCTTCCCCTCTAGATCAGTGAATCTTTCGATGAAGATTCCATCAGAGAATCTTGAGGATCTTGAGTATCCCTATCCAGCAGATGTTTCCTTTTGATTGATGAATGATGAGCTTTGTCCTAGATGACTTTTTCCTTTTCATGAGTGTCACTTACGCTTCTAATGAGGTTACCAAGAGCTATATCCTTTCAAAGGTGAATGCTATAGTCCTTAATTTCAACCACTTTACATGTTTTTCTATGATGATGTCACGAGCTCTTGCTTTCAATGCTTCTATGATGTCATGATGCATCCCATCATTGTTCTTAGTGAATCATGATAGCCATGTCTTACAACATAAGACTTAAGAGCAAGAAATTGAAAAGAACTTAGGTGAGGAAGACTATCTCAGTCATAGTAGAGATCTCTTACTTCCTCTTTCTTGGACTTCTTCTTTTCAGCTTCCTCCACTTCCTCTGTGATATGGGCTTCTTTCTCTACCTCTTTTATTATTGTCCTTCTTGAGCTTAGGACAATCTTTCTTGTAATGCCCATATTCTTGACATTCATAGCATTGAATCTTAGCCATGTTTTCTTGAGAACTATGCTTCCCGAACTTCCCTTTCCTTCCAGTAAATGTTTGACAGATGACCCCTTTCACTTAGTCGTTCATCACTTTTTGCCTTCAACCTGTCTTCTTTTATCTTGCATAGAAACCACAAGTTGTTGAATGGGATAGCTTTCTTCTCCTCACGGGCATTTGATACAAGGTTAACTTGTTCATCAGTTAATGCATTTAGAACAATGGAGACCATTTCTTTATCAGATATCATCTCTCCTGGATCTTGCAGTTGAGTTCTTATTTGAGATGCTTTTGAGAGACATGTAGATATCCCTTCATCCTTTGATACCTTCAATTTATATAGATCAAATCTATGTGATATGACCTTTCTTTCGCACTTTTAGAGAATAGTTCTACCAACTTGTCATGTATCTCTTTTGATGTCTCCAGGTCTACTATATAGGGAATGAGGGGATCTTTGACAGACTCAATAAGAATCTCTTGAGCCCTTAGATTCCTTTCCATGTATTCAAATAGTGCTTGTCCTTCGGATGGTTTGGAGACTTTTCCATTGACATGATCAATGACTTCATTTTCTTCGAGGACTATGTTTATCCTCCTTTTCCATGCAAGGAAGTTCGATGACCCAACTAGCTTATAGATCTCCTTGCAAAATGAAGTGATTTTACTATATTAGATTATAGAAGAAAAGGTACTTACTTGTCAAGTGAAAACAGAATCTTCGACTTGATCCCTTTGTTGATGATGATTGACGAAGATGTCTTAATGCTTGTTGGATGATCTTCTTCCAAATGAAATCCTTGCTTCAATAAAAAGGAGATTGCCTTTTTTATGATGACAACGCCTTTTGATCTAGCTTCCTTGGATGTGTAGTCTTTTAAGATACTTTCCACTCAAAGATTAAGTGCATATCCCAAGAATGCTTCTTTGATTGAACTAGGGTTTTTCTTCAAGATAGTAATATGATATTTGTCTTGAAGTGCTTCCTCTTGGATGAATAGATTCCAAGTTGCTTGGATTTGTAGATTTCTTCAACTGGAGTAGTTGTAGGGTCTTCTTTTGTTGATGATCCAAGACTACTTCTTCGATCTAGGGTTTTGACACTTCCTTGTAGATCTTGACTTCAAGATGATCTTCTAGATTCGCTTTGATGCCTTCCTCGAGATTTGATCCTTGAGTGTCCCTTGATAAGATGTCCTTCCCTGACTTTGTCACCTTAGCTCTAATACCATGTTGATAAATCTAGGGCAAAGTAATTAGGTGATTTCTTTGTTAGATAACTGCTTATGAATGCTTTTTACTTCTTAGATTAGGATCTTCTTTTACTTGAGTTATTATAGTGTTCTTCTTCATCGAACAGCTACCAATGCATAAACCGTAAAGAGACAAGAGACATAGACTGTAGGCGATCAGCCAGGGCCAAAACCACTCCCACTTGAGAGGAAAACCCAAACGAATTTTTTTTCTTATAGAGACTCCAATTAACAAATACCAAGACCAAGACCCTTGACCTATTTGCCACTCCAAGACCAAGACACAAAGCTTACTTGTAAAGATCCTTCTTGCTTTAGTCAATAATAGTCAAACCTCTACTCCTTCCTTCTTCTCAGCTACTCTTCAGAATTTCGGTTTCCTTGACACTACTTCAAACCTACAACATTTTTCGGCCCTAATTCAGAAACCCTAACACATGCAAATGACCTTTCTTATGCCTTGAGTTCTTCGCTTTGGTTGGAGATCTCTTCCTTGGCAACTCGGCTTGTAATGCACCTTGATTTTCTCTTTGTTTTGACCTATGAGCATCACAACAAGAACTCGGCTTCTTCTGCAGTGGATAACACCCTTTTCCTCGCACGTGTGGAGTAAAGTATCCCAAACAGATCAAAAATTACGTTCCTCCTTCCTTTGCTTGGATATAGGTCTCCTTCTATGATTCTCGCACTTCTTTATTGCAAACTTATCCTTGACCGAATTGCTTGCCTTCAAATGAGATACGAGCTACCTATATATAGTGATTTGCCCATGCTTATAAGCTGATTTGTTAGAGGGTGAGCCGACACGTCCATTGGTGAAGATCATTTATTCCATCTTGTAGCCGACTTTAAGGAGATGCCTTTGCTTAGTCTTGGAGGGCCTTCTTATACTTTTAATGACTCATACAAAAATGTTACATGCCCAAGAATGATCCTTCATACATGACATTGACTCAATTTGACTTTTATGACATGATGACAAAACCTAAAGGTTCACAATGGGAGCCATAACTAAAAATATAAATTCCTTGCTCATGAAACCCATGAGACAAGCATTACAATAATAATTTTATTTTTCTTCTTTACATCAATTACATAAAATCACAATTACACGTCATTATGAAGACCGAACCTAGTTACACTTTAACATAAAGTACCTAGTACATTTCCACATAAAAGTACTTTAGCCCCCCTTGATATTAATAAACTCATAATATCACTTCGACAAAAGGTGATTTATGTTTCTCCCTGAGCCAAAAGGAGAAATGCCTAGGAAACATGTTAAGTTATGGTATGTTCTATGCTTATAACAGTTTACTTCTTTTTCTTATTATATTCCACCGATTAGCAATCACATGTACATAAAATAAAGTGCAGATAGAACATTAAACGATCGACAGAAAACAAGCCAAGACAAGAGACACAAGATGTAGCGGCTAGCCAGGGACAAACCCCACAATGTGTGGGGAAACCCTTTGATCAAATCTTCTTTTATCTTCAATAATTCAGCATAGAGAAATAGTACAATAAATCTTATTCATATCAGCAGTAGCAAACCCTAGATCAGCAGCATCAGCATTAGCGGCTTCATTATCAAACTAGGGCAGACCATATCTCACAAACCGACCGTCGGATTGACTTCATTCCACCACCAAAAGTTTCGGCTTCCAGAGAAGGTTCAGATGAACCTACAGCGCAGTTGAGATGAGGAGATCTTCTAGGCCACGCAAATCAATCTTTACTTCTGCAGTTGCAGCTTCAGTTTCAGCAGTTTCCGGCTTCAAACTAGGGCAGTCGATATCTTGCAAACCGTTCGTCAGATTGACTTCATTCCACCACCAAAAGTTGCGGCTTTTAGAGGAGGTTCAGATGAACCTACAGCGCAGTTCAAATGAGGAAATATTCTAGGCCACGCAAGTCAATCTTTACTTCTACAGTTACAGCTTCAAATTCAACAGCTTCCGGCTTCACATGTGTGAGAGAGAGACCCATTTCAGCGCAGTAGAGACGAGACTAATTTCTGCGCAGTAGAGAGAGAGAGATGTGATGAGATGAGTGAGTTTAAATGAGGAAAAGTCCTCTTATATTTATACACAACGTTGGTGGGTGAATAGATGCGACTTTTGGGCTTCTGAACCTACATGAGTTGTAGGTCGGCTTGATAATAATTCCATAATCAAAATAAATTCATATCTCCATGAATACTTATCGGAATCGGATGATATTTATATCAATCCTACACCTCTCGACGAGAGGAATCTAATAAAAATATTATCAGCCATGAATAAGATGACCCACATGAAGTTTTGCCCTGGTTGCCAATTTTAACACTCCCTATCAACCATGGAGAACTTCATCTGTAATTTGTCTATCGGTCGTTACTATTCATCCATCAAATGCACTGCCCTATATAGTCTGACCCTTGCCCTGCTCTGCTCAATTCTGCCTATTCTACTTTGTCTTGTTCTGCCCTGCACTGATCTGTACTGTTTTGCTCTGTTTTGCTCTACTCTTGCATTGTTCTATTCTGCTCTGCTTTTGTCCGAATTATGAAGAAGAAGAAATGATCGAGGATGTATCGTACTAACTCAAAAGTCAGTCTCAGAGTATGTACCACTGGTCCCAGACCAGTCTCAACCAACCCAAAGTCAGCGTCATAGTGAGTACAACTCCAATGGTCCCAGACCAATATCATCCTCCACTGACTCAAAGTCAGTCTCAGAGTGCGTACTACTGGTCCCAGACCAGTCTCAGCCGACCCGAAGTCAGCTTCATAGTAAGTACCACTCCTACCACTGGTCCCAGACCAGTATCGCAGTCTCAAATAGTGTACCACTGGTCCCAGACCAGTCTCAACCGACCCAAAGTCAGCTTCATAGTATGTACCACTCTCACTGGTCCCAGACCAGTACTGCACTGACACGAAGTCAGTCTCAGAGTATGTACCACTGGTCGCAGACCAGTCTCAACCGACCCGAAGTCAGCGTCATAGTATGGTACAACTCCTACCACTGGTCCCAGACCAGTATCATTGATCCCAGATCAATGGAGGTCATCCTAGCGTAGGAAGTACGATAGATACAACGATGCGTCCATCGGTACTACTATGGTCCCTAACTTCATTTCCCTGCTCATTGATCAAATGAGAGGTACTTCCCATGAGTCCCAGACTGCATGGGTAGGATGCCTCGACAGGAGAACTAATCAATCCTGTCCTCACAGGAGAACACATCAATCCTGCTACAATCGCCGTGGAGAACACATCAATCCAGGCCTCACAAGAGAACACATCAATCCTGCTATAATGTCGCCACGGGGTGTACATGTATACCACCAGGGGATAGTGAATCATCTTGTGGTCATATGCTGCTCCAAGAAGCACCCCGCACCCCCCTGGAGCTCCCAGAGCTCAATGCATCATACATGACCCTCATTGGAGGGTCTTTGAACAACTCCAAGTTGTTCACGGAAAGTCAGAAATTTTACTTTCCCAAGGGGTTTTGTCGGAATGTCGGCGACCTGTTCATCTGTACCGATATGTTGGAGCCTTATAGCTCCCCGTTGCACCATATCTCGAATATAATGGTATCTGATATCAATATGCTTGGAGCGATCATGGAATACGGGATTCTCTGACAAACGATTCCCACTCTGGTTGTCACAAAGGATCACAGTGGTATCCAATGTGAATCCAAACAACTCACTGAAGAGCTTTCGCAACCAAACTGCCTCACAGGAAGCCATGCTAGCAGCAATATACTCTGCTTCGGCGGTGCTCAAAGCCACCGACTTTTGTTTCCTGCTCATCCAGGATATCGAAGCAGATCCCAAGGAGAAACAACACCCGGAAGTGCTCTTACGGTCCTCCACATTGCCTGCCCAATCAGCATCTGTGTATCCAAATAGTCTCACATCTCCGGCAATGTATCTTAACCCATAAGTGATAGTGCCACGAAGATATCTCAGCAGATTCTTGGCACCAATCCAATGTATGTGATGGGGTTCAACCATATGCTGACTCAACGTGTTCACTGCAAAGCATATATCTGGACGGGAGTTCACTAAGAACATTAATGCTCCGACGAGTTGCCGATACTCGGTAGCATTTCGTAAAATAGGTCCAGCAGCACTACCGCTTAACTTCTTGACGTCAAGCTCCATTGGGGTAGTTACAGGCTTGCAGTCCACCATTCCGAATCTCTCCAATATCTTCACATATTTTCCTTGAGATAGGAAAGTTTCTCCTGGCTTTTGCCACACTTCAAGTCCTAGGAAGTAGTGCATCAGTCCTAGGTCCTTCATTTCAAATTCAGAAGCCAGCTCCCTCTTACATTTGTGAATGAGAGGGTCTGCACCTGTTAGAAAGAGGTCATCCACATACAACACCAGCATGAGAGGCTTGTCATCTTCAACCTTAAAGTAAAGGTTAGGATCAGCTTCACTCCTAGTGAATCCCAGCTTCATCAAGTAGCTATCGATCCTCTCATACCAAGCTCGGGGTGCTTGCTTCAACCCATAGAGAGCTTTCTTCAACTTGCATACATGAGATTTTCGATCATAAATCTCAAATCCTTCGGGTTGCTCTACGTAGACCTCTTCTTTGATCGAGCCGTGCAAGAACGCAGTCTTGACATCCATCTGATGTAGGTTCCATCCTTGTGAAGCGGTAAGGGCTATGATCGAGCGGATGGTCGTATATCTGGCAACAGGTGCAAATATCTCATCATAGTCTATACCTTCCTTTTGGGAGAAACCTCGAGCAACAAAACGAGCCTTATACTTTTCTGTACTTCCATCTGCTGCATGCTTTATCTTGTAAAGCCATTTGGAAGTAACAACTGTCTTGTCCTGGGGTCTGGGAACTACTTCCCAAACATCATTCTTCATGATAGACTCATATTCTCCGGTCATAACATCCTTCCATACTTGATGCTTGACGGCATCTGAGAATGACGAAGGCTCATTTTGTATGATCGTGCTCATGATGGTCAGGTATCCTTGATACCTATTAGGTTTCTTACTTTCACGAAAGGTTCCTCGGGGTGCAGCATGTCCTTCAGCATCATCAAGTAACCCCCTAAGCCATGAAGGCCTCTTCCTAGACGAGGAAGGCTCATATGGAGGAGGATCAATTGTATCCATGGGTTCTTCTACATCAGGCATTGATTCATCATCCTTTTCTTTTCGTTCCCTGGTGTCGGCTTCTTGAGAGCTCCTCAAAGTCAGAAGATTGTTCACCTTGTTGAGAGCCATATCTTCGTCAAAGGTGACATCATGACTAAATACGACTTCCCTTTGACCGGCTACATAGATTCTATAGCCTTTAGTATTTTCACCATAGCCCACGAAAATTCCCTTCTTTCCAGATGCACCCAATTTATTTCTTTTCTCTTTTGGCACATGAAAGTATACAGGGCTTCCAAAAATTTTAAAATGAGAAACATCAGGTTTCTTACCGGTGAATTTTTCTTCAGGAGTATTGGAACCCAATGCTTGATGAGGGCATCGATTTTGTACATATACGGCAGTGTTTGCAGCTTCAGCCCATAGAAACTTCGGAAGTCTTTGATCATGTAGCATGGCCCAGACAACTTCCATAATTGTGCGGTTCTTCCTTTTTGCCACACCATTCTGTTCAAGAGTATATGGTGTAGTAGTCTCCCTCTTGATGCCAACCTCTTTACAAAAATCATGGAACTCATTAGATTCATATTCAGTCCCATTGTCAGTTCTTAAGATCTTGATCTTCTTTTCGGTTTGATTCTCAATTAGGGCTTTGAAGTGTCGGAACCAAGGGAACACTTCATCCTTCTTTTTCAAGAAGTATATCCAGGTCTTTCGAGAATGGTCATCTGTAAAAGTGAGATAATATGAGTATCCTCCCAAGGAGTTCACAGGCATCATACCTGATATGTCTGAGTGAACTAGTTGTAATATATCGGAGGTCTTGCTTTGACTTGAAGGGAATGGTCCCCTTTTGAGCTTTCCTTCGGCACATCCCAGACATACACCTTCTTTCTCTACTTGGAATTCAGGCATCCCTGTTACCATCTGTCTTACATCGGGTAGAGCTTTGTAATGAAGGTGGGCAAACCTCCGATGCCAAAGTTCGGACTGAAGCGTTGTCACAAGACATGACACCTAGCGGACTTCCACCGACTTGATATAAAGAATCAACTCGAAACCCAAGAGTGAAAGCATCTTTAACATTATTTTTCCATATGTGTACCTTACCATCGCTGAAGGTTACCTTATAGCCTTTGTCTTCCATTGCCGAGATGGATACCAGGTTCTTTTTGAGATCAGGTACATATAATACATCTTGTAAGTGAATTGTATTACCTTGATTCAGTTTAAGAGAAACATTGCCTACACCTTTCACTAGGTATTTCATGTCATCTCCAAGGACAATTTCCAGGTTAGTTTCTTTCTCTACTAGATTATAGAGTACTTCTTTGTAACCAGTGAAGTGTCTTGAGGCACCACTATCAATGAGCCAACTTCCCATTGAGTCCGAAGGAGCAGAGGTAGATAGAGCAGTTGGTAGATAATATTCAGCCTGCTTATTGTCAACAGTGTTAGATTCATACCTGGAATTTCTAGCCTTCTTGAATGGTTGCCCTCTTCCTTGATTTCCCGCATTCCTTTTGCCTTTGCTGTTGAATTTTCCATTCCTTCGATTACCATGAGAGGGATTTTGATCATCGTCACGGTGAGAGTCCTTTCTATCAGGGCATTCCCTTGCATAGTGACCTGCTTTATTGCAAATGAAACATCGTCCTTTTCTTCCACCCTTAAATCCAACCTTTCTTTTCGATTTAGACCCAAAATTATTTCTTTTCTTAGCATGAGAAGAAAAAGCAGCAGGAGGACCTTTAGACAAGGGCATTTCCTGCTCTTCTACCCTTGTTTCTTCTTGAATGCATCTAGTCATTAATTCCTCGAAACTAGGAATTACATTATTGTTCAGAAGAGTACCATTCAGATGGTAATCCTCCGAGAGTTGTGAGTGCCATTTCTCTGTCAGTAATAGTTTCCCCAATAGATAGGAGATCGTTCTTGATCTCGGTGATTCTTAAGAAGTATGCTTGCATACTTTCATCTTTACCCTTCTTGATTTCCCTCAGCTTATTTCTAAGAAACAAAACTTGATTTGCATCATTAACTTTAAATAAACTCACCAGTCTATCGTAGATTTCCTTGGAGGTGTCTAGATCAGAGATGTAGGCTACCAAGCGCTTGTCAATAGAGTCCCGGATGATCTTTTTCGCTTTAATTTCTCCGCTCTTCCATTTTTTCCTGACAGCAGGAGGTGCATTTGATGGAGGCTCAACAATATTGCCTCTTACGTGACCCAACACTCCTTGATCCTCTAGGGTTAGATCGATAGACATCTTCCATCCATGATAGTCAGCTTTCTCACGGAGCTTGTCTTCGACAGGGAAGAGTGTTGAGGACCCCATAGTTCTTTTAGAATAGCCTTGCCAATCTTCTCTTCAATGATTGCTCTTGCTCTTGCTTAGGCTTTGTCTTCACCTCAGCTCCGATACCATGTTAAGTTATGGTATGTTCTATGCTTATAACAATTTACTTCTTTTTCTTATTATATTCCACCGATTAGCAATCACATGTACATAAAGTAAAGTGCAGATAGAACATTAAACGATCGACAGAAAACAAGCCAAGACAAGAGACACAAGATGTGGCGGCTAGCCAGGGACAAACCCCACAATGTGTGGGGAAACCCTTTGATCAAATCTTCTTTTATCTTCAATAATTCAGCAGAGATAAATAGTACAATAAATCTTATTCATATCAGCAGTAGCAAACCCTAGATCAGATCGACAGAAAACAAGCCAAGGCAAGAGACACAAGATGTGGCGGCTAGCCAAGGACAAACCCCACAATGTGTGGGGAAACCCTTTGATCAAATCTTCTTTTATCTTCAATAATTCAGCAAAGAGAAATAGTACAATAAATCTTATTCATATCAGCAGTAGCAAACCCTAGATCAACAGCATCAACATTAGCGGCTTCATTATCAAACTAGGGCAGACCATATCTCACAAACCGACCGTCGAATTGACTTCATTCCACCACCAAAAGTTTCGACTTCCAGAGGAGGTTCAGATGAACCTACAGCGCAGTTCAGATGAGGAGATCTTCTAGGCCACGCAAGTCAATCTTTACTTTTGCAGTTGCATCTTCAGTTTCAGCAGTTTCCGGCTTCAAACTAGGGCAGTCGATATCTTGCAAACCGTCCGTCGGATTGACTTCATTCCACCACCAAAAGTTGCGGCTTTTAGAGGAGGTTCAGATGAACCTACAGCGCAGTTCAGATGAGGAGATATTCTAGGCCACGCAAGTCAATCTTTACTTCTGCAGTTACAGCTTCAAATTCAACAGCTTCCGGCTTCACATGTGTGAGAGAGAGACCCATTTCAGCGCAGTAGAGAAGAGACTCATTTCTGCGCAGTAGAGAAACAGAGAGTTGTGATGAGATGAGTGAGTTCAAATGACGAAAAGTCCTCTTATATTTATACACAACATTGGTGGGTGAATAGATGCGACTGTTGGGCTTCTGAGCCTACATGAGTTGTAGGTCGGCTTGATAATAATTCCATAATCAAAATAAATTCATATCTCCATGAATACTTATCGGAATCGGATGATCTTTATATCAATCCTACACCTCTCGACAAGAGGAATCTAATAAAAATATTATCATCCATGAATAAGATGACCCACATGAAGTTTTGCCCTGGTTGCCAATTTTAACAAAACACCTCCTTGGTACCCTTATTTTCAAGGGTTGGTTGATCGATTATTGATTTATATTGTTGGTTATTATTTCTATTGAAGGCAATACTGTTATGCGGTTATACTCTTTGCATTTTGAAAATTTATTGCTTAGAGGAGAAATTGTATTGAAACCCTAACAGTTGAAGAGAAATCTAGCGCAAAAAAATTCCCTTGTGATTTTACATGCAAGGAGGGCATAGGTCAATTTTGCTAGCTAAGTATTTGGGCCAATTTCTTCCGGAGGTTGATTTCCTAGAGGCCAAATTCATTCTGTGGGAGTCGAGTTACAGGTTCCGCATATTGTATTTCTCCTTATATCTTTGTGGGTCGAAAACCCAAATTTTCCATATTAATAGATGACGAAGAATTGTTGTGGGTAAATTATTTTTATAACGTGTGTTTGATCTCTCTGATTTAATTTCTGTTGCATATATTTATTTCTAGAAGTTAAAAATACTAGTGAGTTTATTTTTCTGTAATTTAGTGTTTATTTGAGTAAATAAATAAATTGTTGGGGATAAAATAAAATGTTATGAGAATAAATTTGGCTAGTATTCAAAATTATCCAAGGATCAAATCTCTCAAGATACAATCCTCTTTTTGAATTCAAAACTTGAGGTAAGATTTGCACCTCAAGAATTTTGGCCCCCTCGAAACTTGCTAGATTCAAAGCTAAGATGGATCCATGTTGCTTATATATATATATGAACAATAAACTATAAATGTTTTATATCTTTATTAACTAAATTTAAATAGGAAGTTTTGAAATACCAAGGTTATGAATATGAATCATCAATATTTTAATTTATATAGTAAAATGGGTTTATAACTCATAGCTACTATTTTTATTTTTTAATATTTTTATATGTATTTTTCATATATTTCACATATCTATATATAGAAATATTCTTATTTTTAAGTCTATTAAAACCCTCATAAACATATAACTACATATATATGTGTATGCCATTTTTCACTGACATGTTTTATAATTTTTTTAATTTAATTTTTTAATGTCATATTGTTAATTTTAGGTATATTCTATGCTTAGAGCAATTTATTTCAATTTTCATAGTTAGCTCAATATTTTTTCCAAATTAGCAATCACATCAGCATAATAGTAAATTGCAGATAGAACATAAACATAAATCGCAAAAGACAAGCCAAGACAAGGGGACACAAGATGTGGCACTAGCCAGGGACAAACCCCAATGTGGGGAAACCCTTGATCAATTCTTCTTATATGTTCTTCAATAGTTCAGCAGAGAGAGAAAGAGATAGTACATTTACAACAAAAGTCAACACTTTGACTTATCTAAATAAGAGCATAGATCATCTCTAAGAAGATGATACATGAGGTAGTTGAACTCAGTTGAAAACATGTTGCTTCAACTGATTCTCCAAGGTGACTCTATCACCATGCTGCACCTATCATTGTGTTGCTCCTCATCATCATGCTGCACCTCACTGTGTTGCACCATGTTGCACCTCAACATCATTATGCTGCATCTCATCATGCTTCACTAAACATGATTGTACCCATCACTGTACTGTTGAGCTCTTCATTGCACTATGTTGCACTGTACTTGCAGTTCCCATTAATGTACCAATGTTGCACCATGTACCATTGACCACCATGCTGCTCCATAACTTCTGTCATGCTGCCACACTGCTTTAGTCATGCTGCCACACTGCCTTAGTCATGCTGCCACACTGCCTTAGCTGCTGGCTATGGCCTATGGCCTAGCCCAGCAACTAGATAGACTATGATCCCACAGTCCTAGGAAACACACAATGTTGTCATCAATATGTACACTGTTGATCTGTGTGTTATAGGAGCTTCTACTCATCAAAGGTATGGGTAGCAGTTCCTTTATCTAAACTGCTGATAAGAACCTTTTGTGACAACACATAGGATCTCCTCATCTGAAGAGACCTCTCCCTTCAATGTGGCTGGTCTTTAGGACAGCAGACAAGATGTGCACCTAAAACACAACAATGTCTCTTTCTTACAGCAAATAGGAGGTGCAAAAGATTGTGTTTGATGTTGTTCCTTACTGTGACTAGTTAGGGCACCCATGTGCAACAACAACCCTCAAACAGTCACCTAAAACATCCCTCAAAGACTGCGGCCTTATCAAGGAAGGGTCTCCTCCATTCGTGTCGTTGTTCTGGGCACTTTTCAGCCCAAGAAGCCTCCACGCTATCCCTATTTTAGTTAGGCAAGGCCTGCGGCCTACCACAGGGATTGTTGTCACCTATAGCCAACCAAAACAGTGTCACCCTTACCTTGAAGCTGCCCACAAACAGTCTGCAATTCTCCTTACCTAACTCAGCCTCTCTGTAGCATGGAACAACCCTCCACGCAGTCACCAAGAGGCTCTAACAACCCTAAACCACCCACATTGTCCTTACCTTCTTTGTTGGTTAGGGCAGCGAGTTAGGGAGCCTTTTTACTACCTCTTTTCCAACGTCTAAGGGTTGTCTCAAACAATGTATAGATTAGGGCATCTAAGGTATGACAAGACTGTGTTTAGGGTTAGTTGTTAGGCCTCCTTCACCGTGCTAGATCTCCCTTTGAACTGTGGCCAAACCTTCACAAGACCTGCGGCTAGGGTATCCTTCTTTTACAGTGAATAGGGTCTCCTTCTAGACCTGCGTTTAGGGCTCCTTCCTCTTAGACTTCTCTTCCACTAAAAGCAAAACAAGTGGAGAGAAATCAAGAGTGAAGTGTGTGTACAAATGACTATCAAGTCACCTCCTTTTATACTAAAACGTTAAGCACACGTGGGGGTTATTTGGTTGTTGGCCGACCTTGACGAATTGTCCCATCACACAAACAAAATCATATCTCCATGAGTACTTATCAAAATCGGATGATCTTTAGATCAATCCTACACCTCTCGATGAGAGGGATCCAAGAAAAATATCAATTGCCATAAATAAGATGACCCACATGGAGTTTGGCCCTAGTTGCCAATTTTAACACATATACATGGTAATAGGTATATATATATATATATATATATATAGCTTAGAAAAAAACTTTATTGTATATATTAAGTTTTCATATGTTTATCAAGAAAATCTAAATTTTAAACATGAAGTTCTAAGTTAAGGTTTTTAATATATATATATTAGAAAATGACTGTCTTGTAAGTATTATGTTTTTATATGGTTATTAACTAAATTTAAACATGAAATTATGAGATACCATGGTTACAACTATGCATTGTTATTATTTCAATTTATTTTAGTGTGATATGCATATTATGAATTTTTTTCCAAAAAAAATATTTGTAATTTTAATCAATAAAACAAAATTTCAATATAAAAAATTGAATTGAGCCAACTTATTTTTATTACTTTTTAATTTTAGTAGTTTTTTAATTGCGCCGACATTATGTTTTTTCATTATTATTTTTTTATCTAATGCATCATTGATCTAATGCTCCACTATAGCATCTCCCCCATACAGCGTTGTAAAGCACTTCTCAATACAATGAATATTAAGTAAAAAGAGAATTTCAAGAGAAAGTTGTCTCTAGGTGTGCATTTGTGTTTGCAATTCGTTGACTGTCCAAAATCTCTAGGAACGACCACCAAATTGTGGTGGGGGAATACAGATGGGTTAAAGGACAGGTAGCCAATTTTTTGCCTTCTTTTTTTGTAGTTGACTTTTAAAATTATAACATTTTGTTCTGTCATATGTTAGCATGTCTAAGATTTTCAAGCTGCAAGCGTCATAAAAGCCTTCTAAGACTTATCTATTAAATAAATTTTGGCTTTGCAGCAAAATCTTTGGCATATTCTGGCAGACTATTTCTCTTGAAAATCTTTGGCATATTCTGGCAAATTATTTCTCTTGAAAAGCTTTTCCCTCTTTGGCAGATTATTTCTCTTGAAAAGCTTTTTCCTTCTTTGGAAGTTACTTCAAGAAACATGCCCTAAGGAACTTGTTTCGGCTTGGGTACAAAGGTGAGAGATAGTAACCATTCCACCTAACTCCCCTAGGACTTGTACCTAACCTCATACGGTCATATTTTTTAACAAATGTCATTTAGCTGGTGCAAACCACAATGAGAATGGAACAATGGTAGATAGATTAGTCCTCCATTGATCTCACAAGTAAACCAAGGCCTTGTTGGCTCTCTTGAAGATCTTTCCAGAAAACTTGGAACATTTATATAGTTTTAGAACCAGAGGAGGAGCTCTTTTAGATCCACAAGTTTCATGTACTTTCCGCTAATGCCATCTTTACCGACTTCTTGTTGAAATGATGGGTTTAAAAGGGTCTTCATTCAACATGTATCTAAACAGCACAGACTGTCTAGTGCTTAAATGAAGTCTTCCCTTAATCTACTATCTTAAGCAAGTCTTTCCCTAAAGCCCCTCAAACGAATTCGCGAAAAAGGCTGTTTTGCGCCAAAGCAACCCATCATTTTACCAGAGGGTCTTCGATGGGCTTTTTAAATCTTTAAAGTTTCCTGGTATCCCACAAGCCTTGCATTGAGTTGAGTTTGTAGGATTATTTCAAACAGAGATCCCAACATTGGTGCAGTCCAGAGTACAAAGTGATAGAATGTGTGCAAACAGTTTTAACACACAACCCCCAAAAAAATAAAAATGGTTTAAGGCAGAGAGTGAATACCGAGAGAGATGGCACTGCAAGGGCTGGAGTTGATGGCGAGGTGAGATTTAAGCTTCGCATTTGCAACAGCATTGTGTAATGGGATCGTGGACTCTGCTAAGCGCCTTCGGGAGCTGGCGGTGTCATTTCTAAATAGATAATTTCTTGTGGTACCGGAAGACGAAGGTGGTCTGGCGGTGGCAGATGAGCCGGTGCTGCCACCACCTGCTGATGCGGCTCTCACGCTGACTGTGTTGCGCCCACTTGAATGAAGTGCAGATCTGGCTGAAGATATAATAGACCTCGACAATGCTCGAGATGCCATCCTGGGAGAGTCACGGGAATCGGCTCTCCGTAAACACTGTTTGATGCCGAAGGTTCCAACCCTTGGGCTTTAAGGGTTTAGGGTTTAGTGACTTCTTTGTATCGCTGAGGTCGCGTCAGTTTGAGGTTCGCATTTGTGTTTTGAGTGGAACCCATGTTATGCCTCTAAGTCCACGCCATTCCTCCAATGCGTGCTGCATTGTCCAGCATGAACATGTTTCATCTGTGTGACCATCTCAATTGATTTATATGTTGGCTTTGGTTTTAGATGGTGTTTTCTTTTGTTAGGAGAGGCTGTTTTTTATTCGCAATCTTCCATATCTCTTTCAATTATAAAATTGTTTTTCTTTTATTTGTTTAATACATCACAGCTCAAAGTTGATCATTCTACAAAAACGTATAAGATTGTGACGAAAAGTTATTAGAGGAAAAATCATGTTTTTTATTCGCACAGAGGCGTAGGAGTCTCTTCCATATATGTTTCAATTATAAAATTGCTTTTCTTTTATTGGTTTAATTCATCACAGCTCTAAAGTTGATCATTTTACAAAAACTTATAAGATTGTGATGAAAAGTTATTAAAGGAAAAATCATCTGGTCAAACATCATTTTTATAAAGATTTTTGTGATGGAAAAGTATCTCATGTGCATCTCGAGATCTTTTTTTGATAACGCATTGGTTTGTCTGTTGTGTTCTATGAGGATGTGTGAGAAAAAAGTTCATTCGACGTATTTGAGGGCATCCCTTATGTCATGAGTCACTGTGTGCATCTCTAGACCTTCTTTTGATAACGCATTGGCCTGTCTGTTGCGTTCTTTGAGGATGTGTGAGAAAAAAGTCCATTTAAAGTACTTGAGTGCATCCCTTATGTCATGAGTCATTATGTGCATCTCTAGACCTTCCTTTGATAACGCATTAGCTTGTTTGTTGTGTTCTTTGAGGATGTATGAGAAAAAAAGTCCATTCAAAGTACTTGAGTGCATCCCTTATGTCATGAGTCACTCTGTGGAGAAAAATATTTTTGACTTCGACTTTGGTCAATGCCCAATCACTCACCAGTGTTGAGTCACCCGGATTTGCAACTTAGTGATATTTTTTAGATGCTACGAATGGGAGAGTTAGAAGAGCAGTGAATTCAGCAAAAAAAATTGAACCCTACATCGACAACATCTCATAAGAAAGTGACAATTTGTGCAAGGAATAAAACAACATGCACTCCACTATAGCAGGGTGACCTTGGGAGTCATCGTCAAAAAGTCCCCAATGGATTTCGGTATTAATATGTGGCATAATGGGGACCCGTGGTTGTTTCACTTTTATGATTGCTTTATATTCCTTGTAGAACTTCAAAATTGGACCTACTAAACTTTCTACAGGGGTTTCTTTTCATTGGAAAAATAATTGATTTCCCTACCCACTAGAGGGTATTAATTAGAATAATTGGAAATGTTGCATATGAAGAGTTGGACTTGTATTTTGTCCATTGTTTGTAATTTCTCTCAAGAATAGGCTTGTCCCATTTCAAGGATGAATCATTGGATGCCAAAACAAAACTATACACCTAAATTTTATTAACATAGGAATTGAATAAATGGGAACTATCTTCACTACACGATTTACATAATGGACAACAATTAGACCAACCCATCCACAGTCAATGGCGAGGTGCCACATCAATTATTTTTTATTTAAGGTCATCCATAATGTTATTTTGCACTTTAGCAATCCATAGATTTTCCATACTCTAGACCACCACCATTTCTTTTCACTCCTAAAAGAGATCTCAATGAAATAAGATAAAGTTTAAATATTCTATTTTTTTGTTATTTTACTACATCTCTTTATGTAATTTTTAGTTTTTAATGAGATCATAATTTTCTTATTTAAATCATATTTTAAATGGATAAATAAATCGACTTTCTTAAAAACTTAGTTAGACACTAAGGTTGTATTAATAAATTTACAATTTCAATAATTTTAATAAGATTTTTAAGTAAAAAATCACTTTAAAAAAACATTTAAACTTATGAATATAACATTGTGAATTGCATCCCTCATGGGGGTGAGTGCCCACGAAACACACGCGGGAACAGATCAGACAGATACGAGGGCAGATAGCCCCAAGTGGTAGAGGACAGGAATAATCGAGAAGGGTGGTTTAGAGAATTTAGTATCTACGGATAAATACTAATTCCCTAGATAAGTAGTTGTATCTAGAACAACAGTTTAAAGTGTTTTAGACTTTTCCTATAAGCAATAGATAAGATGAGAAGATAGAAGGCCTACCTGTAGTTCCGCTTTCCTCTCGTCTCCCTTGTATCGATTCTGTCACTCCTTCCCGTACTTAATCCACTTAAGAAGTACCCTATAAACACAATAGAAGACAAAAATTGATCAAAGTATACGATCTATTGAATATAAGTGAAAGGAATCAGATACAATTCGCACACATAAGCATTATAAAACAATACAAACATATGGGAAAAAGGTTCAAACACTTTACTAGATAGCAGAAGGAATTACAACCATTGGTGTCTGATTCAAAGTCATTCCTCCAGCTTGGATCCCATCCACATCACATCAAAAGCATGACAAACTTGTAGCATCACAATACTTGCTTCAAAGCCAAATCTCATAGCAACATTATCTCCTTACAATTCAACATAATCCAGCCCCTGATCACTTAGATGAGTGGTCAATTTATAGGAAGATGAAGGAGGTTTTGTCATTAATGGTGGCATTGAATGGCCTTCCATACTTAGAATTAGTTCCATGGAGGAAGGGATGAGAGGATAGGATGCACCTTAACTCATTCCTCATCCATTTTCGAGCTCATAAGAGTTGATAAGTGAGGGAAACTTCTAAATGACTCCAAAAGATAAGAATATTCCCCAAACCCTATGTGAATTTCACTCATTCTCGCCTAGCGCAGGTGAAAGGAAGCCTAAGTGCTCTGCAGAGCACCCTGGCAGTGGACTTAACTGCTCTGCAGCGCACCTTCATAAGGGCTTACTTGCGCTGGTCCCTCTAGAGGCTATTTCTGGATGTCTTCAAGTCATGAAACTGTCTGGGAAGGAGGCATTCAAAGGGGTGACTTGTTTAGGGCATGAAACAACTGAAATTAGGGTTTGATGAGCCCTAAAACACTAATCTAGATGTTGGGATTTGATGTGCCCAAATGGATCTGTAACAGCTACCCCCTAAATCATGAAGTCGGAAAAATGCCAATGTCGAATGAAATGTTATACGATGTGATGAGGTGGTATCAAAGTAGAAGGTGACCTGCATCAATTACAATACATATATCATGATATTTGATTTTTCATGAATTGTTGAGGGAAGGCATACCCATGCTTAGCTTATAAACTTTCATTACATGTACATAAACAGTCGTCTACAGATATAGACCCATGATCGGAATGACCATCAATGTAAAGCCATTGTACATATGATTTAATACTCCTGAAATCGTAGCCTGGATGGATGAAACTAGATCTGGGGTCTTCAATCTCGTTCAACCATTCACTCAAGTACAAGTCTATCCATGTGAATATGTGATACGAAGTCGAACATGGGAAGACACCATCTGATTACCAGCCAATGATGTAAGTTGCTAACATATGTGAGAGAAACCACCAATAATGATAATGATCCTCAAGGTACTGCAGTACATTCTGCATGGTGTGAATGGATGATTTGATGTCGAACACCATACAAAGCCTTTCGGTTGAAGGCCATTGATGTATGCCTATCACCGGAAGCGAGAAACCTGCCATTGATGTATGCAAGCTTCAAGGTACAGAATGGGTGTTTCTAAGTCAACTTCTTGGATAATGAGTTGATGTCGACAAGAAGCAACTCGTCGCAAGAGGGCCTTGATGTATCCCACATCAACGACACGAAACGAGTGTAGTGATTATAGAGATGGAATTCGACTGACGACACAAGATTCAGGAATGGAAGTCATGAAAATGAAGGCTTATGGTATTGTAAAAGATGAATTCTGTTCTCTTGAACATGTCAGCGACACTGAATGAATTGGCAGCACTGACCTAAAACCAAAGTAATGGATGGTGTGATAGACCATAGATATGATAAATGTTAGCCCTTAGGTGCACTACTATTATTTTAACGGAAATCTCCCATGTTTTATCTCCGATGCTCCACGTCTCCTCTTGCTCCGCTTTGGCCATAAGTTGGACTTCAAAAATTATACACCCGCGCTCGTAAATATCGGCGGGTCCGCTCTCTGTTCATCTCTTTTCCGCTGCGCTCTCCATTCTCTGATCTCCGATCAGATCGATCTTCGTCGTCCATTTCATTCGCCGATCCAATGGCTATCGCACATCGCTTAATCGCCCATCGGCGTATCGCAATTCCATCGCACTGTCCGCCAACCCTTCACCTCTACGATTAATGATCAGATCTTGACCATTGATCTGAACTCGATCCGACGGTTGTCGCTTAGCCGATCAAATCAACTTGCACGATGATCCTCAACCATCGATCTTCCTCCATCATATCCGACAGTTCACAACGATTTCGGGTGAGCAACAAGCGAGAGGAATACCCGCCCGATAAGGCGGTTTCCTCTCTCCTCCTCACTGCTACGTGTCACTTAATGAGTGGAATCGGGTGCCAATCTGAATTACCACTTACCTCTTGTGATCTCGCCCGAAATACCACCTTTCTCTTCCAAATCCGCCGATGTGATATCAATTCCTCTATCTCTATGATATGATCATGTCCATTGATCATATTGATCCAACGACCCCGTATCCCACTTCCCACCAGTCATCCGGTGAGGAAATTTGTTGGCTCTGTCAGTATGTTTTGACAGTCAGACATGTGAACTGAAATAACAGATTATATGGCCGAAAGGGGAAAAAACAACAGCATGATGCAGCCAAACCAACAGAAATGGTCATGGAATGTCGCTGGCACGAACGAGCCACCTGACAGCGTGGAAAAATTACCAGAATTTGGTTACTGTGTTGTTGGAAAAAGGGACCTCTGAGCTCATGTTTGTCTAGTTATGGCATCAAGTAGTTAAAAAGACAGAGGGGATAGATTAAGACATCTCAAGCCTCAGAGGGTTCGAGAGCATTGTAAAAAGCCTATAAATGGTTGAAAGTTTGAAGTATCAAGGGTTCAACTTTTGGAGACCGTGGATACTCTATTCCTCCCAGTGTCTCATCTTCATTCTAGTAATACAAGCTTCTTTTTTTGTTACATGTTCAATCACCATCTTCTCCTCTGTTCTAAGCTTGCACTTGAATAGGTTATTCATGTTTTCTTCTGTATCGAATGCCAGATAACTGTCATCTTATCTCTGCGTTGATAAATTAGATTTGTAAGCTTCATTTACTTTCTGTAGCTAGCCATTCATATGTGTTTATGTATGTATCTGCTGGTACAATCAGGATTCTCCATCTATTCATTGAATTTATAAACTATTGAGCATTAGTGGTCAAAAGCCTTGTCAAGCTGAGGGTGTTCATGCATGTCTTGAGTGAAAATGGAGTTGAAATAGTGATCTGACTTGATCCAAACCCCAATCCATTCCAATATTCATAGAACGATATTGAAGATTTATATGTTTCCAGGCATCTCTGAGCTATAACCTAGGAGAGCTTCCTGGAGTGCTAACATAATTGGCGTCGTTGTCGGGGAGAGGAGACTGAAGCTCAGCTTCCCTAGGGGACGACACAAATCCATCTTTGATGATAGACAAAGCCTGGACACTATTTTGGTTGTAGTCATCTATCTGGCGACTCTACTGGAGGATGAACCTTTTGGCGACTCCACTGGATAGTTCTGGCTCAGTTTGTGAGGCATACTATGAGAAATCCTCAGAAGCCACGAGCTGACCCAGTACCTGACCCTAAAAAAATCATCAAAGAAAGAAAGTTGTTGTAGAAAGTAGCATCAATTTTAGGTAGATCTAAACAATATTCTATATCTCTTCAAGAAAATCCTGTAATAGAACAAATACATGTTGAGAGTATAGCATCTAATACTAGCAGTGAAGAAAAGATCTCAGAGATTCATAGAGCTCCTTATTCTTTAGGTTCTCCTTTCGTTGTAAGCCCAAAGGAAGCCTCTCCTCCTATTCATCATACTCCTCTAGTCCTATCAGTCACTCCTCAACCCTTTGTCATTCAGACTTCCAATACCCTTATAGCCACCACAACTATGGCAGCACCTACCAAAATGGAAAGAATCATAGCTGCTAGGTATGGACCTCTATTACTGTCCACTCCTTTAAATGCCATGCCTACTAGATAATATCAGAAGTATATGCCTAAGTTCACTGGGATTGAAGGTGTTACAGCTGAGGAACATCTTGAATCATTTTATAGCTATGTTGATAACCTGGACATTAGTGAAGATGATGTAGGGATGAGAGTCTTCGTCCAAAGTCTAGATGGAGAGGCTAGGAAATGGTTCAGAGAACTGACCGCAAGGTCTATAGCAGATATTGAGGTTTTAGATGATGCATTCCTAAAGCATTGGGGGGATAAGAAGGATCTACTCTACTATCACACCAAAATTGGGAACTTAAAGAGGGAAAATGGTGAATTGTTGTTTGATTTTAATAAGAGGTTTAACCGCATGTACAGCAAGATACCAGCTGAAGTAAAACCCACCACTACCTCTGCTAAACTCATTTATGCCAGTGCCTTTGATTCTAACTTCTGTCTACTGTTGAGGGAGAGACGATGTGCTACCTTGGTTGATATGCAAGATGCAGCCTTGGAAATAGAATCAAACATCATGGCTGCAGAGAAGCTCAAGGGGAATGTTGATAAAAGGAGACAGAGGGGCGAATCTTCATCATCTTCAGATCCCAAGATAGATAAAATTACCAAGATGATAGAATCATTAGCCTGTAAAATCTCCAAATTAAAGGTTGAGCAACACCCTGGGAAAGGAAGAGTTCCTAATACCTTTGCTCCTAGAAACCCAAATCCATATAGACGAGCTAATGAGCAGTTGCAGATTTTGCAAAGAAGCAAAGATGCCAATGAAGACCAAAGGGTGAAGCCCCCTTTCTAGAATGTAGTCATGGAAGAAGAGCAGTTTGAAGAAGATGATGAGATCCATTGTCTGGAAGACAAAGGCAGTGCTTCCTTTTTTACCTCAGCTGCCTATGAGAAGTCATTATTCAATGACCAGATCAACCAAGAGTGGGATGGTGGAGTTGTTATGAAAACTGATGATCAACACAGATATGATTTGAGGTCGAAGATGAATAATGCCAAGGAAACTCCTGTTCAGAGAGCTGTTGTCCCTGCAATACAGCAAGCTAGTAAGCAGAAACGATCGACAGTTGATCCCATCATCCTCAAAGCTCCAGCTCACGAGGTAAGAGGCCTTGACAAGTCTCCTTCTCCTTTCAGTTTTGAATCAGAAATTCAGAAGCTAAGCATACCTATACCTTTGATTGAACTAGTGAAGTATGAGTCCTTCAAGAGATCTATCCTCGAGGCCCTTAAGCCTAAAGCCATCCAAGCCTCCACTGACTATGTAAATCTGCAAGATGACAAACCAGCTGTTGTGATTAGCCAAATGATTGAAAATTGTGATGACAGCTCCCCATCATTCTATGTCTCTTTGACTATTCATGAAAAAATCCTTCACAACTGCCTTCTGGACACAGGAGCCAGCCATAATCTAATGCCCAAGGCTATCATGGATGAGTTGGGTCTTGACATTACCAAGCCTTATCATGACCTGTTTTCTTTTGACTCCAGAAAAGTGAAATGTTTGGGATTAATCAAAGACCTAGCCATCACCTTGTCTCAGCTGCCTATGAAGAGCATGATGATAGATATTGTGGTAGCAGATGTACCCCCCAAGTTTGGCATGTTGCTTTCCAGAGGTTGGATCAAGAGATTAGGTGGAACATTGCAAAATGATCTGTCCTATGCTATTGTCCTAGTTTTTGGAGGTGAGAGTAGGAGATTATACAGAGAATCTCAGTTGGCTTATATCATCAGTGATTAGAGGAATCCCACTAATCATCCCATCTATGTTGTCGACACTGATTTTGGAGCCTGTATTCTTCAAATTGAAGAATCCCAGTTGGCCTCCATGCATCTTAGGAAACCGGTTTGCCAGATCACAGAGGAAGAAGGCACACAAATTTGGGACATGTTCTTTGATGGAGCTTGCTCTAAGGAAGTTGCAAAGGCAGGTGTAGTCCTTGTGTCCCCCACACAAGAATGCATTCATTTATCTTTCAAGTTAACTTTCCAGGTCACAAATAACATAACAGAGTATGAAGCCTTGATATTGGGCTTAAACGCTACTAAAGAAATGGGCATCAATGGTCTGAAGGTGTTTGGAGATGCAGACCTTATCATTTAGCGGGTGGACAAAACTTTCCAAGTAAAGCATCCAAGGCTAAAAGCATACAAAGATGAGGTATGGAAGCTCACGGGTTCTTTTAATAGTTTCAGCATTTCTTACATCCCTAGAATGAAGAACCAGCTTATTGATTCCCTTGTTGTGTCTACTAGCACGTTTATTCCTCCTTTGCCTCCTAAATTGACTTATGAAGTTCAGGTGAAATATAGACCATCTCTGCCTGACAATGTCAAATACTGGAAAGTTTTTGAAGATGATGATGAAATTAATAGGTTTTTACAAGTCATTGATGAATTTTCTGAAATGCACATTGACCAAGAAAATGAAACCATTGAAGAATGCAACCAGTCCAAGCTAAAGGACAAGATTAGTCAAGATAGCATTGTCCAGCTGCCTAGTAACCATATACCCAAAGGATTGGTGCCCCTAGAGAAGTTGTTTGATCATAATGATGTACCTTATAAGCCTGCCAAAATGGAAAATGAGTCTGCAGTTTATAGACATAATGTAGGGAGTCCAACCCATCCAAAGTACATAAATCTATCCACTCACTTGTCTTCTGCCCAAAGTTAGGAGTATTGCACCCTGATAAAACAATTTGCTGATATTTTTGCTTGGGAGTACAGTGATCTTAAGACCTATGACACCAACATCACCCAACATAAGATTCCACTGGAGAAGAACACCATCCCTTTTAAGCAGAAATTAAGACCTATCATCCCTCTCATATTGCCTTCGATTGAAAAGGAAATCAAGAAGCTGTTGGATGCCAAGATCATAGTTCCCCTAAGGTATTCAAAGTGGATAGCTAACCTTGTGGTAGTAAGAAAGAAGAATGGAGAAATTAGTCTTTGTGTTGACTTCAGGAATCTGAACAAATACTCTAAAAAAGACAACTACCCCCTGCCTAAGATGGAACACTTACTACAAAAAGTTTCAAGGGCTAAAGTCATGTCTTTCTTAGATGGATTTTCAGGTTACAATCAGATTGTTGTACATCCAGAAGATCAGGAAAAGACCACCTTCACTACTCCTTGGGGCACTTTCATGTACTCCAAGATGCCTTTTGGACTGATGAATGTTGGGGCTACTTTTCAGAGGGCCATGGACATAGCCTTTGTGGGAGAGAAGGACAAGTTTGTCCTTATTTACCTTGATGACATAACAGTCTTTTCCAGCAGTCACAAGGACCATTTGCAGCATTTAAAGAAGGTGTTTCTAAAGTGCAAACGGTTTGGAATTTCTGTGAACCCAAAGAAGTCATAGTTTTCTCTAGAAGAAGGCAAACTTCTGGGACATATTGTTTCTGCTAAAGGTGTGAAGATCGATCCAGCAAGAGTTCAAGCAATTCAGACATTGTCCATCCCAAGGTCAAAAAGGGACATTCAATCTTTCCTGGGTAAGATTAACTTTGTCAGGAGGTTTATTCCAAACTTTGCAGAGCTAGTGAAGCACATCACTTCCATGCTGAAGAAAGGATCAGAAATAAAATGGACAGATGGTGCAAGAAGCTCTTTTGAAGCCATCAAACAAGCTATCATGGAAGCTCCCACTCTAATCAGTCCAGATTATACCAGGGATTTTTATATCTTCTCTTTTGCCTCTTATGATACACTTGCAGAAGTTCTATTGCAGAAAAATGATGAAGGTGTAGAGCACCCTGTCGCCTTTTTCAACAAAACTCTGAGGGACGCTGAACTAAGGTATGACCTTATTGAAAAACAAGCTTATGCTCTCATAAAATCTTTAAAGGCATTTAGAATTTATATTCTGCATTCCAAAGTGGTTGTGTATGTACCTTCAGCCTCAGTAAAAGATGTCCTAACTCAGCCAGATATTGATGGAAAGAGAGCTAAATGGATTGCAAAATTCATAGAATTCAACATAGAGGTGAAGCCCACCAAGCTTGTTAAATGCCAGGGCTTGGCTAAGCTTATGGATGAGGAAAATTGCAGCTTGTTAGACATCAATTGCATGGGTTCAAATTCAGGTGGTGAGCGGACAGAAAGCAACAAAAGAGCAAGAGTAGAATCAGTTTTTCGCTGAAAATCTAGCCACCTGTGAATGGTATTCCAGTGTAGTTCTTTTTTTTCAGAAGCTCGAAGTCCCTCCAAGGCTTATCTCAAGTCAAGCCCAGGCCATTGAGCTCAGATCAGCCAAATTCTACATTAATAAAAACCTGCTTTATTGGAAAGACCCATCAGGGATCCTCTTGAGATGTCTAGACAAAGGACAATCTATGGAAGTCACGCACCAGTTCCATTCTAGCATCTGTGGAGGGCATCATTATTGGAAAACCACAGCCCACAAGATCCTGAGAGCTGGGTATTATTGGCCTACTCTATTTTCTGATGTGTTTTCTTTTGTGAAGTCTTGTGACAAATGTCAGAGGTTTGCAGGAAGACAACAACTAAAATCTCTACCCTTGAAGCCAATACACGCCAATGGTCCCTTCCAGCAATGGGGCTTGGACTTCATAGGTGAGATCAATCCACATTCCAGTGGCCATCACAAATGGATCTTGGTAGCCACTGATTATTTCACCAAATGGATTGAGGCTATACCCACTAAAAATTTTAATCATCAAGTTATCATAAAGTTCTTGAATGAGAATATTTTCACTAGATTTGGTTGCCCAACCAAACTAGTCACTGATAATGCAACAACTTTCAAGGCAGAATACTTGGTGGACATGTGTGAATCCACAGGCATTCAATTAGTGCATTCTACCTCATATCATCCTCAAGGCAATGGCCTGGCAGAATCATCTAACAAGAGTCTTGTAAGGATAATCAAAAAACTGTTGGAGGACAACAAAAAGAACCGGGATCCCAAGTTGAAGTTTGCACTATGGGCTGACAGAGTTACCAACAAGAAGTCCATAGGAAATTCTCCTTTTAAGCTAGTTTATGGCGCTGATGTTGTTTTTCCTATCCAACTGATTCTCCCCGTGGCCAAATTCTTGCAAGAAGAACAGGATGAAGAACGATATGGCGAGGAGAATGAGTAACTTGGTTGAATTACAGCAGATCAAAGAACAACTGGTTGAGAATTCAAGAATTCATCAGAAGAAGATCAAAGAAACCTTTGATAGAAAGGTAAAAATGGATAGTTTTCAGGTTGGTAACTAGGTTCTCAAATGGGATGCATTGAAGGAAAAGAAGGGCAACCATGGTAAATTCGATGCCTTATGGATGGGACTATTTTTCATCGCTCAAGTTCAGATGAACAATACGTTCATTCTGCACAATTTGGAGGGGGAAGGTGTTTTTGATGGCCTAGTCAATGGGTGGGCTTTGAAACTTTACTTCATATGAGGCTTTAAGGCCTTAATATTGTAATAGGTTTTTTTAGTTTTTGTTTTTTATGCAAATAAACTCCATGCCCAATGGAACACTAGGAGATAAGTTTGTTTTGGTTGTTACTGGAAAGGCAATAGTCTACAGTTCTTGAACCTCACAGGGAGGCTTTCATCCCTAAAAGGAGCCAGTGTTAGCCCTGAGGTGCACTGCTGCTATTTTAACGGAAATCTCCCATGTTTTATCTTTGATGCTCCACGTCTCCTCTTGCTCCGCTTTGGCCATAAGCCGGACTTCAAAAATTATACACACGCGCTCGTAAATACCGGCGGGTCCACTCTCTGTTCATCTCTTTTCCTCTACGCTCTCTATTCTCCGATCTCCAATAAGATTGATCTTCATCATCCATTTCATTCGTTGATCCAACGGCTATCGTGCATCGCTTAATCGCCCATCCGCGTATCGCAATTCCATCGCACTGTCCACCAACCCTTCACCTTTGCGATTAACGATCAGATCTTGACTATTGATTTGAACTCGATCCGACGGTTATCGCTTAGCCGACCAAATCAACTTGCACGATGATCCTCAACCATCAATCTTCCTCCATCATATCTGACGATTCACAACAATTTCAGGTGAGCAACAAGAGAGAGGAATACCCGCCCGATAATGCGGTTTCCTCTCTCCTTCTCGCTGTTACGTGTCACTTAATGAGTGGAATCAGGTGCCAATCCGAATTACCACTTACCTCTTGTGATCTCGCCCGAAATACCACCTTTCGCTTCCAAATCCGCTGATGTGATATCAATTCCTCTATCTCTATGATATGATCCTGTCCATTGATCATATTGATCCAACGACCCCGTATCCCACTTCCCACCAGTCACTCGGGGGGGAAATTTGTTGGTTCTGTTAGTATTTTTTGATAGTCAGGCAGGTGAACTGAAATAACGGAATATATGGCCAAAAGGGGAAAAACAACAGCACGGTACAGTCGAACCAACAAAAATGGTCATGGAACATCGCTGCCACGAGCGAGCCACCTAACAGCGCAGCAAAATTACCAAAATTTGGTAACTGTGTTGTTAGAAAAAGAGACCTCTGAGCTCATGTTTGTCTAGTTATGGCATCAAGTAGTTAAAAAGATAGAGGGGATAGATTAAGGCATCTTGAGCCTCAGAGGGTTTGAGAGCATTGTAAAAAGCCTATAAATGGTTGAAAGTTCGAAGTATCAAGGGTTCAACTTTTGGAGACCATGGATACTCTATTCCTCCCAGCGTCTCATCTTCATTCCAGTAATACAAGCTTCTTTTGCTGTTACATGTTCAATCGCCATCTTCTCTTCTGCTCTAAGCTTGCACTTGAATAAGTTATTCATGTTTTCTTCTGTATCGAATGCCAGATAACTGTCATCTTATCTCTGCGTTGATAAATTAGATTTGTAAGATTCATTTACTTTCTGTAGCTAGCCATTCATATGTGTTTATGTATGTTTTTGCTGGTATAGTCAAGATTATCCATCTATTCATTGAATCTATAAACTATTGAGCATTAGTGGTTGAAAGCCTTGTCAAGTTGAGGGTGTTCACGCATGTCTTGAGTGAAAACAGAGTTGAAACAATCATCTGACTTGATCCAAACCCCAATCCATTCCAATAGTTCATAGAACGATATTGAAGATTTATATGTTTCCAGGCATCTCCGAGCTACAACCTAAGAGAGCTTCCTGGAGTGCTAACAATAACCATCAGGCAGATAACCCAACCCAAACAATCTGAATGAATTGGCAACATTAACCCAAAACCAAAAGTGATGGATGGGGTGATAGACCATAGGTATGATAACCGTCAAGCAAATAACCCAACCCAACTAGTCACGAAGATGAAGTGAAAGTGTCATGTTCAAGAGCGACCTGCTACCATAAATTGATTTTCCCATTTTTCCATTTTCCCCAGTTATTGCTGACTAGTACCTCTTTATTTTTATCAAGCTTGAGGAGGATAACATATGCTTGTTGTATAATTTCACCCTTTGAGCGAATCCATTGCTATTGATGTTTTAACGAGTCTAGCGAAGGTGAAACTCGGTCTTGTCTAGACGGACAAGTTTGTTACTATTTGATGTTTTTAACAAGTTTAACGACAAAGATAACTCGGTCCTTTTCATGTTTAGAGAGTTTGAAAAGGGACAAAAAGAAAACTCCACAGGTTCTTTTTCGTAATTAATCTCTCAAGTCCGAAAAAGCGTAAAATAATACAAGAGAGATATATCATTTCCAATTCGTTAATGAGTTGGAAAGGACAAGCGCTCGGCAATCTTTTCATATTTAGAGAGTCTGCAAAAAGCTTAAAGAGGACTCCATTTTGAGGAAAGAGTAGTGTCTTGGGTAGAAACTGGTTCCGGTGATGTTTGGAACTTCTCAAAACATGTTGATTTATGTGAAGACGCTAGCTAATAAGACCACTCATTGCAACTGTTCCTCAAAAAGGGTAAAACAACCAAGTGAAAGCGTATGATCGGCCAAAGGGATGGTGTCAATGGGATGAAAACAACCAAGGCTCATTTGACAAAAGAGGCTGATAGAATGGCAATCACGAGGGTTAAAAATGGAAATGGGTTCATTTTTACACAAGCTTGAACCATAGAGAACTATGCTTGGATTCAGTTTCATGTTTACACAAGCTTGAAATGAACAACTATGCTTGGATTCAGTTTCATTTTTACGCAAGCTTAAAACGAAAAACTATGCTTGAATTTAGTGTCATTTTTACACAAGCTTAAAATGAAAAACTATGCTTGAGATTGGCTTACATGCCCCCAGCATGATGAAAGGGAGAGTCTCCTGTAACTAGATTGAATTCGCTGCGGTGAAGCAGGACAGTTATCCAACACCTTTTTGGCTTCATCTAGATAGGGACAAAGGTGAATGGGGTGATTCCCTTCACATAACCTACATGGAAACTTAATTTTACCACTAGGTGCATGCCCCCCAAGCTTCATTACATTCACCTAAGTAGACTACTCATGGATATCAGGTGGATGGAATAAAGGTTCTTTTACGAGATCAAGTGAAAGACTCAACTGGTATTTTACGAGATCTAATCAAAGATTCGGATTGGAACTTTGCTCCAGGGGACCTTGTTTCATTTTTAATGAGCTTGACACAAGACAAGGAACTATGCTCATACTCCTTGTTTCATTTTTTAACGAGCTTGACACAAGACAAGGAACTATGCTCATATCCTTGGTTTCATTTTTTAACAAGGTTTACACAAGACCAAGAACTATCCTCATACTCCTTGTTTCATTTTTTAATGAGGTTGACACAAGACAAGGAACTATCCTCATGGATCTATTTCATTTTTTAATGAAGTTGACACAGTAAAAGAACTATCCTCATGGGATCTGTTTCATTTTTTAATGAGGTTGACACAGTAAAAGAACTATCCTCATTAAAAAATGAAACAGATCCCATGAGGATAGTTCATGAGGATAGTCATGAAACTGTCTGGGAAAGAGGCATTCGAAGGGGTGACTTGTTTAGGGCATGAAACAACTGAAATTAGGGTTTGATGAGCACTAAAACACTGATCTGGATGTTGGGATTTGATGTGCCCAAATGGATCTGTAACAAAGGGTCCATGATCCATTTATACAATCGTTGGAAGTTAATTTGTGTTTTATGCTTGTTGGTTATGGGAGTAAGGGGGGCGGGGCAGTGGTGTGTGCACAGGTAATCTTCTTGTGCATGCAAACTCGAATCTGTAGAATTGAGGGTGTCTTCGGTGAGGGTAATGGGAGCTTGGTGGCAGCGACTATCTTCTGGCCTACTAGGATAGAGGTTTGGGACCTGGCGCTCTCAGTGTTTTTGGTGGCTCGATAGTTGTTGCATCCCTCGCCTTCCTCACATCTCCTTTGTTGCATCTGGGAGGGGTCTCGAGATACCATATTGTATTGTCAATTATGGTTTCTTTCTTATGTCTTGGTTTTCTCATGGGGACATAGACGTCATTGCTTTGTGGTCTTGCGTCCTCGAGTTATTGAAGGAATTAGATGTTAGGGGAGTGGTGTGAGTTATGTGGGAGCTCTACAACAATAGATAATAGTTGCATCGGGTGGGCATCATAGAGAAAGGGGCCCAACGCATTTCTTTTGGTTGTGGACAAAGAAAGCCTCATTGGAACAGACGGGCTTAACTACTCTTTGTAAGATGGAATGAGGGTGCAGCGGGTGAGAGGGGACTAACGGATAGTTGGGTCAGCCCGTCTTGGCAGCGCAGTAATAAAATGACAAAGGGGTAGGTCGAGACGTGGAGTTGGTCACCGGGTCTAGTTGGAAGGAAGGATAATGAGAGGGGAAGATTGTGAGGAGGAGGGCGCCCTGATGGAAGAGGAGGTTGTCGAGGAGTTGGCTCAGTCGTCGGGTCATGTCGAACAACCTCCAACAATGCAGACCATCGCGAAGCAGCTATGTGGCATCCAAACCAGCCTGGACATTCTCCGAGAACAATGATATGAAGACCAAAATGAGGTAATTACATACATCAATGGTTTGTAGTCTTTTGAAGAAGAAATTCTGGAACGCCTAGCCTTTGTTCGTCGCAACCAACATCATTGTTATACAATATTTTGTCGCACTCCCCATCTCGTATCTTGCAGTGTCGAAATTTGTGTCATCAATGCCATCAAATGTCACAAAATGATGGAAGTTGTCAGTGTATTCACCATGAAACATGTTCAGAAGCATCCCTGAAGAAAAGAAGAAAACTTGCCTTGAAAGAATTCTGAAGAAACTTGTCAAAATTTTTTATTTTTTATTTTTTTTTTTATTTTATTTTATTTTATTTTATTTTTTTTTTTTTTTTTTTTTTTTTTTTTTCAGGATCAACGCATTTTGCATCACTAGTGACCCATGTTGGTAACTTCTTGCACTATACTGTTCTAGCGCTACCAATGCGACTTTTATCAGGAAAAATGGCGGTGAACCTCTTCAGGCAGTTTTTCCTAAAGTGGAGGAGAAGCTTCTCTTACTAGAAGTCTCGAGAATGGCGAGTTGGTTATAGGTGAATGAGGATTGGAACGAGACCTCCCATTCCTGGTCCTTGATCCTACTTTTATGGATCTTTCCCTTAAGATGTGGAACCTATCCCTCATTTTATGGATCCTTAACTCCCTCTCCTTCCCTATAAATAAGATCCCTACTATCCACTATTAGTTGGTTAATGATTGGTTGTCTTCCTAGTGTTAAACTATGCCCAATTGCTGCCCATTTTGCTAAGGAGAAAGGAGTGCTTGAAGGTTAAGGCTAGGACTTGGAAACTCACCTAAAGGAGGCTTCCAACATCAAGGCTTAAGTGGTTGTAATGTTCACTTTACTATAACACCCTCCTCCCACATCTACCCAAGCAACCGGTCAGCCGAGGTAAACATGCAATGAGAGGCCACTATGATAAGACTCAACCTTCTAAGTAACCTTAAGGAAATGGAGTCGACAAAACAAGATCTTACAGACCTCCCTCGAGAGTTAATGTGGAGCTAACCACCACTCCAGGTGCCCAGCCCCTGAGTTAACCTAAAATTTCAATGAATTCAACCCATAGTCGCTCCCATGACAAGGCATGCATGTGACTGGAACCCTATAGTTGCTCCCATAATGCCTGCAAGGGAGAGACTGCAATCTTTTTCAACCAACTCTGTGCCTGAGAATGCGAGATTTAAGTCACTTTTTCAGGACTAGTCTCCAAACTAATGCCTAGAAATTGATGAGACTTTCCAAGACATTAAATGACACCAAGGCAACGCCTTTAACACAAAACTTGATCAAGGGTTTGACCTAACCAAGCCTAACCATGACAAACATTTTGTCAAACACTTAGTAAATATGCAACCTACAGGTAAAAATAACAGATCTAAGCATAGGGGTCTCATACTTATATGAGATTCACCATGAAGCATTGTTTCCTTATCAGTTTAACTGCCATTCCATCCATTAGGTCATAGATACATTGTTCATTCATTTACAAGTAAAAACATGGTGAGATCCATACATAGTTATTGTCATAAAACATACATATAACCAACATAGTAACAACAGAAATACCATAAATATATCAGTCATAAAATCCACATATAAATCAATACATTTACACATGAAAACCAAGGGAATGAATGTCTCATTAATGAATGCAATAAGCCATCCAGAGATAGGACTACCACGTTCCACCTGACCATAGATTGGCTAAGCCAAGTCTCTCTTCAGCCAATCACTCCCGTGCCATATTCCAAGCATGAATATGGGACTCATAGAACACACCAAAAAGAACCAAACAAACATGAATTCCACCGGAGTTCTCCACCTACACCGTGAGGAATTTGAGTGCCTCCTAGTCTCTGAGGCTTTACTGTAATCCACAATCCGATCCAGGAATCATTAGGCCCTACACTGAGACACACTCTCCAAGCTTTACCGTACATCTCATCCTGGGACTACTAGGCCCAACAGAGAGAAATCCACCTCTTGATTTACCATATATCCCACCATTCACCGACAAGGATTCTTGGGCTCACCGAGGCACACAATCTTGGCTTTACCACAACCCACAATCTAGCTCAAGGGTTATTAGGTCAGTGGCTTTATCGTGATCCACAGTTTGGTTCAAGGACCACAAGGCCATGTGTTTGTCATTTCGGAGATCCACCCCACTCAACTTCAAATCCATCCAGCCATCCCACATCAACCGAAATATGAGAACCCATCTCATTAAGGCTATCAAGAAATGACAAGGTTAGGCTTAAGAACATTATCACACCTAGAAAAACCCATGCCATGCTAGAAAAGAACCATGTGCAATACCATGCATGCCAAAGCTAGCAAGGAAAATACAGATGCAAATTTCATACATGCTATGAATCCTGCTGTAGTTTCTTGATCTTGCCTTTCCCTGCTTGATCTTTGCTTCCTCTTTCCTTCTCTGCCTTTCTTACTCCAATGCCAAAGTGTTCCAAGAAAAATCTAAGTGTCCAAGAGTGAGAGAGAGAGAGAATAGAAGAGATTTGCAAAACTGGACTGATCAAGCTTGTCAACTAATCCTTAGAAGCCTTTTTATCAATGAGGCCTCTATTTTCTTCATTTTCCATCAATTTCTTCCTCACATGCAACATGTGACCTGTTATCACCCCAAGAAACTCTCCTAGGTTGTAGCTCGGAGATGCTCGGGAACATTACAAACTCAACTTAATGTTGGAAATGGATGAATGGAAGGAATGATGCATATTCAAGCGAAATAACCACTCCTACTTTGCTTGACTCCAGACATGCGTGAACACCCCCAGACTACAAGGCTTTAGACCACCAACTACTCACAGTTTAAGGATTGGGTGAATATGGAGAATACTGACCACACCAGTAGATGCACAGGACCCTATGATGGCTGGCTACAACCAGTAAAAAGGTTTGCAAATCTAATTCCCTTGTGAACAGATAGGATGACAACTCTTTGCCACTAAGTGAAAAGAAACCTGATTAACACATTCACTGATACATGCAAGATTCAAACACAGAGGTGGGATGACAACCCCTCTAATGCTAAACGTTAAGAGTTCAGGAAAAAATGCATATCAAGCACAGCCTAGAACAAAAAAGAGATGGAAAGTGAGCAATTAACAACAAAAGAAGCTTGTATTAGCTGAAAATGAAGACGAGACGTTGCAAGTATCAAAGCAGTTGCAGTCTCCAGAAGTTGAACCTTACATCAAAGCAACAACCATTAACCCTGATTACATCTGTTTTTTGGGTATATATAGAGTTTGATTACAAAAATGTTTTGCTATCCTAGACATGGAGGGGTCATAATGGACCAACAACCGCTTTAACTGCCTGGCAGAACTTCTGAGTGCAATTGCTTGCTGTAGTGGACAAAATTGATCTTCTTGGATGCTTTGTTGTACTTCTTGAGCAGGTGGAGTTCCGTAGAGGATAGAATTCCATAACTGTTAAATGTGTTCACCTGCTCAGACTTTGTCCTTTTTCTCCTCAGCCATACGGTTTCTTGAATGCAGTTGTTGAAGATGAAATGTGCTGGGTACTGGTAGGTGATCGCCTTCGTCCTTCGGGTGCATGGCATGATCAAGGTGAGTGGACTGCATGGCGGATGTACGAGCAGGGCGGAGGAGGGACATCGGTCGTTGGATCAAATGGATGGATGGCAGAGATCGCTCGATGGGGACCATCGGGAAGGCGAAGTGGGAGACGATCGCGAGCCGTTAGATCTCAGGCGGACAGATCCAACGGTCATCGGGCGGAGGAGATGTGCGGAGTTTAACGAGAGGGGAGGACGGTTTTGGCGGTGAGCGGTATTTATCGCACCGCCTCAGTGCATAAGGTGGTAATCGTACACAGGTGCACGATTCTAGTCAACGCACGACGCATCGCGGACGGGATGGGACGAAAACCACTTTTGATCACGAGTTATCGCGCGCTATGTTGTGGCAGCGGGGGGAAGCAATCACCGTCCGATCATGGCAGAGGTGATCGGACGGTGTGGATTCGATCACACGGTTTTAGTTTGATGTGATGGGAGGGTCGTTGGGTTAGGGTGACAGGGATCAATGGCCAAGACTGCGGCGGAAGGGTCTGCGGGGGCGCGCGGTTGTATGGGCACGGGTTATATGGGGTTTTTGGGTTTTAACACCCAGGGCTTAGATAAAAGAGTTCTATGTGATTTTTAAACAAAGCATGAGTAAAGGAGATGAGAGGGGAATGGGCGAGGAAATGGAGAAGGGTGAGGATATCCGGTGTAGGCCTTTCCTAAGAAAAACCAATGACTGAGCTCATTTCTGCTCCTCGAATAATAGCGACCTGTAGCAGAGCTAACATGACCTTTCACCTTCCTTTTCTCCTAATTTCCTTTATTTTCATAAATAAAATGCCAATAAATGCCTCATGCCTTTCCAAAGCCTTAGCCATTGCCTTTGCCAATTTCCTTAGCCATAAACAACCAAATGAACACCCACACTAGAATGTCTTGTCCACCATTCAGCTTGGAATACGTTTCCCATCAATCGTGGTCTTATATATTTTTACATGAAATCTTTACCAAGGTTGTTACATTTACCATCTATTAATAATATGTTATGTGTTTACTTTCCATAAATGTGTCAATTATTGCTCATTTAGTGTAATAGTCCTTGATCTGTTACATGGTTTATATTGGAATGAATTTTGCTATGTATATGTTTGTTCTCTCCACGTGATTTTCCTTGCAAGTATTCATCCGTAACGGTGAAGCCGAGATTAAGCTTGGAAACAGAAGAATCAAGGATGACACCAACGAAAGTTATCATTAGAGTGAGGTAGGCTATCTATCCTCCTTTGTGTTTTCTGGTATAAACTAGGAAAGTTTACATATACTTGTCTTCGTTTGTTGCTAGATCCTCCCATAGGACTAGAGGGATCATTTTTGTCTACAAAAAGGATTTCTTGCACAACAAAATGGTGACTCCCCTAGGGAGCTTATAACCCTTCAAAACTCCTTTTACGTTTGGTCTTTTTTATTAGTATGGCCAACCTCCTAGTGATCTATAACTTAGGTTCATTATGGGTTTGCATTCTAAGTAGTATGTTCTTTAGAGTGTCAAGTCTGGATCTCTCTTTGAGCTTCTTTGTATTTTCCTAAGTCTTTCTCGCCCAGTGCATTTCTTCAGAAACAACCATGTTATCAGTGTTGATTTTACCTAGTACAGTTGCGCTTGTACCTCTGTCTCGCACTGTCTGTCTGTGTTGATCCATAAAAATTGAGAATTTTTTAAGGTTTCTACCAAAACGGTCTACTGTGTCTTGATCTCTAAAGTGTCTTCCTACTTCGTGTGCATAGAATTTTCCATTATTTTTGTTGATTTCTTGTTGGTTTGCAAAATCCATCCCAGTGTTTGAAGTAATGAAAGTGAATTTTGGTTGAGTCTTTAGTTCTTTGGGTCAATTGAATTTATTGTTTGTTGCTTGTATGTGTGGAAGGAATATTGATTTGTTGTTGGTTAAAGCATTATTAGTTCTTTTAAAAACCATAAAAGAAATGGCATTTGCATTTGCTTAGCTTTCATCTCAAAGTTTACTTTTCGAAATTGCATTAGATTACATTTCATTGAAAAGTTGTTTTTAGGATTATCATTGAGCATATATTACATTGCTTAATGTTGAAAGCTGAAAAGTGCATTCTCATTCATTGAAAAGAAAAAGTGAAAAAAATTCATGTAGGTGCATTTAGTGAATTGAAATTCATTTTACTTTTGGTGGGTGCATTGAAATAGTGAAAGTGAAAGATCTAGTTAGGAAGCTTTGTTTGTTGCATACTTGTTTGTTGTATCAATGTTTGAACTTCTCCCTAGACTAGATAGCTTTCATCGAAATGAAAAGAATAATTTTTTCATACTAGTTACATCATAGGTGTGTTCAGGTGACATCGGTTTTTGAGCCTTGAAACTAAAACTTAATTCAAGATCAACTTTAAAATTTACCTCAATTAACCTAAGGAGCATTTGGAACATTAACAAAAACATCTAGAGGTCTAGGCTAGAGACGTGTTCCAGCATCGTTAAACGTAGGAGTTGTCGGCTTTTGCCAGCATTGCATCCCGAGGGTGAAATCCCGTTCCACGTACAGAAGTGTATAGAACTGTTCTTGAGTACTTTCGGGTATATGGGAGGCGCTCCACGCATGGTAAGTATATGGGAACACGCTCATTAAACGATTACATGTTAGACAACACTACTACAGATTGCACTCCCATGTACCGTTGCGTATATTCTGGGAGTCCCTAATAGGTTGTTATCTATCCATAGGTAACTGAGTCTGTCGCCTTGTATACTGTGATATACCAAACACAACATTCAGGGAGATTGGTTGTCATACGTTAAGTCCTTGGTTCGCCAAGGTGTATATTGCAATTCACGGTTGCTTGGTAAACCTTTATGCCTAGTTACCCTTTTTTGATTTATTTTTTATCAAGTTCTAAAATTAATTGACCGCGGAACAACATTCTTCATGTGGAAATAATCCTTAGTATATCTTAGGTTGAGACTATTGGCAACAATTCCTGACTTCACCAATTAAGGAAACCCCTCTAACGAGAATCCTAGTCCTTTTCCTTGTTTTGGAAATGTTGGTGCTCCTTATATGGCGATGTTGTCCCTTCCCGGATTTACCATTGGTTTGCCAATTTGGTTGTTTTCGACCCCTATGGTTTCGAATGTCCAAATTGCTTCTAACCGAGTTCTTGATCCGGTGGATAAAAAATATGCTCAAATTTCAAAGTTGTCAGAATGGCTCGAAACCTATATGGTTGGATAAATCTCAGTGATCTGAATCCAACACAACTCCAATGAAATATCAGATGCTCCCATAAACGCGTTTTGGTTGATTTGTTAAACAGGGGAATTTTGGCTAAAAAAGGATAGTTGACAATACATTTTGGGCCAGTGGCAGGCTACCACGTGGCCTCTCCTGATTGGTTTAAAAATTCAAATTTTAATGACCTATGGTTTCTTGACACTTGGTAGGATTTCATTGGCTGCAAGGTGGTCAATTTTCATTGGTTGGATGATGAGTTGAGGTGGACCAACCAAAGGCTACCACGTGGCATACCGGTGGCCACTAAAAATTTGTCAAAGGTTGGAGAGCACCCATGTGGAGTTGAATCTGTGACCTCTTACAAGCTAACACAACCTCATTCAACCACACTACACATGTTTCTTGTTTTATATTATAAACAAAACAATATTTAAAGTCATGTTTAGCTCACTTTTGGGGAGGGGCCAGCCTAGGGTCATATGACCCCGATGTGACCAAGGGTGCGGAGAAGACAAGGGCCAGATAGAGGCCCCCAATGTGATCGCATGGGGGCCACGTGACCGAGTTTTTTTGGAATAAGGGGCTAATGGTGAATTTAATGAGGCCACAAATTGCGGCGATTATTAGCCAAATTATCGCTCCGTTAGTGATTTTTGGGCGGAATTGTAGGACAATTTGCAAACAAGTGCATTTTGTAGATTGAATAGCAGAAAAACTTGGGGGGATCATAAATTTCATAGTTTTGGGTCTTTTTGGGAGAAAAGAGAGGCTAGACAGGGGTTTTTGATAGCTCTGAAGCCATTGGAGTTGTTATTGAAGCCATTTGAGCACTGTAACTTGATGTAATCATTATTTTTATGAGCATATTGATATAGGCCCAAGCATTGGAAGCTGGACTAGGAGACATAGCCCAGGAGGGGTAAACTCCTTCATCACTTGTTGTTTTGTGTTTACTGTTATGGTGGTATTATTTGCAACATTCTGCAAATTCTGAAGTTTTAACTCATATTTAAGTCTTTATGAATTGACATAAGAGACTTAAAACTCAAATTTCATCACTTGCAATTTTACATAAACCTCAAGCAAATTTCATATACATATTAGTTTGGTATCAGAGCTTAGGTTCTTTGTTACTGTGGGGATTTAATTGTTTGCAAGTGTTTTTGATGCTTACAAGGTTGAAGCTCAAGAGAGGAGAAGGAAATCTTGTGGTTGCAGGTCCTCAAGTTGGAACAAGGACAAGGAGAGCACATTTGCCACAATCTCCACCACAAATTTCACCTCAAGTTGTACCTGAAGCTTCACTAAGCATGTCACATGAAGCAGGACCTGATAATATGTTAGAGGATAAGAAGGCTTTCGGAGAAGCATTAATTGACATGACCCATATGGTGAAAGTTCTCTATGAAGAGAGAAACATAAGATTGCAGGGAGAGAGCTTCAAGCCTTCAAAAGGAGAGGGTTCTTCGTGAGGAAAAGGAGGAGACGAGGACAAGCCTCAAAAAGGGAATGGAGATAAATCACCATCTTATCCACCATCATCTTCACCTCCATCCTCGCCTTCATCTTCATCCTCTTCCACAACAACTCTTTCACAAACACCTCCATATACTCCAAAGGGACATGGTAAAACTCCCTTGTTAAAACTTGATATCAAATTCGAATTGCCTATGTATAATGGCGAGGTTAATGTTGAAAGACTAGATAATTTGGTTCGTCAACTTGAAGTATATTGAAGGATACAAAACATCAAGGATGATGAAACAAAGATTCAACTGGCTTCATTAAGGTTGGAGAGTACAACACTGATTTGGTGGGAAGCCAAAACACAAGAGGATATGAAAAAGCATAGTAAGGTATCAACCTCTTGGATTAATTTTATTGTTGCATTAAGAAGACATTTTATCCATTAGCTTATATTCAGAAGGCTATTATGGATTGGCAGAATTTTAGGCAAATAAAGGACAAAGTGTTCAAAACTATACTCAAGAGTTTAGGAGAAGAGCACTAGTATTGGGTGTAGATTTGACATCTCAAGAAACTTTGTTAAAATATATTGGAGGTTTACATAGTTATCTAAGGCACACTATTCTCATGTTCAATCCCACAAATTTAGATGAGGTTTGTGTTCAAGCCACACATCTAGAAGCAAGAGGGAAAAATATTTCAGATGAGAAAAGTGAGAGTTCCCTTGAAACTGGAGAAAAAGGAAAGGGTAAGTTTAAGGGAAAAGGGAAGAAGAATGCTTCTATTAAAATGGAAAAAGAAAAACTCACATGCAAACATTGTTTTAAAAATGGCCATGATGAAGATCATTGCTAGAAACTCCATCCAGAAATGAGACCCAACAAACTTAAAAACAAAGAGAAGGAGAAAACAACTACAATTATAGAACATGACTTAGGTTCTGATTCAGGAGATGAAACCAAGATTACAACGATGGGTTTGAAAGGTAAGAACATAGAAAGAACTAGTTCTTCAAGTTGTTCCAATGATACTCAAGATGATGAAACAAGAATTGAACTTTTCCACATTAGAGTTGTTTCAAAGCATACCAAAATTGACACACTATTTGATAGTGGTTCTCAAGCAAATTTTATTTCTGAAGACTTAGTCAAGAAGTTAAATCTAGAAACCATTCCACATCCAAGACCTTATCCTTTAGGCTGGATATGTAAGAATGAAAATTTGTAGGTGACAAGGAAGTGCATCCTTAGATTTGCAATCAATGCAAACTTTCTTGACGAAGTTGAACTTGATGTAGTTCCGCTTGAGATTTCTGGTATTGTTTTGGGAAGCCCATATCTTTATGATAGGAGAGAAATCTTTCATCGCCATGAGAATAAGTATCACTTATTCAAGAATGGGATTGAGTACATAGTTAGAGCACATCGTAAGAAGATGAATTTGTCTCTTATGCATGCTAGACAAATGAAGAGAATTGTGAATGCAAGTCAAAATTTTGCTTTGTTAATGTTCAAGAATCAAGATGTTGTGAATGAGGCCTTTCAAGGAAATGCATCAAATGAAAAATCTGATTTCATTAAGGTTGCTAACGGTTGTAATAAGTTGTTTCAGGGTTCTAATTTGTCGCCTCTTAAAAGAAGTAAACAAGATGAGGAAAAATTGCACCAGCATACATCATTATTGAATAGTGATGAGAACAAGATGTCAGTGTTAAAGAGGGCCATACCTGCCATGAGGGCCCAAGTGAGATTTCTAGAGTGGCTGGTAGAAAGATGGAACGTTCAGGACCAATGTTTCTATATTGGAGGGCACCAGCTCGAGATAGAACCCTCAGATATCTATTTTCTCACTGGTTTGCCCAAGAGAGGCGAACACTTGACTCTGTTCGGGACTAGGCCGGGTGGCAAGTCCATCGCTAGTCTCTGACTAGAGTGGTGTAACACTCAGACTTAGGAGAAGGGGATAAAGATCAAAACTATATCCCGCCCTGAACTTATGGTGATTGCTTTTACAGTTACCAGACTTTGCGGGGCTGCCGCTTTACACATTGCCACTGGATCCCAGATGCGGATGGCGATTGATTGCTATCGAGGTACCATTTTCAACTGGTGTGATGCTGTGTTGGCCAATTTAAAGGGCCAACTGACTAGAGCCAAAAACGGATAGCTAAAGACTTTTGGTTATGGGCCTTTAGTTGTGAGTTTTGGCTTAGAGAGGGTTCCGATGCTGATCCCACAGCAGCTCACTGTTAAGGCTGGGCTTCCCCGAGAGCCCAAATTGATGCGATGGGTTGCGGTTATGGCCCGTCATCCTGATGAAGGCACGGAGGTTGTCCGATTTACTCCGGAGTACTTTCACTGGTTAGAGGACCAGGTCTTTTCTATACAGGATTTTCCTTATGCCGGAGTTGATTTTCGTGGAGATCCGGACATGGTTCTTCCACCGGGAGAACAATGGGATGACACAGGTAACTTCATTTTCCACAAGTTTTTGGACTATCTATTTTTTTTTTTTTTTTTTTTTATAGCGTCTCAAAACTGATAGTAATAATTTTCAAAATGCAGATGTAGGCCCACGACGTCCAGCCAATCTCCGACCTTTCGAGAGGAGACTACCAGTTGCAACGGCACCGGCCCCACAGGACGAGGCCACAGAGACTTTAGCTGAGTTGGGACATGACCTAGAGCGTCTTACAGCAGATATATCGGAGACTACCATAGATGATATCCATATCGGGCTTCAGCGCTATGTAGTCGGGGTCCTAGGACCTTTTAGGAGGTTCTTGTGTAGGGTGGCCCGTGCAGTGGTGTCATATAGAGATCATCACCAGTGATTGGATGGTCGTTTTGTAGACACATGTGACATTTTGGTTTTTTGTACTTATCATTTTTGCCGATCATAAGGTGTTTTTCAACCTATGATCGAAGACAATGTATTTTTTGACACACTCCTATATATATATATATCATTATTACCGGCTTATCTTGTTGAACATGTGTGATGAAATGTTTTTAAATTTACATGTATGATTATTGCAAATGTCTATTTAACATTCGAGAAGAAATTGCATCTGCTAATGTATTTAAAGACGTTGGAATATGTTGATATTCAATGTAATCAAATTCACGTTCCAAGAGACGCACTCTAAAGAATAACCTTAATAACACGAGATTTCTAATGGCATACACTCTATTAAGCTGTAATACAACGAGTTCAGAATCTAACCTCACTATCAAACTCCGAATCCCAAATGAAATAGATTCAGACAATAACTCAATCACTGCACTGTATTCGGCAATGTTGTTTGATGTTTGACCGAGGCTCACCCAATGCATAGATACTAACTCGTCAGAGGGCAAATAGATAACCCAAGCAGCGGAAGAGATATTCCGTGTACTACAACAAGCACCATCAGCAAATCTAATGTATGTTTGGAGAGGCATCGACATCTGCAATATCAAGAGTAAAACCAAGATAAGCCAGAATAACGACGAAAAACACACTTTCTAAGCTAAGCACACTGTCTAAACCAACAAACACACCAACTAGAAAGAAAAACTAAACTAACTAAAAATTCTCCATACCCATCATTTAAGCATAATACCTCTTTAGGTAAAGTCCATTTCTGGGTTTACCCAAAGAGTCCCGTCAAAGTCTACGAGCTCATAGGCCCCTTTTGCTAGCTTTCGCTTGACAATATAGGGCCCATGCCACATAGGAACGAATTTTCCAGCACCTAATTTATCATTAGCTTGATCATATAATAGCACTACGTATCCTTCCGAAAAATTTCGAGGGGTCACATTTCGATCATACTGAGCTTTCATACATTTTGCGTGAGTCTCGATTGCCAATGCAGCATCACGTCGAGTCTCATCTAATTGAGCTAAGTATAATAAACACTTTTCCTCTTTGGAAGTAGCTGGAAGTAACTCGATGGCCATTTGCAGTGACGGGATTTCGCATTCAATGGGTAGCACAGCTTCCAGACCATAAACTAGTTGGAAAGGAGTGAACCCTGTTGATGTTTTTACTGAGGTTCGGTATGCCCAAAGCGCTGAAAATAACATGTTGTGCCAATTCGACCGATGAATACTAATGATTCGTCGGATCATGATAACTAAAACTTTGTTGATGGACTCAACCAGACCATTTGCTTGTGGATAATAAGGAGTTGAACTATCGTGACGCAAACCAAAATGGCACCCATGGTCAATGATTATCACTTATGGGACACCAAACCTAGCAATTATGTGATTGAGCACGAAAATTGCTGTTGTCTTGCCGTCTGCCTCGAATGTAGGCATCGCCTCGGCCCACTTAGTAAAATAATCTACCACAAGGATGATATATGCATGCCCCCCGGCTGAGTGAGGGTTACATGTAATAAAGTCGATACCCCATTTGGCAAAAGGACCAACGGCAATTATAGGGTGGAGAGGAGCAGGTGGAGCGCGCATCTTTCGATCAAACACCTGACAGTTGTGGCATTTTCGGACCGTAGTAATACAATCTTTAAACAAGGACGGCCAGAAGTAGTCAACGCGAAATATCTTTTGGGCTGTGGCATACCCAGACATATGACCGCCACACGCTCCAGAGTGACAGTCATTCAGAACCCTTTCAGCTTCTTCGTGAGTTAAGCAACGTCGAAAAACCAAGTCTGCCCCGCGACGATAAAGAGTATCTCCAATAATTTTGTACTGTTGGGACTGGAATCGAATTTTCCGACGTTCCGACTTTGAAACTTCAGGCCGAAAGGATTGGGTCTGGAGATAGACGATGATATCCCCATACCACGGATCCAAAGTGCTGATGAGAAACAAAGATTCGTCCGCAATGGGATCCTCTGCCACAGTTTCCATGTCAGCACGCGGGAAGTCACACATTAACTCTGCAAAAACTAAAGATTTCTTAGACTTAGATTTCTCAAACTCCAAGTCGAACTCCTGCAGGATAACAATCCATTTAGAGTACTTGCCCCCTAGCAATTGTTTAGTCAAAATGTAGATCATAGGGTTGCAATCCGAAATGACTGTAGTTTTACGGAGTAAAATGTAGTGACGAAAACGTTGGACAACTTGAACAGCTGCCAATGCCAATTTCTCCACATGTGAGTATTTTAGCTCAGTTGGGTTTAATGTCCGACTAAGGTAATATATCACATGTTCTGTTCCGAATTCGTCTTCCTGAACTAAGACCATCCCAATGGTGGAATGAGCGGCGGCGAGGTACAAAAAGTAATCCTGGTTGTAGTTGGGAGGATGCAGCAACGGTGCATGGGTCAACACGTGCTTGAGTGCATCAAAAGATTTTTGAGCTATCTCATCCCAAGCGAATTGAGTGTTCTGTTTTAACAACCGAGTAAAACCCTTTGTAACCTCGGCGTAGTTAGGAATGAATCGTCGTAAAAAGTTTGCTTTCCCCTGCAAACTTTGGAGTTGGCGAAGACTCGAAGGAGGAGGCAATTTGATGATAGCTTCGACCTTCGAGGGATCGATGCGAATGCCGGCTTTCGAAACTACAAATCCTAGTAATCGACCCACTTCTATACAGAAGACATGCGGAAAGAGTTGATTTTGCGGACAAAACCGACCTCCCTAGAAGCTAAGGCTTTCTAGTGACAAACAAGACAATCAAGCACTATCTTTCCCTAAATATGCATTTAAAATAAAAGCAACCAGGTGTTTAAAGCATACCTTTAGTCCAACGCTGTTTGTAGCAGTCAAGCCTCTTCGATCCAGATGAGCTCCTCCTTCTCCTTGAAGCCTGCATTCACTAACAAGCAAACGATTACATAGCACCTGAATAACTCATATAATAAAACATATTCATCATAAAGACCAAGGAGTTTATGAAACAAATTATATATAACAACTTTCTGAGAAAAATGAACTTAATTGTATTAATTGGAAACAAAAGAAACCATTACAATCAGTGCCTTGGTGTTGTGCAGGTCCCTTCCAGGGTCCAGCAAGAGTTCTCCTTTACTTTGATCAGCTCACCCACTTCCAAATGAAGCTAATAAAGGATTGGAATCTCTCCTCTCAAGCTCTATAAGGGAGTCCTAATTTCAGCAGCATCTACCCTTAGGAATGTTCAGCTTTCAACCTCCTCTCCCTCTGGCCCAATGCTTGTATTTATAATGCTTTGGAGGAAGTTAATCAGGTCCACCATCAATGGGATAAGCCCCTCTTTCAATGGGATAGCTCCCCTCTTGATGGGATAAGTTCCTATTTCTTTGGGATGCATGAATCATCTGGAGGCGCTCAATCCACGTCAAACCATCTTCTAGAATGCTCTAGATTCGACCACAAGTAACTTTTTTGAAGTAAAACTTGCGCCTTTTGACCTTTACAGGAGTACGCACCCACCCCTTTACAGACAGAGCGTAGAAGTACGCAGGTATTATGAACTTGAGGTGCGTACACGCAGGTAAGGGTAAGAGAAACTGCGTAACCAGAGTTATATTGATTTTTAAGGATTTTCTCTCTTTCTTGGAGTTTGACATGAGGAGCAGAGGTATAAGAATTGCCAAGGAGGACAGTATGACAATTGATGGAGCCATACTGACTACAAATAGTCATGGTGACAATTTTTAGTGTAACAAATTGCCCCCTAAAGTGCGAAGCCTGTAGTAGATTAGGGTTTCATATCATCTAGGAAGGGTGAAGCACTTTATCATTTCAAGGATTATCTTGTGGAGAGCCCAGTCGGAACCTGCAAATATTCAACACAAAATACATATATAAGATCATATCATCGCTGAGGTAGGCATTCCCATACTCAGATTGAAAACTTTAACTAACAAACTAACTACTGCTCTGATATAGGAATGATTTCGCAATACATCATAATCATAGACTCATGTAGACACAGTATGGACGCAACCATCTGTTTATGATTAGTCTACTGTATAATGAATACAATACTCCTCGCAGCCTGGATGGTGGAAACTAGATCCAGGGTCTTCATTTCTACTTCCCGAAATAGTACGATTCTATCCATGCGAATAAATGAGTTGATGTCGAACATGGTAGAAACCACTTGATTACCAGCCGATGATGTAAACTGTTAACAAGTGTGAGAGAGACCACCAGTGATGTCAATGGTTCTCAAAGTACCCAGTACAATCCATGAGATGTGAATGAATGTGTTGATGTCGAACATGTCACGAAATCCTTCGATCGAAAGTCAATGATGTAAACTGTCGTCAAAGGCGAGAAACCTGCCATTGAGGCATGCAGATTTCAAGGTACTGATGATTCCTAGATCATCTTTCTAGATAATGTGCTGATGTCGATAGAAAGCGATATGTTGCAGGCAAGCCCACAACACGAAATCATAAATAAAGTTGAAGAAATGTAGCTGTAAGGACTGACTCAGGGATGGTCAAGATGTATGACAGGTATTTTGCAGATGAATGGTTTATTTGCAGTGACC